>CM060899.1:14382000-15021250 GCA_030762935.1 Hymenopus coronatus | reverse complement strand
AAATTAAATAATTTGACAAACACGTTATTGTAATACCTTGTAATGTACAATTTTCCTTCCGGAGAGACAAATGGCACCGATAGTTTGCCGACTCTCGAGCACGCAAAGTACAATATGAAAAAACACAATTCAAGGTATATTACACACACTTCTAACGATCGATCTCGGGATTTATTGTCATTACGAATGCAAGGCGTGCTTAAATTCAATCGGAAAGTCGGTTGACAAACTTGCAAAGAGTATTTCCTCGCCTTTAAACTTTCCTATGTTATAATATTTTAATCAAGTTTTTCATAATTTTTTTAAAAGTGAATTTTGTTCCGCTGCATAATTTCGGCTGATTGATATTGCGTAGTATAATTATCACCGAGCCAACCTTGAGCTGTAAATTGTGTGGCGGGAAATCTGGCAGATCCAATGAATTTAGTTAGATAATTGACTTCATTTGTGTTGGTAACGAAATTGATCGACTTAAATGAATGCATTTGTCCATCAATTTTACCCTGAATGCTTACATTCGAATCATCTTCATCTACAAGATGCTGTTAAAATGGCTCGTTCGCTCAACCAAGCATAGTTTTTGTAATTTGCACCAATATTTGGAAGCACTTTCGATTTTAATTCTTCCTTTGACGTTATGGAGTGACAAAGATTTGATGGAAACGAAATGAGGCCAGTGGAAATGTCAACAGGAATTTTCCCAATATCAATGTCTAATAATGCCTTTGCATCTGAAAAGCGCAATGATCTGCGCAATGTAGCATATATAGTTGGTATTGCGAAAAGGACGAAGTCAGAACACCCATACGGTAGTGTGGAAAGGATGATATATGCAGCTAACAACGTGGGCAATTAAGATGTCGTTGGCATAATAACAGTAATGGCAGCGTATCCATAGTGCGGTGGGTATACGCTGGAATAGGTAATGAATTACATTAAGGAGAAAGTCACATGCTTCTTCCGAATCTCTTTCTTTCCTATACTCCTTATGTTTTCCACCTCTGTCTTTACTTTCTTTTATGTCAAAACAGCAATTTCTAAGGCTAAGAATGGCGTAACTAAAGAGCAAGTAAGTCTGGTTGGTCAACTGATAAGCTTTTATTTCATGATAGCTTTGTGTATTAAATTTCTCCATTTATTACTTGATCAAATGCATTAAGAGCACCGCAATAGTAGTGAGATGGTGACGCGGGTATTTTCATGTTCTTTAGCTAGCTCATGTATCACATAACGTCAAATAAACAACATCTGCAATAGAAAGTTGAACCTAAGATTGATCCCGTTATTTTCAGATTCCAAAAAGGGTTAATGATTAGGTGTATTATTTATAACTTGTTCATTTTTAAGAATTACAACAAAAATATATTTATTTCTTTATTTAAATGATGTGACCAAGGATAGTTAATACATAAGAAATTATATTTGATTTTCACAGTTATCTTGCGTCATTGTCTCCATAACCTAGTGCATTCCCTTAGCATTGAAGAAGAAAAATAGAGCAGTGAGTACTACAGCCATCTGGTGGCAAATAATAAGTACGTATTTCAGGTGTTGGTCGCTAGGGAATCGTCTTTATTTAAAACTATAGGAGTAAGGAAAAGACAGTTAATATATAAACATGTGTTTGAATTACAGTGCTGCGTTGTGTATTCTCGATAAACTGTTGCGTTACCTTGACATTGGATGGGGAGGAAAAATACTACTGTCGCTATCTATTGGAAAATAAAGCAATACTTACTTAAGGTATTCATCGTCAGGAAAGCTTCTTTGATTCTTCATTTTAAACTATAGGAATAAGGAAAGGACTGTTAATATATAAAAATGTATTTGAATTTCACTGCTGCATTGCGTCATTGTGTCGATAAACTGGTGCGTTACCTTAACATTGAATGGGGAGGGGAAAATATAGCAGTACTACGACCATTTAGCAACATATAACCGTGATACCATTGCCATCTGGTGGCTATTAAATGCTTTCGCTTGACACGGTTTTTATTCATATTATGAGATTTTAAATAATTTCCCGTGCTATTTTTAAACATTTTCTTTTCCACAAACCTTACCATGACAATAAGGAACACAACAAAAGAAGAATCGTTCAATTTGATCCCGTCATTCGGAAGTGATATGCGTACAAACATTTCAGCCATTCATTTATATATATTCAGGAGTAAGATGTATTTTAACCAACGTTTTTCTCGATGACACATGAATAATCCATTTTAGTTTGCAAAGGAATTGTCGGGTTTAAATTCTCCATTAACATTTATTAAGGAGCATGTAAACACGCAATGGCTGAATCAAATTAAAATTAAATATGTCCATGCTTAAATACAGCCTTAGACTAATACGTTAACCTATCTTTATTCAAATGAACAGTTTTACGATCATCATTAGCTTCAGAATCTCTGCAGCATAGCGTCCAAACAATCATAGCAAAACAACGATTGATTCTGCAATAAAGTGGTTAGGGTTCTGTCTTATCAGCCAAGAGGCTCTGGGTTGATTCCCAGCTGGGGTAGGGAATTTTTCTTTAACCAGAACCATTCCCTATCCTCCATAGAGTCTGAAGTATGAATGTAGGAGTGAATGTATGTGTATTTTTACTTTCTTTATACGCACTATGTACTTAGTGTATAGAGAAGGTATTGCACTCCACCCAAAAATTCGATACCGAGATTTCACCGGAAATATATGTTTTAGGGTCCCCAATATCCAAAAAAAAGCATTTTCCCAAAAAGGTCCGTGTGTGTGTGTGTGTCAGTGTGTCCGTGTGTCTGTGAATACGATAACTCAAAAACTAAAAGTCGGTAAAATACCAATCTTGGTATTTAGGTTTAGTACCTTCCAGGGATGCGACACGAAGATTTTGAGAAAAAAAAAAAACCCACCCCAAACTACCCTTTACACGGAACTTTTTTCGAAAATTTTGATTTTGTCAAAAATGGCTCTAACGATTTTGATTAAAATTTCGTATATTAAAGATATTTACCCGACAAATAAAATGTATATGTTGAATTTTCTGGCAATAGCCTCTGAAGAGTAGTTTATTCTGGATGAATTTTGAATAATTGCTAAACCGTAAGAGATGGACAAACACTTACTACACGAAAAATGTAGAGCACATTAAAACACAGAATTTAAGTTATATAAATTTTTTTCGTGGAGTTCGTCGTTTTTGAGACATTCCTTATTTTTTTGTTTCTGCTATGAAAAATGTATACTTTTCTCATACAGGAACTTGTCAACTCCTATCCATATAAACAAAGGAACTTCATTGACATAGCAACCAGCTTTTGACTATCACTTTAACCTATGGTAGTCCCTTATTTCGCTTCTACTTACAAGGAAGCAGGTATTAAGACTATTTCTGCTAATTTCTTCTGATTAGCATAAAGTAAATAGAAATATAAGCTTGTTAAGAATAATTTGTTGCAGGGATATAGAGAAAGTCATGTGAATGGTACACATCAGATTTTTTTTTATAATACTTTAAAACTGAAGAGAGATAGAGAGAGAGGGAGAGAGAGAGAGAGAGAGAGAGAGAGAGAGAGAGAGAGAGAGAGAGAGAGAGAGAGAGAGAGAGAGAGAGAGAGAGAGAGAGAGAGAGAGAGAGAGAGAGAGAGCCTACAGTCCAGCGAGAAAAACACCAGCAGTTTTTTTTAAGTCAAAGCCATGATATAACCATACTAGTTAAATGGACCTATAAAAATGAAAAAAAGAACAAACAAACAAATTCTGATATGTTCCTTTGACATGATATTCTCTACCTGTTATGCAAAGAAACTTTCCTACAAAACATTATTCTTTAATTACCGTACACTAATCGAGATAAATATTAGCAGAATGGACTTATTACTTTAAAGCGATAGTAAAATGTTTTAAAAGCTTATTCAATAAATATTTATGAAAATATAGAACGCACTTCAATTTTCCATTTCATTTGCAATAATATTTTCCGTTTACCAAAGCAGTTGTTCATTATATATGCTGTGCTCTTAAAATATTAACCAAATAATGAACATTCTTTGTGCATTTATCAGAAATGAACACGTTTGAATAGGTCATTATATTTATATTGTTTAACGTCCACTTTTACTGTATATGGCACCGCAGGCCATGACACTGATGATGCATGGAAAGAAGGTGGAGTAACGATGGAATGCGATGGCGGGGAAAACTGGGAAAACCCGTCCCTGCGCAGCTATGTACATCACAATGTACAGGGCGCGGCCCTAAATACGTCGTTATCCAACTGATTGTAATTATCAAATAACATCCACCGATCAAAAGTGTCATACCAGGAGAAACTTAAGTATACCTAATAGTGACCATTTTCATACCCCCTCCCCAGGGGCCTACTTCGGTAGGTACGGGTTAGGCGCACCTTTGACTACCTCAGTGGGAAACCTCTGAGTGGTGAGGGGATCAGTTGGTAAAAATGCCCAGCCACGTGTAGGCCGTGCGTGGAGACCCTTATCGGTGGAAAGGAATATCCTGGTTGGTTGAGGGTTGCGCGTCTGGGCCTGGACTTCTGATCTTTTTTTTTTTTTTTTTTTTTTAAACAGTAACGGAGTCTGATCAGGACTCCGGTACTGTATCCCTATTTACATTTTCCCCCCTAGGTTTTACTGATTACTGGTTTTACTGTTTCTTTTACAAACATATACACATTGCACAAACATATAACATCCATGCCCAAGGCGGGACTCGAACCCACGATCCTCTTCCCACGACGATCTTCAGTAAATGGGGAGAGTGCGCAACCTAATACACCTCTTTGGTTTCTGCTTCGCCTAAACGGGAGGCCAGGGACTAACCCACCCCTAGTTAATCGGCCAGGACTAGGTATTATACCGAACTCCAGGGTGACTAGGACGACGAGCCTGCTATATCCCCTGTGTAGCCCTGTCACCCTAGTGGGGTGACCCTTCGTTGGCCTTCGTGGTGGGTGGGGAGCACTGGGGGATGAAAATCTTGCTCATTTTTATGGCACCAAATAAAAATTGTATTAAACTTAGGAATGATGTCGGAAAAGAAATAGCTGAGTCTTGCGGTCCCCGCTACTTGCTTGTTAATCGGACAGAGGAAGGTGGAAAGTTCTCCACGGTCAGCCCGTTGACCATCCATAAAGGTCTTGATAACACTGCTGGTTCTGCTAAGTCTGTGCATTAAGACTCGAAACGGCAGGCTCCTTGTAGAGGCACATTCAGCTTCACAGGCTGCGAAATTACTGAAGGCCACTGTGTTAGGCATTATCCTGTGAAGGTCGAGGTGTACAAGACTCAACTCCTCGCGCGGCGTTGGACGGTGTACCGAATGAGGAGATAAAGGAATATCTTACAGAACAGAGAGTTACATCTGTGTACCGGGTTCAACGAAGAGTGAATGGTGAATTTGTGCCTACGCGGACACTGTTCCTCACGTTTGTTCGGGTGGAGCTCCCTCAGGGGATTAGGGCAGGGTACGAGGCCATCGAGGTTAGGCCCTCATTCCGAACCCACTAAGATGCTATAAATGTCAACGCTTTGGGCACATGAGCGAGTTTTGTAGTGGTCGGTCTATTTGTGTAAAATGTGGAGACGCCCAGCATGACGGCAACTGCGTTTCACATCCATCTTGTGTTAACTGCGGGGGGGGGGGGGGGGGGGAACATCCATCTAGTTCCCGCAACTGTCCCCGTTTTGCAGAGGAGAGGATGATCCAGGAGATTCGGGTGAAAGAGAAGGTGTCCTTGGAAGCCCGGAAACTCCTGTGACTTCGGGAACCCCCTGTTCCGCGGTCCGGCACCTATAGTTCAGTTGTTGCCACACCGGTAACAAGGTGGGAAATCGCAACTCAGACCTGCGATATAAACGGGGCCACAATTGCTGACAAGATCCTTGGAGCCAGGCCGCTACCTAAGCCGTCCGTCACTATTTCTCAGTCCACCTCAACATCTTCTAAATCCGCCAACGTACGGAGCAGCTCAGAGCGGTTATCATCTAGACTTTCGAATTCGGGGAAACAAGACTGGCAAACCTATCACAATTTCTGCACCAGCGCTTAAGTTTAAGACCAGCTATGGCAGATCGGACTGCAAATCCAGTACAAAGTGCGCACTCAAAACACCTAAGGGAAGGATCAGTCCACGTCATTCTCAACTTCTCCTCTTCTCCTCTTCTGAGGACTCTTCTGGAGGGAGCATAGATTGGCGACTATCTTTGCGCATCAGTACTTCCAATAGGTTCGAGGCTCTCGAACCTAACATTTGTATTGGAAAAGGGCCCTTCCCGGTGGAAGAGATGGTACAGGAGGATGCTGCCCCCCCCCCCCCTACCAAACGAAGTGCAAGCGGCAGGATAGTGCTCCTGAAATGAGTGTTATTCCGACACCGAAGAAAAACAAATTAAACTGACCAGCACAGCCGAATATGCAGAAGTGCCTTTCTATAGAACTAATCCCACAATATACATAATGGCTATCCTACAGTGGAACATGCGTGAAATAAGACATCAACCAGGGCTGAACTGCTACTCCACCATACCCAGCCTTTGGTCGTATGTTTACAAGAGACTAAGCTCCGAACTCAAGACAACTTTACAAGCAGAAAGTACTGCTATGTACGGTGTGATTTATTACCGGCGGAGGCTATTCCTGGACATGGAGGCACCATGGTGTTTATCAGATATGACATCTTTGCAGAATCTGTACCCATACAATCCGACATACAATCCGTTAAGGTACCTTCGAATAGCTTCACCATTTGTAATATATATCTTCCTCCATTTATTGACCTCTCTCGCACTGATTTAGAACACCTTGTTTCCCATCACCCTTTCTGTTGGTAGGGCATGTGATTGCCCGCCATTCACTTTGGGGCTCCCTTCGGGCTTTTGCGAGAGGTCAGCTAATTGCAGATTTGTTTGACAATAAGAATCTCACTCTCCTGAACACCGGAGAGCCAACCTTCCTTTCTGACGCCTTTCATAGTTTTCCACACTTTGACATGGTTCCCCACAGTTAGCGGTCTCGTTATCCTGGAATATCATCCCTGATTTGCAATCTAGTGATCATTTTCCATGTCTTATTTGTCTCTTGACACACGCTGTATGTTCCACTCGTTTAGCTAGATGTTGTCAGTTTCTAAGACGTACGCGGGATAGTGTTAATTGATTATCTCAAAAAAAAAAAAAAAAAGTAATCAATGGTGAGTATTATGCACACTTGTTACAGCGTTTGAATGATGAAATCGAGCAAAACGGCTGCATTTAGCGAAAAAGAAAGCATTCTTTCATCAAGAAAGTGCACCCCTCCACATATCCATTATCGCCATGGCCAAAATCAATGAGTTAAAGTTCGAATTGCTTCCTTGTGCACCATATTGGCCAGATTTAGCAATCTCTTGAGTATTTTCTGTTTCCAAATTTGAAGAAATGGCTTGGTGGTAGAAGATTTGCCAACAATGAGGAGGTGGAGTCTGCAGTTGATGGCTATTTTGCAGACCTCGGTAGTTCTCACTATAAACAATGTATCGAATCTATTGAACATTGCTGGGAAAGATGAATCGAGCTGAAAGGAGAATATGTAGAGAAATAAAAATGTTTGTCCCTAAAATTGTTGTGCTTTCTGTGTTAGGTCCGGTACTTCTGGGACAGCGCTCGTTAGACTTGAAAATTTCACAAGTATGAACGAGTAAATACCAGCATTTGTCAACATCAGCGATCAGGTACATTCTGTGGGAAAGCCATTAGATGAAGAAGTTGGTGCAATAAACCAATGGTGATGATGATAAATGGGATTCAATGAAGCTCAACTTCTAGATCATAAGCGCCCTCAAAAATAAAGCGCGGCAACTGCCAAGTACAAAATCAAGATAAAACTGGTGCTAGAAGGAATAAAAGCAGGTGAAAGTAAAACTATTCACTTCGAAAACAAAGAAACGGATCTATAAAGCTAGGCCGAAAAATGAAGCGAAAAAGGATAAAAATAGGAAACGCTAAAGAGGGTCACGTGATAAAAGTTCAAAGTTATAAACCGTTAATAACGATTTGCAATGACAATCGCATAACGATACCTTTTAAAATATTTGACTATCACTTTAGCATAGCGCATACCCTTAGTTCCCTTCTACTTATAAGGAAGTAAGTAATAAAAACGTGTTTATCTCGATAAGCATGGTACAGAAAGAAGAATATTTTTAAGAAGTTTGTTTGTAGAGTAGCTAGAGAAAATCATGTGGGTGTAACACAAACTAAGCACTTTACGCCTGAAAAAATCCTCCACCCTCTGTGAGATTTGAACCTACGACCTTGCGAATCACAGGGTATAAGACGTCTCAATAGGAATGATTAACAAAGTTCTATTACACATCATCTTCAGCTGTGATTCATCAATTAATGACTTCTGATAAAAATATATTGGCTGCTCCCATCGAGGACACAGCGGGGTAGTTTACTTAGCCATTTGGTCCTGTCATAGTATAATAATTCTAGCCGTCTATAAATGTGTAAAGTGTGCACTTGGAGCTTCTATTTCTTCGACCGTCCTTGTATAAAGATTTCAACTATAGAGCAAATAAACGATGATGATTTATTTTACAATTATCCATTTGGTTTTTCCTTAAACAACAGTCTTCTTTCCAATGTGGTCTTGCGATTCTGGGTCTAGTGAACGTAGGACTCGCAAAAATCCATAGCAGGGTTACATGCCTTGTTTACTTTTTCGAGTAGCATTTACTGGTTTTAAACTAATATGAAGTGCAGATGGAGTGGGAATGCGACTAGAAGTCCGACCGTCTCACGCATTCCTTTCGCGAATTCCCAGAATATTCTATCTCATAATTGAAAATTTTCACCGATGCAAAATGTTGCTTTCAGTGATGCCGTTTCTCTTTGGGTATATAAGCCATCGGGGATATAGATCTTCTGCAAATGTACTAATTACTTTGAGTTAGGTCTCTTCCGTATCTATTTGCACGTTGACAGAACTTGAATCCGCCTGCAGCATTCCATATTAGTTAAATTTAGTGACACAGGAGTATCGCCGTACATTTGTTTAATATTTTCTACACAGTCTAAATGGGCTTGAATGTTGCGGTTCTTGTACCAGCTTTAAATAACCTTTTCATCTGTTCATACACTACATGTATTGCGATGTAATAGAAAAACCCTTAAACTACCTCCAAATAGCATAGCAGGAAAATGCATTTGTTCACTGTTGCAAATCTGTGATTTTTATCCACTAATGTTCAAATTGGTCCCAGGATCCGGAGCAGCTCTCGACCTCCCCAGAAAATGCTTTAGTTTAAAGGGAAGTTAGATTTACATAGAGTCGAAACAAGTGGGGAGGGAATTTCTTGAATTGAGATTGTACCTGCTGTAAGCCTTCTGTTCAATTCATTAGCGGCCTTTCGAATTGATCTTTTCGCCCAATCAATATAGCGTACACAGCTACCAGGTCCTCTTCTTATTCCGTATCCGGTGATACATCTTGAATTACATCGTCCGAAGTAACATATTGATTTTAGTAGCTAGGAGACGTTTTCTGTAGGGTTCTCTATCGTCGACAAATGTCAGCAGTAAAACCATCTATTCCCGTGCAAAATCGCATGAGGTCGTTTCTTTTTCGTCCACTTCCCCTCTTAAGAATAGGAAGTGTAGCAACTTCCGTTCACTCATCTCGAATGAGTTGGTTATGTTCTACTTTACACTGCCGATTGAACTATAAATAACATGAGCTAGCCCCCTACGATCACGATTGTGACGTCAAGCAAAGCCAACAGACATTATTATATTCATTTCATGCAGAAAGATCCGATTGCATATAATAAGTCTGCAAGCAGAGTGTTCTTACAACGTAAACACATTTCAGGAACAAGCATGTCTCAGCTCTGAGGTAATAAAGGCGTATTCTGTGTTGTACTGCATTTTTCCTGTTTCCACAATCAACTTATTTCCAGAATGCGAAAAGAACTTAACTTTGTCTCAACAAATGACATGGTTATTTATATTAGTTTAAATTTCTTCTCACCGGCTTTCAGCAACAATTCATTAGGATCACTGAGGTTTGGAAGAAAAACAATAGGTTCAATAGGTTCTTAGAAACACATAAAAAACAAATAATTGTTCGTTCATTTCTTAACATTTTATGAACACCATCTCCTTTTAGATACCGTTTTCCTAGAGTTCCTCCAACTCCTTTAAGCATCCAAAAAGTAGGATTTCGGATGGTCTCAAAATAGGCATCTTTCAGGCATATGACCTTCTTGTTCGACGTGAATCGTTTTCAGGCAAGCCATTTTTTTTATAAGTTTGGAAATAAAGGAAAGTCACTGGGGGCCAAATCTGGTGAATACGCTGGATGTTATAGTGATTCGAATCTTAACTCCAAGATTTTCGCCATCGAAACTGCGCAGCTGTGCACGTTTGCATTATACCAATGGAAGAAAATGTTTTTCTTTTCTAGATAAAGGCGTTTTTTTCTTGATTTCTCCGTTCAACCAGCGCAATAACGATGCATAATAATGTTCATTTATCGTTCTTCCTTTCTGCAAGTATTCAATGTAGATGATTCTATGTGCATTCCAAAAAAACCGAGGCTATTAACTTATTCGCAGATTTTAACACCTATGACTTCTTAGAAGCTGGTTTGCCTTTAAAATCCTACTGTTTCAACGGTTCTTTTTTCTCTGGAGTGTAGTAGTGTATCCATGTTTCGTCCGTAGTTACATATCAACTTGCCAGAATTGCGACGGAAAAGTGACAAAATAGCCTCCGAATCAATCACATGATTGCGATTATTCTCCAATGAGAGCAAATGCGGCACCCAAATTGCCGAGACTTTTGTCACTCCAATTTTTTGTGCAAAATTAATCACACTGTACCTTGTGCCTATGGCCTCTACAATTTCCCGAACTTTAGTCACCCTCCGTGGTGTAATGGTTACCATGCTTACTTTATATACCCAGGATCGCGGGTTCAAATCTGGCGGAGGACGATGGAAATTTTCGAGCTTAAAAATCCTTAGCATGTCTTTCTTCATGCCGTAGATTTACGACACATAAAAGAACCGCAAGCCCTTTTAAGAGGCCTCTGAGTAGAACTAAGCGGTCGTTCACGCCCAGTATGAAATGGGGTGCTAAGAAACACAACAGTTAAAGAGCGTCCATTAATAAAACTCAACTCGTCAATCATTCAAAACTATATCCTGGATTTTGTCAATAATTTCGGAAGTAGTCACTTCTACTGGACGTACGGAACGATGTTAATCATTTGTGGATGTACGGCCACGTTTAATTCATTTATTGGATTGTAAATTGATGCAAACGCAGTGTTCCTGCGTTAATCATCACACTAAACTGCCCCCCCCCCAATCTTTCTACATAAGCACAAAAATGTTGATTCAATCGCCCATGGCGACAAATCCACATGATTGATGTGACTGAAACCTTAACTAGTAAGAGACACTGATTGCTAAATAAAAACTTTTTTCGATGCTAAGAGTGTAATATTTGGGGGATTTCTAAGGACTTATTGAACGCTACTCGTAAATACAAATTGTTCGTTGGTGACCGTTTACTGAACCTCCTCACCGCCAAACAATGAAAGCAAAAAATATAGGTGTAGATGCTGCGAAAGAGCAATGCGGAAACCATATTTTGTTGCCGAGCATACTGCTTTTGGTGAGGGTCAGAAGTGTTTTGGGACGCGCACAGTGCGGCTCGTCTCCCTAAAAGTACAAGTTACACTTGCAGTTTCCAAGCAAATTATATTAAATTCCATAGATAAGGCACATTTACCTGATGTGGAAAGAAAAGTGATGAAATAAAGGCTTGAAAGCAAATATTTCTGATTGGTCGTTGAGAAGTGATGTTTGCAATATTGTTACAATAAAACGAGCTACTTAAACGAAAAGAAAAACGAGTTTAAATTTAGATTGGTGCATCAACAACTAATCCTACACAGCTTTCTGATAAGTCATAAAATGTATAAAGAAAGTGACTATATCTTTGTCAGCCACTCCTCATATCAGAGCCAAATTTTCAACATACACAATAAGGAAGCAGTGCTAAGGATACAAAAACCCAGGACGATTTGCGCTGATGCAAATTTAGTAAGCAGCAGCAAGTAGGGATACGGACAAGTCCTGTTTAACAGGTAAAAATATGAGAGAAATTTTGTTATGTTGTATTGTAAACAGTGTTTCTGCAATCTACTTTTGCTAATGTGGGCTACTTGTCGATGTGGAACTAAGCAATGGTGTTCTGAGGAATTTATTCATTTTGCCCTCTAAAAGTATTTTCTGCCTCTTTATTTTTTTATTTCCATAATCATGACCATATAGTCGGAAATTAATATAAACCAACAATAGAAGCATATAGTTTGTTAAATCCCAGATGCATCCCTTTCCTATATTTAACTTTAATTAGCAGCAGCCATATTTTCAAAGCTGTAGCTTGATTTACCTACGGATGTTGCTTGGTTTATCATTTATATTTTAATTTGTTTCAGGATCCCTTTGAACTTGCCATAAGGCTAAGAAAATAAAAAGCAGCTTCAACCACCGAGAGAAAATACTATTGTTGTTTCTAAGGATGTTAAGTCATTTTGTTCTGTAGATTGAAGAATGATGTAACAAAATTTGCTCATCATATGCAAAAGTTAAAAAAAAAAACTAGTGCGGAAACATATGACAGTAGCTCAAATTATAAGGTGAGAAGAGTGTTTAATGATGAAGAGAAAGGTTTCAGATGAACCATTTGAAACCTGCTTACACTACGGATTGATTATAGCAAATCTCCACAAACTTATATTTTAATTGGCAGAAAAAAAAACGACTTATTCAGCTAATTTGAATGTTGGATCAGATGGCTGGAGAATATTAGGATCATGCCATTCTACGGAACTCTTAACTTCGGACACCAGAAGCAACCAGTCTTTCTAGTGCTACTTCTTTCAATGGGAAAACTGTAGCCATCTCTTTCGCCAACTATACCAAAGTGCTTGCCAAGCATTCTTACTCCCAGCAAGAGCATTCAATATAGATGAGACTGAGCTCTCAAATGTGCAGAATACCCCAAAAGTTTTGGCTGGTAAAGTTGTGCAATGACATCCGGTGAACAAGGTGTTAATGTAACAATGATTGCTGGAGTAAATGCAACTCGGAACAGCGTATCACCCCTGTTCATGTTTTCTAGAGTTAATTTAAAGAACTTTATGCTAAATGGAGCTCGAGTTGGATCTGTAGAAGCTGTAAAATGTTCACGGAGGTCAAATTAGGAAATTTGCTGGAAGGTTCCTAACCATTTTATTGTGGATATCAAACCATCTGTTGATGATCCAATTTATTTGCCTATGGACAACCACAAATCTCACATATTCATACCTGCTATATCTGGAGCAAAAGAAGCTGGCATAACCATGGTTACTTTCTACATAACATAAACTGCAACCTTCAGATTGCATAACATTTGGGCCTTTCAAAGCATTCTATGATAAAGCTATGGCGGAGTGGATGCCATTACCTGGAAATAAGGAAAATCTGTGACAATCTATGAAATAGCAGAACTGGTTGAGAAGGCTTATACACCCATTTACATCAAACATCATAAGTGGTTTTGACATCATAAGTCGCAGGTGTTGTCCCACTAAATCCAGATATGTTTCAAAATCGTGAATTCCTGCCATCTCATGTGACAAATTGACCTAATCCAAACAGTGCAGTTGTCCAAGTGTCAATTCCAAAAGCAACTAATTGAGAACCAATAACTCAACATTCATCATCTCAGTGCTCATCATCAGCAGAACCACATGAGCAAATTTCAGCTGAATCACAGTCGCCATCTTTTACAGTAAGCAGCTCTCCCACTTTAACAAACCACTCTTCTATGGCTGTAATGTCCCTGGGATAACACTATTACCAAAAGCTGGAACACTTAAGGAAGAATACAAAACAATTTGTCATAAGGGAGAATCTAGAATCTTGACTGACTCTCCAGAAAACTGGCATTGAAAATAAAAAAAAAAATGAAAGTTCATGGATACAAGCAAAAGAAGGTGAGGAAATGTTTGGCTAAACAGTTTGAAGATAAGATGACCTGTGATGCAAGTGAAGATAACGCAATCATCTACTGAATGACGAAAATGATGATTTACTAGATCTGTTGGATGATGTTAAGCATGTTTCAGTAAATTATTTGGAAAGGTGTATGAAAACCGACAAAGTAATTTATAGTGACAACGTTCTAATTGAGATCAAAAGCTGATGTAAACACTTTGTAGCTAAAATTAACGAAACAGATTGATCTAAAATGTTGTTAACTATTTAATTAAATCTATAAGGTAATGGTCTACCCAAATATAGAATTGCTATCAATTCTGAATCATATACAGTTAGTAGTGAAGATGTCAGACTTAAGCTGCCTACCTTAACTGTGTTGGTTGATTCTGAAAGACAGCAAAAACCTGTTTCTTTTCCTAGATACAACCTTGGATAAAGGTACTTGAATTAGATAACAAGGTTTAATAAATAATGGATTCATAAGGTATGTTGCTTTTTTCTTACCTACTTTACATTTGGTACACCTGTAAATAATATAATACAGCACTTTTTAGAACAAAAAGTAGTATTCTACAACATTTTACTAATGCACGTAGCTCTTCTTAAGGAAGATCAAAAAGTTTATTGTTATTTAAACAAATATTTAAAAAATAAAAGTTAAAAAGTATACTTAGGTAAGCTAGTTTCACCTACCTGAAAAAAAAAAAAAAAAAATCTGGTTTCGTTGTTAGCCTTTAGAAGGAAGGACTTTGATTATAAACTACAGCAGCTAATTGAAAAACCCAAAAGTGTGTTTTGTCATGCTGATTACATTACAAAAATTCATAGATGTTGAGGGGAGAGGAATATGGGCCAATAAATGAAATATATATATATGAAACCTTATCACATATTTGGTTCTTGTTGTTAGTCTGCAAATGGGTTAGGTGTTACAAAGTATATTAGACTTAGGCTGATAACAGCACATGGAAGCAGAGAAAATGGATTTCTGAAAAATGTCTTGCGAAAGTTGAGTTTCACATAAAAAGTGGTCATTATGAGATGAGTGCTGCAAATTTCAGAAAATGGTGGAAACACATATTATTCATAAGTTGCTCAATTACTCTGCCATTGTGATGAACGATGCAATACAGTAATGGATAATTAGTGCAGGAGATATTCATGAGCAAGCGACGAATCTTTTGCTAATACAGCCTGTAAGTTGCATTTGCCGCTGGAAATGCAAAAGGACTAATGTAATCCAGCCTAGCCAATGAATACCTGCCTGTTGGTGTCTACCCCTTACATCACAGCCATATGAGTACCAAAAATTACCAAGTTTGTTTCCTAGCCTAGAGATTTATAATAGCACTAGTAGAAGCAAGAGCCTCCTAAATTATATATTAGTTATTCATATATAGCCTCTATTCCCAAGAAGGTGCAAGCTGGGACTTTGGTTTGGAGAGAAAACAAGGTAATGACTCATTTGTTCTGTTGTAAAATGCAGTAAAGGACATCATTGTTACTTAATGTGCAAGAAAGCATGTTTGCAATATAAATCCAGTGTATCGCATTCTGACACAAACATTAATATTTTAATACGTGGGTGCAGAATGCTCGGTAGGAGTGGGCGAACAAAAATGACAGCTTGTAGAGCGCTGACTATGTGATAGAGAAGAATGACATAGGGCAGTTTTAAAGCAGTTGTCTGGTGGACTGTGTTGTGTGCAGCAAGTTGATAACGCTCCCTGCTTTTGTATGCTTCTATGGAATCTAAAAGGAAAATTCTTTCAACATCGCGTGGGAAAGCGATTACTTTTTCATAGCAGCTGGAACAAATTCTTAGTGTCTTATATGTCAGAAAATTTTGAAACATAGAATGAAACATAATATGCGACACTACGATAAAACACAAATATGTTTACAGTGAGCTTGTTGGTGAAGATCGCAGTAAGACATTTCAGGAGTTGAAGGTTGCATTATTACCTGAGGTGGGATGGAATTCATAATACTTTATTACTAGTGGAGCTAGTTTCCATGTTTATAATATCACAAAAACATGGAGAACTGTGAATGTGAACATGTATATATTTATTATTTATAGGAGTGTGGCGAACCAATGAGGCAATGCTGCGCATGAGTTGCAAACTGCAGGTAAACCATTTACTGCAGGTCACTTTATAAAACAATGCATGGCTAATGCTGCAGAATTATTGTGTCCTATCGAAGTTATCACTTTGAAGCGATCCCACTCTCACGTATCACAGTTGCTCGCCGTATTAGAGACGTAGCACAATACATGCAGCTTCAACTCATACAAATGGCAACACAGTTCGTGACGTATACTTTAGCACTCGAGTTGACATATATGTCTGATACGGCCCAACTAGCTGTATTCGACTGTAGACAACAATCTCGAAGCATTATTATATTTTGTCCCATTAAAAGAACTACTACTACTACAAGCGCAGATATTTTTCACAGTGTTAAGGATTCTATAAATGCCACTGCCCTACTTTGAAATCGCCTGGGATATATAACAACGTATGGAGCTCCGGCTATGTGTGGCCAATATTCAGGGTTTGTAAATTTTGTTCGGGAAAAATGCTGCTGGCTCTGATGTCATTGGAGTCCACTGTCTCATTCATCAACACGTTCTGTGTTCCAAAGTAGTGAAGCTTGGTACTGTAATGGAAACAGTGCTAAAAGATATTAATTATCTAAAATTACATGGACTCACACACCGATAGTTTCAAGAATTTCTCCATGATGTCGATGTAGAGTATTAGATATTCTCTATTATTGTGCAGTCCGGTGGCTAAGCAGAGGTAAGATGTTCGAAAGATTTTACCATCTTCGTGACATCATTTGTCAGTTTCTTTAAATGAAGGGGAAAGCCGCACCAGAACTCAGTGATCTTGCCTGGGTAGCCAGCCTTGCATTTCAAACAACCTCAACAAATTAAACAAATTAAATATTTCTCTTCAAGGAACCAGCTCATTCTACATATGATGAATGAATTACAAGCTTTTCGTCGCAAACATGCTTTTCATAAGTCAGTTACAGTGTGGCAACATGGCTCACTTTCCAACCTTACAAAGGGCTTGTGATGGAGCCGTGTCCAGTGATCACGTTTAAGTATTAATTGAAATTCAAAATGAACTAGATACTAGATTTCAAAACCTTGATTCACTTGAGAAGGAATTTCAAATTCTCGTAATTGCTTTCTCAACATCAGTTGAAATGGTGTCTCATGATTTGCAGCTTGAACTTACTGATCTTCAGTGTGATATAAGAGCTAGAGAGCGTTTCAACAATACCACTAACCTGAATGATTTTTACAAGACCGTACCTCAACAAAAATATCCATGACCACACACTCTATCTGCAAAAACTATCTCAATGTTTGTTTGACATATGCCTGTTAACAACTGTTTTCTGACATGAACTTCAATAAAAACAGGTACCGAACATCTATGAACTGATGTTTCATTAAGGTCAGTACTTTTTCTTGCAGCTGCCAATCAGATAAAACCACATTTTTATGTATTGGTAAAGAGTTATAACATATAGCTAGCAGATTTAGTCTGCTAAAGAGGGCAATACTTTGTTTAAAATAAGTATTTTTCCTAACCATAAATTAGTAAAATATTTTGAGAAACACTTTATGAAAGCTTGCACTTCTTTTCGTGTACATAGTGTACCATACCTCTCCTCTCTGTTCACCCATAAACAAGAACGCTGCCAGTACCTGTACTCCGCTTGCAAACTCTGTGCTGGCTGTTCTAATAGAAGAAAAGCGATAAAACGGTTTCTTGTTGTGATCCACTTATTTATGTTTCCACATTCTCTCACAAAAAATAATAATAATAATAGTAATAATAATAATAATAATAATAATAATAATAATAATAATAATAATAATAATAATAATAATAATAATAATAATAATAAAAAACAATGTGTTTCTAATGTCTCAAAAATTGAATTGAAACATATAAATTGTATATCTACAACTATATTTTTACATAACATCTTCACACTTCATATATGATTGTGGATGAAAACCTTTCTTGTATATTACAGCTTTAAATATAGGTACATTTTCCTAGGCATTCATAAGTATATCTTTTCAGCTTGTTATTTTCATTCTCCATTCTTCTGTAATTCCACAAGTCTACTTGCTTACAATATATATCTTGTTTATAATGAAATGACAACCTCCTAAGGCACCCATATATTTAAGCATCTTGTGCATGTATGTGTGTTCTAACATGCCAGTCTCTCTTAAAACAAATGCCAGATTTCTGTATGAGTTGACAATGAGTGCCTGTCATACTGCCTTAAAGCTATATGATATGGATAAATGTGACATCATACATGGAGTGTTTTCCATACACAATGTGCATCAGGTCTCAAGGCAATGAAGTTTGAGTCCTACATATCATAAATTGATGTGTTCCAATGTCAATAGTTTCTAACTTAATGAAAGTGAAACTTGGAACTTAAATAGTATGGGTATAATAGTACAGGGCAATACACTATCAACTTCATTAATGCTATGCTTGCACACAGAGTATTTAATGATATATGAAAGAATAAAAAAATAAGTCATATGCTTATATTGCTTTCATTCAAAGAGCATTATGTTTCTAAAATCCATATATATATACATATAAATCTCAATTATATACCTTATAAAACACCTTCACTGAATAACTTTCATATAACCTGTCAGATTAAATATTTTACCACTGGATCCACAAGAATTTGGGGAAACACTCAAGTTTTACAAGTATAGCATAAGGTTGATTAGTTGTAACTCATTCAATACAACAGTATTTTTTATGATAAAATGCTACTTTTTACATTTTATTATGTTACTACATGTTATTTACAAATATATTTTTTTTTATCTATCATACAAATGCTGATATAAAGGTTCACCTGGATCTTACACCTAAAGTTCCCCCCCCCCTGGTGTGCTTAAAAATTATTTTTAATAAAATCTGAATGGTCTATTATAATAATTAATTTCTGATGTTTGATGAAACTCTCAATTTGATAAAGATATACATCAGAAACAGTAACCAAATCAACCTCGCATGTCAAATTCCTCATGACTGCAAACTTCAGCTTCTTAAATATGAGTGTAGTTTTCTGTTAAAAGCAGATCTGTCAAATAAATTATATTCATGCTTCGGTTACAAACTTCTTTCGTTTAAGGTAAAGGCTCTTACAAGTTTTCTATAATATTTAACTAAAGTATTTTAAGTATCGCAATATGTATAAGTCGAAAACCTTTGTTTCTAACTTAATGTAGGTAGCTCAAAGATTAGCCTCAAAAACTTATAAATGCATATTAATATTAATTTTTCATACAACCATGGATTAATCTGCTTTTTGAAATGTGATATTAATGTTTCACTTTGTTTCTTTTACACTATCTTTCTTTGCTAAGAAATGAAACTTCAGAAAAGAGGAGTGTTAGTAAACAGATTTCTACTCAAGACATCCTTTTTTAAAAAATAAAAAATGTTATGCCTGTTTCCTGTTCATTAGAATTGCGAATTCTACTTGTAGCTATGTTCAGATGTAATTGAAGACTGAGAATTGCTTTTCAATGAAGCTGTTTTCGTAAATATTATTGCCTTGTCTCTTCCAAGCTGATTATTTTTAACACCTTCTTTATGAACATCGTTTGTGTTTAATTTCGAAGAACCCCTTCTTACGTATTGCATTTCTTGCCATCACTTCAGTCAGCAGTAGAGATTTTCAATCATAAAGCTCAATGGCTTTTCTTTATACTTACTGTCTATGGAATCTTAATCTGACTTACCAGTCTATTTAGAAGTGTATTACATTGCTCTTGTAACAATGTTGTTTTAAGAGTTTCCTACTCTGTGTTTTCACTGATATTAAAATATTTGGTTTTCTAATGTAACACTGATATTTTTGTTATTTCTTGTGAACTACTGGCTTTTTATGCTTTGCATCAAAGAGTATTCAACTGTGCAACTGAGAAAACAAAATTGATTCAGTAAAAGAAAAAAAAAAAGTATGATTTCATATCTGTATTTTGTTACTGAAGCTTTTTTAAACTAGCAATTATTATACATAATTGTGTAAATAAATAAAATAAAATGTCCATCATAAATAAGAACTCTACCTTCAGAAACTTTCTGAGCTTTCTATTGTTGTGTATTTGAATGATAAATGATACATTCGAATGGATTAAAGTCTGTATATTTGGCACCAATGAGGAAGAATACATTATTTTGAATATGACTGAATTTGAAGATCTTCCTACAATACTCAGCTAAGTGTGCTCTGTTATATGAATTAGTATGAACATCTAAAGATTACTTCTATATGCAGTTATATACACATACAACACATAAGTAAGTAAAATAAAACAAAGGCCTTCCCTCCCTAAAAAGAATTTTTTGCCCAAAATTCAAACTGTGTTCCTTTTCACCGAGAGAATTGTGCATTTTTAAGTGTGTCATTTGAAGCTTTTATTACAAGGGCTATTTTTCTTTCAAACTCTAATCACTCTGCTACATGACCTGACAAGATAAGAAGGTGGAGCTGCACATTCTACTACTGTGCAGCTAACCCAGCATTACATTCTCCAAGGCTAAGTTCAATACGTCATTTGGAGTTGAGCTAGAGGGACTTCAACATGGCCATGATCATTGATTCTCCCACCAAGTGCAAGTTGCAAAGTGTTATTCATTTTCTACAGGCAGAAAGGAATAGTGAAAACAGAACTTTAAGAAGCTAAGAAGAGCTACCTGCTTTCGCCAGCAGCAGCATTCTATGAAGGCGGTATCGGAAAGCTTATTTATAGATATGATTAACAACTAGGTTGAAAAATGATTGAGACTAGTTAACTGCAGTCAATAAAATCATTTTATGGTTCATATTTCTGATTCTTTTTTGCCCCATAAGCGGTTGAAAAACAAAATAGCCCTCATATAGTAATATCCTTTTAATAGTATTGTGCCTTAAATTGATCAAATATGCGGCTCCAAGTTAATCTTCATTTGAAAGTGTCTGCAGATCTGCTACATTTGTAGGGCTACAAAGTAATAGCAAATGTTGCTATAAATTAATGCTCTTTTTGAAAGAGTTCTAGACATCCATAATATTTGTTTGGTTTTGTGTCTAAATGTAACAGACTCTGATGATGTAAGCTAGTTTTTCATTTGAATAACTTTGTACAAGAGTCAGATTAGTATGTTTATAAGTTAGACTGCATTGTAATAAGTCGCTCATAAGTGCACTTCAATTTGAATGACTTCTTTAAACTAACACATTTTTACTTTCTCTAGCCCCATATGTACAATATACATAGGGATACATAAGTATTGTATTCCACCCAAAAATTTGATGTCGACATTTCACTGGAAATAGATATTTTAGGACCCGCTGAACCCAAAAAAAGCAATTTCACAAGCAGGTCCATCAGTGTATGTCTGTAGACAGCATAGCTCAAAAACGAAGAGACGGTTAAATACCAAACATTGTATTTAAGTTTGGTATCTTCCAAGGATGCAACACAAAGATTTTCAAGAAAATCCCCCACCCTTAACTATAATTTACGTGGAAAAATGTTCGAAATTTTGTTTTTCTTAAAAATAGCTAATGATTTTGATTATAATACCACATATTAAAGCCAATTCTATCATAAATAAAATGTAAATCTTGAATTTTCTGGGAATAGCTTCTAAAGACCTGTTTATTCTGGATGAATTTTGCTTAATTTGGCATAACTATTAAACTGTAAGAGATACACAAAACTTTACTATGCAAAAAAGTAGATTTTGTTAAAATACAGAAGTTGTGATATTTTTTACGTGGAACTTACCGTTTTCCAGGTATTCCTTGTTATTACTTTCAGTTGTGAAGTACTAAACTTTTCTCACACGGAAGTGTCCATTTTTTTTTCTACTCCTGGACAAGCAAAGAAGCGATTTGCAATGACAATTGCATACTGACACCTTTTAAATCATTTGACAATCTATTTAGCCTAGTACATTCCCTTAGATTCAGTCTACTTATAAGGAACTAAGTAATAATATTCTGCCAATGTTTATCTCCATTAATGTGGTGTAGAAAGAAGAATTATCTTTTGTAAGAAGTTTGTGTGTAGAGTAGCTAGAGAAAGTCATGTGAGTATAGCACATCAGATTTCTATTTATTTATATCCAAGTGTAACAGAATATGCTGCGGCAAATTGTGGTTCAAATTGAAGACTCCTGACTTCTAGTGTAACATTTGCATGATTTTTATACCAGAATGTACTGGAATATGCTGCTCTTAGTGGAACTACTGTTTGAAGGATTTCACACACCATATGGTAGTATGTCAGTGTAACAGAATATGTCTGTTCAAGATGCTCTTCTTTTTAAAAGACTTCTCACATTTTTCACACTTGTATGGTGTTCTGTTTGAGTGTAACTTCTCACATCTGTCACATTTATACGGTCCTTTGTTTGAATGTGATCGAATATGCCTCTCTAAGTAGGACTTACATTTGAAAGATTTCTGACATTTGTCACATGTTACTGATGTGTCCGAATGTATTAGAACATGTTGCCGCAAGAGGTATTTACTTTTGAAAGACTTCTCACATCTCTTACATTTGTATGGTCTTGTATTTGAATGTAATAGAACATGGTGCTGTAAGAGGTATTTACTTTTGAAAAATTCCTCACATTTCTCACATTTGTATAAATTTTTTTCTGAATGTAATAGAATATGCTTTGCTAAGTAGGCCTTGCATTTGAAAGACTTCTCACATCTCTCACATTTATATGGTCTTGCTTCTGAATGTAATAGAATATGTTTTTGTAATAGGTAGTTACTTTGGAAAGACTTGTCACATCTGTCGCATTTGTATCGTCTTGTTTCTGAATGTAATCGAACATGCTTCGCAAAGTAGTACTTGCATTTGAAAGACTTCTCACATCTCTCACATTTGAATGCCCTTGTGTCTGAATGTGAAAGAATATGCCATTGCAAGTTGGTCTTCAATTTGAAAGACTTCTCGCACCTGTCACATTTGTATGCTCTTATGTTTAAATGTAACAAAACATGCTGCACTAGGTGGGACCTCAATTTGAAAGACTTCTCACATGTGTCACATTTGTATGGTCTTGTGTCTGAATGTAACAGAACATGCTTCCTGAAGTGGGACTTCCATTTGAAAGACCTGTTACATTTGTCACATTTGTTTGGTTTTGTGTCCGAATGTATCAGATTATGTTTCTCTAAGTAGGACTTCCATCTGAAAGACTTCTTACATTTGTCACATTTGAATGCTCCTGTGTCTGAGTGTAGCAGAATATGCTGCTGTAAGAGGTAGTTACTTCCGAAGGATTTTTCACATCTCTCACATTTGTATGGTCTTGTGTTTGAATGTAACAGAATATGCTCATCTAAATGGGACTTCCGTTTGAAAGACTTTTGACATCTGTCACATTTAAATGCTCTTATGTCTAAATGTACAAGAACATGTTTCACCAAATGGGACTTCCTTTTGAAAGATTTCTCACATTTGTCACATTTGTATGGTCTTAAGTTTGAATGCATCAGAATGTGTTGATTTAAGTGGGATTTTGATTTGAAAGACTTGTGACATCTCTCACATTTGGGTGGTGTAGGGCCTGAAAACACAGTCATGGTTTTAAGGTTCGAAGCAACTACTTCCTTTTGGCAGTATTGTGAATCTGAGTGGGTAAGTGAGGTACAGGTGGCAGTGCCTTGTTGACCATCCCCTTCTGAATTTAACCTGAAAAGTTTAAGTGCAAATCAAAATCAAATGTTGAGTGTTCTAAAGAAAGGAAAAACTAAAATGTATGAAGTTATTCAACATGACATACATCTGCTCATTTAAATTTAAAAGTTGCAAGAGTGAATAAATATGACCTTGATGATTGTGATGATAATAGTGCTTCATCTAACACGTTCACCTCTGAAACAGTTTCCTACAATAAAATAAAAGAATTGTAAGAAAGCTTAAGGAGATACATAAAATTGGTTACTTTCTCTTTCTCTCTGACACAATTCCATTTGCACACATATACTGGCTGACTATAGATTCAACTGTTATAGATAATTATTTAGAATCTGCACTAAAAGCATATAACTTTCTACTGTCACTACAGAGTGACTAATGGAGGAAACAGGATTTAAGATTGGTTCTCAATTACAGTTAATGGTAACCAGAATGAGAACAGGAAAGTTGAAATACGTTTATTTCAATGAAAGTAGTAGAAGGGCTTTAGGGCGGTCAACGACTATGGTTATTAGCGCCCGAACAACCAGGATTTAAAAGGAAATTAAAAAGCGAGGCACCACGGTTGCACACTAAAAACTAAAACTCAACAAACATCTAGCTAAAACAGCGTCAGCCGCTGTGGAACGCAAAACAATAGCATGTGTAATAGTAGAGCGCCACCGATAAACGATGTCACCAGGTTGCTTAACAAATAAAGGACACACTGGCAACATGTGCAAATCTTATACAGTGGCTCATAACGAGCTGACGCATAAAATTTAAAACTCGTTCCACAGAAACAAGGTCATCCGCCAGCACCTCCGAAATCTCGGCTGGTATATCGCCGGACAAACGTGAGGGAGCTAAAACTGACACTCGATTAAAAAACATGCCTCACTGTCAAGGGCTCACGACAGTGAACACAAAGTGGTGCAGGATCCGAAGACAATAAATGACTGTGACTAAATCGACAATGCCCGATACGGAGTCTAGTTAAAAAAACCTCATCGCGACGGCACGCTCGTGAGGAGGTATTCCAGGCGACAGGGAGGGGTTTCACCACCCGAAGTTTATTCCCCTGCAGATCGGCCCAGACAGAATTCCAACGCAAAAGGATAAGATGTTGGTAAAAAGCGCGTAAATCTCCAGAAGGTACACGTGCGTTAGAACACATGGGGGCCGAAATAGCCGCCTATGCCATCGTGTCCAGGAACCCATATAAAAGTGACGCTAAAACCCCATTCGGCAAGCAAATGGAGACAATCCCGAACACGCTGTACAGCAATCTCAGGCTCTGCAAAACACTCAAGGAATCAGAGCACACAACCCACTCACTAAAAGCCTGTCGCTTAATATATAAAAGAGCCTGGTAAACACCAAAAAGCTCAGCTATAAAAATCGAGCACTGCGGTAAAAGGCGAAATCAAAACTCTGTCTGTCATGAATAAAAGCACATCCTACTCCCGTAGCGTCCTTTGAACCATCAGTATAGATAAAATTACAATCAAGAAACTGTTCTTTGAGGGCTAAAAAGGCGGAATGAAGAGCTAAATGGGAAGAGGTTGAATTCGGCGTGGAAAACAGTTCTTGTTCAACAAGTGTCATAGGGTGGGGCCACGGTTGAAAAATAGTCTCCCCTCTAGAACAAAATGGCGGTAAAGTGATGTCCAACAGCCGAAGGAGCAGCCGAAAGCGAACACCAGGCATGTGTAAGGCCATATAGTTACTTGAGTATCGGCGATCCAAAGACTCGTTAAAAAACAGGCAAAAGACGGATATCCGGGTAAACTAAGAAGGCTACAGGCATAACTGCAAAAGAGGACATCACGCCGATAAGACAGAGGAGGTTCGGCAGCTTCCGCACAAAGACTAAGAACTCGGCTCGTGAGAAAGGCGCCAATACTCATACGAATACCAAGGTGACGTGTAGCATTGAGACGAGCGAAAATTGACGGGCGGGCCGAAGATTACACAATACAACCGGGATCGAGCTTTGACCGAACGAGAGCCGTAGAAGAGTAGTCATATCAGTCCCCCAGGATGTGCCACTTAAAACGCGTAAAATCTTAAGAGAACGGCTCATTTTTCCTTTAAGTAGGAAATATGAGAAGACCAGCTGAGTTTCCGGTCAAAAATCAATCCTAAAAATTTCGTATCCTCGGCAAAAGGAAGTAAACACGCACCAAGATGTAGAGACGGCAAAGGATACGCCTTCCATCGCCAGAAATTAACGCAGACGGTTTTCTCGACGGAGAATTTAAAACCATTAGTAATACTCCAAAGGTACAGGCGGTCAAGGCACAGTTGTAGGCGTCGTTCGAGAAGACAAGGCCGTCGAGAACTAAAATAAATTGCGAAATCGTCCACAAATAAGGAAGACCAAACCCGAGGTGAAACACACTCTACAGTAGCATTGATGATAGCAAACAATGTGACACTCAGCACCGAACCCTGTGGTACTCCGTTCTCCTGAGTAAAAACACCGGATAAAATCGAGCCTACCCGTACCCTAAAAACTGTATTCTTCATAAACTCCTGAATAAAAAAGGGCAGAGGACCACGAATGCCCCAATTATGAAGGGTACGACGTACACCGTATCTCCAGCAGGTATCATACGCCTTTTGCAGATCAAAAAATACCGCGACAGTCTGACTCTTCCGTAAAAAGGCATCCACGATGGGCGTGAATAATGCGACCAGGTGGTCGACTGTACAGCGGTAACGATGGAAGCCACATTGGGCGCTGGCAAACAGATTTTGGGATTCGAGCCACCATCGCAATCGCCCATTAATCATACGCTCCATCACTTTGCAGAGGCAAGTGGTGAGGGAGATGGGACGATAGTTGGAAAGTAGCTGGCAATCCTTACCAGGTTTTAAGATTGGGACGATGGTGGCCTCGCACCAGACTGCAAAAAACCCTCCATCGCACCAAATGCAAGTTGTATAGAAATAAGAGAAAGAGTTTGCCAGCAGCAGAAAGATGCTGGAGCATGGCGATATGAATACCATCTGGTCCGGGAGCAGTGAGCCTAGAGGACGAAAGGGAGTTTTCAAGCTCCTGGATGCTAAAATCGAGTTATAGCACTCGTTGTTAAAAGAGCGAAAGGAGAGAACCTCAGATTCCACCTCAGCCTAAGTAGTACGAAAAGCTGGAGCATAATTTTCGGAGCTAGAGGCAGACGCGAACGTACTACCAAGGACGTCAGCAACAGCTACCGGATCGACAACGGTAGCAGCTCCAACTTGAAGTCCCAGCATGGAAGAGTTGGCGTGCTTACCGGCAACACCTAGCTTTTCCCAGACAACCGAAGAAGGCGCTGACCTATTAAAGGTGGTACCAAACGAAGCCCAGGAAGCCCGTTTGCTATCCTGAACAATGCGACGGGCCCGTGCGCGGGCTTGTTTAAAAGAGATTAGATGATCCAGCGCAGGGTGATGGTGAAATACTCAAAGAGCCCTCCGGCGCGCACGGATATCCTCGCGGCACTCGGCACTCCACCAAGGAACCGGCAATCGTCTGGGATGGGAAGACGAACCGAGGAATAGATAAGTCGGCGGCCGAGAGAACAACAGTAACAAAATGTTCCACTCTCTGATCGACCGTGTCGAACTCACGGTCCGTGAAAACAATTTGTGCTGAAAAGAGGGCCCAATTCGCCTTAGCTGGCTGCCAAGTTGTTGCTCGTGACGAAGATACACGGTGTGAGAGCAAACACAGAACACACGGGGAATAATCGCTGGAATGGGTGTCAGATATCACATTCCATTGTAACCGGAGAGCAAGCTGTGCTGAACATAGAG
This sequence comes from Hymenopus coronatus, assembly GCA_030762935.1. NCBI lineage: Eukaryota > Metazoa > Arthropoda > Insecta > Mantodea > Hymenopodidae > Hymenopus > Hymenopus coronatus. The sequence goes on along the minus strand of CM060899.1, from coordinate 14,993,640 downwards.
AAAGGTCCAAATGAGAGAGCGTGCAAGAAGAATCGGAAATAAAAGTGGGTTCACCAGTGTTCAAAACAGTAAGCCGAAATTGGTCGAAAATGTCAAGTAGCGTCCCTCGCTCACTTGCCCTAGAGGAACTCCAAAGTGGATGGTGGGCATTGAAATCACCCAACAAAACAAAAGGGACCGGGAGTGGAGATAGGAGTGTGACCATGTCAGCTGAACTGAGGGTAGCTGAAGCAGGAACGTAAACGATACAGACTGAAAAGGTGAAACCAGGAAGATCAAGATGGACAGCAACAGCTTGCAAGACAGTGGTAAGCGATAGTGGCTTACAATACACATCATCGCTCGTGAGTTTCATGACACCCCCATGAGCAGCAGACCCCTACTCCGGGATATGATCGAAGCGACCCGGGTCGTAACGGTGGACTACAAAAGGATCGTGTGGGCGAAGCTTCGTCTCCTGTAAACAGACGACCAAGGAATCATACGATCGCAGCAACAACTGCAGTTCAGCTCAATGGGAGCGAACACCGCGAGTGTTCAATGTCAACAGAGCCATGGCAAAAAAGGAAAGACGCTAGAAACGTGGGAGAAGCGAGTTGGAATAAAAGAAACTCTCAATAGGAGCTGATGGACAACAAACACTGTTAAGGTGGTCGGTTGAGTTTCACAAACCTCTAGCCCAAGAAGCGACGGCCTGTGTCCGAGTCGGGCTCCTCTGATGGTCTGGATCCTGTAGACGCTCTACGGCTGTAGAACGTGAACGGGACTTTGGTTTATCCGCCACCTTGTGCTTCTTACGAGAACGCTCATGAGAGGCGGCAATAGGTGGTGGACTAGGTGACTGCTGGCGTGCGCATTTTGACGGAGAGTCAGCTGAAGTGAAGGCTCTCGAAGCTGGCAGTCCAGGTCGTTCAGGCAATACGGCAGAGGTCAGCGGCAGTTCCGTTTGAGTAGACGCTTCAGCAACCGTTGCAGTTTGAAGAGCCACAGAGGCACTAGGAGTGCGGCGAACAGCGGAGGCACAGCCTAAGGTGGTCGCAGGCTTAAGCTGCTGATAGCGGTTCCGGGCCTCCGGAAAAGTTAGTCGTTCTTTGATTCTTAGTTCCTGAATGGCCTTTTCCTCCAAATATCGTGGACATTGCCGGGAGTTAGCGGTATGACTCCCGCGGCAGTGGACGCAACAAGGATCTCGTGAACAGACACCTTCACCATGTGCAGGCTGGTCGCAACGATCACATGTTTCATCAAACGTGCACCGAGTTTGCGTATGACCGAACCGTTGGCACCGAAAACAGCGCATTGGATTCGGCACATACGGTCGCACAGAGACACGTTCATTTCCACAATACAAGGTCTCTGGTATTGTGGTGCCCTTAAAAGTCAGAAATACCGTACGCAATGCCACTGATTCATTATCTTGTTTGCCGAGCAGACGGTACGCTTGGCATACACCCTGGTCAGATAAATTGGAGACAATATCTGCCTCGGAAAGACCATCTAAACAAGAGGTAGTTACTATGCCTCTACAGGTGTTCAAAGTCTTGTGAGGGCCAACTTTATGGGGTAGGAACCCAACAAGCCAGCCTTAATGTCTCTTGGACTGGTCTTCCGACTTCGTTTCAACCAAAAGTGTACTGTCTCGCGTTCTGTTTGCATTGGTCACTTTACCGCATATCCTGTCAATCTCGCGTTGTATGTAAAACGGACTGATATCTCGCATAGTTTTGTTTTGGCAGGCCAAGGTCACAACTACAAAGCGGTCAAATGAAGTAGATTTGCGCGGAGATAGCATGATGGAAGGACCCCTTCCCGGAACCGTCGGCGTCAGCCTGCCATCCGGGGGTAGAAAAAAAAAAAAAAGACACCAAAATACTTTCCGGTCTGTGCCGCCTGTTAGACCCCTACCAGACCAATCTCAAGGAATACCTCAGTAAGAGCTACCCTCCAGCCACCACTGCTGGTTCATACGGGTAAGCGCTTCACCATGTACAACCCGGCTTTAAGCCCTTACCACAGGTATAACCAACCACCTGTGGCTCCCCGCTTTAGGCCATGTTGCGTAATAAAACAGACATGGATTCTGGGGACTTGTGGTTGATTACACCGGGTTTCCGTTAGAGGTAACACGACCGGTCCGTAATTCTAACCAAACGAGCAGCGTTCGTCGGGAAATTAAAACGGACCGGGCCCCCAAGGAAGCTACGTGGGTGTACATAACGGTATGGACGGGCTTCGCACCTAAGGCTTACACTTAGGGGCAGTAGGAAGGGTCCACTCAACCTTCACGCCTGAGACCTCCGAAGAGCACACATGTTGGAAGACGCGCTGGAACCGTGGGATAGGAACCACGGAGATAGAATAAAGAACCCTGTTGGTGAGGCAGGAGTTAATAAATCCAAAGCCTTAAAACTTAACATGTAAAGAATAAGCCTGAAGGGGAAGAAGATGAGTCGTGTAAATTCGCTCGCACAAAAAGACACAAACACAAAACGTGGCTCAGTTGGGGGTGATGGGGATGATGAGATGGCGGCGAGTGGCTCGGGAACCCCCGGGTGCGCCAGACCCTACCTACCGTAGTAGGCCTCTGGGGGATCAATGACAATGTTTACCCAATGGGAAGCCCTCTCAGGCCCCAGGAACAAGAAGCAAGTTTTAAGTTTCTCATTCTCATTACTAGGAATGGCACATTAGATGCATATTGCTCATTATGAGATTTTTCGCTGTAGAGATTATTCTACGTGGCTTTGACGCGAATCAGCTGTTAGAGCTCACTTTAATCACAATTCTTTCAAATTATACACTTGGCTAACCCAGATTATGCTAGCTATATTGGAGAGATATAAAAAATATCTTTGGTCAATTAAAAGCGTGAGAAGTCATTATGTGCAAAATTGGCCAGGAAAAGAAGAAAAAAATGTATTCCCATTCTCATTACCAGGTTATTGTGGACCAAAACCTTGTGTCCTGTATAGTTTTGTTCTTGTTACTGTTCTTGGGCTATTGCGAACTACCTTTAATGGTAATTGAATATTCATATAAAGTTATTATTCTTAGTACACCAACATCTCTTCTCCCACTTTATCGGTTCATTCATCTGTGTTGTTTGAGAGAGGAATATGGTATATACTTTTCTTGTATACACACATTAACTGCAAGTGGATTATATTATATGCCTAATTTGAAGATTTTATTCAAGCAAAAAGAAACACATGTGTTGCGGTGCCACTAGAGTTTAGTGGATGGCAATCTTCAGCTCTACTATCCTATTCAATTTATAATTAATATATGATAGGTGCTGCCATCCCCCTAGTAAAAAACTCTAATAAAACTCCTTGTATTCTTTTTCTCTATTATCATTTTAGTAATTTCCATTTAGTTTATGCTTCTAAATACTGTCCCACGTATAACAGCTTTTGTTTATAATTTTTATTATATAATTTCTCTATGCATTCTTGACCACAAACAATCTTTCCTGCATACCTCATTTTCCTTACATTCAACACTACTATGTTAAACATTTTCTTTTCCCACACACAGTATTTCTCTATGCAAACATACAGGTGAAATCTCAGGTCAGCATAAACATAGGATAATGTTGCTGACTAAGGGTCTGTGTACTGCACAATCTCACGAATCCATACCCACTTTAGAAATTGAAAAATGAGCAAGCAGTACCAAGGGAACGTGTCCTGTTAATAGTTGCTAGATGACAGTAGTAGCACAGTTATTTGTTGTTAAATAAAGTAGTATGCTCTATTTTTCTTCCCCATTCAATGCTAAGGTAATGGGGAATGCAGACATTTAGGGATGAAGCAAGATAACATTGAAAATCAAACACATTTTTATGTATTAACTATCGTTTCCTTCATCACATCGTTGAAATAAAGAAATAAAAACGTATTTGTTTCCCATATAAAGTATATTCTTGTTGTATTTCTTCAAAACTAACAAGGTATAAACTATGTGCATTAACCAATAACCCTTCTTGGATTCTGAAAATGACAGAACTCATATACTATGCTATTTTAGGTTAATACACATATTGCGGATGTTGGTTATTGGAGGTTATGGGGTACATGGGCTAGCTGAAGGTGATTTCATTAAAACTTGAAGATACCCCCATCGCCATTACACTGCAATTGCACTGCTCTTAATACATTTTATCAAGTAGTATTTTGGGTAAAATGGAGAAATTTAACACACAAAACTATTATCAAATAAACACTTACTGATTGCTTTGTTTTTTTCAAAAATAAACATAGCAGCATTACTAGAAAATAATGATGATGATAATAATAATAATCATCATAAAAATAATAATCATAATAATTAATAATGTACATAACAATAACTGTCAGCCCAACCAGATCTACTTGCTGTTTAGATATGTCATTGTTAACCTTAATTTTTTTTAACATAAAAGTAAATAAATAAATAATTAAATAGAGGTGGAAAATAGTAGGATGGAAGGAAAGAATGAGATTAGGAAAAAGCATGAATGTTTCTAAGTGAGGGAAGTAGAATGCAGTTAAGTTTTAGAAGGAAATAGGATGGTTTAAGCTGGATCAGAGTTTTTGGAGTGTCACGAGAAACCTCTGGAGCACTCAATATGGAATCACTGCCACTATCATTAAAATGCCAACAGTATTCCTGATTTCCCACACTTTCTTCTTGCATGTTTAATCCTTTTTGCAATACTCTATGAGTGTGCTGGCTTCCCTCCTTTCCATAATACAAACTATATATGCTCCATTATGTAGATCATTGCACTTTTCAGCTGCAAAGTTTGGCTGCCTAGTGTTATGTGGCCAACAGACCCTTAGTCAGCAACATTACCAAACATAACATGACATACAAACATGAATTTCTAGAAAAAGAATATTAACTAAAGACTTGGATCACTACAGAGTATGCACAGGACATGCAAAGGATGATGCTCTAGGGAAAAAAATAGCAAGTAAACACATAAATTATCATAAATACAATATCACAACACACACAAAGGATGATGCCCTAACGAAATAAACATTAAGTAGATACTAGGATTACCATAAACACAGCAAGAGATGCTGCTCTCGGGAATAAATAGTGTAATAAAAGTTCTCTTTAACACAAGAACTCCTCATTTCTTCCAAAAGCTGATTAAAAACAGGAGCTGCTCACAAATATATGTCCTTCTTAAATGCCTTCATAAGAATTCTGCATTTAAGTCTTTTTTTAACATTTGCTATGATGTCTAATACTGATTTCTATGAACTCCCAGTTGAAGCTGAACTCTGAACATCCTTTGTTCCCTTTATCTACAGATCATGTGGCAGGAAATTTCCAGTAACAGTCGCATGTGTTACACCCCCACAGGTGATTCAAACCCACTCAGGTGTAACAAAGCTGGTTTATACATCAAAGTACCTTTCGACAGCACAAGTGTACAGTTGCACAGGTGTAACGATTAGAGCTGCAACATCAAAAATACTTGCCACATCATTTCATGCGGGCACAGCTACATCATCTGCCAGGAATACCCTACAGATCCTAGGATGTTCATGGACGCTCTGCAGCAACACCTTGTCTCAGCTGAGATGCAAAATGTTATGTCCATGTTTATCCTTGCCTTGTAGCTCCTGATGGCATTCAGTTCTAGTATTACTTTCTCAGCTACCTTTGTGATGATTACCTACAGGCTACACAGTGTTTGTACCAGTCTCTGCCCCAGCAGAGCCTACTTCTCCACAGATAAGATGTCCCCCTACACTATCATAGATTGGTAGGGCTGACTAGGTGTTCCTGTCAGCGAAAACTTTGCCACATTTGGTCTGTTTAGTCACAGCTACAGCTGTGTCTACTAATATCCAGCAGAGCTTCCCAACCATCTGCAATGAAGCTGTTGTCCACACTTTAGCCCAAATGATGAATGTCAACCAAGGTGGTGGTGATATTGGTCATGATGTGTCCCTTGCCATGCCGGTCTTTTCTCGTTTTCTGCCTGATGGCCAGTTTAGTGTGAATGATTCTTCACTGGGTGACCCAACTCACAGCACACACCAGTCAAATGTTGTCATCGCTGTGCTGTCTCTCTGTCCTTGTTGTAGTGAGTAGTGCTTACATTTGAGGTTATCACAGCTGATGTCTTGGCCATTTCCATCCTTATTGCTACTGTTAATACCTCGTAGATGGTCTTGTAGCCACCCTGCAAAGATGCTATCATATCTCAGTGTCATGCACACCATTGACAAAGGAGTATAATACTTCCTGGTATACATAAGTAGATGGAAAGTTCATCAAGTCTTTTACTCACCAAAAATTCAATCAACAAGGTGAGCTCTTGCAACATTCCCGCTGTTGTAGTCTAAATTTAAAGTGGCTATGCTAGGTTGCAGCCAGGCAATAGTTCTTCAGGGTCTCCCAGATATCTCCACATATTGCAGACATGGTATTGCCTTCAGTATTTTTGCTGGGCATCCCTGGAGGCTTCTTATTAATTGTGCACCTTCCTGTTTGTTGACCATCGATTGTGGGTAGTAAGCTGTTGGGGGAAGACTTTAAAAGTGGATGCGCTGTCTAACTTGAGTAGCTGTGCGCTGTCTAACATGTGCTGTTACAGAACCTGTTGTTTGAACCTTCCATCTAATATGTTCTCCGTCATTGTGTTCAGTTGTTTTGCTCTTCCGTCAAATCATTTCCTTCTACAGGTTCTCCATTTTGCATTTCATAGGATTATATTTGAAGAATTTTATTTTAATTTAGATTAAAGCATTACTTTAGTTTATTTAAGTATTACAGAATAATTATTTTTTTTGAGGCTGCATATGATTTATACCTTTAATTTATATTTCTGGCCACATGTTCTCCATTGCAAATTTCATTTTTCGTTTCATAGTATCAAGCTGGATTCTATTTTTTTCCTGTATCTTCTGCATCTCACAATTCATAGTCACAATCTCTGTTCTAGTCTTCCCCATTCTGAATTCCATCTTCCCTTCCACCATTTTATCAATTCCAAATTTTGTTTCATTCATGCTGAATTGCATTTTTTCCCATTCTCATTTTTATGTTCATTTATTCAAGTAAAGTTAACATCATGTCCTCCATCATGGTGTTTATCACATTTCTAACCCAGAATAACAAAAACTGTCTTTTTCTACAACAACTCTTTATTTCTTCCAGAAAATGATAAAAATCAGAATCTGCTTACAACTATCACATCAAGCTGTGTAAACATGTTTGATGATTATTGTCACATGATGTATTTACAGTAGTCACTTAAACACTTAGATCACCATACATAGTGTGTACACAACATGCTAGATGCTATTCAAGGGCAATCAAATACCAAAACAATACTTGATCAACATAAACAGTGTATCCACATTACATGCTTAAGATTTTACTCCAAAATAAAATAAAACCAGAAAAAACAGAACATTATGAGCAAGGTATGGCATTTGACATTCAAGAAATGCTTCTCTGGAGCGTTTAAATAACAGAAAATATTTAGATCACTATAAACAGATACTAGGTGAGACATTGAGGAGATGCTGATGTTGATCCTGGACTAATAATAGGAAAATGCCTGATTCTGTGTAAACGAATATGGGTGTGACATGTAGGTGTTTGTCCAGGGCTAATACTAGGAAAATGCTTGATTCTCAGTAAACAAAATATGAAACCACACAGTTCTCCATAAACAGAATATGAGTGTGACATTTAGGTGCTGGTGCTGGGCTAATACTATGATACTGCTTGATTCTCTGAAAACAGAATATGAGGGTGATATGTAGGTATTCATCCTGGGCAAATAATAAGCAAACACTTGATTCTCTGTAAACAGAATATGAGGGTGATATGTAGGTATTCATCCTGGGCAAATAATAAGCAAACACTTGATTCTCTGAAAACAGAATATGAGGGTGATATGTAGGTATTCATCCTGGGCAAATAATAAGCAAACACTTGATTCTCTGTAAACAGAATATGGTTTTGACATGTAGGTGTAGGTTCTGGGCTAATACTAGGAAAATACTTGAGTCTCTGTAAAGAGAACTTGTGATTGTGCTTTAAGTGTATGTAACCACAGTTTTAAAATATCATTTGATTGTGTTGATTATTTTCTGCAAAATGCTTATTTGAATGTATATAGTATATGAATGAAAGTTGTTACAGATTAAGACATAAAATATGCCATAACATTCCTGAATATTTTTGAGATAGGAATGTGATTATGCACCAGTTTTTGTTAAATTCACTTTATTGGTCACTAGAGCACTAAACATATTACGGCACTTACACTTTTGGTAAACAAATAAGTAAGTCACTGCCTTCACATCACTTTCTTAGCAAGCGTCATGCACTAGATTGGCTTTTAACTCACCTTACTACAGTTCAGTTCTCTTCACTTTTTCAGCAGTTGTCATCCTATTATATGGTCTGTACTGGCCTCTGAAGGTAAAAGTCTTAGAAATTATGAAAACATTACATTTTATACATTAGAAACAGATTACTTTGGAAGAAGAATGTTCTTGACTTGTGGGTAAAGAGGATTCAAGAGATTTTGCAGGGAAACACACAAAGGCCTTTGTTTACCTGGCTATTTATCTGCTTGCTCTATTGTCAGACTGCGCAAAGTGGTGATCCCTTCAACCGTCACTCAGACCGCCACTACTACTCCCTCCTATGGGCTTGTAGTCCTAAACAGCATCATCATAGTAGGCTAGCCAATCTAGACGCTCTACCAACATCCTCCCTGAGGGCAGTCTCTGGATGCAGTAGACCACATCCATAATCCTCTTTATCATGTGGTAAGCTTCTTGCCATGATTGTTGAAGCTTGGGGCAATATTGCTTGGTCCCTGTAAGGTGATACAACCACATAAGATCTCCTGTTCATAACCCTTGACTGTTAGCCTGGCGACTGTAATGCATCTTCATTCTGTCGCTCGGTATCTGAATTTGTTGCTGGACCCTCTCAAGCACATTTTGAAGGCAGTCCAAAGGTCCAATGAAGTCAATTGAGGGTTCTTCCAATCTAGGGGTGCTCCTAAATATAGGGTAGAGGTGCACCCACCTACCAAATACAACCCCATAATGTTGTGCTTGGATGAGCTGTAGGCCAGCAAGGAAAGTCCCTCTGGTGATCAGTATTGTTAGGTTTTCCTCCAGTGTCTTGATGTTCTGCTCTACCATGCTATCTGTTTGTGGGTTGAGAGGCATTGTGCACACTAAGCATCTCTAGGGCTTCCCTCATCAGGTTCAACTCAAAGTTGGTGCCCTGGTCGCCATGCAGCTTGAGTGGTACTCGAAAGTGACAGAACTCTTTCACAAGACAGTTCACAACCATTTTGGCCTCCTGGTGGGTATAGTGTAAACTTCTGTCTACTTGGTGAAGTAATCCATGACCATTTGCAAATACTTATTACCCCTGTTAGATATAGGAAACTATCCAGCTATGTCAGTGGTGATGCATGCCCCCAAATTGTACTGCTGCATGCGACCTTGGCTTCTAGTCTGAGGTCCATCATTTACTGCACAAACATGACATTGACAACACCACTTCTCAGTGTCTGCCCATAATCTCAACCAGTAATACCTTTGCCAGAGTTTGCTCATTTGGTTGCTTTCAAGGTGGCTTCCTGAGCTCCCCATATGTACCTTCTCTAGGGCTTCTGCTGCTTTACTCCGGGGAAGGATCAACTGCTCTCTCTCTCTGAAATTTTCCATCGGGTGACTCCCAAATGCTGAACAACACAACTTCCTTGCCATTCAGTGAGTCATACTGGGCTCAATAGGCCTTATAAGTGCTACTCCTGAGTGCAAAATTCTCTCAGTACAGCCTAGCACCTGAATACACCTTTCTCATGAGCAGGTCTAGGTCGGTATCTGCCAACTGCTCCCTCTTCAGGACTGCACTAATCTCTAGCACCACTCATACCATGCAAAATGTTATGACATGCTCCTTCTCCTCTACATTCCTGGAGTGACTACACTTCTCTGAGGAGAGTCTTCTCAAGATGGCATCTGTGTTGGGAGTGGCTCCTCCCTCTGGTGCTCTGATGTAAAGTTTTACTCTTGCAGCCCCTTGACCCAATGAGCAATCTGCCGCTCTAGGTTATTAAAGTTCAACAGCCAAGTGAAGGCAGAGTGCTCAATTCTGAGGTAAAACGGCTGTCCATACAGGATTTATGGAAGTGTTCCAGTGCTTTTGCTACTACCACTTTTCCCACTAACGCATTAGTCCTTCTCTGCCTTGGAAAGCATCCATCCTATCAACTGCTCCTTCATGTCCTGGATCTGGGAGAGTATGACTCCAATAGTGCTGGTATCCACAATGAAACCGCCAACAGTTGGGGAAACTCTGAAACTGGAAATCTGCTAAGTGATGTTTTCAGTACCTGGAATGCACCGTAGCTCCTTGCTGTCTACAAGTAACACTGGCATATCCATCAGGCAAGTGAGAGATTTTCTGATGTTGAAGAATCCTCTAAACGAAACAGGGGTAGTAACTACAAAGACCCAAGAAACTGCAACTTCTGATAATCCCTTGGGGCAAGGCCAATCTCTGATGGTCCAAGCTTTATCTGCCTTACATAGGATTTCAACCTCTTCGAATTCAGTTTCAGGTTGGCTGCTTGCAATTGCTGTAGCACATTGGTCAGATTAACAAGGGAGTCCTTGAAGGTGCTGATGTCATCCAGATATTGTAAGCAGGCATCACCATGTGCCAGCATGCACATCACCAACTCCATTAGGTGCTGCAAGGTGGCTGGCATGTTGCAGAGACCAAAGAGCATAACTAAACTGCCAAAACCTTTGGCTGGTCCAGATTGCGGTCCTTTCCTTATCGAGGTTTACAGCCTTCTGCCAGTATTACGACTTCACGTCCAATGTTGAAAAACACTGGGATCCTGTGAGGGTGTCCAGAGTATTGTTTATATGGGGTACAAGCAAACAGCTCTTCCTGGTGACATCATCCAGTTTTGTCTGTCTTCACACAAACATAGCTTCTGTTCTTCTTTTTCACTAATACAATGGGGGAAAGCCAAGGACAGTCAGAACCTTCTATAATTCCCCCTGTTTATCATGTCTTCCAGCATGTTTCATTCCTCCATTGCTTTGCCAAAAGGACACTTCTTGGTGGTTGATGGATGGGTCATGGTTTTGGTGTTGATTTGATGGAGTACTTGGTCATGCAGCTGAAATCGTCATCACTTTGGTTTAAAACATGCTGGTATTTTCAAAGTAGGTGCCAGACCTGTTCTAGTTGTGCCACGGTCAGATGGTCTGCTGCGCTCCAGTCAGGGTACCAGATCTTGCATTGCTGTCAGCCACTGAATTCCATTGAATAGCGATACACTTGCAGATGGCTCACATTCTCCAACTCTGCTCTTTAGGTCCTGGGTTGGCGGACTATAGGTTCAATAGTCTCACAGACATTTCTTCTTGGCAAGGCAAAAATGCTCAGCCAATGTACATTCTATGAAATAGAATACCTCAGTCCAAAAGTATGTTCCAGATGCAGCCTTTTAGGACCATCTTGCTCTTTTTGGGCATGAATACAACCACCGCCAGGCTTATTCATCAAGGCTTTGATGCATCATCTTGTCTTGGCAGAGTTGCCCAACTCTCTTTCTGATGTTGACCACCATGTTATGGATCCTGAAGGATCCAGATCCAATATCATGCCCTCAGCACCCTTGCAATGAACACCCATATTCTAACAATGCTTTGACCTTAAGGTCAACTGTAAGGCCTCCTCCCCAGACAAGGTATCACCTGATACGGTTACTAACAGGTAAGGTCGACTTTGGTATCCTTGATGGAAGGTCTGATTATGATCATGGCAGTACAGGTATCCACTAGAACCCTGCACGTAGTCCCATTTATCAGGCTGTTTGTGTTGAGGCTATCATCCAGTCGGCTGTTTAAGGTATGCAATGTCACTTGAGGGGATGGTGTTGACGGCCATGACATACCCCTCGCTTCCTGTCTGCTCTTCAGATTGGTGTGGACAGTCCCTCACCAAGTGTCCTGGCTGGTCACATCTCCCTTGTTCTTCATGGTCATCCCTGGGTGGCTCCTCCATTCCAGTCGTAGTGGATGATTCTGGTCCTTGAACAAGGGGCTTTTGTTTACCTGACTGCCTCCATTCTCATAATGGCTGTTATTGACTCATGAATGGTTTTCTACTTGCTGAGCATCAGATATGCTGGTATCTTGGCATCACCATCCCGTGAACAAAAGAGTAAGCGGCTCCATGGATGACATAACTAGGCGATATATCCATCAGAAAGTTGACCGCTAAGTGTTTGATAACCAATGTAACTCCTAGTTGCTGTAGCCTCAATTTGAGCTGACTATAATAAGCTGTAGCCAAGCAATGTTTCCTGAAGCGGTTTTTGAAGGGCTCCCATATGACATGGATGTTGGAATCGTGTTCAAAACTTCTGACACCTGACCCTGAAGACTGGCTATCAACTGTGCGTCTTCCTCTTCTGCCAGCCAAGGGTTATGTCTTAGAACATCAATGTACCATTATACTTATGTGGCATATCGTTGTGCACAAATGCTGTGTCACATCCAGGCGTTTCAAACTTCATGTACTTAAGTCTTTAGTTGAGCATATCGTTCATTCCCTTGGCACTGCTGTCAACTCTTTTCTCCAGAGCAGTACCACAGTCTGCGAGGTATTCCAGGATCTCAATGCAATAGTCAATACCTTTTATTGTTGTTCCGGAAAACTATTCCACCCTTCCTCCCAGTTCCTCTATATCCTTCTTTATGGCAGATCGATTTTGCTAAAGAATTCCCTTTCCACCTTTTTCCATTGCTAATTCCATTCCATTTTATCTTTCATCTTTTCCATTTTGAGCTGTGATTTTTCTATCTTCTCTTCCATCCTCTCTACTGCAGTTTCTATTACAGTTTTCATTGCCCATTTTTTCATTCTGGAGTTTACATGCATTTCACCTCTATGTATTCAGTGCCACCCAATTACTCTGTAGCATTTTCATCATTTTGCTTTTTCTTTTCCCACTTCAGATACTAATGTAACAAATGAGAACATTAATTTCTGTTAAATTCACTTTATTGGTCACTAGAGTACTACATTTAATACTGTACTTACACTTTTGGTACACAAATAACTTAGCCACTGGCTTAGCAAGCGCCACTCAATAGATCGATTTTTAGCTTGCTTAACTACAGTTCACTTTGCTTTAGTTCACTTCGCTTATCTGGCACTTGTTGCACCCTTATATAGTCTGTACTGTCTTCCGAAGGTTCCAGTCCTAGATATTACCAGAACATTACATTGGGGATAAAGGGGGTTCAAGAGATATTACAGGGAAACTTACAAGGGGTTTTTGTTCACCTGGCTATTGGGTCTATTCACTCTGTTGTGACATCCAGCAAGGCAGCAATCCCTTAAGCAGTTGCTCAGACCAGTACACACCATTACAATATTTTTAAATTATGTACCTAATGAGTATTCTTCTGCGATAGGCATATAACTGACTAGTTTCATATAAAATTTTAATATAGTCACAGTGTCAATAAGTAAATTTTAGTAATAGAACTGAGATTTCATTTTTTATATAGCCATACCTTAAAATACCTTGAAACTTTTAGGGATTAATTAGTCCTTTGTAAGTATACAAAAGAAAAAACATTATTGTTGCTGTGATATGATAGGCAGTTTCCTAGGTGTCATATAACTAACAGCAGGTGTTTAACACTATCAAAGAAAAAACATTTGCACATTTAGTTTAAGAGAAAAGGCAAAACCCCAACAGTTAATTTAGTTGTGAGATTTATTTTATTTATAAGGTAAATCTGAAAGTAATTAAAACACTTAGTAGCACTGCAGTATAAGCACTCAGCCATGATGCCCCCTAACTACATTTTATAACATATTTAAATAGTTTTTTTTTTTTTTTTGCTATTAACCACAAATCAATGAAACTGATTGTAATTTACGTTATTATTCATGTAGTTGTTTCTTTACTTCTAGATACACAAAATACAACATAGCAGTTCCTTTAGTAGTGTGGTTAACTCTTCTTTAACCAGAATTATTCCCTATCCCTCACAAGCCTGAAAGTGTGTACGTGAGAGTTAGTGTGATCATCAGATATGTTGTCACAAGTCAAAGCCCCTGATATGACCTTAAAAGTTAAAGCAGGCTTCACAAATGAAACAAAAAAAAAAGCATTCCTTGTGACTTGTGATGTATAATATATTCAAACATGTGAAACATAATATCTGTTATTTATAGCAAAAAAAAAAAAAAGAAGAAGAAAAAAAAGCTAAATAATTGTGCTTTACACCTTCTTTAAATAATCCACCCTATTTTTTACTTTCTCTGTCATGTACAATGTATAGAGTAGGTAGAGAAGAAAATATTGCATTCAACCCTGAAATTGTATACAAATATTTCAACAAAATGATTGTTTTGAGAACCCCCAAGATAAAAGAATTTTTAGAAAAAAAGGTCTCTGTAAACAGCTTAAATAAAACAAAAAGTTGGTTAACAATCATATTTAAATATAGATTAAATTATTATTTTAATTTATTTAAATATTCTGAATTGATTATTTGGCATTTAAGATTTTGAAAAAAATCTCCCCCACTCCAAACTGCCTTTTAGATGTAAGATTTTTCAATTTTTTCAAATTTGCCTTTTAACAATTTTGAATCCAAATACCATATATATTAGAGATATACAAATGAAATATATATCTTGAATTTTCAGGAAATAGCCCCTGAAGTCCTCTTCTTTTGGTTGACTCTTACATTGCTGGCAATCTCTAAGCAATAGACAAAGTATTACCACACCTGTTAAAGCACACAATTTATACATTTTGTATGTAGTTAACCATTGCTGAGATATTCTTTGTAATGGATTTAAATTGTCCATACTTATACTTTTCTCAAATGGGAAATTGTAATTTTTTCTTTTTTAAAATCAATATCCGTTTTTACTTTCCCTAGTACATAGTAGATAGAGAAGGTATTGTATTCCACCCAAGAACTTGATACCAAGATTTCACCAGTAATACATGTTTTGAGACATCTTGAATCCAAAAAAAAGCATTTTTAGACAAATGTACGTCTGTGGTCAGCATGGCTGAAAAAACAAAAAAAATTGGTTAAATACCAAACTTGGTATTTAAGTTCAGTATCTGCCAAGGATGTCACATAAAGATTTTTAAGAAAATTTCCCCACCCTCAACTACCATTCACATGAAACACTTTTTGAAAATTTTAATTTTTTCAAAAATGGCTGACAATTTAGAATAAAATGCCATAATTATAAGACATTTTCGTGACAAATAAAATGTATTATATTTAATTTTCTGGGAATAGCCTCTGAAGGCTAAAATAGACTGTGAAACAGACCAAAACTTACAACACAAAAAAAGCAGATCTCATTAAAACACAATATGTCTTATACTTTTTATTTTGTAAGAGTTAACTGTTTCCAACATATTCCTTCTTGTTGTTTTCAATTTTAAACTAGGTACTTAAAATTTTCTCAAGTAGGAAATCAACTTTCATTTCATCTATTTTCATTTACGATCTGGAATTCAAGAGAGAAATGAGTATAAACTGTTTCATATAGCAATAGGTTTTAAAAGAGTTGACTTGCTTTAGTCTGATATGTTTCCCTTTTATTTACAAGGAACCAAATTAATAAGATCATTTCTGCTATTGTTTATCTGGATTAGCATGGCATAGAAGAATAATATTTTGTAATGAAAGTTTGTAGAAGAGCTAAGGTAAGTCATGTGAATGGAAGACATCAGATTCTTTTCTCCCATCTTTGTCATGCAAATGCGCAGAATTTCAACTGCATAACATAGCAATCAGCTTGAGAAGATCTGTCTGTCACTTTAACTTAGTGTATTCCCATGTGTCCACAAGAAAGCATATAATATAACAATTTCTCCTAATGCTTATCTCGATAGGATAGAAGATGATTTTGTAAAAATAGTTGTTGCCTAACAGGTAAAGATTCTTTCATCAGATTCTTCTACTGCCTGCTTTGCCATTAGTAGTTAAAGCGGGCGTTAAACACTACCAAAAAAAAAAAAAAAAAAAAATCAGATTCTTCTCAAGCAGTTGCAAACCATCATACATAAAATAGAGAAAAAAAAAACTTTGCACCACAAACCCTAATAGTGTTTGAGACACTTGAATATTCTACAGCATGGTACATCTTTAAGATACCTTTCCAATTGAAACTAATGAAGTACCTATTATATGGAAAATTGCAGCCAAACTGTTCCATTAAATATTTGATATAGTCATAGTATGTGTTTGCTTGCAATGTTTGTTTTAGCTTAGAAGGAACTATAAAATGCAAATTGCAACTTCTCTATCTCTCTCTCTCTCTCTCTCTCTCTCTCTCTCTCTCTCTCTCTCTCTCTCTCTCTCTCTCTCTCTCTCTCTCTCTCTCTCTCTCTCTCTCTCTCTCTCTCTCTTCCACTGTCAGTATCACATTCCAAAATGACTATAGGCTGAAAACCTAACATTTAATTTATAAACTTCATTCTACCGAGGAGTAATGTTAATCCAATAGGTTTCAGCACGATTTGCATGGTGCGCACGTACGAACGGATTTCTAAGCATTGACAAATTCTCTGGTTGGAAATCGGCTTCTCTCTAATATTATGCCTTGGGAGTTCCGGGTATTCGTATTTTCATTACAAAACAATTGTGTTAGAATTAGATTTCATTCGGAAGCACCGAAAACATATAACTAGTTCAAAAATTAGCTTCAAAGCAAGTTCATATTCTTCCCGTCTAACTGAAGGCTAAATAAACAATTTTATCCTCTGGCCTGTAAAGGTTAATTCAACCCACACTTGAACTATACTAAAGCTGGCTCCTTGAATGTGACCTACATTGAAAGGAAAATGCATATAAATTGGTGTTTTTATTCCGATTTTAATAGAAATCGCGACGTGTTTAACAGCATCATTTTCATTGATTTAGATCAGCTGACGTGTCTACTTCAGACCGCTAGACTAGATGGTAGCACCATCGCATGTCGCCAGCCGTTCCCATGTTAAATTAAGGTAGTTTCTGTATCAGTATGAAGGGTGTTTGTTTAAATCTATACCTCTCCAATAACTCATGTTTTCTTCCACTAGTTTGGCACCTCTCTATTTCAATTCCTGTTTTAGATGTTTTACTTTGACACTCTGAAAACTGGTCATTATAACTTAAAACATTAAATTCTTAGAAAAACAAATTTAAACGTTAATTTTGAAAAAAAATCAGGAAGTTTTACCGCTTGAATTAAGCAAATAGCACCGCACATTACACAACAAGTAATAGTAGGCAAAACTCGGGCAAAAAAATCGGATGTGTTCCATTCACATGACTTTATCTACATCTCTGCAACAAATTATTCTTAAAAAGCTTATACTTCTATTTACTTCATGCTAATCAGAAAAAAATAGCACAAATAGTCTTATTACTTGCTTCTTTGTAAGTAGAAGCCAAATAAGGAAGTACCATAGATTAAAGTGATAGTCAAAAGCTGGTTGCCATGTCACTAAACTTCCTTTGTTTGTAGGGACAGCAGTTAACAAATTTATGTATGAGAAAAGTATAAGTTTTTCATAGCAGAAACCAGAAATAAGGAATGTCTCAAAAACGACGAACTCTACGAAAAAAAAAAAATTGTATAACATAAATTGTGAGTTTTAACGTGCTCTACATTTTTTGTGTAGTAAGTTTTTGTCCATCTCTTACGGTTTAGCAGTTATTCAAAATTCCGTAAAATTCTTCCCGAATAAACTACTCTTCATAGGCTATTCCTAGAAAATTCAAGTTATACATTTTATTTATCAGGTAAATATGTTTAATATACGAAATTTTAATCAAAATCGTTAGAGCCATTTTTGAGAAAATCAAAAATTTCGAAAAAAGTTCCATGTAAAGCTTATTAGGGGGTGGGAGGATTTTTCTCAAAATCTTCGTGTCGCATCCCTGGAAGATACTAAACTTAAATACCAAGTATTTTACCTAATTTTCGTTTTTGAGTTATCGTGTTCACAGACACACACACACACACACACACGGACCTTTTTCCGAAAATACTTTTTTTTTTAGATAAAGCGGACCCTAAAACATATATTTCCGGTGAAATCTCGGTTTCGAATTTTTTGGTGGAGTGCAATGCATTCTCTATACACTATGCACATAGTGCCTATAGAGAAAGTAAAAATCTGTTGTGTACCATTCACATGACTTTCTCTATATCCCTGCAACAAAGTATTCTTAAAACGTTTATACTTTTATTAACTTCATGCTAATCAGTAAAACATCAGCAGAAATAGCCATACTATTTGCTTCCTTGTAAGTAGAGGTGAAATAAGGGATTACCATAGGTTAAAGTGACAATTAAAAGCTGGTTGCTATGTCACTGAAGTTCATTTGTTTGTATGGACAGCAGTTGACAAATTCCTGTATGAGAAATGTATACATTTTTCATAGCAGAATCCAAAAATAAGGAATGTCACAAAAACGACGAACTCCTTGAAAAAAATGTATATAACATAAATTGTGTGCTTTAAAGTGATCTACATTTTTTGTGTAGTAAGTTTTTGTCCATCTCTTACGGTTTAGCAGTTATTCAAAATTTAGTAAAATTCATCCAGAATAAACTACTCTTCAGAGGCTATTCCCAGAAAATTCAAGATATACATTTTATTTGTCAGGCAAATATCTTTAACATACGAAATTTGAATCAAAGTCGTTAGAGCCATTTTTGAGAAAATCAAAATTTTCGAAAAAAGTTCCATGTAAAGGGTAGTTGGGGGTGGGAGGGTTTTTCTCAAAAGCTTCATGTCGCATCCGTGGAAGATACAAAACCTTAAATACTAAGTCTGGTAATTTACCGTCTTTTCGTTTTTGAGTTATCGTGTTCACAGACACACGGACCAACGTACACACGGACACACACACACACACACACACACACACACACACACACACACACACACACACACACACGGACCTTTCCCCGAAAATGTTTTTTTTTAGATAAAGGGGACCCTAAAACATATATTTCCGGTGAAATCTCGGTATCGAATTTTTTGGTGGAGTGCAATACATTCTCTATACACTATATACATAGTGCCTATAGAGAAAGTAAAATACAGAGGAACGATTTGCGCTTAACGGCTAGTACACTAGTGCTACCTGCAGGAGCCAGGAGCCAGGAGCCAGGAGCAGGAACTAGTCGCCCGAGTGTACTCGGGCGGGGGCAAATCACCACGGTACCTATCCGCTTTTCTTGCGGATTTACCCGTGTGATATAGTAGATGTAGTCTTATGCAAGCGTTTTTGTCAATGTCAAAGTAGTTGGGCAGGGTGTTCCCTCTGTGCAGCCGGCGCGGGCTGGCTTACCTATCTGAGTGGCCACCCACCCAGAGTGGGACCAGGCCCGATGCTGCTTACCTTGGCCAGCCGCTTGCGGGCTGTCAAGGAAAGCAGTGCCGACTAGCGGGGAGACATGAAGGGATATAGGTACGGGGTGGGGGAAGCCAGTGTTGCAGATCTGGTCGGGGTACGACTGGATGGTCACCCGTCCGAGTCGTGACCATGCCCGATGCTGCTTAACTTGGCGGGTAGAACAATAAAGGGAGAGGCGGCCGGAAAACTACCATCCCAAGGCGTCCTTGGGAAGGCGGTAGCTTACGCGTCTCCTTGGTAGCGTGTGGTCGTAAAGACCGAGAGTGTTCACCTGGGGATTTGGGTGGGGAGCAAGTTTAGTGTATATTGTGCGAGCTCTTTCTCGCACAACGTCCACTATGTAAGGGATTCCGGAGTGGGAATGGAGAATGTGGGACGGGAATCTGCGGTCTGTGCCGTATATCATCCTCAATGCCCTGTTCTGCACGGCCTGCAGCCTGCGGATGGTGGAACGAGCCACCGAACCCCAGACCTCACAGCCGTACAGCATCAGGGGCGGGATGACTGCGCGGTACAGCCGTAGTTTTAGGTGTGTAGGCATGGTGGAGCGGAAGATGGGAAACAGCTGCCGCAGGGCAGCGTGTCCCAAGCCGACCTTCTCCCTGACATGTGGAGTGAAAGTAAGGCTGCGGTCGAGGAGGACTCCGAGGTATTTGGCGGAGCGGACCCAGGGGCTGATGGCCATCCGCCACTGTTCACTCCGTCTGCCTATGGCCTGGAGCTGTCTCTGTAGCGGGGGGAAGCAATATCGGGCGTTCTTGTTACGCGCCATTATGAGGACATCGTCGGCATACTGGCACGTAACAGTACTGGGTTCTGTGGGGAAGTCGGACATGTAGGCAGCAAAGAGTAACGGCGACAGCACGCTGCCTTCCGGCACTCCCGCCGCTATGGGTCTGACTGTGGAATGCCTCCCCTCCACCCTCACCCTGAAAGTGCGGTCCCGAAGGAAGCTACTAAGCAGGTGAAGATAGGGGGGAGGAATTTCTGCGTTCTTGAGCTTGTACAAGAGTCCCTGATGCCACGTGGTGGCGAAGGCCTTTTCCACGTCCAAGAGCACCGCGACTGTTTTGAAGTTGTCCTGGAAATCCAGGGCAGCCTTCTCAGCCAGTCGCAGCAACTGCAGGGTTGTGGAATGTCCAGTGCGGAAACCAAACTGATGATCCGGGAGTAGGAGTCTCTCTTCGAAGAGAGGGGTGAGGCGAGGTAGGAGTAACCGCTCGAATACTTTCGAGACGATCGGAAGTAAGCTAATAGATCTGTAGCTTGACGGGAAGACCGGGTCCTTGCCGGGTTTCAAAATGCATACCACCCGCGCCTCCTTCCAACACGTTGGAAAGTGACGTAGGTGCAGGCATGCGATGTAAATCCGCGTCAGGTGGATTACGGCCTTTCTGGGTAGGTGCTGGAGCATAGGCGCCGTTACGCCGTCATGTCCAGGGGCTTTGTTAGGTTTTAGGTGGTTGAGTTGGGAAGCCACCTCTTTCGGGGTGACTAACGGAATGCGGATCTCCTCATGGGGCGGCGGGGGCTCCTCATAGAGGTAGTCTACCGTCGCTTCCACGAGCTCAGTGAAGTCCTCATCCTGGGGGTCTTCACGGGGTTCGAATTGGGACTCCAGATAGTCTGCGAAATCCGTGGCTTTGTCCTGGGGCTCAAAAGAGAGTCTCCCACGGGAGCCATGGATGGGATGCTGAAACTGACTTTTGTCTTTCCTGAGGGATCGGATGATCCTCCAGGGTTGTTTCTCTTCCAGGTTTATATGTGCCATTGTGTGTTCCCAGGCCGCTTTGCGGTGCGCGCGAAGCAGGCGCCTTGCCAGGGATTTTAACCGCTGGTACACTGCTTGGATCCTGGGATGGCGGAAGCGCTGCCATAGCTTCCGTACGGTTGCCTTGGCTTTTAGCAGCTGCCGGAGTTCATTCGGTATGGTTCTCGGGTTAGGTTTGTTTGATGGGATGCGGTAGGTATGCGCGCGTACCACATTCAGGAGTTGGCGGGAGAAGGCCGTGGCTGCCGCTTCCAGCGCTTCGATGGAATCGATGCGCGGTCGCGGGTCCACGGTTTGGTTTAGGTCTAGGACGGCTGCGTCCCAGTCGATCTCATTTATCCAGTCTGGTGTAACCAGAGCTGATACGGTCTCGGTTGTATCCACCACGACAGGGTCATGGTCGGAGTCCAACTCGTTGACCGCCGAGAGGTCTAGATGAAATGGTGTGTTCTTGGTGATTATGATGTCAAGAACATCCGGTCTGCCGCGAGCCGGATGACACGTAGGTCCTCTCGGTCCGTGCGCGACGAGGGCGGGGTTGCCGCTGATGAGGCGGTAGAGCCCGCGGCCTCGGGGGTTGTTGGTGCGGCTGTGCCAGAGGGCATGTTTCGCGTTGAGATCTCCTGCGATGCATACCACTGGGTGAAGGTTGAGTAGGGTGGTGTAGTCCGCTTCATGGAAGCGGTGGTTTGGTGGGTCATATGCAGCTATCAGCAGCGCGTCTAGCCCGGCAACGGCAAGCCGGATTGCACAGGCCTCCACGTGCTGTAGTGCTGGGAGTTGGACAGGAGTATGGGTTATGTGGTTCTTAATGAAGATAGCTGTACCGCCACCCTGTCGGCCGACCCGATCGGACCGATGGTTGACGTAACTAGGCAGCGAGAAGTCAGTAACAGCATCCAGATGGGTTTCGCAAACCATCAGAATGTCAATTCCGTACGATTGTACAAACTCAATGACGCCTGGGCGTTGCCCCCGGATGCCGCTCGCGTTCCAGTACGCGAGTCGCAATGGTCTCCGAACGAATCTAGAGACCATTACTTAGCGGAACCCGGGTACAACTGCTCCAAGGTTTGGAGGAACAGGGTGTGTTTCTGGAGGGGGGAGAGTCTGGGGTTGCTGTACTGCAACTTGAAATTGCGCAGTACAGGTAGGACCTTACTTAGGAGGTCACCGAACCACAGGGCTAGGTCCTGAAGTTCATCCAGGTCCGCCTGTGGGATGGCCGCTGTAAAGGCCGAGGAAGCCGCTGTGGTGGTAGGTGCAGCAGGAGCCTCTGCTACTGGAGTAGGTACTGTGGCGGCCGCTACTGGAGCTTCCGCCACTGGTAGCTGCTGGGGTGCTGGGGGCGTGGCCTCGGGTCTCACAGAGGTGGGAGCCTCTGTTTGGCCCGTCTGGCCAGCCGCCCGACGGTTCTTCTTTCCTCTCCTCCTGGACTTCTTTTTTGGAGAAGTCCGGCGTGGGCCCTCTGTCGAGGGCGTCGGGGCGGCTTCCTCCGTTGAAGTAGGCGGACCAGGTTGGGGCATTGGGGTCTCCGTCAAGGGCGGAGCTGGCACGGTCTCTGCAGTGACTGCGGGGCTGGGAGTTGCTGCTGCCTCAGCGGCGCGCAGTGTTCCCTCAGCGCGGTTCAGTGCCGAGGAGAAGGACACCCCAGGGCGCACTTTAGCTGGCTCCTGGGGGCCTCCACGGCGGCTCTCAACAAGGCGCTTCCGCACCTTACATCCTTTATACGAGCCCACGTGCGCCTCACCACAGTTCACACAGTGGCGAGCTTCATGGGGCTTTGTGCAGTCCCTCAGTATATGGGCTTCACCGCACCGCAGGCATGCGAGCTTGCGCTCGCACACACTGCTAGAGTGGTTGAAGCCCATGCACCTATGGCACTGCACAGGTCCCTCTTTGCCGTGGTATCTTTCGATACGCACGACGGTGAAGATAAGCCGACGGACGGCGTCTATCGGCTGAACTGACTGGGCGCGTTCCCTCGGTACCACGACCAGGAATAAGGGCATGGGCACTCGCTGAGTGCCGTCGTCGGTTGCCACCGTCTTACTGAGACGTGCCACGGTGGAAGGGGTGATATTGTACTCGTCCTGAAGAGCCGCCTTGACATCCTCAGGGGTGCAGTCGGAGTCAAGGCCCCGAATTATCCTACGCTCCACGTAGGGACGCTGCAGCGAGTAGCTGTAGAACGGGATTTGTTCATCCCGTAGTACTGCCTTCGCTGCCTCGAAATCCCTTTCCGAGGAGGTATGGAGGTGGACTTTCCTTTGCTTCCGCCGGGCCTCGAAGGGGCCCCTAAGCTTCGCTGCCAGCTTTCTCATAACCACAACGTGGTTGCGGAAAGCGTCGGCAACTATAGGCGGTATTTTTCTCCCCCCTTGGGTTGGGGGTTGGTTTATTCCCTGTGGTGGTGCAGCTGGGTTGGGGGAGGAACGACCGCTTCTGCGGCCCCCTGCGTGGACAGTTATCCACGGCCCGTCAGGTTCGACGTCGGTGTCAGAGTCGGGCATAGGGATAGTGTAGGGACTGGTTGGGTCCTGCCCGGTTTGAACACTCTCAACCGCTACGAGGCGTTGAGGCGAGGATGGCTTGCGCCTGTTGCTGCCGCCAATAGACGTCCTGTTTCGCTTGCGCGAAGGTTCGGCCGTCTCTGGTGAGGGAGTAGGTATACTTGTGCTTGGCTGTTGCCCGTCATTGTTAGTTAGGGTCGGTGCGGTTGCCCTACGGCTGTTCGCAGAGGACCGGACCTCCTTGGAGGAGGCGCCTGTGCGAGCCATATCGGCTCGAGGTTTCAGGCCAATGGCCTTCACCCTTGGCTTTGGCCTTACGGACCCGCTGTATGCGTTGTCTGTCGGTCTAGTCAGGTCAATGAAAAGAAAGATGACAGTAGAAGAGAAGTAGGAAAGTAGGGGAGTTCCTGCTCTTTATAAATTGACAGCAAGCTGTCGGGGCCGCTCGCACACTGGCGGCGGAACGGCAAGCTAATAGGGGGTCAGAGCCCACTGCGTTGCCGCTGTGTAAAAGCCGAACACCCGCAGGCGTCGGAGCTGCAAGCTAGAAGAGGGACGAATGCCCACTGCGTTGCCGCTGGGGGAATGCTGCCGTGGCTCCTGCCGCTGCTGCCGCTGCCGCTGCTGCCAGATCCGCCGGTAGGTGGTGCCGTGGTTGCAGAGGAGATGCTGGCCCTCTCGAGTCTCGGGGAAACCAGGTGTGAGAGTGAAAACCAGTGCTACCTGCAGGGAAAAGCTTTCAGAATACATCCCTGTTGGTTACTGAAAAAATATGGCCGTTGGGGCAGCAATCTCAGGGGGTGTCGCAAATCAACTTGGCAATATTTATGTTCATATGTAGTAGAGTAAGTGTAACATTGTATTTTTCTTTTTGTCTGTGCGTAAATGCAGCAAAAGTGACATGTAGTAGGCACAGGTACAATAATTAATAAAGCATGGTCACTTTATCACCTATGCGTAAATGTGGGAAATCAGCACAAAGAAATTGAAAGAAAAAAAAAAAAAGACATGCGTATTGAAAACAATTAGCACCATAATTGTGTTATTTACAACTAGAATTTTGGTTTACACAATATCCAGAATTGTCATATGTCTACAAATAAGGTCAAAATGGATATCTCTATTGATATCTGTTACCGTGTGAAAACATATTATTTAAAACATACAACTTGATTAGCGTGTGTGGCGGAGGTTCCGGCTTTGATTCCCGGCTGGGGTTGGGAATTTCTCTTTCACCAGAATTATTCCCTATCCCCACAAAGTCTGGAAGTATGAATGTGTGTGTGTTTGAAGAAAAAAATTATTTATACCCAACGTAAACAACGTACAGATATTTCTTTCTAATGCAAAGTCCCTCAATATGACTTTAGATGTTTAAGGGGCTATATAAACGGAAGAAAAAAAAGAGTATGTGGCAAAAATCTGTTTCCTGCTTAAAGATGAATCAATTAACAATGATAAGAAAGAAACAGAAAAAATTGTATTCACCCTTAAAAATGAAAATTGAAATTTAAATACTGTAAAGCTACTAGGAATACATCTAGATAGCAGATTATACTGGGATGTACATACAAATAAACTTTTCTCTAAATAGACGAGTCATATACATGCTTAAACAATTAGCATTTTTAATTACTAAGAAATGTTGAATATGTATTATAACTTGTTTCACTCTATATATATATATATATATATATATATATATATATATATATATATATATATATATATATATATATATATATACAGGTCTTAAGCTCTTTAATAAATTACTCGTAGTATCCAGCTATTTCCCATAAAGCATTTTAAGATGTATCTAAAAATGTTACTATAGGACTTGGTTTTTTATAGTATTAGTGAATTTTTAGACTATACATGGTAAATGACATTGCTGTAACTTTTTATTTATTTATTAATTTTTTTTAAACTTTATTTCAGACATAATGTATTTGCTGTGTATAGTATTCTGTCACATTACCTATTTATACAGGAATGTGAATGTGTGTTTATTTTAACTATGATTGTATGACTATGTCTGTAGCAGCCTTATACTACTTATGGACAGCTATAAAGAAATAAAAATTAGAACATGCATTGACTGGTGAACTGAAGTATGAAATGAAACTATTATATGGACTGAGCTGTACAGTTTATAGTTAAAGTAGGAGAGGGATTTTGAACACAAATGCAGAAAAAAAAAGTTGCAAAAGGTAGCATATGATGTAACACAAGTTATGCAATTTTTAAAATCTGCATCTGCATTTGCATATTTACATGACATGTCATGTCAGTTTTCCTCTCCTTGTAATTTTACAAAAGCTTTCTTTGCGCATGGACAAGGGCAGTTGATATTAATTTCATAACGTTTCTGTCAGAATGTCACGTTTTTGTTATGCATATGGGTGTATTGTTTGATGGATTTCTCATGAAGCTAATAGTGATATTTTTAAAATAATTTTATATGCAACATATTACCGAATGTGACTTTCAGAGTATCACAAAAGAAATAACTGGGAGACATGCCTATAAAGTATCAAATGAACAAATATGTACCCTGATTGTTCAACTACGTAATGGTAAACAAATTAGCTTTAGAACTACAAAATCTATAGAACTATCAGTTTTCTTAAGATCTGCACACATTGTGACCTACCTTGTCCCAGATTGATTTTAAAAGTACCTATGTTATAATAAAAACAGTATTTTATTACTTACTACACATATATACAAGAAATAGTAGTTATAGGTGTAGAAGTGTTAATTATACCCTCCTTCTAGCATAAAGGAGAAGCTAGATTTATGTTAATGTTCAAAGACTGACTTATTTCCATTAACCCTGAGTTTTTATGTTCTGCTTACTTAAAGTTGTGAAAAATGAAACAAATTGGATTTTTGTTAAGTGAAGTTTTATTCATTTAAAGTATAATATGTTGGTTAACTACAGTATGTTGAGGCAAAAACCACATAGCCTTTCATTTTCCTAGAGATATGTTCTGATCTACACAGTGTGTAATACTGTGAGGTGCTGCAGACTTTCTTTTCTGAGGTAATAAAGATGCAGTTTCTTTCACTTTTGAGTAAGCTTGCTTATTTTTAAATTCTGACATAATTACATTTCCTCCCTCCAAGATTTTGATTTTAAGCTAGAATACCTTCCAAAAGTATTTAATGCTGTGATCAAATTAGCATGAGTCTTAATTTTTTAAAAATTTAAAACCATTGTTTCAGCAGCTTCTAATATTTCTGAATTTCTCTGAGACTTTAATTTTATCAATTCGCACGTGCCACCTACCATTTTTGCAATGTTTGGTTTGCGGTTTTCAATTGCATCTGGATTATTTACCTCTTCATTTTTAAGTATATTGAATTTATTTTCAACACATGAATGTAATACAGTATTGGTTGTGGAGTGACTTATATAGCTAGAAGCTGTAATCTCTGTTAAGTCTTTAAACCAGTTTTGAAATGTACTTTAATTGCCAGTTGCAATGTAATAGAAATGTTTTTTACACATTCATTGGTTGGTAAAACAAAAGCCAACTGCTTATTATACTTAATAGTAATGTGTAGCTGATGTTTACACAAAGCACCAGACATAACGCAATTTCAATCTCAACAAAATATTTGTGATTGTTGTTTATGTTTGTAACTTCAAAACGGCTGTCAGAAATCTGTTCCCTTTTCAGTGGAATCAGTTTCTTGCATTTTGTGTTTTTGTTGCATATATGATTTGCTACATCAATAGCCTCCTTAACATAAAACTTATTCAAATCAGTCATCAGAAAATCTAGCAATTGGGCAACATTATAAGCTTTAGTTCTCAAGAGAACTTTATCTTTAAGAGCTCTCATTGCAGCTTCACACAAATTATTGGTATTTTGCCCTCTAACTATAGTGGATTTTCGATGGCATAAAGCCCATTCTTCCTGTGTTTTGTTTAGCTTTTCTACATAATTAATAATTTACAATCTGTTTGCTGGTACCAGAGGATGCTAAGGCTTGGTACTCAGTGTTTAGCTCCTCTATACTATTTGCATATACCATCCTTTTTATGAAGAAAAATGTTCTTGCCTGTGTTTCAAAGATATTCCAGTTGAACAGTTCCATAAGTAGCGCCAACTAGCCTGTAGTATATGGAAAATGCAGAGAAGAAGAACAATTGGGGAAATGGTTTTGTTAGTGCACTCTCTGCAATGGAGTCATCTGTCATAAAAACTGAAGGCGCTTCAAGCCCGTTTCCATTGAACATTGCCGGTTCAATAAAAGTCTTGTACAATGTCAGTTCTTCATATATCATAGCCTTACTTTCAGAAGTGCATTATTAATATGCCTAATGGAAACCCACCAGCACTTGTGTTAACAATTAGCAAGAATATTCTACAACCAAACCTATTAATATTTCCAGATGAGTCCACAAAAACAACTTTAGAAGTTGTACTTAATATTTTCAAAATCCTCTTCATCAAGGGACTCATGATGGCAATAACAAAATTATTGTTCTCCAAACGCTTATAGGCTGCACAGTTTCCCCCCACTTCAGCATTAAAATTTATAACAAATGTTTCAAAGGATTTTTTACCATTTCAACACCACCATCTGACCCATTCTTTTCTTCAAAAACAGTATAATGCAAATGGTAACCCAAGAGAAGTCCGAACAATGTGCCCTATCACCAGCAATAAGGTAGGGCAGGGCCTAAGATCCCTGCTCTCTAATACCTATCGCAAGCATTATCGAGGTCAAAATATATCCCAACCGTTTCACATTTCTTAATAAAGCCGTTCATTATCTGCATTGATAATGATACAACAATATGGTCAGCCACTGACGCACCTCTTCTAAAACCACACTGGGCATTAGTCAATAGATTGTTGGATTGCAGCCACCACACCAACCGTCCAATGATCATATGTTCTTATTATCTTCCAGCAGACGCAACTCGTGACGGAAATAGGACGGTTGCTGGAAGGAAGATGACGGTCCTTTCTAGGTTTCAAAATAGGTATGATGGTGATGTCAACTATTACGCGAACGTGGAGTTTCGGGAAACGTGAGTGAACCCAAAAACGATTATGGACCTCGAGCAGTAAACCTTTATCTTCAGATGGCAGATGATGCAACATTTGAACATGGATTGCGTCTGGTCCTGGTGCAGTTTCGCGAAGGTGAAAGCGTATGATCTAGCTCCGCGACGATAGTGTGAAGCGGAGATTATAGTCCTCCAGGTATCCTGAACGGAAGGAAGAATCTTGAGATTCAACCTGAGTCTTAACTGTAAGAAACTAAGGCGAACTTGTTTGAAATAGAAGCTGGAGCGAAAGCAGTGTCTAACGTGTTAGCCACGCCAAACGTATTACAAGCAACACATGCTGCTGTTTTTAGACCGGCGACTTGCATATGGGACGATTTTCCGGCCACAGGCCTTAACTTATCCCATATGATAGGGGAAGATGTATGTCGATTAAACGAAGTTATGAAATTATACCATATTATCTATTAACTATCCTTAATATCCCGTTTCCCCCCCAAGGGCCTACTACGGCAGAAACGGGTTTGGCAAACTCGAGGGTTCCAGAGCCACCCCTGACTCCTCCGTGTGGTGAGGGAGTCAGTCTATCAAAATACACATCCATGTGTAGGCAGTGAGTGCAGACCCGTGTCGGTGGAAGGGAATATCCTGCTTGATTTAGGATTGCTCATCTGAGCCTGGGCTTCTGATCTTCAGTAACTGGGGAGGGTGCGCAACCTAATACACCGCTTTAGTTTCTGCCTCGCCTAAACGGAGGCTAGGGACTAACACACTCCTAGTCAACCGGCCAGGACTAGGTATTATACCGAACTACAGGGTGACTGGGACGGCGAGCCTGCTATATCCCCTGTGTAGCCCTGTCACCCCAGTGTGGTGGCCCCTTGTTGGGCTCCGTGGGGGTGGGAAGCACTGGGGGATGACATTTCTGACCATCTTTTATGGCACAAACAACTAAAAGCAAATCGGTAATTGGAAAAGTAGTCGGGTGCACAGGTGCTCGCTACTTAGCGATAACTTGAACAGATGAAGGTTGGACATTTACGTCAGTCAGCCCTTTTGTTATTCAAAAGGGTCTCGACTATATTGATGGTCCCATTAACTCCTGTACACACCGGTACACTGTCCGTAGAGATGTTTACAGTAGTCCAGGCAGGCAAACTTATGAAGACCAAAATGTTAGGGAGTTACCGGTTAAAGTTGAACAGCATAAGACGTTGAACTCCTCGCGGGGCGTTATCACTTCCTGCGTATTGGACGGTTTGGCCAATGAGGAGCTTCAAAAGGATCTGGCAGACCGGGATGTGCAATGTGCAGTCTGTGAAGAGGGTTCAACGGAAAGTCAATGGTGAATTTGTACTTACCCGGACCCTGTTCCTCACTTTTGATCGGGTGTATCTCCCACAAAGGATTAAGGGCATGAAACCATCGAAGTTAGGCCCTATATTCCAAACCCACTCAAATGTTACAAGTACCAGCGGCTTGGGCATAGTATGGAATTGTGTACTGGCCATTCTACCTGTGCTAATGTGGAGAGGCATCGCACGATGGAGCTCGTACAGCCATTCCATGTTGTGTGAATTTCAGCGCGGGACACCCATCTAGTTCCCGTTTTATGGAGGAGAGAACGATCCCGAATATACAGGTGATAGAGAAGATATCCTTCTCAGAAGACCGTAAGCTCCTGCGCCAACCCTCCATCCCGCGCTCCGGTAGCTACAACTCTGTTACCGCTAAACCGGTACCGCATCGGGAAATCGCAACCCAGACTTGCTATGTAAACGGGGCCACCATCGCAGAGAAAATTATTGTTGCTTGACTGGTAATCAATTGTCCAACATCTGCATCTACGTCTGCCTTACCACCTGCCAAATCCGCCAGCAGAAAGACCACCATCGTAAGAAGCACCATGGATCCGCGTCACCCAAACCGTCGATCTCTGGCTCTAACAACGCCCACAGGGTATTCAGCTCCAGCAAAGCCTTGCAAGACCAGTTATATTAGAAGCGACTTTCTTAAACCAAGTGTTAAACCCTCTCCCAAAACAACGAAGGGAAGGCATAGTTCCCGCCACTCTCCAGGCAGATCCTCTTCTAAGGAATCTTCGGGGGGGGGGGGAGCCTAGATCGGCGACCACCACTTTTGCCGATCAGTACCTTTAATCGGTTTTAGATACTTGGACCGAAGTTTTCTATTGGTAAGGGCTCCTCCACCGTGGATGATATGGAGCAGGAGAATCCTGCCCTCACTGCCAAACGGGCAAGCCTAAGAGACAGGATCGTACTACTGAACAACATATTAGTCCGATTCCCAAGAAAAATAAATTAAATCGACCAGCACAGATTAATGTGCAGAAACGTCTTTCTATTTAGATTTATCTCCAAAGACACATAATGGCTATCCTTCAGTGGAACATACACGGAATTAGACCACATTGATTGGAGCTTGAATTGTTTTTGTGCCAGAATTAACCTCTGGTCGTGTGCTTACAAGAGACAAAACTCCGTCCACAGGACACCGTTTCCATCAGGCAGTACTCCTCCGTACGATGTGAAGGGCGTTGCGTCACATGGGCGTAGCATGATACTAATCCACGATGATATATTTGCCGAATCCGTGCCCTTAACATCCGATATCCAGTCCGTTGCTAAACGGATTAGATTGCCTTCCACTATATTCGCCATTTGTAGCGTCTACCTACCTCTATCTACTGATCTCTTGCCCACTGACTTAGTAGGCCTAGTTTTACAGTTATCCAACCCTTTCTACCGGTAGACTACGTAAATGCCCACCACCCACCTTGGGAATAACGCAGTCTCTTCGACTCGGGCCAGATTTACTTCGCAGATCAGGCGAGATTCCTGGGGATGATATTCGATCGGAAACTCTGCCGGTTACCACCTATAGCACAGCTTAAAACACGGTGTGGCCGTTCACTGAATCTTTCACGGATACTAAGTAGCACATGTTGGAGAGCAGATAGGACAGTGCTACTCCGAATTTATCGTGCGCTGATTCGATCCAAGTTAGACTACGGTTGCATTGTGTAGTCTTCAGCATGACCATCTGTGATTGGAAGATTAGACACAATCCATAATAAGGATGTCCGTATGGCGGTTGGGGGCTTTCCAAATACCCCAGTGGTTAACCTCTACGCCGAATTGGCAGAACCCTCTTTGCGATATTGGCGTGATGTCTTGCTAGGTAATTATGGCTGTGGGCTTCGCAGCATGTCTTTGCATCCAATATTTACCCCTTGTTTCAACACCGTGCTGGACGACCGATACGGAAACTTGTCGCTCAGTCCCAGGCCTGCAGGTTTCCTTTTCCGTGAACTACTTCGGAAATACGATATCGCATTGCCTCGCATGTTTTCCAATAGAGAGAGGATCTACTCTCCTTGGTTACGTGCTCATTCCACGTAAATCTCGGGAGGACAGTGTACGATAAATCTGCGATGTCTGTATCTAGTATCCGTACTTTTTTTTAGAATTTTTATCTTACTAGAGTGACCACTTTGTATATACACCGGCGGCAGGAAGTGCTCCGATGGTGGGTAAATGTGCCTTTGTTGAGACCAAAAGAGATACTTTTAGCTTGCATAGTAGCACATCCATTTATACTGCTTATTGGCCTTTAGAGCGTTCGCGAGTTGTACAACCACTATGCTATCGTGCAGCGCATTCAGGACCTCCTCCACATTTTGCACAATTCTGGTGTTAATGTGGAGTTCGCATGGATTTCTGGTCACGTTGGCCTGCCGGGTAATGTACTCGCGGATTTGGCAGCTAAGACGGTTGCAACGCAGCCCAGTACCATAATTCCCATTATGACCTCGGCGGACTTTGGGCTTGTTATGCGGAAGGCAGAGGTTTTGTGTCGGCATGACGAGTGGTCTTCTTTTCACATGAACAAGCTCAGTGAAGTTAAAGACCTCCATGTAAACTGGGTAACCACCTCTGGGATATTCGTAGGGAGGAGATGATATTGGCTCGCTTGCGGATCGGTCTCTGTAGAAGGTGCGTTCAAGTTATAACACCTATTTTTTCTCTCACAATGTTATGACAAGAAAAATGTGAAGCTAGTGCTACTTCTCAACGTAATCTCCCTCTAGCCATACACATTTCTCACAACGTCGACGCCATGATTCCATGGCCATTGCAGAGGCTACTTTAGAGCGCGTTTTAACCACTGGAAGGTCGCTGAGGCAATAGCGGCACGACAAGCATCTCTGCAATCATGGAGAGTGTCTTTCATCGTGGGAAACAACCAAAAGTCACTAGAGGCCAGGTTAGCTGAGTAGGGAGCATGAGGCAATCACTTCAAAGTTGCTGTCACGAAGATACTCCTGCTTCGCGTTCGCCCGATGCGCTGGTGCTTTGTCTTGATGAAAGAGCACACGTCCAATCATTTCTGCCCGTTTTTCACGCAATGCTGGGAGGAGTCTGTTCTTCAAAACCTTTTGGTAGGATGCAGCCGTCACCGTAGTGCCCTTTGGAATGCAATAAGTAAGGCTTACACCACTGCTGTCTCAGAAGATGGCCACCATCATTCTGTCAGCACTGGTGCTCATCCGATTTTGGGGGGGGGGCGTGAGTCTATGTGCTTCCATTAAGCTGACTAGCGCTTCGTTTCAGGGTTGAATAAGGGCATCCACGTCTCGTCCATTGTCACAATCGATTGAAAGAAAGTTCCATTCATACCGTCATCATGTGTCAATATCGCCTGACAATTTGCCACGCGCGCAGCCTTGTGCTCATCCGTTAGGACCCACCGGGGAAAACCTTTTCGCATTTTCAGATCTTCATGCAGTATTGTGTGCACAGATCCCACGGAAATGCCAATTTTTGAGGCGATGTCTGCAATGCTCAATCGGCGATCCTCCAAAACAACGTTCTTCACTCGCTGGATCATGTCGTCAGACCGGCCGGTGCGAGGCCGTGACTTCTTGGTTTAATGTCACACGATGTTCTGCCTTCATTGAGCTGTCGCACCCGGGAGCGCACATTAGACACATCCTTGCTACCATCACCACATACCTCACTTAACTGCCGATGAATTTCAATTGGTTTCACACCACAAAAATGGAGAAAACGAATGATTACACGCTGTTCTTGCAATTAAAACGTCGCCATTTTAAGTATAAAAAACAGTCATAACTCTCGTCGCTGCCACGCATTCACAAAGAGTCATCGTGTATTTTAAAACAAACCAGAAGTTACTATCTGGTCCCAGTCTTAAAGAAAAAAAGGAGGTGTTATAACTTGAACGCACCTCATATTGTTAAACATAACCCTATTTTATGAACGAAGCGGCTCCTATCTGCCCGCTTTGTGATGCGACATTGTCAGTACGGCATATGCTGCTAGTGCCGTTCGTTCATCTTCTCAGTAATCGGCCTCCTTTGAGGAGGTTCTTGCCGATGACCACAGAGCGGTAAAAGTTTTATGCTTTATAACTGAGATGATTTTCACAGTAAGAGTTTAGATTTTATTCCTTTTATGGTGACAGTTTCTAACGGAGCGGGATTTCTTGGATTTTAAATGTTTTATCTCTAGTTCTTTTAACGTAGGTTTTAGTCAACTTTCCTGGCATGTTTGCTCCCTTTTTTATTCAGTTTTTAGCGCAACTGTGGCTTTCGCCATCAGTAATTTTGTTCCCTGGATTTTATGCCCTAACCTTATTTTATCGCTTTGCTTATACGTGGTTTTAGCTGTGATGCATTTCGTACACTTTTTTTTATAAGAGCACTAATGGCCATAGCAATTGAGCGCCCCTAAACATCAATCATCATCATTAATAACCTCCTTCTTAGGTGATCAATCCACCAAACAGATGAGTACTGCCTAATGGTAACATTGTCCTGTGCACACAGCTTCGTATCTTGTAATCATATGACCAAAGGCGGTTTCTGGCGAAGCAATAACTCAAATTCGCATCAATATGGTCCTAAGTTCCCCTGTACGATATGTTCCATTGTTGAAATTAGGGGATAATTAGAAAGGCGTTACTGCATACTGGGATGTGCTGGTCGGTTTAACTTATTCTTCTTTGCTGTCGGAATAATACTTTTTTCAGTAGCACGATCCTGTCGCTTACGCACTGACCACTGGCAATTGGGGCAGAATCCTGTTCCATCTCCACGGGGAAGGATCCGTTTCCAATAGAAAATTTCGGGTAGAAACACCGAACCCATTTAGAGGTACTGATCGGCAAAGTTGAACGACACCGCTCCGTGCAACCCCTCCGGTGATTCCACAGGAGAGGATCTACGTGGACTTTCCCCCCCTTAGGTACTATGGGTGTGGACTTTACACTTGATTTGAAGACGTCGGAACTGTTCGTAAGTGTCCTTGAACTTAGTCTCTGCTGCAGACATTTGGACGGGGTTGCCGGTCTTATTTCCCGAGGTCAACGGTCTAAGTGATGCGTGTGCTGGGCTACTCTTATGTTGGCGGATTTGAAGATCTTGATGCGGTGTTAGACATACGGACGGAGGTCTTTGGCAGCGGTCTGGTTACGAGGATCTTTTGAGCAATTGTGGCCATAATGCAGGTCTGAGTACCGATTTCCCGCCTGGATACCGGTTTAGCTACAACTGAACTGTAGATATTGAACCGCGGGGCAGAGATTTGGCGCAATTACAGGAGCTTCGGGGCTTTCAAGGATACCTTTTCTTTCACCCGTATCTCCTGGTTCACTCTCTCCTCTATAAAACTGGGACAGTCGAGGGAACTTGATGGATGTTCACCCAAGCAGTTAACACAATATGGATTGGAGGTACAACTCCATCGTGCTTAGCATCTCCACATTTGTCACCAGTAGACCGACCACTACTAGCATTCTAATGTGTTCTGAATATAAGGCCTTAATCCCTTGAGAGAACTCCACCCGATCAAAGTTAAGGAACAGAGTACGAGTAGGCACGAATTCACTTTCAGTTGAACTCGGTACACAGGTGAAACATACTGTTCTGTTAGATTCTACTTTATCTACTCATTGTACAGACCCTCCAAGGCGCGGGTGGTGACAATGCCATGCCAGGATTTCAGTGTCTTGTGCATCTCGACCTCCACTGGGTAGCTGGCTAACACAGTGAACTTAATTAATTTCACCGCCTGGGATACTGTATCTGCCCCTTGAATTCTAAATGGGCTCATGGTGGAGAACTTACTGCCTTCCAATGTCTCATTAACAACCAGTGGCAAGGACCTTAAGCTCAGCTACTTCTTTTCCTACTTCATTCCCAAGTGTTTTGTTTGACGTCATAATGTTAAGCAGCATATTCATCCCCCAGTGCTCTCCACCCTCCCACGGAACCCAACATGGGTCACACCACTGTGGTGACAGGACTACACAGAGGATATAGCAGGCTCGTCGTCCCACTCACTCTACAGTTCGCTATAGTACCTAGCCGTGGCCGATTGATTAGATGTGGGTGACTCACCTCCAGTTTAGGTGAAGCAGAAACTAAAATGATGTATGAGGTTGCGCACCCTCACCAGTTATTTAAACACAAACGCCTAGGCAACCCTCAACTAAGCAGGATATCCCTTTCCACCGACACGGGTCTCCAAACGGAGCCTACACGTGCATGGACGTTGTGATGGACTGACTACATCACCACTCAGAGGTTGCACACACGAGAGACACAGGATTGGCATGGGACCCCAGGTGCGCCAAACCTGTGTCTACAGTAGTATGCTCCCTTCCGAAGAAAGCTATGCTAAGCACTTTACGGCTGAAAAAATCCTCCACCCTCCGTTAGGTTTGCACCGGTGACCTAGCAAAGACGTCTCAAAAAGAATGACTGACAAAGTTTATTTACACATCATCTTCAGCTGTGACTCGTCGATTAATGACTTGTTATAAAATTATATTGGCTGCCCAAATTGAAGACACAGCGGGTTAGTTCACTTAGACAGTTGGTCCTGTCATAGTATAATAATTCTAGCCGTCTGTAAATATGTAGAGTGTGCATTTGGAGCTTCAATTTCTTCTACCGTCCTTGTATAGAGATTTCAGCTACAGAGCAAATAAACAATAATTATTTATTTTACAATTATGCATTTGGTTTTACTTAAACAACAGTAGCTCATTTTTTCCGATGCAAGCGACCACTTCCAATGTGGTCTTGCAATCCTGGGTCTAGTGAAAGTTGCATTCGCAAAAATCCACAGTAGGGTTACATGCCTTGTTTATTTTTTTGTGTAGCATTTACTGGTTTTGAACTAATATGAAGTGCAGAAGGAGCAGAAATGCTACTAGAAGTAAGAACGCCTCGCGCATTCCTTTCGCGAATATATCTTTCAGAATTTTCTATATCTTAATTGCGTAATTTCACCAATGCAATACGTTGCTTTTAGTGATGAAGTTTCTCTTTGGGCGTCTAAGCCATCGGGGACATAGGTCTGGAAAGTTACTAACAACTTTGAGTTTAGGTCTCTTCCGTATCTACTGGCGCGTTGTCAGAGCTTGAAACCGCCTGCAACATTCCATATTAGTTGAATTTAGTGACACAGGAGTATCGCCGTACGTTTGTCTAATATTTTCCACACAGTCTAAATGGGTTTTAATGTTGCGGTTCTTGAACCCGCGCTTTTCTTGAAGTAACCTTTTCATCTGTTCGTACACTACATGTATTGCGATACCATCGAAAACCTCTTAAACTACCTCCAAATAGCATAGCAGAAAAATTCATTTGTTCACTGTTGCAAGCCTGTGATCTTTATCCACTAATGTTCAAATTGGTCCTAGAATCCGGAGCAGCTCTCGACCTCCCCAGAAAATACTTTAGTTTAAATGGAGGGTATATTTACATAGAGTCGAGACAAGTGGGGAGGGAATTTCCTGAATTGAGATTGTACCTGCAGTAAGCCTTCTGTTCAATTCATTAGCGGCCTTTCGAATTGATCTTTTTGCCCAATCAATATAGCGTACACAGCAACCAGCTCCTCTTCTTATTCCACATCCGATGATACATCTTGAATTACATTGTCCAAAGAAACTTATTATTTTAGTGGCTGGGAGATATTTTCTGTAGTGTTCGCTATCGTCGACAAATGTCAGCAGTAAAACCATCTATTCTCGTACAAAATAGCATGAGGTCGTTTCTTTGTCGTTCTCTACCCCTCTTAGGAATAGGAAGTGTAGGAACTTCCGTCACTCATCTCGAATGAGCTGCCGATTGCACTGTAAATAACTTGAGCTAGCCCCATTCAGATGATAGGCTAACGATCACGATTGTGACGTCAAGCAAAAGCCAACAGACATTATTCTATTCATTTCATGTAGAAAGATCCAATTGTATATGATAAGTCTGCAAGCAGAGTGTTCTTACAACATAAACACATTTCAGTAACAAGCATGTCTCAGCTCTGAGCTTATAATGGTGTATCCTGTGTTGTACTGAATGAACTTATTTTCAGAATGCGAAAAGAGGAACCTAATTTTGTCTCAACAAAATGACATGGTTATATTAGTTTACATTTCTTCTGACCGGCTTTCAGCAACACAAACACTGATGTTTGGGAGGAAAAACAATAGGTTCAATAGTTTCTTGGGAAAAGACAAAAAACAAATTATTGTTGGTTCATTTGTTAACATTTTATCAACATCTTCTCCTTTTAGATATACTTTCCTAGCGTTTCTCCGACTCTTTTAAGCATCCAAAAAGTAGGATTTCGGACGCTCTCAAAGTAGGCATCTTTCTGGAATACAACTTTCTCGTTCGACGAGAATCGTTTTCAGGCGAGCCATTTATTTTTAAGTTTGGAAATAAAAGAAAGTCACTGGGGGACAAATCTGGTGAATACGCTGGATGTTATAGTGATTCGAATCTTAACTCTTAAGATTTTTGCCATCGAAACCCCACAGCTGTGCACGTTTGCATTGTATCGATGGAAGAAAATGTTTTTCTTTGCCAGATGTAGGCGCTTTTTCTCTTCTTGATTTCTCCAATCAACCGGCGCAATAACGATGTATAATACTGTACATGTATCATTTTTCCTTTCTGCAAGTATTCAATGTAGATGATTCCATGTGCATACCAAAAATCGAGGCTATCAACTTATCAGCGGATTTCACCACCTAGAACTTCTTAGGAGCCGGTTTGCCTTCAAAATCCCACTGTTTCGACGGTACTTTTTTCTCTGGGGTATAGTAGTGTATCCATGTTTCATCCGCAGTTATATATCAACATAGAAACTTCCCAGGGTTGTGACGGAAAAGTGCAAAAATAGACTCCGAATCAATCCCCTGATTGCGTTTATTCTCCAATGAGAGCAAATGCGGCATGCAAATTGCCGAGACTTTTTTCACTCTAATTTTTTGTGCAAAATTAATAACACTGTACCTTGTGCCTATGGCCGCTACTACTTCCCGAACTTTAGTCACCCTCCGTGTTTTAATGGTTACCATGCTTACTTTATATACCCAAGGTCGCGGTTTCAAATACTGCCAGGGACGATGGAAATTTTCGAGCTTAAAAATCCTTAGCTTGGCTTCCTTCGGAAGGAATGTAAACCGTTGGTCCCGTGCCGTAAATTTACGACTCATAAAAGAACCGCAAACCTTTTCAGGATGCCTCTGAGTAAAATTAGGCTGTCGCTCACGCCCAGTGTGAAATGGGGTGCTAAGAAACACAGCAGTTAAAGAGCTTCCATTAATAAAACTCAACATTTTTATTTACTTCCCGAACTTTGATTCGTTGATCTCTCAAAATTGTATCCTGCATTTTGTCAATAATTTCTGAGGAAGTTACTTCTACTGGCCGACCGGAACGATGTTCATCATTTGTGGGTGTTCGGTCACGTTTAATTCATTTATCCGATTACAAATAGTTGCAAACGCAGGAGCAGAAGTGCCATAAACTTCGTCCAACTCGGTTTTTATCTGTTTCAGTGTTAAGCCTTTAAAATAGAAATATTTAATGACCGCACTAAACTCGTCCCCCCAATCTATCTATATAAGCAAAAAAATGTTGATTTAATCACTTATGGCAACAAAACCACACGTTTGTTGCGGATGAAACTTTAACTGCCATTAGTAAGACACAGTAATTACTGAATACTAACTTTTTTCGATGCTAAGAGTGTAATTTACGGGGGATTTTCGTGGACTTATGAAACACTCCTCGTAAACACTAATTTTTCGTTACTGACCGTTTACTTAACCCCCTCACCACCAAACAATGAAAGCAAAACATAATGGTGAACATGCTGCGAAAGTGCAATGCGGAAACCATATTTTTGTTGCCGAGTATACTGCTTATGGTGAAGATCAGAAGTATTATACTCGCACAGTGCGGCTCTTCTCCCTAAAAGTACATGTTACACTTGCAGTTTCTGAGCAATTTATATTAAATTCTTTGAAAGGGCACATTTACCTGATGTGGAAAGAAAAATGATGAAACAAAATGGCTTCCAAAGCAAACACTTTTGATTGCT
This sequence comes from Hymenopus coronatus, assembly GCA_030762935.1. Classification (NCBI taxonomy): domain Eukaryota; kingdom Metazoa; phylum Arthropoda; class Insecta; order Mantodea; family Hymenopodidae; genus Hymenopus; species Hymenopus coronatus. The sequence continues at coordinate 14,953,405 of CM060899.1, read as the reverse complement.
CGTTGAGAAGTAATGTTTGCAATATTGTTACAATATAACGAGCTACTTAAACGAAAAGAAGAACAAGTTTAAATTGCGGTAAATGCATCGACAAGTAATCCTACAACTTTCTGGTTAATTAGACAGAAAATGCATAGAGAAAGTGACTGTCTTTGTCAGCCACTCCTCATATCAAAGTCCAATTTTCAACATACAAAATAAGGAAACAGTGCTAAGGATACAAAACCCCCAGGATGATTTGCAAGGATGCAAATTTAGTAAGCAGCAGCAAGTAGCCACATAGGGAAAAGTCTTGTTTAACAGGTAAAATCTGAGGGAAAGTTTGCTATGTTGTATTGTAAACAATGTTTCTACAATCTCAAATTAATACATACTCTCTTTTCAAAATCAATAAATTTAAAGGTAATCAACTTTTACTGTTGTGAACTACTTACAGACGTGTAACTAAGCAATAAAGTTGTGAGAAATTTATTCATTTTGCCCTCTAAAATTATTTTCTGCCGCTTTATTTTTCTATTTGCATAATGATGCCCATATAGTCGCAAATTAATATAAACACAACAATAGTAGCATATAGTTTGTTAAATCCCGGATGCATCACTTTCCTAAATTTAACTTTAATTAGCAGAAGCATATTTTCAAAGTTGTAGCTTGATTTACCTATGGGTTCCACTTGGTTCAGCATTTAAATTTTACTTTGTTTCAGGATCCTTTTGAATTTGCCTTGAGGCTAAGAAAATAAAAAGCGGCTTCAACCACCGAGAGAAAATATTATGGTTGTTTCTATGGAGGTTAAGTCAATTTGTTCTGTAGATGAAGCATGATGTAAAAAAATTTGCCCGTCATATTCAAAAGCTCGAAGAAACTAGTGCTGAAACATATGACAGAAGCTCAAATTATAAGGCGAGAAGAGTGTTTAATGATGAAGAAGAAAGGTTTCAGGTGTACCATTTGAAAAAGTGTGTTTCAAATGTTTTACACTATGAATTGATTATATCAAATCTCCACAAATTTATATTTTAATTTGCATAAAAATACGACTTATCCAGCTAATTTGAATGTTGGATCAGACGGTTGGAGAAGTTTAGGATCATGCCATTCTACGGAACTCTTAACTTCGGACACCAGAGGCAACCAGTCTTTCTAGTGCTACTTCTTTCAACAAAAAAAAAAAAAAAAAAAAACTGTAGCCGCCTATTTCGCAAACTATACCAAAGTGCTTGCTAAGCATTCTTGCTCCCCAGCAAGAGTATTCAATATAGATGAGACTGAGCTCTCAAATGTGCAGAATACCCCAAACGTTTTGGCCGCTAAAGTTGTGCAATGACATCTGGTAAACGAGGTGTTAATGTAACATGATTGCTGGAGTAAATGCAACTGGGAAGAGCGTATTACCCGTGTTCGTGTTTCCTAGAGTCCATTTTAAGAACTCCTGCTAAATGAAACTCGAGTTCGGTCTGTAGAAGCTGTAAAACGTTCACGGAGGTCGAATGAGGAAATTTGCTGAAAGGCTCCTAACCATTTTTTGTGGATACCAAAACCATCTGTTGATGATGCAATTTCTCTGCTTATGGACAACCACAAATCTCACATATCCATACCTACTATATCTAGAGCAAAGGAAGCTGGCACAACCATGGTTACATTCTACAGCACATAAAATGCAACCATAAGATTGCATAATATTTGGGCCTTTCAAAGCATTATGTGATAAAGCTATGGTGGAGTGGAAGCCAAGGAAAAGCTGTAACAATATGAAATAGCAAAACTGGTTCAGAAGGCTTATACACCCGTTTATATCAAACATCGTAAGAGGCTTTGAAGTCACAGGTGTTGTCCCATTAAATCCGGATATATTTCAAAACCGTGAATCCCTGCCATCTCTTGTGACAAATTGACCTGATCCAAACTGTGCAGATGTCCAAGTGTCAATTTTAACAAAAACTAATTGAGAACCAATAACTCAACATTCACCATCTCAGTGCTCATTATCAGCAGAACCACATGAGCAAATTTCAGCTGAATCACAGTCGCCATCTTTTAAAGTAAGCAGTTCTCCCGCTTTAACAAACCACTCTTCTATGGCGGTAATCTCCTTGGAGCACTTAAGGAAAAATACAAGGGATTTTTTCGCAAGGAAAAATCCAGAATCTTGACTGACTCTCCAGAAAACTGGCATTCAAAATAAAAAATTGAAAATTCATGGATCCAAGCAAAAGAAGGCCAGGAAATGTTTGACTAAACAAATTGACTGACTTCTGATACAAGTGAAGATAAGGCAATCTACTGAATGACGAAAGTGATGATTTCCTTTATCTGCTGAATGATGTTAAGCATGTTTCAGCAAATTATTTAGAAAGGTCTATGAAAACTGACAAAGTGAATTATTGTGACAACGTTCTGATCGAGATCAAAAGTAGATGTAAGCATTTTGTAGTTAAAGTTATGAAACAGCTCGATCTAAAAATATTTAATTTATATTTAATTAAATGTATATGGTAATTGTCTACCCAAATTTAGAATTGTAATGGATTTTGAAACATATAAAGTTACTAGTGAAGATGTCAAACTTAAGCTGCCTACCCCAACTGGGGAGGTCAATTCTGAAAGACAGCAACAACTTGTGAATTAGATATTAAACGTTGTTCTGTTTTAGGTTAATAAAAAATGTACTCATAAGCTATGTCGTTTTTTCACCTAACTTACATTTGGTACACCTGATAATAATATAATACAGAACGTTTTAGAATAAAATTAAAAAAAGTAGTAGTCTGCAACATTATACTAATGTATATAGCTCTCCTTAAGGAACATAAAAGCTGTTCTATTATTCAAAGAAATATTTCAAAAAATAAAACTTAAAAAGTGTACCTAGGTAGAATAGTTTCATCTAGCTGAAAAAATGGTTTCGTCATTAGCCTTTAGATGGAAGGAATTTGATTCTAAACAACACCTGCTAATTGAAATACCCAAAATTTGGCTCTGTCATGCTGATTACATTACAAAAATGTATGGATGTGAAGGGAGGGGAACATGGGGTAATAAATGATATATATGAAAGCTTATCACATGTGTGGTTTTTGTTGTTCATCTGCGAATGGGTTAGGAGTTACAAAGTCTATAAGACTTAGGCTGATAACAACACATGGAAGCAGAGAAAAAGGATTTCTGAGAAATGCCTTGATAAAGTTGACTTTCACATTAAACGTGCTCATTATGAGATGAATGCTGTAAATTTCAGAAAACGGTGGAAACACATATTATTCCTGAGTTTTTCAATTACTCTGCCGTTGTGATGGACAATGCAATATAGTAATGGATAATTAGTACAGGAGGTGATTCATGAGCAAGCGAAGAATCTTTGCTGATAAAGCTAGTAAGTTGCATTTGCCGTTGGAAATGCAAAAGGACTAACGTAATCCAGCCTAGCCAACTGAATACCTGCCTGTATGTGTCTACCTCCCACATCACAACCACATGAGTACCAAAAATTACCAAGTTTGTTTCCTAGCCTAGAGATTTATAATAGCACTAGCGGAGGCAAGAGCCTCTTAAATTATTCCCAAGAATGTGCAAACTGGGACTTTGGTTCGGAGAGACAGCTAGGTCATTCGCTTGTTGTACAATGTGGTAACATATTACTTATTTAAAATCACATGGATTCACAGTTTGAAGAATTTCTCCGTGATGTCGATGCAGAGTATAGAGATAATCTCTATTATTGTGCGGTCCGGTGGCTAAGCAGAGGCAAGATGTTAGAAAGATTTTACCATCTTCGTGACGTCATTTGCCAATTTCTTGAAATGAAGGGGAAACCTTCACCAGTATTCGGTCATCTTGCCTCGGAGGCCGACCTTGCATTTCTTGTGGATATTACTGGACACCTCAACAAATTAAATATTTCTCATCAAGGAAAGAATCAGCTCATTCTCCATATGACGGGCTTTTCGTCGCAAACTTATACTTTTCATAAATCAGTTACAGTGTGGCAACATTACTCACTTTCCAACCTTACGAAGTGCTTGTGATGGAGCGGTATACATTGATTACGTTGAAGAATTAATTGAAATTCAAAATTAATTCGATTCTAGATTTCAAAACTTTGATTCACTCGAGAAGGAATTTCAAATTCTCGCAATTCGTTTCTCAACATTAGTTGAAACGGTGTCTTATGATTTGCAGCTTGAACTTACTAATCTTCTGTGTGATATAAGAGCTATCTGAATGATTTTTACAAGACTTTACCTCAAAAAAAAAAAAAAAAAAAAAAAAAATCCACTACACAGGCTAGCTGCGAAAATGTTCTCAATGTTTGGTTCGACATACACCTGTGAACTTTTGTTTTCTATCATGAACTTCAATAAAAGCAGGTATCGAACATCTATGACTAATGTTTCATTAAGGTCAGCTCTTTTTTTTGCAACTGCCAATCACGTAAAACCACGTTTTGAGGTATTGTTAAAGAGACATAACATATAACTAGTTTGTACGCGGATTTAATCTGCTATAGAAGACAATAATTTGTTTAAAATGAATATTTTTTCTAACCGTAAATTTGTAAAATATTTTGAGAAATAATTTATGGAAGCTTGGACTTCTTACTGTACGATACCTCTCCTCTCTGTGCACTCGTAAACAAGAGCGTTGCCAGTACCTGTACTCTGCATGCGAACTTCGAACCAGCTTCGGGAGCGCAAACCCTGGGCAGGGTTGTTTTAATAAAATAAACGTGATAAAACTGGCTCTTGTTATGCTCCACTTATTTATGTTTCTTCACTCTATTAGAATAGTAATAATAATGATGATAATAATCAAAAACAATGTTTCTAATGTCTCGTAAAATCAAATAAAACATATAGATTGTATGTCTGAAACTATATTTTTACATAACATCTTTACACTTCTTATATGATTCTTGATAAAAATCTTTCTTATATATTACCGCTTTAAATATATGTACATTTTTCTGGGCATTCATAAGTATATCTTTTCAGCTTATTTTCATTCTCCATTCTTCTATAACTCCACAAGTCTACTTGCTTATTATGAAATTACAACCTCCAAAGTCATCCATATATTTAAGCATCTTGTACATGTATCTATGTGTGTTCTGACATGGCAGCCTCTCTTAAAACAAATGCCAGATTTCTGTATGAGTTGACAATGACTGCCTGTCGTACTGCCTTAAAGCTATATGATGATGAATGTGACATCATACATAGATTGTTTTCCATGCACAATGTGCATGAGGTCTCAAGGCAATGAAATTTGAGTTTTACTTATGTATTCCAAAGTCAATAGTCTCACTTAATGGAAGTAAAACTTGGAACTTAGATAGTATGTGTATAATGGTACATGGTAATACTTATTAACTACATTAATGCTAAGCTTGCACACACAGTATTTAATGATAAATGGAAGAATAAAAAAAGTCATATGTTTATTTTGCTTTCATTCAAAGTGTATACCTCTTGCATTATATTTCTAAAACCCACATATGTATATTCATACAAATCTCATTAACATACTGTAGAAACCACCTTCCAAATCACTGAATAGCTTTCGCTTAATATGTCAGATTAATTTTTTTACCATCAGATTCACAAGAATTTGGGGAAATACTCAAACTTTATAAGTATAACATAAGGCTAATTAGTTGTAACTCCTTATTCAATCCAACAGTATTTTTTATGCTAAAATGCTACTTTTTATATTTCATTATGTTACTTACAGATACATTTTTTTATCTCCTATTGTACACCAGCTAATATAAAGTTTAACCTGTCCCTTACACCTAATACGTTTTTTTTTCCGGTGTTCTTAAAAATTATTTTTAATACAATCTGAATGGTGTGTGAATTGTTCTAATTATAGCTGATAAAAGGTACAGAAACCTGTAACTGATACATGCTTATTGAGTCACAAACAGAAATATACTTAAAACTATTGTAATAATTAATTTCTGCTGTTTGATGTAACTCTCAATTTGATAAAGATATTCATCAGAAACAATAACCAAATCAACTTTGCATGTCAAACTCTTCATGACTGCAAACTTCAGCTTCTTAAATGTGAGTGTAGTTTCTGTTAAAGGTCAAATAAATTATATTCATGCTTCGGTAACAAACATCTTTCATTTAAAATAAAGGCTCTTACAAGTTTCCTTTAATATTCAATTAATTAAAGTGTGTTAAGTATCGCAATGTGTATATTCAAAAACCATTGTTTCTACTAACTTAATAATAGGTAGGTCAAAGATTAACTTCAAATACATACAAATTCCTATTAATATTAATTTATCATACAACCATTGATTAATCTGCTTTTTGAAATGTGATATTAATGTTTAATATTGAGTTTCTTTTACACTATCTTTCTTTGCTAATAAACCAAACTTTAATTTCAGAAAAGAGGAGTGTTAGTAAGCAGATTTCTACTCAAGGCACCCTTTTTTAAAAAATTAAATATGTTATGCTTGTTTCCTATTCATTAGATTAGAAAGCATTCTGTAGGTTCGTTTAGGCCAGGAAGCCACTGAACACTGTCAAGGCATATACATGTATACATATGTTTACATACAAGGGAAAAATAACAATGTATAAAGTTCTAGTGCTAAAAGCATGGGTTACAAAAACAACAGGATAGAAATATTATCACACCATTTGCTTTTCAGGACAGTACGCCACTGCACTATACTTAATGTGCTCTATAAAAGCATGTGTACTTCTTTCTTTTTTGTGCACATAAAAACAAAGTGTATAAAAAATAAGTGTTAAAATGTATAAATAAATATAATTTCATTATATCTAACACTGATGTAAGGTCACATGATAGTTTTATAATTATCGACATAATAGTTACTACTAATAACTATATAAAACTAAAATATGATTATTGTATTATGTCAACAAATTATAATACATATTTACAAATATGTTATACAATTTTCAATGCAAAACTTTACAATTATGCACTAGAGTGTGAAATATCAAAGCATCAGGCTTTATTGTGTCATTGTTAAATACTAAAAAATTCATTTGACACATTCCTTCAAGTCAAAGTATACATCAGTTTAATTTTAATATTAAAACACACATACACACACACACTACTATACACAAAATGCAATACATTATAATACTTATAAATACAATGATTGTTGACAGTATTGTCAGACAGACTTGTCACTTAAATATTCATCTATAGAGTAAAATGATTTATTGCAAAGGTACTACTTAAGAGAGATTTTAAAGCCCTGAAATTCCCAACATTTTCTTTGAGATTACTGGGAGAGCATTTTTAATGTAACAGACAAATTAAATATAAATTATGAATGTAAAGAATCAGTATTAAGTTTTCTGAAAACCTCTCTTGTAAACTGAGTCCCTGAATTTAAAGTAAAAATGACTACACCATTTGAAATAAACAATATAATAAATTTGCTCAAGACCAAACATTCCTCTGGATATAATGAAATATCAAGTAAAATTCTAATAAACATTCCCCTTAGCTATTTATGTAATGAATCACTAAAGAGTGGAATATTTCCTCTCAGAATGAAGTATTCTATTGTCAAACCACTTTTTAAGAAAGGTAAACAAGATAATATCTCAAATTATAGACCTATATCTCTCTTGTCATGTTTTATCAAAAATGTTTCAAAAAGTAATGTTCAATAGGCTTTATTATTACTTGGAAAAGAACAGCTTACTTACCAAAGAGCTGTTTGGCTTTAGAAAAGGAGTAGCAACAGGTAATGCAACCTACAAGCTCACACATAAAATGTTGTCAGCGTTAAAATGAAAAGGAACATGTAGGTAGACTCTTTTATGACCTAACGAAGGCTTTTAACTGTAGGAACCATGAGATTCTGATTAATTCAAAACCAATTAAATTTGTAACTACTCGCTCACCACAAACACACATAGTGATAGGACTTAATGATACATTGTTAGAACAGCTAAATAAAGTCAAATTTCGTGGCCTTCAGCATTAATAAACATTTGGACCGAAAGTCATATATAAGCTACATCATACCTAAACTTATCTCAGCATGTTATGCTCTCCATGCACTGGTGAAATTTCACTCAATGGATACATTTAAATTGGTGTACACTTGAACTCCATCATTGAGAATGGAATAATATTCTGGGTCAATTCAGTGGATATTATATGCATATTGCTGATATAGAAGAAGGCTATACGAATAATCTGTAATGCTTATAGCAGACAGCCATGCAAAGAACTATTTCAGAAATTGGGCATCCTCACTTTACCTTGTGTTTATATATTATCCATTTTAAAATTCTATGCAGTTAATCGATGTAGTTTTATAACAAACATGGACATTCGTAACATTAATACTAGACAAAAGGGATATGTTCATCCCAATGCAAATCTCTGTGGCTTTCAGAATGGTATATATTATGAAACAATCAGTCCATGATTTTTGTTGAAGGGCATACTTAAACAATATGAGGGTGGTTTCATCTACTTTTCATGTTCTACTATATTTATAGTTTGATTTTAACTTTAGGTAAATCTCTTTATTGAGAAGTATTAGTACGTCATGATCTGAAAGGCCATATGTTTTAATTCTATCTATATTTATGAATATATTATCTATTGGTGAAGAGGAGTTACCCTGATTTCTTACAGGAAAATGTACTGTGTGTGACATGTTGTATGTAAAAAAAATTATAGAATTGAGTTGGTCCTTTCTGAGACTAGGTATAAGATAATCAATATTGTCACCACCAATTATCAGTTCTCGTTTCAGTTCCAATATACACTTTAAGGAATTATCTGTTTTTTGAATACCTCATAGTTACCTAATGGGGACCGATATAGAGCTATTATAGCAAAATTTAATTGATTTGTTTAGTTGAACTGCGGACATCTCTAAGCCAAGCTCAAAACAAAACTTGATTAGATTAATGATTTTATAGGGTATATCATGTCATACAAATATGCACACCCCTCCTTTTTTTTTTTTTTTTTTTTAATTTTTCCTCGAATATGTTGCTCCTAAAGAATAACCATGCAGTGAAATTGGCATGAATTCCTGTTCTGTTAAGTGATGTTCGGATAAGCATAAAATATGTGGTGTAATTTTTCAGAAGGAAGACTAAGAGAAAGTTTATCAACTTTGTTTCTTAAACCCCTAATGTTATGGTTAAATATACATGAGCTAATGCTATTATTTATCTTAATAAAATTACTGATATTTTCTGTGTCGCTAAAATTCTTTGTTGGTGAACTTCTATTTATTTCAATTGACTTGAGAGTTCTTTCATGGATATTTTGAGGGATTTCCTATAACCTGAAAAAGTCCTATCAGATATCACAAAAGGAATTCTACCCATATTTCTGTTTGCAATAAGCTAGGGAAGCTGCATTTTGCCTCTAGAATTGAGATAAGGACCATGAGATTAGAATTAGAAAACTGGGAATCCTAGTTTTAGCCATGTTCAGATGTGATTGAAGACTCAGAATTGCTTTTAAATGAAGCCGTTTTCATAAATATAGTTTCCATGTCTCTTCCCAGCTGATTATTTTAATAGCTGTTTTATGAACATCATTTGTATTTAATTTCAAAGAACCTCCTTTTAGGTATTGCATCTCTCTTACCATCACTTCAGTCATAAAGCTGAATGACTTTTCTTTATACTGTCAATGTAATATAAATCTGACTTCCCAATCTATTTAGAAGTTTATTACATTGTTCTTGTAACACTGGAATTGTTTTAAGAGTTTCCTACTGTATGTTTTCACCGATATTAAAATATTTACTTTTCTAATGTAACATTGATATTTTTGTTATTTCTTGTGAACTACTGGCTTTTTATGCTTTGCATCAAAGAGTATTCAACTCTACAGCTGAGTAAACAAAATTGATTCAGTATAAGAAAAAAAAAAAAAGTATGATTTCATATCTGTATTTTGTATCTGAAACTCCTTTAAATTATCAACTATATTAAATAATTTTGTAAATAAATAAAAAGTACACCATAAATAAGAACTCTACTTTCAGAAACTTTCACAATCCTGAGCTTTCTATGGTTTAGCATTTGAATGATAAATGATTCATTTGAATGGTTTAAAATCTGTATATTTGGCACCAATGAAGAATACATTATTTTGAATATGACTGAATTTGAAAATCTTCCTACAGTACTCACCTAAGTGTGCTCTGTTACATGAATTAGTATGAACATCTAAAGATTACTTCTATATGTAGCTATATACACATGAGTGTGCTTCTTTTCACTGAGAGAGTTGTGCATTTTTAAGTGTGTCTTTCATTTGAAGCTTTTATTACAAGGGCTATTTTTCTTTCAAACTCTGATCACCCTGCTACATGACCTGACAAGATAAGAAGGTGGAGCTGCACACTCTGCTACTGTGCAGCATTACATTCTTCAAGGCTAAGTTCAATACTTCATTTGGAGTTGAGCTAGAGGGACTTTAACATGGCCATGATCATTGATTCTCTCACTAAGTGCAAGTTACAAAGTGTTATTCATTTCCTGCAGGCAGAAAGGAATAGTGAAAACGGAACTTTAAGAAGGTAAGAAGAGCTACCTGCATTCACCAGCAGCAGCCTTCTATGAAGGCGGTATCCGTAAGCTCATTTATAGATATGATTGGAAAATAGATTGTGACTAGTTAACTGCAGTCAATAAAATCATTTTATGGTTCATATTTGTGATTCTGTTATGCCCCATAAGCGGTTGAAAAACATAATAGCCCTCATATAATAATATCCTTTTAACAGAATTGTGCCTTAAATTAATCAAATAAACTGCTCCAAGTTAGTGTTCATCTGAGAGTCTGCACATTTGCTACATTTGTATGACTACAAAGTAATAAAAATGTTGCTATAAATTAATGTTCTTGAAAGAGTTCTAGACATTCATAATATTTGTTTGGTTTTGTGTCTAAATGTAGCAGACTCTGATGATGTATGCTAGTTTTTCATTTGTATAACTTTGTACAAGAGTCAGATTAGTATGTGTATAAGTTAGACTGCATTATAATAAGTCACTCATAAGTGTACTTCAATTTGAATGACTTCTTTAAACAATGTACATAGGGATACAGAAGTATTGTATTCCATCCACAAATTTGATGTCGACATTTCACTGGAAATACATGTTTTAGCACCCCCTAAACCCAAAAAAACATTTTCAGAAGCAGGTCCGTCTGTGTGCGTCTGTAGACAGCATAGCTCAAAACAAAGACAGTTAAATACCAAACTTGGTATTTAAGTTTGGTATTTTCCAGGATGCGACACAAAGATTTTCAAGAAAATACCCCACCATTAACTACCCTTTACATGGAAAAAATTTTGAAAATTTTGTTTTTCTTAAAAATGGCTAATTATTTTGATTAAAATACCACATATTAAAGCCATTTCTATTACAAATAAAATGTACATCTAGAATTTTCTCGGAATAGCTTCTAAAGACCTGTTTATTCTGGATGAATTTTGCTTAATTTGGCATAACTAATAAATCATAAGAGATAGACAAAAATTTACTATGCAAGAAAAGTAGATTTTGTTAAAATACACAAGTTATCATTTTTTTTCATGGAACTTACCGTTTTCGAGGTATTCCTTGTTATTACTTTCAGTTGTGAAGTACTAAACTTTTCTCAAACGGGAGTGTCCGTTTTTTTTTTTTTTCTACACCTGGACAAGCAAAGAAGCGATTTGCAATGACAATTGCATACTGACAGCTTTTAAAACATTTAAGTATCACTTTAGCCTAGTGCATTCCCTTAGATTCAGTCTACTTATAAGGAACTAAGTAATAATATTCTGCCAATGTTTATCTCCCTTAATGTGGTGTAGAAAGAAGAAGTTTCTTTGTAGAGTAGCTGGAGAAAGTCATGTGAGTATAACACATCAGATTTCTATTTATTTATATTAAAGTGTAACAGAATGTGCTGAAGCAAATTATGGTTCAAATTGAAGACTCCTGACATCTGATGTAACATCTGCAGGGTTTTTATACCAGAATGAACTGGAATATGCTGCTCTTAGTGGAACTACTGTTTGAAGGATTTCTAACACCATATGTGATATGTCAGTGTAACAGAATATGTCTGTTCAAGTTGCTCTTCTTTTTAAAAGCCTTCTCACACTTTTCACATTTGTATGGTCTTATGTTTGAATGTAACAGAATATGCTGCTGAAAGTGGGACTTCCATTTGAAAGACTTCTCACATCTGTCACATTTATATGGTCCTTTGTTTGAATGTGATCGAATATGCCTCTCTAAGTAGGATTTACATTTGAAAGATTTCTGACATTTGTCACATTTTACTGATGTGTCCGAATGTATTAGAACATGTTGCCGCAAGAGGTATTTACTTTTGAAAGACTTCTCACATCTCTTACATTTGTATGGTCTTGTATTTGAATGTAATAGAACATGGTGCTGTAAGAGGTATTTACTTTTGAAAAATTCCTCACATTTCTCACATTTGTATATATTTTTTTCTGAATGTAATAGAATATGCTTTGCTAAGTAGGCCTTGCATTTGAAAGACTTCTCACATCTCTCACATTTATATGGTCTTGCTTCTGAATGTAATAGAATATGTTTTTGTAATAGGTAGTTACTTTGGAAAGACTTGTCACATCTGTCACATTTGTATCGTCTTGTTTCTGAATGTAATCGAACATGCTTCGCAAAGTAGTACTTGCATTTGAAAGACTTCTCACATCTCTTACATTTGAATGCCCTTGTGTCTGAATGTGAAAGAATATGCCGTTGCAAGTTGGTCTTCAATTTGAAAGACTTCTCACATCTGTCACATTTGAATGCCCCTGTGTCTGAATGTAACATAATGTGCCCCACCAAGTTTGACTTCCATTTGAAAGACTTCTCGCACCTGTCACATTTGTATGCTCTTATGTTTAAATGTAACAAAACATGCTGCACTAGGTGGGACTTCAATTTGAAAGACTTCTCACATGTGTCACATTTGTATGGTCTTGTGTCTGAATGTAACAGAACATGCTTCCTGAAGTGGGACTTCCATTTGAAAGACCTGTTACATTTGTCACATTTGTTTGGTTTTGTGTCCGAATGTAACAGATTATGTTTATCTAAGTAGGACTTCCATCTGAAAGACTTCTTACATTTGTCACATTTGAATGCTCCTGTGTCTGAGTGTAGCAGAATATGCTGCTGTAAGAGGTAGTTACTTCCGAAGGATTTTTCGCATCTCTCACATTTGTATGGTCTTGTGTTTGAATGTAACAGAATATGCTCATCTAAATGGGACTTCCGTTTGAAAGATTTCTGACATCTGTCACATTTAAATGCTCTTATGTCTGAATGTACCAGAACATGCTTCTCCAAATGGGACTTCCTTTTGAAAGAATTCTCACATTTGTCACATTTGTATGGTCTTAAGTTTGAATGCATCAGCATGTGTTGATTTAAGTGGGACTTCCATTTGAAAGACTTCTGACATCTCTCACATTTGGGTGGTGTAGGGTCTGAAAACACACTCATGGTTTTAAGTTTCGAAGCAACTACTTCCTTTTGGCAGTATTGTGAATCTGAGTGGGTAAGTGAGGTACAGGTGGCAGTGCCATGTTGAACATCTTCTTCTGAATTTAACCTGAAAAGTTCCAAGCTCAAATCAAAATCAAATGTTGAGTGTTCTAAAGAAAAGAAAAACTAAAATCTATGAAGTTATTCAACATGACATACATCTGCTCATTTAAATTTAAAAGTTGCAAGAGTGAATAAATATTAAATATTACCTTGATGATTGTGATGATAATAGTGCTTCATTTAACACATTCACCTCTGAAACAGTTTCCTACAATAAAATAATAAAATTGTAAGAAAATCTTAAGGAGATACATAAAATTGGTTGGTCTCTCTTTCTCTCTGACACAATTCCATTTGTATACATATACTGGCTGACTATAGATTCAACTGTTATAGATAATTATTTAGAATCTGCACTAAAAGCATGTAACTTTCTACTGTCACTACAGAATGACTAATGGAGAAAACAGAATTTAAGATTGGTTCACAATTACAGCTAATGGTAACCAGAATGAGAACAGGAAAGTTGAAATACGTTTATTTCAATGAAAGTAGTAGTAGGGCTTTAGGGCGCTCATTGACTATGGCCATTAGCGCCTGAGCAAACAGGATTTAAATGGAAATTAAAAATCAAGGCACCACGGTTGCACACTAAAAACTAAAACTTAACAAAAATCTAGCTAAAACAGCGTCAGGAGCTGTGGAACGGAAAACTATAGCATGTGTAATAGTAGAGCGCCACCGATAAACGATGTCACCAGGTTGTTAAACAAATAAAAGACACACCGGCAACATGTGCAAATCATACACGGTGGCTCATACCGATCTGACGCATAAAATTTAAAACTCGTTCCACAGAAACAAGGTGATCCGCCAGCACCTCCGAAATCTCGGCTAGTATACCAACGGACAAGCGTAAGGGAGCTAAAAACTGACACTCTTTTAAAACATGCCTCACTATCAGGGCTCACAAAAGTGAACACAAAGTGGTGCAGGGTCCGAAGACAATAAATGACTGTGACTAAAACGACAGTGCCCAATACGGAGTCTAGTTAAAAGCACCTCATTGCGACGGCACGCGGGAGAGGAGGTAATCCAGGCGACAGGGAGGGGTTTCACTACCCGAAGTTTATTCCCTTGCAGATCGGCCCAGGAGGAATTCCAACGCAAAAGGATAACATATTAGTAAAAAGCGCGCAAATCCCCCGAGGGCACAGGTGCGTAAGAACAAATAGGGGCCGAAATGGTGGCCTTCGCAGAGGCGTCAGCAGCCTCATTGCCGCGTCCAGGAACCCATAAAAAGGTGACCCTAAGGCCCGATTCGGCAAGCGGATGGAGGCAATCCCGGACACGCTTTACAAGGGGATGGGGGCTGTTCGCAATCTCAGGCTCTACAAAACCTCAAGGAATCAGAGCACACAACCCACTCACTAAAAACCTGTTGATGAATATATAAAAGAGCCTGGTAAACACCAAGAAGCTCAGCTGTAAAAATCGAGCACTGCGGTAAAAGGCGAAATCTAAAACTCTGTCTGTCATGAATAAAAGCACATCCTACTCCCGTAGCGTCTTTTGAACCATCAGTATAAATAAAATTACAATCAAGAAACTGCTGTTTGATGGCTAAAAAGGCGGAATGAAGAGCCAAATGGGAAGTGGTTGACTTCCGGCGTGGACAATAGACCTTGTTCAACAAGTATCTCAGGGTGGAGCCACGGGGAAAAAAGAGTCTCCCCTCTAGAACAAAGTGGCGGTAAAGTGACGTCCAACAGCCGAAAGCGAACACCAGACGGGAGTAAGGCCATAGAGTTACTCGAGTATCGGCGATCCAAAGACTTGTTAAAAAAACAGGTAAAAGACGGATGTCCCGGTAAACTAAGCAGGCTATTGGCATAACTGCAAAGGAGGACATCACGTCGATAAGACAGCGGAGATTCGGTAGCTTCCGCACAAAGGCTAAGAACTGGGCTCGTGGGAAAGGCGCCAATACTCATACGGATACCACGGTGATGTGTAGCATTGAGACGAGCTAAAATTGACGGGCGTGCCGAAGAATACACAATACAACCGAAATCGAGCTTTGACCGAACGAGAGCCCGATAGAGTCGTAGAAGAGTAGTCCAATCAGCACTTAAAACGTGTAAAATAATAAGAGAACGGTCTCAGTTTGCCTTTAAATATGAAATATGAGAAGAACAGCTGAGTTTCCGGTAAAAAATCAATCCTAAAAGTTTCGTCTCCTCGGCGAAAGGAAGAACATCCGCACCAAGATGTAGAGAAGGCGAAGGATACGCCTTCCGTCGCCAGAAATTTACGCAAACGGGTTTCTCGACGGAGAATTTAAAACCTTTATTGATACTCCAAAGGTACAGACGGTTAACACACAGTTGGAGGTGTTGTTCGAGATGATAAGGCCGTCGAGAACTAAAATAAATTGCGAAATCGTCCACAAATAAAGAAGACGAAACCCCAGGTGAAACACACACCACAATAGGATTGTTGGCAATAGCAAAGAAAATGACACTCAGCACCGAACCCTGTGGTACTCCATTCTCCTGAGTAAAAACACCGGGTAAAATCGAGCCTACCCGTACCCTAAAAACTCTATCCTTCATAAACTCCTGAAAAAAAAAAAAAAAAACGGGCAGACGACCACGAATGCCCCAATTATGAAGGGTACGAAGTACACTGTATCTCCAGCAGGTAT
This sequence comes from Hymenopus coronatus, assembly GCA_030762935.1. Taxonomy (NCBI): domain Eukaryota; kingdom Metazoa; phylum Arthropoda; class Insecta; order Mantodea; family Hymenopodidae; genus Hymenopus; species Hymenopus coronatus. Next base: position 14,937,121 of record CM060899.1, on the reverse strand, counting down.
CATACGCCTTTTCCAGATTAAAAAATACCGCGGCAGTCTGACTTCTGCAAAAAGACATCCATGACATGTGTGGATAGCGCGAACAGGTGGTCGATTGTACAACGGTAACGACGGAATCCACATTCGACGCTGGCAAACAGATTTTGGGATTCGAGCCTCCATCGCAAATCGCCCATTAATCATACGCTCCATCACTTTGCAGAGGCAAATGGTGAGGGAGATGGGACGATAGCTGGAAGGCAGATGGCGATTCTTACCAGGTTTTAAGATTTGGACGATGGTGGCCTCGAGCCATTCTGCAGGAAACACTCCATCGCACCAAATGCAAGTTGTATAGAAATAAGAGAAAGAGTTTGCCGGCAGGAGAAGGATACTGTAGCATTGCGATATGAATACCATCTGGTCCGGGAGCAGTGAGCCTAGAGGACGAAAGGGAGTTTTCAAGCTCCTGGATGCTAAAAATCGAGTTATAGCACTCATTGTTAAAAGAGCGAAAGGAGAGAACCTCAGATTCCACCTCAGCCTTGGTAGTACGAAAAGCTGGAGCATAATTTTCGGAGCTAGAGACAGATGTGAACGTACTACCAAGGACGTCAGCAACAGCTACCGGATCGACGACGGTAGCAGCTCCCACGTGAAGTTTCGGTGTGGAAGATTTGGCCTGTTTTCCGGCAACACGTCGTAGCTTTTCCCAGACAACCGAAGAAAGCGTTGACCTATTAAAGGTGGCAACAAACGAAGCCCATTTGCCATACTGAATACTGCGACGGGCCCGTGCGCAGGCTTGTTTAAAAGAGATCAGATGATCCAGCGTAGGGTGATGGTGAAATACCCTGCGCGCACGAATGGTCTCGCGGCATTCGGCATTCCACCAAGGAACCGACAATCGTCTGGTATGGGAAGACGAACGAGGAATAGATAAGTCGGCGGCCGAGAGAACAGTAACAAAATGTTCCACTATCTGATCGACCGTGTCGAACTCATGATCCGTGATAACAGCTTGTGCTGAAAAGAGGGCCCAATTCGCCTTAGCTACCTGCCAAGTTGCTGCTCATGACGAAGACACACGGTTTGAGAGCAAACTCAGAAGACACGGGCAATGATCGCTGGAATGGGTGTCAGATACCACATTCTATTGTAACCGGTGAGCAAGCTCTGCGGAACAAACAGAAAGGTCCAAATGTGATAGCGTGGCAGAAGAATCGGAAATAAAAGTGGGTTGACCAGTGTTCAAAACAGTAAGCCGAAATTGGTCGAAAATGTCTACAAGGCGCGTCCCTCGCTCACTTGCCCTAGAGGAACCCCAAAGTGGATGGTGGGCATTGAAATCACCCAATAAAACAAAAGGGGCCGGGAGTTGAGATAGGAGTGTGACGATGTCGGCTGAACTGAGGGTAGCTGAAGGAGGAACGTAAACGTTACAGACTGAAAAGGTAAAACTGGGAAGAACAAAATGGACAGCAACAGCTTGCAAGGCAGTGGTAAGCGATAGTGGCTTACAATACACATAATCGCGCGTGAATATCATGACACCTCCATGAGCAGGAGACCCCTCCTCCGGGGTAGAACGAAGCGAGCCGGGTCGTAACGGTGGACTACAAAGGATCGTGTGGGCGAAGCTTCGTCTCCTGTAAACAGACGACAAAGGCATCATTAGACCGCAGCAACAACTGCAGTTCAGCTCTATGAGCGCGAACACCGCGAGTGTTCCATGGCAAAAAGGAAAGATGCTAGAAACGTGGGAGAAGCGAGGTGGAACAAAGGAAACTCTCAATAGGAGCTGATGGACAGTTAACTGTTAAAGTGGTTGGTTGAGTTTCACAGACCTCTGGCCCAACAAAGGACGGCCTGTGTCCCCGTCGGGCTCCTCTGATGGTCGGGATCCAGTAGAAGCTCTACGGCTCGTAGAACTGAACGGGACTTTGGTTTATCCGCCACTTTGTGTTTCTTACGAGAACGCTCAAGAGAGGCGGCAGCAGTTGGTGGTCCGCTGGCGTGCGGATTTTGACGGATGATCAGCTGAAGTGGAAGCTCTCGAAGCTGGCGGTGCAGGTCGTTCAGGCAATACGGCAGAGGTCAGCGGCAGTTCCGTTTGAGTAGACGCTTCAGCAAACGTTACAGTTTGAAGAGCCACAGAGGCACTAGAAGTGCGGCGAACAGCGGAGGCGTAGCCTAAGGTGGTCGCAGGCTTAAGCTGCTGATAGTGGTGCCGGGCCTCCGGAAAAGTTAGTCGTTCTTTGATTCTTAGTTCCTGAATGGCCTTTACCTCCAAAAATCGTGGGCATTGACGGAAGCTAGCGGTATGACTCCCGCGGCAGTGGACGCAACAAGGGTCTCGTGAACACACACCTTCACACCACGTGCAGGCTGGACACAGCGTTCACATGTTACTTCAAACGTGCACCGAGTTTGCGTATGACCGAACCGTTGACACCGAAAACAGCACATTGAGTTCGGCACATACGGTCGCACAGAGACACGTTCATTTCCACATAAAAGATCTCGAATATTGTGGTGCCCTTAAAAGTCAGAAATACCGTACGCAATGCCACTGATTCACCATCACGGTACGCTTGGCATACTCCCTGGTCAGATAAATTGGAGACAATATCTGCCTCGGAAAGACCATCTAAACAAGAGCTAGTTACTACGCCTCTACAGGTGTTCAAAGTCTTGTTGGGAGCCAACTTTATGGGGTAGGAACCCAACAAGCTGATCTTTATGACTCTCTTGGACTGATTTTCCTTCTTCGTTTCAAACAACATGTTTCGCTGTAGAGATTATTCTACGTGGCTTTGACGCGAATCAGCTGTTAAGAACTCACTTTAATCACAATTCTTTCAAATTATACACCGGGCTAACCCAGATTATGCTAGCTATATTGGAGAGATATAAAAATATCTTTGGTCAATTAAAAACGTGGGAAGCCATTACGTGCAAAATTGGCCAGGAAAAGACGAATAAATGTATTCACGTTCTCATTACCAGGCTATTGCGGACCAAAATCTTGTGTCCTGTATGATTTTGTTCTGGTTACTGTTCTTGGGCTATTGCGAACTACCTTTAATGGTAATTGAGTATTCATATAAAGTTATTATTCTTAGTACACCATCATCTTTTATCCCACTTTATTGTTTCATTCAGCTGTGTTGTTTGAGGGAGGAATATGGTATTTACTTTTGTTGTATACACACATTAACTGCAAGTGGATTATATTATATGCCTAATTTGAAGTTTTTATTCAAGCAATAAGAAACACATGTGTTGCAGTGCCACTAGAGTTTAGTGTAAGGCAATCTTCAGATCTGCAATCCTATTCAATTTATAATTAATATATAATAGGTGCTCTATTAAAACTCCTTGTATTCTTTTTCTCTATTATCATTTTAGTAATTTCCATTTAGTTTATGCTTCTAAATACTGTCCCACGTATAACTGCTTTTATTTATAATTTCTATTATATAGGTTTCTCTATGCATTCTTGACCGCAAACAATCGTTCCTGCATACCTCATTTTCCTTACATTCAATACTACTATGTTAAACATTTTCTTTTCCCACACACAGTATTGTTCTATGGAAACATACAGGTGAAATCTCAGGTCAGCATAAACATAGGGTAATGTTGCTGACAAAGGGCCTGTTTACTGCACAATCTCATGAAAAAATATTACCTTTAGATATTGAAAAAGTGCTGTAAAAATGAGCAAGCAGTGCTAAGGGAATGCGTCCCGTTAATAGTTGCTACATGACAGTACAAGCACGGTTATTTGTTGTTAAATAAAGTAATATGCTCTATATTTCTTCCCCATTCAATGCTATGGGAATGGGGAATGCAGGGATTTAGGGATGGTACAAGATAACATTGAAAATCAAATATATTTTTATGTATTAACTATCGTTTCCTTCGTCACATCGTTGAAATAAGAATGACACTGTTTCCCATATAAAGTATATTCTTCTTGTTGTATTTCTTTAAAACTCACAAGGTATAAACTTTGTGCATTAACCAATAGCTCTTCTTGGATTCTGAAAATGACAGAACCCAGATACTATGCTATTTTAGGTTAATATACATATTGCAGATGTTGGTTATTTGGAGGTTATGGGCTAGATGAAGGTGATTTCATTAGAACTTGAAGATACCCCCATCGGCATCACACTGCAATTGCACTGCTCTTAATACATTTGATCAACTAGTATTTTGGGTAAAATGGAGAAATTTACCACACAAAACTACTATCAAATAAGCACTTACTGATTGCCTTGTTTTTTTCTAAAATAAACATAGCATTACTAGCAAATAATGATAATGATGATAACAATAATAATAATAATGATAATTAATAATCATAATAATTAATAATGTGCTCAAGAATAACTGTCAGCCCAACCAGATCTACTTGCTGTGTAGTTATGTCATTGTTAAACTTAATTTTTTTTTTTTACATAAAAGAGAATAAATATAAAATAAGTAGAGATTTAAAATAGCAGGATGGAAGAAAAGAATGAGATTCGGAAAAAGCATGAATGTTTCTAAGTGAGGGAAGTAGAATGCAGTTAAGTTTTAGAAGGAAATAGGATAGTTTAAGCTGGATCACAGTTTTTGGAGTGTCACGAGAAACCTCTGGAGCACTCAATATGGAATCACTGCCACTATCATTAAAATGCCAACAGTATTCCTGATTTCCCACACTTTCTTCTTGCATGTTTAATCCTTTTTGCAATACTCTATGAGTGTGCTGGCTTCCCTCCTTTCTGTAATACAAACTATATATGCTCCATTATGAAGATCATTGCACTTTTCAGCTGCAAAGGTTGGCTGCCTAGCGTTTTGCGGCCAACAGACCCTTAGTCGGCAACATTAACAAACATAACATGACATACAAACATGAATTTCTAGAAAAAAAATATTAACTAAAGACTTGGATCACTACAGAGTATGCACAGGACATGCAAAGGATGTTGCTCTAGGGAAACAAATAGTAAGTAAACACTTACATTATCATAAACACAATATCACAAGACACACAAAGGATGATGCTCTAGGGAAATAAACAATAAGTAAATACCCGGATTACCATAAACACAGCAAGAGATGCTGCTCTAGGGAATAGATACTGTAATAAAAATTCTCTTTATTTCAAGAACTCCTCATTTCTTCCAAAAGCTGATTAAAATCAGGAGCTGCTCACAAATATATGTCCTTCTTAAATGCCTTCATAAGAATTCTGCATTGTAGTCTTTTTTCAACATTTGCTATGATGTCCAACACTGATTACTATGAACTCCCAGTTGAAGCTGAACTCTGAACATCCTTGTTCCCTTTTTATATCTACAGTTCATGTGGCAGGAAATTTCCAGAAAGTCGCATGTGTTTCACCCCCACAGGTGATTCAAACCCACTCAGGTGTAACAATGGTGGTTTTTACATCAAACTACCTTTCGGCAGCACAAGCATGCAGTTGTACAGGTGTAACAATCAGAGCTGCAACATTAAAAATACTTGCCACATCATTTCTTGCGGGCACAGCTGCATCATCTGCCAGGAATACCCTACAGATCCTAGGATGTTCATGGACGCTCTGCGCAACACCTTGTCTCAGCTGAGATGCAAGATTTTATGTCCATGTTTATCCTTGCCTTGTAGCTCCTGATGGCATCCAGTTCCAGTATTACTTTCTTAGCTACCTTTGTGATGAATACCTACAGGTTACACAGTGTTTGTACCAGTCTCTGCCCCAGCAGAGCCTACTTCTCCACAGATAAGATGTCCCCCTACACTATCATAGATTGGTAGGGCTGACTAGGTGTTCCTGTCAGCGAAAACTTTGCCACATTTGGTCTGTTTAGTCACAGCTACAGCTAGCAGAGCTTCCCAACCATCTGCAATGAAGCTGTTGTCCACACTTTAGCCCAAATGATGAATGTCAACCAAGGTGGTGGTGATATTGGTCATGATGTGTCCCTTGCCATGCCGGTCTTTTCTCGTTTTCTGCCTGATGGCCAGTTTAGTGTGAATAATTCTTCACTGGGTGACCCAACTCCCAGCACACACCAGTCAAATGTTGTCATCGCTGTGCTGTCTCTCTGTCCTTGTTGTAGTGAGTAGTGCTTACATTTGAGGTTATCACAGCTGATGTCTTGGCCATTTCCATCCTTATTGCTACTGTTAATGCCTCTTAGATGGTCTTGTAGCCACCCAGCAAAGATTCTTTCATATCTCAGTGTCATGCACACCATTGACAAAGGAGTATAGCACTTCCTGGTATACATAAGTAGATGGAAAGTTCATCAGGTCTTTACTCACCAGCAATTCAATCACAAAGGTGAACTCTTGCATCATTCCTGCTGTTGTAGTCTAAATTTAAAGTGGCTATGCTAGGCTGCAGCCCAGCAATAGTTCTTCAGGGTCTCCCAGATATCTCCACATATTGCAGACATGGTATTGTCCTCAGTATTTTTGCTGGGCATCCCTGGAGGCTTCTTATCAATTATGCTCCTTCTTGTTTGTTGACCATCGATTGTGGGTGGTAAACTGTAAGGGGGAAGACTTTGAAAGTGATGCGCTGTCTAACTTGAGTAGCTGGATATTTGCATGTGTTATTACAGGACCTGTTGTTGAACCTTCCATCTAATATGTTCTTCATCATTGTGTTCAGTTGTTTTGCTCTTCTTCAAATCTTCTTTCCAGGGTACAATCATTTCCTTCTACAGGTTCTCCATTTTGTATTTCATAGGATTATATTGGAAGAATTTTATTTTAATATGGATTAAAGCATTACTTTAGTTTATTTAAGTATTACAGAATATTTTTTTGAGGCTCTATATGATATATACCTTTAATTTTTATTTCTGGCCACATGTTCTCCATAGCAAATTTCATTTTATAATGCTGGATACCTTTTTTTATTTCCTGCATCTTCTGCATCCCACAATTCATAGTCACAATCTCTGTTCTAGTCTTCCCCATTCTGGATTCCATCTTCCCTTCCACCATTTTATCAATTCCAAATTTTGTTTCATTCATGCTGAATTGCATTTTTATGTTCATTTATTCAAGTAAAGCTAACGTCATGTCCTCCATCATGGTGTCTATGACATTTCTAATCCAGTATAACAAAAACTGTCTTTTTCTCCAACAACTCTTTATTTCTTCCAGAAAATGATAAAAATCAGAATCTGCTTACAACTATCACATCAAACTGTATAAACATGTTTGATGATTATGGTCACATGATGTATTCACAATATTCACTAAACACTCAGATCACCACACATAGTATGTATACAACATTCAAGGGCAACCAAATACCAAAACAATACTTGATCAACATAAACAGTGTATCCACATTACATGCTTAAGATTTTACTCCAAAACAAAATAAAACCAGAAAAAAAACAGAACATTGTAAACAAGGTATGGCATTTGACATTCAAGAAATGCTTCTCTGGAGCGTTTAAATAACAGAAAATATTTGGATCACTATAAACAGATACTAGGTGTGACATTGAGGATATGCTGATCCTGGACTAATAATAGGAAAATGCCTGATTCTGTGTAAACGAATATGGGTGTAATATGTAGGTGTTTGTCCAGGGCTAATACTAGGAAAATGTGTGATTCTCGGTAAACAAAATATGGGTGTGATATGTAGGTGCTGGTCCTGGATTAATAAAAGGAAACCGCTTGATTCTCTGTAAACAGAATACGGGTATGAAATGTGGTGTTGGTCCAGTCCTAATTATAGGAAAATGCTTGATTCTCTGTAAAAATAATATAGGTGTAATATGTAGATGTCAGTCCTAGGCTAATACTAGGAAAATGCTTGATTCTCTGTAAACAGAATATGGGTGAGATATTTACGTGTTGGTCTTGGGCTAATAATAGGAAACCACACGGTTCTCCATAAACAGAATATGAGCGTGACATTTAGATGCTGGTGCTGGGCTAATACTACGATACTGCTTGATTCTCTGTAAACAGAATATGAGGGTGATATGTAGGTATTCATCCTGGGCAAATAATAGGCAAACACTTGATTCTCTGTAAACATAATATGAGGGTGATATGTAGGTATTCATCCTGGGCAAATAATAGGCAAACACTTGATTCTCTGTAAACAGAATATGGTTTTGACATGTAGGTGTAGGTTCTGGGCTAATACTAGGAAAATACTTGAGTCTCTGTAAAGAGAACTTGTGATAGTGCTTTAAGTGTATGTAACCACAGTTTTAAAATATCATTTGATTGTGTTGATTACTTTCTGCAAAATGGTTATTTGAATGTATATAGTGTATGAATGAAAGTTGTTACAGAGTAAGACATAAATTATGCCATAGCATTCCTGAATATTTTTGAGATAGGAATATGATTATGTACCAGTTTTTGTTAAATTCACTTTATTGGTCACTAGAGCACTAAACATATTACGGCACTTACACTTTTGGTACACAAATAAGTAAGTCACTGCCTTCACATCACTCTCTTAGCGAGCGTCATGCACTGGATTGACTTTTAACTCGCCTTACTACAGTTCATTCTCTTCACTTTTTCAGCAGTTGTCATCCCATTATATGGTCTGTACCAGCTTCTAAAGGTTAAAGTCTTAGAAATTATGAAAACATTACATTTTATACATTAGAAAGAGATTACTTTGGAAGAAGAATGTTCTCGACTTGCGGGTAAAGAGGATTCAAGAGATTTTGCAGGGCAACACACAAAAGCGTTCGTTTACCCGGCTTTTTATCTGTTCGCTCTATTGTCAGACTGGGCAAATTGGTGATTCCTTCAACTGTCGCTCAGACCGCCATTACTGCTCCCTCCTCAGAGGTTGTAGTCCTAACCAGCATCGTCATAGTAAGCTAGCCAATCTAGATGCACTACCAACATCCTCCCTCAGGGCAGTCTCTGGATGTACTAGACCACATCCATAATCCTCTTTATCATGCGGTAAGGTTCTTGCCATGATTGTTGAAACTTGGGGCAATACTGCTTGGTCTCTGTAAGGTGATACAGCCACATAAGGTCTCCTGTTCGTAACTCTTGACTGTTAGACTGCCGACTGTAATGCATCTTCATTCTCTCGCTCGGTATCTGAATGTTTTGCTGGACCATCTCAAGCACATCTTGAAAGCAGTCCAAGCGGTCCAATGAAGTCAATTGAGTGTTCTTCCACTAGGGGTGCTCCTAAATATCAGGTAGAGGTGCACCTACCTGCCAAATAGAACCCCACAGTGTTGTGCATGGATGAGCTGTAGGCCAGCAAGGAAAGGCACCTAGGCCCTCTGGTGAACAGTATTATTAGGTTTTCCTCCAGTGTCTTGATGTTCTGCTCTACCATTCTATCTGTCTGTGGGTTGAGAGGGTATATGCACCTTGTGCACACTAAGCAGCTCTAGGGCTTCCCTCATCAGGTTCAACTCAAAGTTGGTGCCCTGGTCGCCATGCAGCTTGAGTGGTACTTAAAAGTGACAGAAGAACTCTTCCACAAGACAGTTCACAACCATTTTGGCCTCCTGGTAGGGATAGTGTAAACTTCTATCCATTTGGTGAAGTAATCCACGACCACTTGCAAATACATATTACCCCTGTTAGATATAAGAAATTACCCAGCTATGTCGGTGGTGATGCATGCCCCCAAATTGTACTGCTGCATGCGAACCTGGCTCCTAGTCTGAGGTCCATGATTTACTGCACAAACATGACATTGACAACAGCACTTCTCAGTGTATGCCCATAATCTCAACCAGTAATACCTTTGCCGGAGTTTGCTCATTTGGTTACTGCCAAGGTAACCTCCGGAGCTCCCCATATGTACCTACTCTAGGGTTTCTGCTACTTTACTCTGGGGAAGGATCAACTGCTCTCTCTGAATTTTTCCATCGGGTGACTCCCAAATCCTAAACAACACAACTTCCTTGACATTCAGTCAGACACACTGGGCTCAATAGGCCTTATAAGTATTACTCCTGAGTGCAAAATTCTCCCAGTACAGCCTAGCACCTGCATTCACCTTTCTCATAAGCAGGTACAGGTTGGCATCTGCCAACTGCTCCCTCTTCAGGACTGCACCATCTGTTAGCACCACTGATACCATGCAAAATGTTATGACATGCTCCTTCTCCTCTACATTCCTGGAGTGATTACACTTCTCTGAGGAGGGTCTTTTCGAGATGGCATCTGTGTTGGGAGTGGCTCCTCCCTCTGGTGCTCTGATGTAAAGTTGTACTCTTGCAGCCCCTTGTCCCAATGAGCAATCTGGCACTCTAGGTTATAAAAGCTCAACAGCCAAGAGAGGGCAGAGTGGTCAGTTCTGAGGTAAAACGGCTGGCCATACAGGTATTTATGGAAGTGTTCCAGTGCTTTTGCCACTACTACTTTTCCCACTTAACGCATTAGTCTTTCTCTGCCTTGGAAAGCATCCTATCAACTGCTCCTTCATGTTCTGGATCAGGGTGAGTATGACTCCAATAGCACTGATGTCCACAGTGAAACCGCCAACAGTTGGGGAAACTCTAAAACTGGAAATCTGCAATGTGATGTTTTCAGCACCTTGAATGCACCCTAACTCTCTTCTGTCTACAAGTAACACTGGCATATCCATCAGGTAAGTGAGAGAGTTTCTGATGTTGAAGAATGCTCTAAACAAAACAGCGGTAGTAACTACAAAGACCCAAGAAACTGTGCAACTTCTGATAATCTCTTGGGGCAAGGCCCATCTCTGACAGCCCTAGTTTTATCTGCCTTACATAGGATTTGAACCTCTTCCCATTCAGTTTCAGGTTGGCTGCTTGCAAATGCTGTAGCACATTGGTCAGGTTAACAAGGGAGTCCTTGAAGGTGCTGATGTCATCCAGATATTGTAAGCAGGCATCATATGTCAGCACGCACATCACCGACTCCATTAGGTGCTGAAAGGAGGCTTACATGTTGCAGAGACCAAAGAGCATAACTGTAATCTGCCAAAGCATTTGGCCGGTTCCAGAATGCGGCCCTTCCCTTATCGAGGTTTAGGGCCTCCTGCCAGTATTACGACTTCAGGTCCAATGTTGAAAAACACTGGGATTCTGTGAGGGTGTCCAGAGTGTTGTTTATACGGGACACAAGGAAACAGCTCTTCCTGGTGACATCATCCAGTTTTGTATAGTCTACACAGCAACATAGCTTCTGTTCTTCTTTTTCACTAATACAATGGGGGAGTGCCAAGGACAGTCAGACTCTTCTATCATTCCCCACGGTTCTCATTCTCATGTCTTCCAGCATGTTTCATTCCTCCACAGCTTTGCCAAAAGGACACTTCTTGGTGGTTGATGGATGGGTCGTGGTTCTGGTGTTGATTTGATGGAGAACTCGGTCATGCAGCTGAAATCCCCATCACTTTGGCTTAAAACATGCTGGTATTATCAAAGTAGGTGCCAGACTTGTTCTAGTTGTGCCACCGTCAGATGGTCTGCTGCACTCCAGTCAGGGTACCAGATCTTGCATTGCTGTCAGCCACTGAATTCCATTGAATGGCGATACACTTGCAGCTGGCTCACATTCCCCAACTCTGCTCTGTAGGTCCTGGGTTGGCGTACTATAGGTTCAATAGTCTCACAGACTTCTTGGCAAGGCAATAATGTTCTGGTAATGTACATTCTATCAAATAGAATACCTCAGTCCAAAAATATGTTCCAGATGCAGCCATTTAGGACCATCTTGCTCCTTTTGGGCATGAATACATACACTGCCAGGCTTATTTTGCAGACGCCTGGTTTTGTCAAGGCTTTGATGCATCACCTTGTGTCGGCAGAGTTGCACAACTCTCTTTATGACCACATGTTGTGGCTCCTGAAGGATCCAGATCCAATATCATGCCCTCAGCACCCTTGCAATGAACACCCATAGTCTAACAATGCTTTGACCTTAAGGTTAACTGTCCTCCCCAGACAAGGTATCACCTGATACGGTTACTAACAGGTAAGGTCGACTCTGGTATCCTTGATGGAAGGTCTGATTATGATCATGGCAGTACAGGTATCCACTAGAACCATGCACATAGTCCCATTTATCAGGCCATTCGTGTTGAGGCTATCATCCAGTCGGCTGCTTAAATTATGCAATGTCACTTGAGGGGATGGTGTTGATGGCCATGACATACCCCTCATTTCCCATCTGTTCTTCAGATTGGTGTGGACAGTCCCTCACCAAGTGTCCTGGCTGGCCACATCCCCCTTGTTCTTCATGGTCATCCCTGGGTGGCTCCTCCATTCCAGTCGTAGTGTATGATCCTGCTCCTCGAACAAAGGGCTTTTGTTTACCTGACTGCCTCCATTCTCAGCATGGCTGTTAGTGACTCATGAATGGTTTTTTACTTGCTGAGCATCAGACATGCTGGCATCTTGGCATCCCCATCCCATGAACAAAAGAGCAAGCGGCTCCATGGATGACATAACTAGGCGATATATCCACCATAACTTTGACCACTAAGTGTTTGATAACCAATGTAACTCCTAGTTGCTGTAGCCTCAATTTGAGCTGACTATAATAAGCTGTAGCCAAGCAATGTTTCCTGAAGCGGTTTTTGAATGCTTCCCATATGACATGGATATTGGAATTGTGTTCAAAACTTCTGCCACCTGCCCCTGAAGACTGGCTATTAACTGTGCTGCTTCCTCTTCTGCCAACCAAGGGTTATGTCTTAGAACATTGATGTACCATTATACTTATGTGGCACATTGTTGTGCACAAATGTTGTGTCACGTCCAGGTGTTTCAAACTTCATGTACTTAAGTCTTTAGTTGAGCACGTCCTTCATTCCCTTGGCACTGCTGTCAACTCTTTTCTCCAGAGCAGTACCACATTCTACAAGGTCTTCCAGAATCTCAATGCAATAGTTAATACCCTTTATTGTTGTTCCTGCAAACTATTCCACCCTTCCTCCCAGTTCCTCTATGTCCTTCTTTATGGCTGACAGTTCATCGATTTTGCTAAAGAGTTCCCTTTCCAACTTTTTCCATTGCTGATTACATTCCATTTTATTTTCCATCTTTTCCATTTTGAGCTGTGCTTTTTCTATCTTCTCTTCCATCCTCTCTACTACAGTTTCTATTACAGTCTTCATTTCCCATTTTGTCCATTCTGGAGTTTACATTGAATACACCCCTATTTATTTAATGCCAACCAATAGCCTCTGTAGCATTTTCACCATTTTGCTTTTGCTTTTCCCACTTCAGATACTAATGTAACAAATGAGAACATTAATTTCTGTTAAGTTCACTTTATTGGTCTCTAGAGCACTACATTTAATACTGCACTTACACTTTTGGTACACAAATAACTTAGCCACTGTCTTAGCAAGTGCTACCCAGTAGTTCGACTTTTAACTTGCTTAACTATAGTTCACTTCGTTTATCTGACACTTGTTGCACCCTTATAGAGTCTGTACTGGCTTCCGAAGGTTCCAGTCCTAGATATTACGAGAACATTACATTGGGGATAAAGGGGATTCAACAGATCCTACAGGGAAACTTACAAGAGTTTTTGTTCACCTGGCTGTTGGGTCTATTCGCTCTATTGTGACATCCAGAAAGGCAGCGATCCCTTAAGCAGTTGCTCAGACTGGTACACACATTTACAATATTTTTAAATCATGTATCTAATGAGTATTCTTCTGCGATAGGCATATAAGTGGTAAAGTTTCATATAATATTTTAATAATAGAACTGAGATTTCATTTTTCATATAGCTATACCTTAAAATGCCTTGAAACTTTTAGGGATTAATTTGTCCTTTGTAAGTATACAACAGAAAAAAACATTATTGTTGCTGTGATATGATAGGCAGTTTCCTAGGTGCCATATAACTAACAGCAGGTGTTTAACACTATCAAAGAAAAAATATTTGCACATTTAGTTTAAGAGAAAAGGCAAAACCCCAACAGTTAATTTAGTTGTAAGATTTATTTTATTTATAAGGTAACTCTGAAAGTAATTAAAACACTTAGTAGCACTACAGTATAAGCACTCAGCCAGTTTTTTTTTTTTTTTTTTTTTTTTTTTTTTTTTTTTTTTTTTTGCCATTAACCACAAATCAATGAAATTGATTGCAATTTATATTATTATTCATGTAGTTGTTCCTTTACTTCTAGATACCCGAAAACCTATGTAGCATTCCTTAAGTAGTGTGGTTAACTCTTCTAGTACTTTGAAGGTAAATGACTAATAACTCCAGAGGAAAAGGAACTTTTTCTATGGCACAGTAGCCTCTAGTCTGTACCTCAAGATGAATTATTCTTTGTTCTAACCACATATACAGATATTTAATATTTTTGTGATGTATTCAAGATGCATAAAGAGGCCAATTAGACAGCCCTGCATGTAGTAGCTTTGGAGGAAGTCAAGGAATTAAGAAGTAAAAGAGTGATTGTGATCCATGAAGAGAAACTATGTATAATGTAGGACATATTAGCAGCATCTGCACCTCTTCATCTTCCTGCTGATGAAGAGGCTGCCAGTTTGATACCAAAACTATTGGATAGATTGAGTACTGGTTTAGTTAATTTAAATATATCCCCAGTGAATTTTCATTCATTTCTTAGACTCAGTTTTGAACAAGTTTGAAGTAGCAGGACCATTTAAAACCAAAATAAGTAAACTATATGATAGTGATATGGCAACACAGAGTAAAGATGAATATGAGCAATCAGAAGAGGATCTGCAAGAAAAAATAAGTCAACATTATGTGCTCTTGAAATATATTACAGAAAAAATAAACAAGCCAATGTCAAGTCCAATTATTTACTCTAGTCTAGGAAAAGAGTAGGTGAAATGTTTAAAGACTCCAAATATGTAGTATATTTGAGCCCCTGAGTAAGTGAAATGAAAAGTATATTGAAGGAGAAGAAACAAACAGAAAAGTTATTTACTTTTACACGGATGATGAAATTCAAGAGTGATGCCTGGGAAGAAAGACAAGATAAGTGTGTAAAAATGTTTAGACAAAGGAGAGATTTATTTTGAGCTGTGTGCTTGCAGGGCATCAGGTAAACAGGCTGTATTAATTTGCACAATCCATCAGAAAGTTCAGTTACTTTTAAAAAGCATCAATATAAATGAGACATACTAAGAACTGATTAAACTGATAACATGAGACAGGGATTGCATGCTACACCTATGTAGAAACTGTTCAAGCAATTTTGCTCTCAAGGTGCAAATTCAACAACGATTTCTAGGTGACAATGATCCTGATAAATTTCGTGTACTTAATGTGTTGCAACAAACACATTAAACATGACTACTGAAGTACATACAGAGCTCTTTTTTTTCAAAAACCTGACATGTGATTTTTTTTTCAACGGAAGCAGAATATGTTTTCAAAGTAAGGTTTTATTTTTTTTGGTATGTAATATGTAATCACTTTTAAGTATGATTTTATGCCGGAGAATGTTCCTTTAAACATATAGAGGTTTATATTCCTTTCTTTATTTACTTTCTATTTAGGCTTACTGAGGAATGCAGTGGAGCCAAATTATTCATCTTGTATCACTTAATGTGATCCTGCCAATGGTCTTTTTTTGTCAATAATGCCAGAGCTGCATAGATACTACTGAAGAGTAGTGGTAGTAGTAAAAATAACAGTATAAATAATAATACATATATTTTTATATTATTATTTTTATTATTACTACGTTTAACATCCTTTAAATTGTAAGGTCATATCAGACAATAAATAAAATGGATGAAGTTAAATGCAAACAAACTTGTGATAGATGGAGCTTGAAGTAATGCAACATTTATTCTCTGAGGCTCATGGCAATCTCCAAAAAACGTTATCTCACCCTAACTGAGATTTGAATTCGGGACTTCCTGAAGATCAGGAACACCACTCTCATGCAATGGATGTGGGCTATTATTATATAATTCACTGTGGTAACTGAACCACTCAAATACTCTCTCTCTCATATTGATTTCCAACCAAACACTCCATTACCTCACATGAGTCCTTGTAAAGAAGTGGATGAGGAAAAGAATACAGCAATAGCCTTGTCCACTCTGACCTTTGCACACAACTATGCAAACTTTTCATATACAGTTTTAAAAAGAATAATAAATATAGTTAATTATGAGATAATTAATCATACCAAAAGTCATAGGAATAAGGATATATTGAAGCACTATGCTACCTGCAGCAAAATTTGGGAAATATGCTGTCCTATCTTTTAATGGATAGAGTTGATGTTACATTCAGAACATAGCATTCTTGTTCTCAGCAGACGCTTGTCAAATAATACAGTATTAAACTTGGTGTCATTGAGGTAAACCGACAATCTTATTAATCGGACAAGCCAATTCTAAAACTGCTATAATCTTTAAAAATATAGCCAAGGTCATACAACCGTTGCTTCTCATATTAGAATACATGTTGCTCGATTGCATCCACATGTTTGTAAAGGGACCTGAATAGAACCAAGAGAAAACATGGTCAGGACTCTTCAAAAATGGCCAGCTGTTAATGGCTTTCATAGTGTTTGCTGTGTAGATGTCTGGAAATTATTTGCCGATGTTAGTTATAGCAATGACAAATGAAGAGCATGTTGGCTGCCATGCAAGAAACAGTATTACTCATCATCATCATCTGACATTTTTGTCTGATTACGCATGGGAATTGACAAAACTTAGAACTTAGAGAAAAGGCTTGCTTCGTGGCATCACATGTAAAGAATTCCCTTACAGCTTCTCAGAAATTGGGATTCATTGCCACAGAAATAAGAGTAACTAATTTTGCATTCATTTATAGCAATACCTGAAAAACTTGGAAGATGAATTAATTGTAATTATCTTAGGATCACTAGCGGCCATGTAATTCATTCTGCCATGATTTTCATACTACAGTTGACAGACTTCATTCCAAAAGACTGTGACCAATTTCAGATGACAAGGACCTTAATGTACTAATGAATTAGACTCAGAAGAAAATAAAACACTGCTTTCCTCTCATAAGTTAAAGTTGTAAAATATATAACAGATGAGAGTGCTGCTAAGTATAACAACCATAGACATTTCATGAATATATGGCATCATGAAGTAGATTATGATATAAAATGTAAATGGTTATTCTTTGTGATGACTATATTTCCTTGTGATGCTTTTGGTGTGCTTTAAAAACAACCAACACCAATGCCCATTTAAGGACTAGGTAACTACTGCATCTCAAGTATTTTACTTTTGTAAGTAAAATATTAAGGATACAGAAGTTTTGTGTAGTAACTAAGGTAAGTTAAAAATTATCTCAATGAAGAGTTTGAAAAAAAAAAAAAAATCCTGGGACTCTATTCATCAATTTGTTTTGTAATTAAGGAGGAAATAGTGAAGTTAAAAATGATCTTAAAGAACAGTTTGAAAAAAAAAAAAAAGAATCCTGGGACTCCATGCATCAATTGTGCCTCTATCAGTGTCAAAAACCGAAATGTAACAATTAAGTTTTGTTCCTGACTTAAGTGTGATATTTGACATTTGCTATAACTCTATTTACAGATTATGGTATGTCGGGTTAATTAGAAAGTAAATAGTGAAGGTGATGCTGTAGTCCAACTCATGCATTCATACAGACGTTCTCCAGTTTACTGGCCTGACATTGACAGCTAAGGAAATTCCATGTTTACGCATTTTGTGCCAGATTTATGTCAACAATAACACAAGAAGGACCTGTGTTTGAAACCAAGATGACCAAAAATAATTGAAGCAAAGTTATCTCAGTTGTAAGTCTTTAAGTTTTGAGAAATGTGTTTGTGCTCCAGACTCATGTTCTGCCATTACATGGGTTATCCTTATACAATAAAAAACTCTTGTTTTTACACAGAACTCTGTACTTTGATTATCACATGTAAATTTGAGGTTTTACTAAATTCTTCAAAAAAAGACTTAAAGCAATTAATATCAATCTATACCTCCAAAAAAGGCTTCCTGTCATTGAAAATAATCTTATAACTTCCATTATCATTTCTAATTCTACTATAAGTGTGATGAAAATTTAATCACTAGATCAGAAACTGTGATATTGTTTGTAATTTTTTATAACTGTTGAACTGGAATCATTACTTATAACAATCTTTGTATTTTGTGCCCAATGAATTCATATATTTCATTATATTGTTAGAAATCATCTCACAATAATGTATACAAAAATGTGCCAAGCCTCAGTATTATGCAAAATGGCCAGTGATATGCCACAGATGAATTAACATGGTATGAATGACCTTGCATTAGATTTCAACAAAACTTACCTTAATGACATCACAAATAACTGAAGTTTCTGTTTCTAGTGAGAGAGGTTCTTCCTTAATCTGTATTTTATTAACCACTTCATGATCCCTATTGTGTTTCTTATCCTTCATTACAGGAGCCTGTGCACCAAAGTCTGAAACCAGAGTCAGTTCCTGAGTTTCTGTGTTAAGATCTGTCTCATAGTTGGTGCTACGTGTAATAGTTTCAATCTTAATCTTCTTCACAAGAACTTTGGTAAAACATTCTCTATTTAAGTCTGTAAAAAAAGTCTCTGATTTGTTTGCCAAATCACAATCATTGTCCAGAAGCACAGCATCATTGTTTGTCCTCATAGTAACATCCTTGGAAAAGAACTCTTTCCTATTCTGTGAGGTCATGTTGTCAGCGTGAGGATGCTCATCTTTAATTTCTATTAGATCCATTTCACAACTGTTGCTGACTCCCTGTGTTGCTGTTCTTGATTTCATTAACAAGTCTGTGGAGAAAGAAACAAATTATGTATACAAAAATATCAATAATATTAAGCATCAGGATCTCTTGAATCCATTAGCTATTGTTCAGGTTTTGGATTTAGGAAAATACTGCCAACATATAACGAACGCTACATGCATGTTCACTTTTTAATTAGTAACAGCGAATGTGAAATGCAAGGTATGCACAGCATAAAATAAAATGAAGAAAGCAAATAGATATTCATGAAAGGAATCAAGATGTGGATTAGTTGTGTCAAGCAGGAATTGACAGCATGACACACAGAAAGGGAACCAAAATATGCATGTCGGCACAACTAATGGAAATGAAATGTTTGGTCAATATTTAAACAATAGGAGGAAGAATGATGCAAGTAACACATCACTATGACATCACCAAAGAAATTGATAAAACCTTCAGATCAGCTGACACAAGACACATTAAGTTCAGCATTGGCCACAGCAGCTTGTTTAGACATATCAAGTCAAGAGGGATTCAGTGTGATATTTATGGCAGCAGGAAGCTGAACACAAAGGTATCAACCAAAATTAACTAATGATGGCTGGAGTAAAGAAAGACATGGAAGACCTAGAACAATGCATTAGAATTTTGAAGGACTATGCTCTGGAGGAATAAGTCAATGGCAGCAACAAGTAACTGAAAGTCACATTGGAAAATATCCTCAACAGATATCTTAAGGACTTGAGGGTCAAAATGCCAAGATACAACACAACATCTACATGCAAGAAAATACCAAAGTACAATGGAATATCAACAGTTAAAACCTTCTACCTACAGTTCACTGCCATCAACCATAAAAAAATGGTCAATATAGAAGGAAGCCACACAGCAGACAGACAGTCTCCGTGAAACGGTGTATAAAGTACTGAATATGATTCTGATGTCAATGGTGTCCAAAAAGATTTGGAAGATCCTTGAAAACCAATTCATGAATTATTGCTTATCTGCAGCCTAACTCAGTGAAGTGAAGAATGCAACAGTGATGATACAGAAGTATGCTCTGGAAATGGAACAGCAGGTAAATAAGGCCGTAGTGAACCTCCCACCTAGTTCCACATAAAGCAGCTGCTTATTACTTCATTGATTGCATGCACGATGACAAGAACCTCAATGATTATAATACAATCCATGTGGTGTTAACAGCCTCACTGAGAAAGAAGGCAGCCAAGTTGAAAGTTGTGCCCACCTTGAAAATTAGGAGCATTCGTTTCAACAGGGAGATGGAAATAAGCCGGAGCAACAGCAACTTTCCAGTAATATATACTGGAGCTCTGACAAGCCTGGTCATCTAGAAGGACTGTCCACAAAAAACTGATGGGCACAAATGAGAATTAGCATGGCCAAAGAAGTGGATGACAGCCTCATTGCATACAGTTATGTTCAAGGAAAACTGTACTGGATAGCTGTACAAATAGCCACATCAGTGACTTTTATCAGACCTGAATTGATGCAGGGTTTTCTGACACAAAAGCCTAGTCAACCCTACCAAATAGTAAGAGCAGAAGATGAGATGTCCGAAGAAGCAGGCCCCACGAAATATAACACTGGGAGAGCGTGGTAAGCCTGTAGGTGCTCTTCATATAAGGTTGTAATAACTAGGACTGGATGTCTTTTAGCGCTACAAGGCAGTGCCGACATTGGCCAGAGGATCTTGGGACTCAGCCAAGACAAGATGTTGCTTTGGGGTTGCCACAAACATCTAAAAATCTCCAGGGTAATCCTAATGGATGACTTAGTTATACTCACAAGAGATAAGGTGGTGATGAAGATGTACCTGGAGGGCTAACATTTAGGGAAACTGGTTTTGGAAGAGATCACTGAAAGGATAATGCATTGCTGGGCAGTGTTACTTTGCTGGGATGGAATGCCTGTGAGGTTGCTGAATTTATTAAATGCTCATTAGGACATTGCAGAAGTGTGAGCCAGCTGCTATTGTACTGCCATGAAATGGATCCAACCAGCCAGCACCATTATTGGAATTGGGGCCCTGGTTAAATGACTTGCTGTAAAACATACATAAGCATCTGATTGTCCCAGAGAAGATAGGCATCTATTTAAACAGTACCAGTCTTATCTTCAGCCAAGGAAATGGGTATGCAGCCACACTGATACGGAACTCTATCACATCAACACTGGATATGCCCAACCTATTTATGAAACATCAAATAGTGTTCTTCTGACAAATCAACAGTGGTGTGAGATATGTCGAAGTACAAGATATTGAAGACGCATTGAAGTCTTAGTGAAGTACAATGACCAGCTACACTTGTGAACAGGTGCCAGAAGCTCAACCCCATTATTAGTAGGGGCTGTTTTCCCTTACCCAAGATTAGCAACACCCTTGCTGATCACTAGTGGTTCTCGTGAACTTGAAATCAGGATTCTGGCAAGTGATTAGTGATAAGTGGCAAGTGGCTCTAGAGAAAAGATTACCACATTCTGTATAAGCTAAGACTTTTGGCAATTTATCGCTATAAACTTTAATCTGTACAACATGCTATCCACATTCCAAACCTCATGCAATCGGATCACATCACTGTTGTGGGCAATAATTTCCAAAATCACCTGAAAAACCTGACCATAATACTGCAGAGGTTGTAGACAGCTAATCTGAAGCTGAATGTGAAGAATGCCCATTCTTCTGCATGGAGTTTAACTACTTGCACCAATACTGTCATCATCTAAGATGGCCACAGACTTTTAGGAGTGAGAGGCTGATCTTACCCAAAAGATTAAAAAGAAGTTTCCTGGGTCTGTGCATCTACTACAGTTAGTTCATCAGAAATTTCTCAAATATTGCAAAATTTCTCATTCATCTGAAAGAAGAGCATTTGGCCTTACATGCAGTAAGAAGAGGCAAAAACTTGAAGTGCACAAAATGTGAAAACACCTCTCTCCACCCACAGTCAGAAGGCATGGTTGATGAAAATAGCAAGACACTAGATACACTATTGATTATCCCCCCCAGGGGCCAACTAAGGTAGGTATGGGTTTGGAGCACCATGGGGGTCCCGAGCCAACCTTGACTTCCTCTGCGGGCAACCTCTGAGTGGTGAGGGAGAGCATGGAGTCCCATGTCGATGGTTCGGAATATCCTGATTGGTTGAGGTTTGCCTACCTGAGCCTGGGCTTCTGATTTTCAGTATCTGGGGAGGGTACGCAAACTAATATACCACTTCGGTTTCTGCTTTGCCTAAATGGGAGACTAGGGACTAACCCACCCCTATTCAATCCACCACGACTAGGTATTATACTGAACTCCAGGGTGTAGGATGGCAATCTTCCTATATCCCTTGTATAGCCCTGTCACCCCAGTAGGGTGAGCCCTTGTTGGGCTACAGGGTTGGTGGGGAGCACTGGGGATGAATTTCTATCATATATTGTTTGGCAAAAAAGAAACCAAAACATTATATAATGATTGTAAAGGAAGTAGTCGAGTCTAGCATTCCTCGCTACATGGTCATTTATAGAATAGAGGAAGGGAAGAAATTCACATCAGTTAGCCCACTCCTTATACAAAAGAGCCTCGATACAATAGCTGGTCTAGTGTAGTCTTGTTCTGGATCAAGTAATGGCATGCTGCTGGTTGAAGCAATATCGGCATCCCAGGTTGCGACATTATTCCAAGCATATATGTTGGGCAGCTACCTGGTGAAAAGGAAAAGCACAAAATCCTTGAACGCCTTGCATGGGGTTGTAACCAACCGCGCATTGGATAGATTGTCCGAGGAGATTCAAGAGAATCTTGTGGAACAAGGTGTTAGCTCTGTGTATAGGGTTCAGCGGAGAATAAATGATGAATTTGTGCCTACAAGTACCCTGCTTCTTACCTTTGATATGGTGGATCTCTCACAAACGATTAAGGCAGAGTACAAAGCTATTGAAGTTAGGCCATATATCCCTAAACCACTCAGATGCTACAAGTGCCAGTGCTTTGGTCACAAAAGACAGTTCTGCAGTGGTCAATCTACTTGTTCCAAGTCAAGCACAATGGAGATTGTATGTCGACTCCATCTTGCGTTAATTGGGGCAGCAAACATTCATCCAGTTCTCCAGACTGCCCCCATTTTTCAGAGGAGAGAAGTATCCAGGAGATCCACGTGAAGGAAAAGGTGACCTTCTCTGAAGCCCGGAAGCTCCTGCACATTTGCTAACCCTCTGTGCCAAAATCCAGTACCTATAGCTTTATAGCAGCTAAAATGGTAGCGAGATGGGAAATCGCAATTTAAACCAGTTGTCATAGCCAGACCATTGCTGAAGAATTCCGCTTCTACTTCTATGCTTATTTAGCCATTTGCCACACCCACCACCGTTTAGTGAACTACATTAAAGGAGTCACCCAAACCTTCGACTTCAGGCATTTAGAAAGGCAAGACCGTTAAGTATGCTGCACCAGAGAAAACATTCAAGATCTGCTATGGCAGGACCGACTTCTTAAAAGAAAACGTAAAGTCACCTCCCAAAACATCTAAGAGAAGAGCCAGCCCCTGTCACTCTGAATGCAGATCCTCTTCTGAGAACTCCTCTGGAGGGAGAAGGTCGGCGACCACCATCTTTGCCGATCAACACCTCTAATCTGTTGGAAGTTCTCGAAATGAAATTCTCTATTGGAAACAGGACCTCCCCCGTGGAAGAGACAGACCAGGCCAGTGCATTTAAGCTGCAGGATCGTCCTCTGGAAAAAAGTGTTAGTCCGATGGCCAAGAAGACCAACCAGCACAGCTGAATATAAAGAAACGCCTTTCCATTTAACTCTTATCCCATACAATTGCCCATGGTTATCCTACAGTGGAACATATCTGGCATTAGATCCCATCGACCAGAGCTTCAATTGTTGCTCCACCAGAATTAGCCTTTGGTCGTATGCTTGCAAGAGACCAAGCTTTGTCCCAAGACAAACTTTCCATAAATCAGTACTCTTCTGTCCGATGTGATTTATCACCTGCGGCTGGTGTTCCTGCACATGGAAGCACCATGATTGTTATCCGAGATGATGTCATCTCTGAATCTGTACCCACAAACTCTAACTTATAGTCCATTACACTGCGCATTAAGCTCTGCTTCATTAGCCTCACCATTTGCAGTATCTATGTGCCTCCATCTGATGACTTCTCACACACTAATTTAGAAGACTAACTCCCTTTCTGTTTGTAGGGGACGTAAATGCCCACCACCCCCTTTGGAGCTTTCCTTGGGCTTATGCAAGAGGTCAAATTTTCCCAAATTCTTGGATAATATCAATCTATTTCTCCTGAACACTAAAGAACCTATATTTCTTTCTGACGCCTTCAATAATTTTTCTCATCTGAATAAAGCAGTTTGTTTTCCACAGTTGGTGGTTCCCTTATAATGTAATATCATCTCTGACTTGCATTCAAGTGACCACTTTCTTATTCTTATTTGTCTTGCATGTTTGTTCCACTAGTTTACCTAGATGACACCCAGACCAGGCCAACTGGAACTTTTATTCCAGGTTAACTATTTTCCACTGCAATGAGCATGATTCGGTAGATTTCTTGGTCCAACATCTCACCGAGACAATTCTATTTGCTGCTGAGCTTTCTACTCCACAGTCAACTGGACATTCCCATCGCTGGCCTGTCCCTTGGTGGACAAATGAATGCCGGGATGCTATTAGTGTTCCCAGACATGATCTTAGGACTTTCCACCATCACCCTACTCTGGATAATCTTATACAATAAAAAAAGCTGCATGCCCAATCTAGACAAATTATTAAGGATAGAAAGAACACATCATAGAGCAGCTTTATAGCATTTTTTAATTGACATACCCCTTCTCTGTCATATGGGGTTACTGCTTGCAGCCGGAAAAGCGACCCATATGCTGATAGCCAGTCTGAAGACAACCACACGCCCTGTGGTTGATACATTTGTCGTGGCTAACACTCTTGACAGTGCATTCACCCAAGAGTCTAGTCTCAGAGAGATATTCCCCTGAGTTTCTTCCAGTTAAGGCTCAGGTGAAATTTCAAGGTTTTGCCTTCAATTTAGATAACCTTGAAGACTACAATCGCCTTTTCACCTTGGAGGAGCTGGAAAATGTACTCTCATCTTCACGAAACTCTGCGCCAGGTCCAGATGGCATCCACATTCAAATGTTGCAACATCTCTCTCCTGAAGCCACGGCTTTCCTTCTCGAGGTCTATAATCGTGTCTGGATTGATGCCACTTTTCCAGTTAAATGGCAGAAGGCCACCATCATTCCTATTTTGAAGCCCGGATAGGACTGTCAACTTCCTTTCAGTTACAGTCTTATTTCCCTCAAATGTTGCGCATCCAAGGTGATGGAACACATGATCAATGGTCAGTAAGTGTGCTGACTGGAATTGCACAATCTTTTGACATCCAGTGTGGTTTTTGCTGGGGTCATTCAGCAATTGACCACCTTGTTTCACTCGCAACTAAGATCATGGATGGGTTTCTTGAGAACAGCCAAACAGTTGGGATATCTTTTGAACTAAAGAGGACCTATGATACATGATGGCAAGCAGGGATACTATGTTCTCACATTAATTGGGTCATACGTGGCCGCCTTCCGTTATACATTCCGGAGTTTATGCGGGGCCGCATATTTCGAATAAGAGTTGGCTCGGTTTTTTCCAAAACATTTTATTCAGGAGAACGGTGTGATACTATTTCCTATAGGGATTAATTCTATATTGCAATGTCTTCCCCCAGCACTCTCTTCCTGTTTATTCATGGACGAATTTGACGCCTTTTGTACTTCTCAGTGTACACCATTTTTGGAAGGTCGTCTCCAGCTATGTTTGGACAACCTCTATGATTGGAGCTCGGAAAAAGGCTTTCGTTTTTCACCTGAGAACACAAATTTGTGTTAATTTCTGGCATAGAAGGTGGTGAATGTCACCTTCTCTTCAACTTGGGCCAGATTTACTTCCCTTTGCAGATGAGGTGAGATTCTTGGGGCTGGATTTCGTTTTGAAACTGTGCTGGTTAACACATATCGTAGCACAGCTTAAAGCACATTGTGACTGTTCTCCTAATATTTAACGGATACTAAGTGGCAAATCTTGGGGAACAGATCGGACAGTATAGCTGCATCTTTATCCAGCTCTGATCCAATCAAAATTAGACTATGGATGCAATGTTTATTCTTCTGCATGACCATCTGTGCTTAGACGATTAGACACTGCCCATAATCAGGGCATTGGTGAGGCTAATGGGCTTTTCCAACCAGCCCAGTTCTTAGCCTCTACAGTGTCGGCATGATGTTCTGCTAGGTAATTGTGGCAGCTAATGGCATTCCTTCATATCCAATGTTTACCCTTTTTTTCTCCACCGAGCTGGACGAACGTTATCGAAACCTTTCAGTTAGTCCATGGCCTCTGCATTCTGTTTCTGAGAACTGCTTTGGAAAAACGACATTGAGGTACCCAGTGTTTCTTAAGGGTGAGAGGATGACCCCACCTTGGTTATGTGCTACATCCCATGCATATCTTGGGATGACGGCCTACAGGAAATCTACGCTGTCTGAATTTTTATCCCTGTATAGTGGCCGCTTTATCTACACCAATGGCAGTAAGTGTAATGATGGTGTTGGATGTGCCTAGTGAGCCTTTTATCTTCGATTTGCCTCATAGCACACCTGTATATATTGCTGAGCTACTACATATGTCATATATTGAGCCATTCTAAATGTTCATCATCAACATTTGGGTGACAGCCTTATTATGAGTGATTCCCTTAATGCACAGCGTTCATGAGCTGTACAATTACCATCCTATAATGCAGCTCATTTAGAATGCCCTCCACATGTTACACACTTCGGGCGTTAATGTGGAGTGTGAATAGATCCCCGGTAACATTGGCTTGCCAGGGAATGAAATGGCGGATGTTGCAGAAAAGACAGCAGCAATGGCACCTAGTTCTTTTTTACCATTTGTGACCCTGTGGACTTCAGGCTATTGTGCAGAGAGTGGTGCTTTTGTGCCGGCAAGTAGTGGGGTCATCTCTCTGTGTTAACAAGCTTCGGGAGGTGTAGGCTCTCCCTATAGACTGGGTGACCTCTTCTTGTGTAGCTCATCGGGAAGAGGTGATATTGGCTTGGTTAAGAATCAGTCACTGTATTTTTACTCATAGTCACCTTTTTACACGTGAATCTGAGCTTATATGTCCGCTTTGTGGGTTAGCATTGTTGTTCCGGTATATGCTGCTACAATGCATCGTTCTAGCAGCACTTTGTTCATTGCTACACCTGCGGCCTCCCTTGACCAGGTGCTAGCTGACAACCCCAAAGCAGTAGATATGGTTTTTACTTTTTTAATAAAACTGACATTCTGATTGCGCATATAATTTTAGTTTTCTGCCCCTGTAGTTTTTGGAACGTTAGTTATAGATTTGGCTGTTTTATATTTTTTAATGCTTTTAACCTGAGGATTTTGTTTTAGCTTTCATTTTAGAATTGTTATGCTCTTTTTTACACACGTTTTAGTTTCATCTTTGGCTTTTATCCCTGTCCTTTTTCTTTGGGTTTTTAATTCACTTGTTTGTTCTTTTATTGTCTTTTTATACGTCTTTTAACTCCTGGTGTTTGCTGTGTTTTTTTTTTGTTCGGGCACTTATAACTTTAGGAGTTAAGCGCCCTTAAACACCATTCATCATCATCACTGTTGATTATTTTACAGTGTTGAGTGCCTAATTTTACTAACATGGCACCATGGCGATGACACTGGTGATACATGAAATGAAAATTGAGCACCAATGGAACGCGATGGTGGAGGAAATTGGAGAACATGGAGAAAACACACCCCTGCACTGCTTTATCCACCAAAAATTTCAAATGTGGTCATGGGTTGTCTAGGTGAGAGGCGAGTGGGCTAACCTCTCAACCATGGCGCAGTCCATACATAAACTGTTGAGAAAGGTTGTCAATCATCAGAGGGACTGGGATGTCAGAGTGCCACTTTTCTTTCTCACTTACTGTCCTTCAATTCACGATATAAGTTGACCTCAGACAGCTTAGCCTTCAGCAAGGAGCTGCATCCACCATGTGATATAAGTTGGGAATCCCTTTGGGGTAGAACAGCCAGCTGTTGAATATGTGGACAATCTTATAGACTGAGTTCATGAACTGCATGAGACATCTCATCAACACATTCTGGTAGTCAGTGACCAAATGAAGACCTATTTTGATCACAGTCAACAGTAAAGGTTACCAGTAGTGTAATCAGTATAACTAAATCACCCTATGCAGATGACGGGATACTCCTACAAGCTTCATCAATCATGGTTAGGCCCATAACTCATGGTGAAGAGGAAAATTATGTCTGGTGCATCCAGAAGCTACTCTGAAGAAAGAGATTGCTGGTACACTTGCAAGGTCTAGACCGGTACAGTGGTGTTGGTTGGGATGACTAGCCCTGAGGAGGGTGCAGTATGTTTCCTAGCCCAATGCATGTGCTTATACCTTGAGTTTCTAAAGTGTTGCACATGTGTGAAATATTGCATTTCCGAAGTTCACTCTCATAGTCACAGATCGTAACACATAACATTACAGTAACGGGCACTTAAACATCACAGATTTGCATTGTTGCACCTAGATGTTATGTACACACACTTCTTGATGTGAAATTAACAGGTATAAAAAGGGAGCTTGTAGGCCTACGGAGATAGTTTGTACAGCGACTTTGCAGAGCACACATTAATTTTAAAGAGCAATTGCCAACTGTATATGAGCATTGCAGTGCAAAGATATAATTGTTGTATTGTGTTGCATTAGAATAAACACATTTATTGTAACTAACATAAAACTATTATAAACTGATTCAGTTATTTTACAAAGGGAGCACTTGTGTCAAGCTGAAGGACAATGTGTTCATTATTACCAAAATAATCGCTAAAGGAATGTTACCAATATATGAATATGTTTTCAAATGGTGTGGCACACAGATCCCTCAGCTATGCATTGTGGCCAAGGGCCCTCCAATGTTGGCACCACAAGGATAACTAGAGCAACAGTTACATGAAGCCTCTCTGGGATGTGCTTGATGTGTGTAGTATAGTTATACATTTAGTACAAGTATTTCTTGACTACAGAACTGATATTTACCAAAGTTAACTTGTACTTACTATTCAATATGAGCCAATTAGAATGTTCTCAAAGGTATGATCTTATTGGATAATTCTTCTGATCAATGGTAAGTGCCAATGTTGTGGACAACAACATTCACGAATTTGGTCACATAATAGGCTTCTATGATATTTTCAGTTCGTTAGCAGCTTTTAAATGTAAAAGAAACTAGTCATGTGCCCTGATGTCAAGCACAACTGATAGTCAATGTTAGCAAATTTATTTTCAGTGTATTGAGTTTTCATTAGAGCAAATTGTTAAGCAATTTATTAAACATGGCATTTTGATGGACAAACTGGTTTCTTTAAGCCAACCCATTGTGGAAGATATATTTTGACAGAATCATTTATACATTGTGAAAGTTTTTGGCTGCAGCTAACATGTTGTTCTTTCACTGCACTGGACAGCATTTCTTGGTTCAAGAACTGGATTTATCAAAAGAAGTATGATGCACTGGTGAGCTTCTTTTTAAAAACAAATAAAGGGGTATGAGATGAGCGGAGGCTTTAAATAGGTTGCGAGCTGCAGTAAACAAAAGATTCCTCTGGTTTTGAGATTTGCACATGGTTAAGTCAGCTTTGGTGTATGTCTATATGTACTGATTTAAAATATATGGTAAAAATCAATTTCCAAAGTGTGTTTTTCAAAAAGCAATGCAAATCAGAGGTTTCTGCAGAAAAAATCGGAAATATTCTCTGTATTCAAAGAAGTCCTGTTATGATAAATACATTAAAATAGGCTACATAGAAGTTAATTAAGGCCATTAATGTGCTTTCCCCACATTCTCATAATAAAGTGCTACCACAGATGTGTGTGTACTATACACAGTTTCCAAATGACTCCCAACAAGGCAGTTTATCCTTAATGCCAGTTGTGATTTCTAGCTTTAATATTTATTCTTTTAATCTATATTAGCAGCTTTAATGTCTATAAGTGTAAGTCTGTTCCTAATTACAATTGTTTAATACAAACTATAATACTCTTTGGGGGTTTCACTCCCAATCGTGGCTACTCATATTTTACTTGCTAAGTACCTATAGATCACAGTAATGAATATGTCCAACATAATCCTAAATGAATAAGCAAGATATTAAGCAAAAGATTTTACACCTACCCTTCTTGGTGACCTCTCTTATATAGGGCAAACTATCGTAATTTTATAGCATAACAACCAACATAGTAAAAGAATCGCTAATAAAAACATTGCTGATGCCATGATGACTGGGATTTGCTATTAAAATGCTTTGCCTAGGCCATGTTATCCCCTTTGTCTCGTGAAAATCAGTACTCAGCTTCACTTTCTGGCAAAGTTTGCAACACAGGGGCAGCTTAAGAAATGTTTCCAAGAAGCATGTGATATGTATTGTGAGGAACATGAGTTACATGTTACAAATACATTAAAATATTCAATGTATAAGTGAATGGAAGTTATTAATTTAATTCACAAAAATTTGATAGTAAAATACTCTTGCACATGTATATGTGTTATGTATATAGCAATTCCATGTGGTAATCTATATCGAGAGTTTAGCTCTGGATGGTTACTGAAGCAAAATGAGGGTTATTGTAACCTAAATTCAAATATGAAATTTAAAACTTCCATTATGGAAGAACTTATTAAATAAATGTAAGTATGAATTAAATGGTTTATTTTGTAGCCAAGCCAAGTTTTGGATGGTTTTATATTTCTGCTGTGATTGAAAAATAGTATAATTGTTTGCAAGAGCTTTATACTAAAATACTTTTGCAATATCCTATTTGTTAAAGCAAAAGAAGATGTCTGTGTTATTGCTCTTACTGCTGCTTTGTAATTTCTTGTTTATGTTCTGACTAATGTTTAGCATTTCAATAAATTCTTTGCTCTTTATAAGAAAAAGAAAATCTATTTTGGAGTGATTCATTGGCTATAGAATTATAAGTTGGTCTTTCAGGGTCAGAACTGCCAATAAAACGGATTCAAAATATGCATAATTTGATGGTGTTGTTTGTAGTTCCCTTCGGGATCTTTTGGAAGTCTATTGGACATGGTTAAACAAATTCCAGGGGGCTGAAATACTTACCTTAAAATAACAGAACACAGTTCTGAATAACTTTAAACATTCCGTTTGAACTAAGGAGATTTCTGTTTCTAGTGGTATATTCGACTTCCCCATACGTTGATTCAAAAATAGGTTTACAGACTTTCAAATACTACATCGATTAGAAGATGCGGGCAGTCTTGGCATAGCTTAGCAAAGTCGACTATATCGATGGTACCATTTTAAAGGTTAAAACCATTTAGAGGCCTTTGCTGCAACAGGGTTAAAGAAGCTTAAATAGAGGTATTGTAATGAACCACCGCTGCAGCAGAAGTCTCCAGCAAAGATAAGAAGGAATTCCGAAGGAACTTCGCTTCTGAGCACTTCCACATAACTCCACAAAATTCGTATCTGGGGGTCCATGAAGAATACCACAGGATATATAAAACCACAGTGAGCTTTATATTCCTGGAAGAAGGTATCTACCTTTTATTAGAAAAAGAAAATCTAAATTAAAAAAAAAACACCAAAGTATGTTCCAATAGTTTTTTTATAATTGGAGCATTTAATTCCACAAACACAGGGGATGCTATTAGATTACAACAATGCTGAGGAAAGAAAAAAAAACAAACTATAACATCTTAAAAGAAAAAGATTTCTTAAGCCCCTGCTCAGTCGCAAAGCAATCCGAGAAACAGAATGCAATAATGATACATTTTTTTATATATAAAAATGAAAATATCAACAGGATTACATTGAGCAACTAATATTATTGATGACAAAACTGTAGGAAAACTGTGTTATTGACAAAACTGTAGGAAAGAGAAAAACTAAGTTAGTTAAATACCCATCACCCTTTACAAAAGAATTTAAGTAGCCAAAAATACAAAAAAACTGAAGGATATATCTCCATTTTATATACAGAGCAAAACATAAGATGCAGCTTAGGTATTCACGGCTTGGCTACTATATAGGCAGAGGTGATAATTATATTAAAAGAAAACAAACTGTCATCAAATTACTCCTTAAAAGAAACAATTATGACTTGCCATAGGCAATTCTAGCATAAGCAATAAGTAGTACTTGAAATTTAATCATTCCGAGAAAGATACCACTCCGAAAAATTCAGGGGATCTTGGTTCGATTCCCGACCAAGAGCTGCCCACCCAAATTAAAGGGAATGTAATAATTATGCTCACATTTATGTAAAAGATCCCCCCTTCACTAACTGAGACTAGTTCGAAAAGACTAATGAAAAATAACCTAATGTGCCAAAGTTCCACTACCAAACACAAGTCATATAGCATCACTTGCAACAATGAAATATCGTCTAAACTTCACCTTGCTACACTCAGTAACTAAAATCAGTTTTCCACATATACACAACAATTTAATTTCCCAAAGCAAATTACCCACTTAGCAACTTGAATTGCTTGACAATGTCAGATATGTCGAAACATCTCTGTATAGTTCAAAATCTTCTCGGGCTTCTAGCCAGGTAAAAACTTGGCTTGACACCTGTACCACCATTGGACACCGATCGTATCATCTACAACCTCACCGATATCCAGCTAGACGAACATACCACCTCGGTTCTAGCTAAAGGGCTCAACTTCGCTCCCACGCCTAGGCAAATATCAGTGGCAGACACCATCAGTTCTATTGAAGCCGCCATTTGTCAACTTCCATCAGCAAGTGCAGAAGAAATACACCGTGAGGTAGCAAGCGCTTACAAAAAGGCAATCCTACCTACTTCAAACATCAGCCGAGAAGAAAGTAAAGCCTTACATTCCCTTCAAAAAAACGACAACTTGGTTGTTTTACCAGCTGACAAAGGGAACGCCACGGTACTCCTCTCTTCCGTGCAATACCAAGAAAAGGTTCAACAACTGCTGGACGATCCTGCATACAAAACCATTAAAAAGGATCCTACCAACTCTGTGGAAAGACGCACCATCCAGCTAATTAAGAAATCCAGCCTTCCTCCTGATGTTCAGAAGACGGTCTCGCCATCTGCCTCCATACCTCCCAGATTATATGGTCTGCCGAAGATCCATAAGCCTGGGATACCTCTAAGGCCCATAGTGGACGCTATTGGCAGCCCTATCTATCGCCTAGCTCATCATCTGGCACATCTGCTGCAACCAATAGTAGGTAAGTGTGTACACCATGTGAAGAACTCTATACAATTCGCTGAAGTTCTTGACAACATCAAAGTGAAGCCATCGGACCTGTTAGTTAGTTTCGATGTGGTATCTCTCTTCACCAGAGTTCCCCTGGCAGAAACAATACAACTATTGTCAGAACACTTTCCACCTGGTATTACTGCACTGTTTAGTCACACACTTACTTCCACTTATTTTCTGTACGGCAACACTTACTACGAGCAGACAGACGGTGTTGCGATGGGCTCTCCTCTGTCACCAGCTGTTGCCAACTTCTATATGGAGTTTCTGGAGCATGAAATACTTAACACAGCCCCATTAAAACCTACACATTTTTACAGATATGTAGATGATACATTTGTAATTTGGCCAAATGGACTGCACACTCTTCCAGATTTTCTTGCACACCTAAATAGCCTTAGATCACAAATACAGTTCACAATGGAAGTTGAGAAAAATGCTTCCCTCCCATTTCTGGACATTCTGGTTACCAGAAAAGCGGACGGAACTCTTGGTCATGCCGTCTACCGAAAACCTACACACACGGATCTTTATCTCAACGCAAACAGCTTCCACCATAAGTCACAACGAATGGGCATTCTAAACACATTGGCACATAGAGCAGTTTCTGTATCAGACCCAGATAATCTTTAAACGGAATTTCAACACCTAAAATTCACACTCCAACAAAATGGATATTCAGCCAAGGACATCACATCAGCGCTGATAAGAGCCGGACGAAAAAGAAACCCCAGCAAGAACACTCAACAAAAAGACAAGCCAGCCGCCATAGCCTATATACCGTTTACCGGCAATTTTTCGGGAAAGATTAGTAGACTACTCTACAAATATAATGTCAAAACCATCCATAAGCCACCCCCTAAAATCAAAAATTTGGTCAGGCCAGTTAAAGATAATTTAGCTCTCAGAGTACCTGGTGTCTACCACATTCCTTGCGAATGCAGCGCAGCGTACATTGGCCAAACAGGACGCACTATTGCCACACGCGTTTCTGAACACCAAAGATCAATAAGGCTTATGCAACCCGAAAAATCTGGACTGGCTGAACACTGTATAGAACAGAGCCACAGAGCTAACTTTACTAACACCAAGATAGTGGCAAAGTGTTCGAACTACTGGGAGAGGAGAGTAAAAGAAGCTTTAGCCATCTCATCTGAAACAAATAATCTAAATCGCGATTCTGGCCTACAATTAAGTTCAGCATGGACACCGATAATAAAGAGCCGTAACACCTAATCCTGTACCTGCAGTCTTCCAAGACTTATTTTCTAGCAGGTGCGTGCTCAAACACAAAACATTAGCCGAATAACTGCTATAAATAGTTTTCTACGAAGTCCGTGCCCATGTCTCAGTCATCTTAAATACCAGGCCATAATATCTCGCGAACCAATCAGATGTTAGCTTCATCCCAGCTCTTATAAACACCAGTCTCCGCAAGCTCAAACCATCAGTTCACCCTGAAGACGAGGAAGATGCACTTCTTCGAAACCAAAGGTGTCAAGCCAAGTTTTTACCTGGCTAGAAGCCCGAGAAGATTTTGAATTAACACGTCGCCAGGAAAGCTTTAGTTCTTATCTCTGTATAGTTTTCCTTTAGAAAATTTCCAAAGGTCATGTAAATGCACAATTGAAACCACATATTAATAAGACCAGAAGATGTGCATAAGTCATAGGAAGTACTAACTTTCTTACACGATATTCCCTTACCATCAAGAACAAGCTATTCTCTTGTCCCTAAAAATATATATAAATATATATATATATATATATATATATCAGGATTGCTTAACCTATACTGTCCACAAATATTAATGGTGAACACAACCGCAAATGCAGGGCATTTTCCAACAACAAAATTTTTTTTTGGGTAGTGTTTAATGCCCACTTTAACTATTTACGGCACCGCAGGCGGTGACACTCGTGATACATGAATGAAAATGGAGCACCGGTGGAATGTGATGGCGGGGAAACCAGAGAAAACCCACCCCAGTGGCACTTTCTGCACAAAAATCTCACATGTGGTCGCTTGGGATCGAACCGGGCCATCTAGGTGCGAGGCGAGTGGTTTAACCACACGGCCACGGTGCGGCCGGACAACACAATTGATGGTGTATTAACTCTCTAAGCAAAATTCACTGAACTCATTCCTTTTAATACTGTCTCGTGCATTCATGTGCAAGAATAATTATAACATGCTTACCTATGCCTTGACTACTGAAAATAAATGTCTTGCCAAACTGCTAAAATTGTATGCTAACATTTAGATAGGAAAATGCTTGCCTTCCAGATTAAATATACATAAATGTGCACAAGTGGCCATTAACAAAGCACTAAATTAATCAAGACCCTAACATGGCAATTAAAGCATGTAAACTCGTGACTGACGAAAAATGTCAGTCACAATTTGTACTTGAGTACATTAAACAACTGAATTCCTGTAAGAGGATAAACTGGGAAACTGCATTTTGGGGAAAAAAAAAAAATACTTATAAAAATTATATTAATAAATATCATAATTCATAAGTACTCTATAAAATAAGTAAATTTAAATGTCTCAATATGGGAGAATGTCAAACGCATCTAAAAGCACCACAAAGGATAAAAATCTTGAACACAATATACAATACTGTCGGTGCTCAATTAAACCTTCACAAAAACTGTGATCTTAAAAACAATTCAAAGCCATGCTTTTGTGCCATATATAATTAAAGACTATCTGGGATACTGACAACTCGACTAATACTTAAGACAAAGTAGATACATACACCCCCGGAACCATTAATTACAAAAATATTATCAAGGCTACACAGCAACAGTATAATTTTATTAATGTTAAGTGCACTAAGAATGTAATCACAAGAAAGAAGACGGTGGTAGGTACCCAACTCAAAACTAAAAGATTCTTGGGAAGTGTCTCACCTTAACATAAAAAAAAAAGGCCTCTACTAGTGTTAAAGTTCCTTATTCCCAAAATTTGGGCACATCACACGAGCTTGAACCCAGCCATTACTTCATGACGTCTCTCTTCAATCATTCTACAACTCTCTCTTTCTCTGCAAAAGCCCGCAAAAGAATTTAGTCACGGGAGAACGTACTTTAAAAAAATTTAGAAACAAAATTGTTTCAGTATGTAAGAGTAAAACGGAATTTCGCATAATTCCAGTAGCAATAGTTTATTTTGACTACAGAGTGGATCTATTTATTTTCAAATTTTGGGATGCACTTACTTTTTAATATTGCTCATTATAGTGCATACATTAATTGGGATACGAGAATCTAATTTTTATAGTTTACCAATTTTTCTGACCTAGAACCTTTTCCTTTACATGGAATGAACATAGGGCTTTCTGTGTTTGATTTATCCTGTCATGCAATCATTTTATAAGTACAGCTTATAATGAGAGGTGTAATGCCACCCTAATTTAAATATATTTACAACATTTCGCGGGTTAACCCAAGTTTGTGTTGGTAATATACATCACTAAATATGAGAGGTGTGATCTTTTGTTGCTATTTTCAACATTCCTTGCGTTATGCCAAGTTTGTACTAGTTGATATATCACTTTATAACTGTTGTGATTGTGATTTATTGACAAAATATATATATAATAGCATGCCTGAAGGGATCACATGAGTTACTTTACATAAGTTTATCACCATTCATTTCAGTGCTTTACTATGTAGATGGTCATAGATAACAGTGGGGGATGAATGGAACAAGTGTGACAGAAC
This sequence comes from Hymenopus coronatus, assembly GCA_030762935.1. Taxonomy (NCBI): domain Eukaryota; kingdom Metazoa; phylum Arthropoda; class Insecta; order Mantodea; family Hymenopodidae; genus Hymenopus; species Hymenopus coronatus. Next base: position 14,900,318 of record CM060899.1, on the reverse strand, counting down.
GACCATGAGGCAATAATATCAGACGCCCTAGACTGTAATTGTTTTATCAAATAATGTGAGACAATGTAATGATAATATTTATGCTTACACATAAGGCTTTAGATAGTTAACAGCAATTAAAGGAACTAGACATGCATATGATGATGTTGGTATTGTTGTTTTAAGATATTTTCACTGTAATGAGGCTTTGGCTAGTAGGCAGAATACATGTTCAAATACAAATATGCCCATTGTCAGGCTGTATGCATTTTAGGCAGCTAATATTTTGCCACCACTGAATTATTTAATTTAAGATATGTTTGCAACATATTGTTAGTCAAACATTGAAGTAGGGGCATAAGCTACAAAGCTCAGCCCAGTGCTGAGGGCCTTATGTTGCATAGGAAAGACAGGGATGTTTTTATATGTAGAGATGTGATAGAAAACTATAGAAATGGAAATGGCATGTTATGGACGCTTTTTAACTGCTTTGGTTCTCAGCATCCCATTCTATATTGGGCGTGAAAGATCGCTTAATTTTGCTCAGAGGCCTCTCTTATCAGGCTTGAGGTTCTTTTATGTGCCGTAAATCTACGACACGGGACCCACGGCTTTACTTCCCTTCCCATGCTAAGGATTTTTACGCCCGAAGAGAGCAATGGGGAGACATAGTCAAGGGGATTGTGAGACTAACCCTGAATGAGCCTTGAGTATGGAACAAAATTAATTACATAACAGCACTTCTAAGTACTTCAATGCAGATTTGACTATTTTGGGTGGGGGGGAAGGGAACCTCTACAATTATTTCTAAAGTCAAAATACACTCTTCAAAAGTTCAGTGCTATGAAGCTAGATTAACACTTAAAATTCACACCAAGCCTTCATAAAAAGACCATTTCTGTTAGCACAAACTCTTTAAAGTCCAACTATTGAAACTATTCCAAATGTCAACACAACATTACTTGATAAGTTGTGAAGTCTCTAGCTACAATTGAACCAATACATCAACAAAGGTAAATTTCTTATTCAATAAACTAAGTGCAATATTTGCTGCTACAACGGTATGTCAGGTTGGTGAAGCAAGTAGGGAAGTTTTTATTGAAACTTCAGTTTTATAGAAGATGACAAATTTACAATATTCAAACAAGGATACTATATAATTGGTTATCAACATGCTGTTGAGGATAAAAAATGCAAGAAAAGTCACAGTAACAAATACTTTTGCCCATATTGTTTCTTTCGTTTGTTCCTTAAAGTTTGAATTCACCTGATTGCTGTTAACACAATTTGGAAACAGAGCCATTTTCACTTTCTGAGAAGGTAAACTAGGGGTCTTGACTACCCAACTGTTGACCCAAAAAATTGGAACACATCCTTAACAATATGAGTACACTGGTGAAAAATATTTGCATAGGCAAAGCAGATTAATGAATAATTTCAAAAGCTAATTCTAATTTTAATTCTTGCCACTTCAATCGATGAATATAGATGGTTTTTAAGGATATTTTTACTAGGATCAATGCATATCTATTTTATTTTAACAAATGAAATGTTTTAAAAATAGATCCTTATAAATAACACCACCATTAACCCAACGTTGATTTAGGTCATTATGCTAATGCCAATGATCGACATGTGAGGGCGGGACCACAAAGTATTTACACAGGTTTTAACACACTATTCTGTGGTTACATTTAGTAAATATGAACATGTTTTTTTAAGATTTCCTTTATGAAATAAATTGTATAATAGCACACAATTAAAGGCAAGAGCAAACTTTTCATTTTAACACTGTAATGTTCCACACTGTTTTATTAATATTTGACTCGCCCTCTTTAGTAGCAGCAAAATACTTTGATGACATACTGTTATAAATTTACTATGACTGACTTTTTACATTCCTCTACAAAAGTATCTTCGGTAATTATAGAGAACTTGGGCCCCTCTAGAAATTAAACAAATTGTGGTTTCACTGTAAGTTTGGTTTGTACTTGTTATGTTTTCACCAATTTTTTTTATCGGAAAAGCTCGTAATTAAGTTAGACGCTAATTTATTATGTGTGCGTAGTGATCCTTTTTTGTGAATATTTATGAAGTATGCTGCCTAGAAGGAGTAGAACATAAATAAAGAAGTCTTGTAGTACTTTTGCAATGTAAATATATAATAATCCTACACACTAAAGCGCCCATAACCTGAGTTTTGTTGTCGGCGGCAGGCAAACAGTGTTGTGGAATGCAATACCGGCATATGTCGCTAGACGCTGTGCTGATGTATGACAAGTATGTTTCACGCAGATATAGCTGTTCAGTGAATTTTATTATACAGAACTTTGGCTACTCTAAAATCGAATGAAACTAAGTGCGATTGATTGACTTTGTATTTATGATGACAATTTCAAAGCCTGTGGACTTCAAATTTAGCACGAGGTTAGGTTCCAATCCGTTTAGGTTAGTGTGTATATATACATTTATGTTTCTAATTTTATATCGTGGTCGTACCTTATTATCGATATTTCCAACAACTTCTAACAGCGCAATGGATACAACATTAGTTTTTTAAACCATCTCCCTACCCATAATCCCTCTCTAACCACACCGGTCCCGTTAGAGTGCAAAATGGCATAAGTTGCAGTGGAGAGAGTTAGTGGCCCAACTTGTAAATAATTACCGTATCTTCTAGTGTACTCCACTATTTTTTCTAAAACACTATCTGGTAAGAACAGCTGCCAACATTCCATATCTGTTGTTGCATACTGAGCTCCTTGCTTTACACCTAAGGGATAAATATCAATATTCCTCTTCCTGATAACTCTGTTAGGCGGTGGTGTGGTGGGTAGATATACATATAGTCACATTATCTCTACCTACATTCTTGTCTAGAGCTAATGTTCAGAATTTGGTTCATCTGCAGATACTTCTGATGCTGTATCATGATCACTGATATGGAATTTCCCTTGCAAGCAAATTTGGTGATTTCCACCTGACCAGATAAGTTATCGTCAAAAAAATTCAAACAATGAGAGAGATTCGTTTTCAATCTCAAGTCATTTCAATACTTTTGTTTTTGTGATTCCATCATTGATAGCTTACTAATGCGGACTGACATGGTGCAATGTTAGCCAATAATGCGAACACTTTGTTAGTAATACCTACAAATTCTTATCTCGGAACCTCAGAAAAAATAACACGATAATCCCATAACAATTGATCAGTCAATGGTCAACATGTGAGCGTCACGCTTATTTCGGTGCATGAGTTAATTCTCTTTTTATTTTATGGGGAATTAAAATATCGAAATGCTCTGTAGAATATTCAATTCAATTCAATTTTTTATTCACCGAGGATATACAATTTGTACATATGGCTTCGTCAAGACTTACAAACTAATTATTACAAGAAATATAAATATACAATATACAGGTGTGACAGAATACAGTTAAGTAGTTAATATCTAAGTTAAGAAATTCATTTATGCTATAAAATTTGTGTTTTAATAACCATTTATACATTGTAGATTTAAAGAATTTTCCTGGCACAGCTTTTAAAGATTTGAGTATCTTATTATCAAAAACTATTCCTTTGTGGGATACACTATTCAGAGTTTTATTAAGTCGATGACACTGTAGATGTATTGCTTCAGCTGTTCGGGTATTATGGGCATGATAATCCTTGTTTCTCTTAAAACATTGCATATTATTATGAATGAAGGAGACTGTTTCTAGGATATATATATACATGGTAGAGGGAGTATGTTAAGCTCTTCAAAAATAGGTTTACTTGGAGCATGGGGTGGTTCCTGATTCATTATTCTTAATATTTTCTTTTGTATTTTAAATACTATATTTGATTGGGTAGAGTTCCCCCAAAAGAGTATTCCAAATGAAATTATTGAATGTATATATCCAAAGTATACCACTCTCATTACCTCTTTACTACAAACTTTGCTTAACACTCTTATTGCGCAAGTTAAACGATTCAATTTATTACTAAGAATGAGATTGTGATCTTTCCATGTTAATGTGTTGTCAATTGTAATACCAAGGAATTTATTAGAATGTTGGTGACTTATTGGGCTATTTTCTACAAGTATTTGGAATTGATTTGTGAGGTTTGGATACTTTTCAAAATTTAAGTAGCTTGATTTATTAACATTTAACAATAATCTATTATAATTTAACCAGTTACACAATTTTGACATTGAGTCATGTATAGTCCGTTGTAGCGAATTTTGGCAATGACTTTTGAACACAAAGTTTGCATCATCTGCAAAAAGAACAGTATTAACGGGAGTCATGTGTAATGGTAAGTCATTTATATAAATAAGGAAGAGAACTGGCCCTAATATGGAGCCTTGTGGTACGCCACACTCAGCTATTTGTAAATTTGACCGCATACCATCAATTTCGACTAAATGGGCTCTGTTTGTAAGGTATGATCTAAACCAGTCATTAGCAACTCCTCTGATGCCATAATTTTCAAGCTTATTTAATAAAATGTTGTGGTTTACTGTGTCGAATGCCTTAGATAGATCGACAAACAACCCTAAGGCATGTTCATTCTTGTCTTTTGCACTAAATATTTCTTCTAAAAAGGAGAAAATAGGCATATTTATTGACTTACCCTTTTGAAACCCAAACTGTAATTCAGATATTATACTGTACTTTAATAAAAAGGGTACTAATCTATTGTACATTATTTTTTCGAGTATTTTAGCAAACACACAGAGTAAAGAAATGGGTCTATAATTTTCAACACAGGTTTTATTACCTTTCTTATAAATGGGCACAATTTTAGCAATTTTGAAAACATCCGGAAAGCAGCCGGTATTAAGGGATATATTGCAGATATCTGATAATGGTTTGAGTAAATAAGTTCCACATTCCTTTACGAGAGCATCAGGTATACCGTCATTTGCACTACATTTTTTATTTTTTAGACTATTAATAGTTTGTTGTATTTCTTTTTCTGTAGTTGGAAATAAATAAAGTGAGGCATAATTATTTATAATCTGTGGTGAGGTTATATTATCAGATAGTGGAGGCATGGGTTTAGCCACTACTGCTAAGTAATTATTAAATGTGTCAGTGGTTGTTTTTTTATTTACTATTGTGTTGTTATTCACAGTTAATGTTATTTTATCATTTTTTTGTTTGCTATTAGTTTCTTTTTTAACTATGTTCCAAATAGCCTTGCCCTTATTCTGGTGACTATTAATATAATTGTCATTATATAATTTCTTTGCTGCAATTACAACTTTATATAAAGTGTCACAGTACTTTTTAAAATATTCTTTAAATTTGGGATCCTCTGTCATTTTATTAACTTCCCTAAGCATCCTCTTTCTTTTACATGATAAAATAATTCCTCTTGTTAGCCAACTTTTACAATTAGACGAGAAATTAAGAGTAGGGTCTCACTTTCTTTAATGGAAATGCTACGTCCCGGTAATGGGAGATTATGTTAAAAAAAAATCTGCTGCTTTTTTGTTAACGCAATTATTATCTAAAATATCCCAAGACTCTATACTTAAAAGATGCTTAAAATAGTCTATATTTTGCTCATTAAATACCCGCTTGTAAATGGTTTTGTTTTCCTTAGATGAAACTTTATTACTCTTCTCCGGTAGTTCCGGGCTTACAAATATTGAGTTATGATCAGAGATTCCTGTATTAATGTTATTGATTGTACAATAAGGAAAATTGCAGCTGGCAAAGACCTGATCTAAGCATGTTTTTGAAGAGCTAGTGATACTTGAGGTTATAGGAGTCAGTAACCATGAGTATTTTCATTCTTAGAGGGTAATCAAGTAAAAAATCTATATTAAAATCTCCACACAATATTATAGGAAGCTTTATATTTTGTAAGATACCCAACATCATATCAAGTTTATCTAAGAATGTATCAATATTACCATCAGGGGATCTATATCTAGGAATTTAAAATTAGGGTATATGATTTCACATACAACATGTTCAAAATTAATTTCTTCATTTAAATATGATGTATGATTAATATTTTTGTATTGCAGATCAGATCTTAGAATAATACCTACACCCCCATTTTTACGATCTAACCTACAGTATGCGTTTACCATGCAATAGTTAGGAATTGTATACAATGCACATTCATCATCTTTGAGCCAGTGTTCCGTCATACATACTATATCTACTTTTGTATATTCCTGGTTTAACATTAGGTCGAGATCTATCGATTTATTTTTCATGCATTGTATATTTTGCAGCATAATCTGATTAATGTCATTTGAACAGGAGAGAGGTATCTCATAACTTGCTGACTGCACTGAATTTATGTTTACTATTTCATCCACCACTTTAGTTTCTAGTTTTCCTGCAAAACTGAAGTTATTACATCAGTGAGTAGGTTGCCAAACTTGAAAGAACCTCTTCGATTCAGGTGGATCCCATCTTTACCAAAATCGTCACACAACCAAAAATTGCCATCTAACATTACACAGTTTTTTACATCACATAACCAGTTGAGCTCCCGATTAATTCTCATTGTTCTTCTAATCCTGACATTGCGTCTACGCAGGACACCACTTACTATAATTTTCACATCTGGTACTTGGGATCTGATAGCATTGACTAAGTCCATAGTATCACCCATGATTTCTTCCGCACTTACCCTATAACCAATGTTATTTGTGCCAGCATGCAGCAGCACCACCTCAGGTTTGTTATCTTTAAGGTTCATGCATTCCATTTTTTCTTGTAGTTCACGTACCTTACTGCCCGGGAAACAATGCACCTTATAACCTTTTGTCATGCACACTTCACCAGAGAATTTTAATATAGAGTCACAAGCGCTTTTTTATCCTTAAATTGCGTGTTTGGCATATTATTGTTTACAGGATCCTTCCTTTTAGCTACCATGTCTGTATTTTTCTATTGATCCAGTACTTCGTATCTGTTGGAGCTGATGATTAGCACCTCGAGGTAGCATAGACATTCGGCGTGAAGCTTTATTTCTAATTGTAGCATAACTGTCCTGGTCAGTTATCTTTTTTCTTAAATCTTCATTTTCCTTCTGAAGTATGCGAACTTGTTCCTTGAAATCATCCGCTTCTTTTTGAGATTTCAGCAAGTCTCTATTTAAGATATTTATTAGTAAATGTAGATTGTTTCGGCATCACGTGGTGAATTGGGTGCCGTAGACAGATTTTCTTGATATAATTCGCAATTTACCTTATCGGCTGCGTTGTCCTTATTTCCTCGTGATCCTTTAGTGTTTTTTGATGTGCACAACACTTCATTTGACTGTATATTATTAAGGTTATTATTATTTGAACTGTTTAAATGCATGGCTCGAGTAACCATACCTGCCGCCGCCGCCATCTTGTCATTAAAAAAACGTGTTCTATAACCATGCTTCGTAGTACGAAACATTTTGATTTAAAAGTACACAAGATAGCGTAACTTTTTAATCAAAGTGAGCGCAGAGTTCTCACGTCGACCAACGACGGGTTAATATGTTTCAGACTATGTAGGTGATACGTGTAAACTGAAGTTGTGTAACCTCAATCAGTAGAAGACAACAAACTATAAACTTATTAGGCACTTGGTGAAAGTAACAGAGGAAAGAAAATGGAGCCGTGGTGAATAATTAAACAATTAATGTATCTTACATATTTACGTTGCAATGACGGAACTAACTCCAAAGGCAAGTATGTTTTGTGTGTTAGTTCCGTTGATGATCCGGCTTGCCTGTTGTCTTTTCGCTTAATTTCAACTTTCACATTGCTGAGCACTTCATTACTATTTTTGTGCAGTATTATATATTATAAACTCTTTTTATATTCTCAATACAAAACACGAAACAAATTCCACATACCATATCACCTTATAATTACCAAAGTTATGACGTACCTCTGGACATTGACCTCTTAGTTCCCATGTCATCAAAAAGGCCTGAATTTGCCTTGTAAGTTTGTGTCCAATTGATCAAACCAAGGAATCAGGGAACCTATCGAAGATAATTCCTAAAAATTAGAATCAAAATACAATATAAATAATGTCTTTGGTCCGACCAGGCATGGCATTTGGCAAAGTCTTACCTTAAAATTTTGGAGAGAAATATCTCTACACTATTCTTGCTTATAGGATTTTTAAACACGCTAACCTATCTTTTCAGTACGTGAGAAAAACTTCTTAATATGTATTATTCTCCATTAGATACGACATATCAAGGAAATATTTTTAAAATCACTATTTAAGTAACCCAAAGATGCTGCCAATTGTACAGTGATTTGTTTTTAACGTTTGGCACTGCCAAATTGGCAGGGCTATGCTAAACTTAACGGGACGTGAATAAACAGTTGTTTTCTGTTTTGGTTTTTTACTTTCTCTATACTCACTATGTACGTAGTGTATAGAGAATGTATTGCACTCCACCAAAAAATTCGATATCGAGATTTCACCGGAAATATATGTTTTAGGGTCCACTGTATCCAAAAAAAGTATTTTCAGGAAAAGGTGCGTGGTGTGTGTGTGTGTCCGTGTAAACACGATAACTCAAAATCGAAAAGTCGACAAAATACCAAACTTGGTATTTAAGTTTAGTATCTTCCAGGGATGCGACACGAAGATTTTGAGAAAAATCCCCCCACCCCAAACTACCCTTTACATGGAACTTTTTTCGAAAATTTTGATTTTCTCAAAAATGGCTCTAACGATTTTGATTAAAATATCGTAATTAAAGTTATTTACCTGACAAATAAAATGCATATTTTGAATTTTCTGGGAATAGCCTCAGAAGACCACTTTATTCTGGATGAATTTTTTATAACTACTAAATCGTAAGAGATGGACAAAAACTTAACACACAAAAAATGTAGAGCACGTTAAGACACACAATTTATGCTATATACATTTTGTTCGTGGAGTTGATCGTTTTTCAGATATTCCATTTTCTTGGTTTGAGCTTTGAAAAACTTATACCTTTCTCATATAGGAATTTGTCAACTCCTGTCCATACAAACAAAGGAACATCAGTCACATAGCAACCAGCTTTTGGCTTTCACTTTAACCTATGATACTCCCTTATTTCGCTTCTACTTACAATAAAGCAAGAAATAAGACTATTTCTATTTCTAAGAAAATAAGACTATTTTCTCGATTAGCATGAAATAAATAAAAGATAAGCTTATTAACAATAATAATTTACAGAGATATAGAGAAAGTCATGTGAATGGAACACATCAGATTTTTTTTTTTTCCTTCGTTTGGTCACACTTTCGAGCAAGGCTTGTGGACATTGAACACGTCATTCAAGAAAATGTATTTAAACTTTCGCGGCCGATGCCACGAAAAAGAAAATTTTCTTCCGGTCTTGTATAGTTCCAGGGAATTTGACATGTTTTTGTGGTAATGGTTTAGGATAGATGCTCTGTCAACAGCCATCCTAGGTGGACGTCCTCCATTTAGGTCAAGAAGAAAGTTGATAGCAAGATTAAACTTCGGATTCTCCTTTCATAGCACATTTAAAAATTACATTTTTAAAAATGTAACAAAATATGTGAATTCATTGAGCACAAAATACAAATATTGTTATAACTGCAGACTTGGTTCAGCAGTTGAAAAATCTACAATCGATATCCCAGTTTCTCATATATGGATTACATTTATGACACTTGACACTTATATTAGAATTGGAAAAGGTAATGCAGATTATAAGAATGTCAGTTTTCAATAAGAGGAAGGCTTTTTAGAGGGATTATTGATATTTATTTTGGAAGTGCCGCATCTTAGAAAAAGTTCATTTTTACATACGATAATCAAAGTATAGTGTTCTATGTATAAACAAGACATTTTTATTGTATAATACTTACCCATGTTATGGCAGAACACAAGTCTAGAGCACAAACACATTTCTCAAAACATAATGACTCTTACAACTACAATAACTTGGCTTCAATTATTTTTGGGAATCTTGGTTTCAAACGTAGGTCCTTCCTGTGGTAGTTTTGATATCAACCTGGCACAAAATGTCTAAACATGGAACTTCACAGCTGTCAATGGCAGGCCAGTAAACCAAAGAAGGTTCATGTGAGTGCATGAATTAGATTTTTTTTTTTATTTATTCTTTATTTTAGGTCGCAGAACTTCAAGGTCTTATAGCGACCACATTAAAAATCGTGTTTACAGTTTTACATCCCTAAAACAATGAAAATGTATTAGATTGTAGCATTACTTTCACTATTTACCTTCTCAATTTACCCCACATATCATAAAGAATCATATATAAAGCATCAAAACAATTGGTCTTTTTTTTAATGGATGCTATTTAACTGCTGTGGTTCTCAGTGTCCCATTCTATATTGGGCGTGAAAGACTACTTAATTTTGCTCAGAGGCCTCTCTATCAGGCTTGAGGGCAATTGGTCTTGAAATCTGTAAATAGGCATATAGTAAATGTCAAATATCACAATTAAATCAGGATCAAAACTTAACCCTTAATTGCATGAATTATTTTGTTATATAATTTTTCTTCCTTTAATTCGCAAAACCGTATTATATGCCTTTCATGGGCACCACAACTGAAGCAACTTGAACAGCTGTGATTGTTAGTGCAGTATGAAGTGGACTGGCCATCCATTCAGAACATCGTGAGTTCGATACCCAACAATTGCAGTCAAATGTGCAAGAGGTAAAGAAGGGGAGAGCACAAGTAAAATAACCAATGTGATGGCATGCTTGGATGCTGAAATTTGATTGCAACTGCAATTTTTATTAAATAAAAAAGTGTTACAGCTCTATTGCAACAGTATTAATATTTTTACAATATAACACAGCTACAACTAGCCTAATTTTATTGTTGAAGGTTAGAGGAACACAAAATTAAAAAAAAGTCCACTGAATATATCAAAGGACTTGATTAATCATCTTTGTTGCATATATGCAACACCGTGCAATAAAGGGTTAATTGTTACACTTTAGTTTTTGATGCTGATAGAGGCACAAATCGATGTATGGAGACACAGGATTTTTTTCTTCAAACTGTTTATTGAGATCATTTATAAATTTACCATTTCCTCTTCAGTTACTACACAAAACTGCTGTGTGTTTAATATGTTACTTACAAAAGTGAAATACTTGAGGTGCAGCAGTTATTTGGTCCTTTAATTGGTTTGATGGTATTTATTTTTAAACTACACTAATTTTATATCATAATCTACTTTGTGATGACAATTTAGTGGTTATACAGAAATATTATTCATGAAATAACTATGGTTTTTGTATTGAGCAGCTCATTCATCTGTTAAGTATTTTACAACTTTAATATCAGAGAGAGAGGAAATTGTGTTTTATTTTCCGCTAAGATTAATTCACTGATACATATGATCCATGTCATCTGAAATTAGGCACAGACTTTTGGCATGAAGTCTGTCAACTTTAGTATAAAAATATAGCAGAATGAATTATGCAGCCGTAAGTGTTCCTGTGATGCCCCTTATCTTCAATCTTGTATTACAAAATTTAGTTGTCATTGAAACCAAAAAGAACTTAGTTAATTTATCTTCCAAGTTTTTTTTCAAAGTTTTAAGGTAAGCACACAGAGATATTGCTATAAATGAATGTGGAATTAGTTTCTCTTATTTCTGCAGTAATAAATCACAGAATTCTGAGACACTGTATGGGGATACCTTTTAACGTGGGACGTGAGGAAGCAAGCATTTTTTCATGTTCAAAAGTTAGTCAATTCTCATGTGCAACCAGACTGAGTTTCCAGATGATTACAAGTCAATGGCTTCTCGAATGGCAACCAACATCTCCAAATAGTCCTCAGACATTTACACAGTAAATACTATGGAAGTGATTAACAGCCGGCCATTTTTTAAAAGGCCTGACACTGTTTCATTTATATTGCTTTACAAACAAATGGATGCAATCAAGCAGAATTTACTGTGTGAGAAGTAAAGGTTGTATGACCTTAGCAATATTTTTATAAATTATAACAGTTTTAGAATTTGGTTATCCAATTAATAAGACAGATTTCTTGACTTACTTCAATGATACACAGTTTAATTTTTATTTGACCAGTGCCTGCTGAGAAACAGAATGCTCTGTTCTGAATATGAAGCCCTTATATACTTATTAAGACATGGGAACTGCACATTTTGCGAGTTTTTCTGCAGGTTGCATATTCTTAAAATATATTGTTATTCTTATGACTTTTGGTATAATTAATTAACTACAATTTGAAAGAATTGAGATTAAAGTGAGCTCTAGCAGCTGATGCATGTCACAGCCCCATAGAATAATCTCTACAGAGAAGAATCTAATAGTCTGCAATATGTATCTAATTAGCTAAAACTTACTTCCCATTCCCAGGGCCTTAGAAAGCTTCTCACCAACAATGAACACATTCATTGAAATACCAGAGCAGATCAAAAAGTGACACCCTATAATTTTTTTACAAGAAAGTTTAATAGTTAAAGAAACAAAACAAACAAAAAAAAAAACAAATTACCTACTTTTTGTCACAGCAACTTTCTCAACCCATTTTTTCCACCGTGATACCAGTTTCAATATACGCTGTTTGTACAAGTCTGTTTCTCTGGAGTATAGCCATCTAACTGAGTTAACTTCTGTATCTGTCGCAAAGTGTTGCCCAACCAGGAATTTCTTCAGAGTACTAAACAAATGAAAGTCCAGCAGTGCAACATCTGGACTGTAAGTGGATGCTGGAACTGCTCCAAATCAAATATTTTGGTGATTTTCTGACAAACAACAGCAGTGGCATGAAGAATTGGACATCGTCAGAATTAATGTTGTGGCATTTGTCATGAAAGGCACGACCAAATGCACCAAAGTTTTTTAATATGGGCTGCAGCATTCGCAATGGTCCTGTGATCAGCATAGTCCACCAATAAAACACCATCTTATCCCAGAACATTGTCATAAACACTTGCTTAGCAGATTAAGTCACTTTGAATTTTTTCTTTACTGGGGAATTATCATGTTTCCAGTCCATAATTGCCTGCTTTGTTTTGGGCATTTAATTGTATGCCCACGAGTCATCATCAGTGATGATTCCTTTCAGAAAGTTGTACCCCTCTACAGTGTACTACATTAGGTGATCCTAGCTTGTCATCATTTGCTAGCCCATGTCATTTTTGGACAGGTTCTTAGGCACCTAGCAAGCACTAAATTCCAACATGTCATGAGCAATATCATACACTGCACCACAAGAAATGTTGAAATGTTGCAATAAAGATAACAGTTGCACACGCTTGTCATTCAAAATTGCCTCCTTAAAGCCCCTGACAATCTATGCTATTGCAGCTGTTACCAGCCTCCCAGAGTGTGGCAAATCACTAAGGTTTATGCAACCCTCTTGGAAGTATGCACACCTCCTGGAGACATTGCCTTAATCATCCCTATTCAAGCCATACATGTCCCTGTGAGTTTCGCTCGGTTTATGCCTTTTGGCCCACAAATATCCAACCATTCCTCTCTGCTCTTCACATGTGGAGGACAGTAGTATGTATGCCATCTTTGTTGCATAGTTTATGTTTCTCTTGCTAGAGCTGCACATAAAACAAGAACTACCTTCTATAGCAAAAACTTCAAACTATATCTGTCAAATTGCTACATTACAGCTGGAATACCGAAACTGAAGACATTATTGTGGGTTATTTTTTGACTGGCCCTCGTACATGAATTTCAACTTTCCCTCTCTGGTTCTGGTTACCGTTAGGTATTGTTGTGAATCAGCCTTAAGTCCTGCTTTCCCCATTAGTCCCTCTGCACTGACAGTAGGAGTTGACATGCTTGTATTGCAGATTCTAAATAATTACAAATAACGGTTGAATCTATGTGTGCAAACAGGTTTGTGTCTGAGAGAAAGAGATACTAACCGCCTTTATGTATCTCATTTAGATTTTCTTACCATTCTATTATCTTATTGCAGGAAACTGTTTCAGAGGTGAATGTGTTAGATGGAGCACTATTATCATCACAATCATCAAGGTAATATTTATTCAGTCTTACAACTTTTAAATGAACAAATGTATGTCATACTGAATAACTTCATAGATTTGAGATTTTTCTTTCTTTACCACACTAAACGTTTGATTTTGATTTGAGCTTAAACATTTCAGGTTATTTTCAGGAGGAGATTGTCAACATGGCACTGTTTCATGTACCTCAATCACCCACTCAGATTCACAACACTGCCAAATGGGAGTAGTTGTTTCAGACTTTAAAACTGCCTATATGTTTCCAGACCCTACAACATTCAAATGTGAGAGATGTCAGAAGTTTTTCAGATGGAAGTCCAACTTAGAGCAGCATGTTTTGTCACATTCAGACATAAGACCTTAAAAATGTGACATATGTGAGAAGTCTTTCAAATGGAAGTCCAGATTAGATCAGCATCTTTTATCACATTCAGAGATAGACTTTACAAATGTGACATATGTCAGAAGTCTTTCAAATAAAAGTCCAACTTAGAGCAGTATGTTTTGTCACATTCAGACATAAGACCTTTACAGGTGTGACAAATGTCAGAAGTCTTCCAAAAGTAAGTCTCATTTGGAGACTCATGTTTTGTCACATTCAGTCATAAGACCTTACAAATGTGACAAATGTCAAAAGTTTTTGAAATGGAAGTCCCAGTTAGAGCAGCATATTCGGACACACGACCATACAAATGTGACAGATGTGAGAAATCTTTCAAACAGAAGGAACACTTAGAGAAGCATATTGTGATACATTCTGACACAAGACCATACACATGTGACAGATGTAAGAAGTGTTTCAAACAGAAGGAACACTTAGAGAAGCATATTGTGATACATTCAGACACAAGACCATATAAGTGTGACAGATATGAGAAGTCTTTCAAACAAAAGAGCAACTTGAACAGACATATTCTGTTACACTGACATATTACCATATTGTGTTAGAAGTCCTTCAAACAGTAGTTCCACTAAGAGCAACATATTCAACTACATTCTGGTATTAAACCATATAAATGTTCCAGATGGGAGAAATCTTCAATTTCAACCATAACTTGCTGCAGCATATTCTACTAGGGTTGGCTGATAAGTCCCGGGCCTCTCAATGAAATCAACATTAAAAACAATTCTTTCTGCTTTATTTGCCAACATAATCTCCAGAAAGGCCAATACATTTGTGATATTGCTGTTCTAATTTAATTAAGCCATTGCTGTAGTGCGATTTATCATGGTCCTCAAAATAGCCATTTACCGCATCAATGATCTCCTCATTGCTATGAAATCTTCATTCTCCAAGAAATTTTTTAGGTTTGGGAGCAGGTGGTAGTCACTGGGTGCTAGATATGGCAGAAAGGGTGGATGTTCAAGCAATTCCAACTTTAATTCCCAAAGTTTTCCTATTGCAATCACTGAACAATGGGCCGGAGCATTGTGATGAAGCAAGATTTTTTTTTTATGCCAAATGAGGTTCTTTCTTTTCACCTCATCACTCAAATATTGAAGTAAGCTTGCATAGTAGTCACCAGTGAAACTTTTACCCTTTTCCAAGTAATTAATAAAAATTATTTCCTGTGCATCCCAGAAAACATTCGCCATAGCCTGGTTAGATGACAACATTGACTTTGTCTTTTTTTTTGGAGTTGGTTCATGTGATGCAATCCACTGTTTTGACTGTGATTTACTTTCTGGTGTAGTGATGTATCCAAGTTTGACCTATAGTAATAAGCTGTCTCAAAAATGTACTGGGATTTTTATGGTAGAGCTCCTTATCCTTAACAGAGACAGTTTTTCTTTGCAACTTTTAATGAGGTGTCAACAAATGCAGCACTCGTGTTGTACAGACATTGTGAAAGCCCAAAACATTACTTAAAATATTACCTGCACATTCTTTTGATATGTTTACAGTCTCTGCTATCTCAAATAACTTTAATCTGCTGTCTTCCAGTGAATTCATCTGCGATGAGGTTTTTTAATGACCTCTGGACTTATCACTTTTACAGGGTGTCCAGGGCGAGGCTCATCATAATGCTCTTATGTCCCATTTTAAACTCTGCAACACACCTTTTAATCATTGAATATGAAGGGGCAGAGTCTTTCAATGTACTGTCCATTTCCTCATTGATTTCTTTTGGAAGTATTTGTTCATTGCTCATTCATTCAAATCCTCCATTTTCATGAATACTCTAAAGTTGTCTTGTTTAAAATGCTATCATTCAAAAACTAAACAAACTATTGACCTATAACTATGGATACAGGCTAGTCTAGAGTAAAACTATACGATGCTACCATCTAATTATTCTAGTGGCACCATATCTGTGTGAAGCCCGGGACTTATTAGCCAATCCTCGTATTATATTCGGACATAAAGAAATTGAAATGCATTAAATTTTAATGATTTCACTCAAATTAAAGTGCACTTAAACAACATATTACAATGCACTCTAACCTATAAACATATTAATCTGTCTGTTATACAAACTTATTCAAATGAAAAACTAGCATATTGTTACATTTAGACACAAAACTAAACAAATGTTACAGAAGAGATAACTCTTTCAAAAAGAACATTAATTTGTAGCAGCATTTTTATTACTCTATAGTCATGCAACTGTAACAGATATGCACACTGTTTCAAAGGAAAACTAACTTGGAGTTGCATATTTAATTAATTTCACGCATAATACTATACAAATAGGAATTATTATATCAGCAGTTTTTGTTTTTCATTTTTATGACAAAGAAATACTTATGAAAGACAAACATGAACCAAAATTATTTTATTGCCTAAAGACAACTAAAATGGCAATTATTTTTCCAGCTAGTTCCCATAAAAATTAAGGTATTTGTCATATATATATATATATATATATAAATGAACTTTCAAATACATTCTTCAAAGAAGGCTGCCGCCAGCAAATGCAGGAAGGTCTTCTTAGTTTTTTAAAGTTCTCTTCACAATATTCCTTTCTGCCTGTAAAAAATGAATAACGCTTTACAACTTGCACTTGGTGGGAGAATCAAGATATTGGCCATGTTGAAGTGCCTGTAGCTCAGCTTCAAATGATGTATTAAATTTGACCTTGGAGGACATAATGCTGAGTTAGCTATCCAGTAGCACAGTGTACATCTGCACCTCCTTATACTTCTCTGTTCACATAGCAAAGCAATTGGAACTTGAAAAAAAAAAATAGCTGTATAATTACAAGTTTCAAGTGAAAGTCAAACTTAAGAATGCATACTTGGTTTCTTCAAACACCAGTTCTTCTAAATGTTATACCTAACACACCATAATATTACTCTCTCTTTGTGAAAATAAACACATTTATAGCTCATGTGTATTACTTTATTGTGAAGTAACCTTTAGATGTTGATATTAATTGAGACAGTAGAACACACTAAGTTGAGTAATGTTGGAAGATCTCCAAATTAGGTCAAATTCAAAAGCACTGTTTCTACTCATTTGTGCCAAATAGTATCTGGATATAAAGAGAAGCACTCTTATGTCATTCAGATACAAAACCATATAAAGCTTAGAAATGTGAAAGTAACTGTAAAGAGATCTGTAGAGATCTATCTTATGATTCACTTTTATTTAAATTATTTACAAAGATTTTTAAAATTGAAGCAGGAATATAAATTATTTGATTTGTAACACAATATCACACTCTTATTTGTTCAACAAGGACACATTTATGAAGCTGAAGTTTGCAGCATGATGAATTTGAGAGGTGAAATTTGGTTTTTGTTTGTAACAGGAAATTGAACTACAAGCATCACATTATTTAATTAGGCAAAACAATTGTTTTTCGTTTTTTGCATTTTTTGATCAAATTTCACTGATGTCTTTCCCTTAAGTAAGAAACTATTGGTTTTGAAACACATCGGTTTGTAGAACTCTGACATCATTGCCTTGAGGCTTGATGCACATTTTGCATGGACAACACCCAATGTATGATGTCATGTTCATCCATACCATCTAACTTTAAGGCAGTGTTTGGTAGTGTTTAACGCCCACTTTAACTACTAATGGCATCGCAGGCGGTGACACTGATGATACATGAATGATGATGGAGCACCGGTGGAATGCGATGGCGGGGGAAACCGGAGTACCCGGAGAAAACCCGCCCCAGCGCCGTTTTGTCCACCACAAATCTCACATGCGGTCGCTTGGGATCGAACCCCGGCCGTCTAGGTGAGAGTCGAGTGGTCTAACCACTCGGCCACGGCGTAAGGCAGTGTGACAGGCACACTTGTCAACATGGAGAGTATACAGAGCTGAAAGAGAGACAACAGTGTCAGAAAGAAACACACAAGTACATGCATGTGCACAAATTGCTTGAATATATAATCAAGTTTGGAGGTTGTATTTCACTATAAGACAGGTATATATTGCAACAAGCAACAAGGAAAACTTGGAAATACAGAAGAATGGAGAACAAAAATAATAAGCTAAAAAGATATATATATATATATATATTGATGGTAGGGAAATGTGCCTACATTTAAAGCTGGAATATATAAGAAAGTTTTTATTCCAAATCACTGCAATCCTAAGCAACATATAAGAAGTGTACACATGTTTGACAAGAATATAATTGAAGATATACAATCTATATGTTCAAATTAATTTACTTTTGATACTTTAGAATATTATAGCTTTGGTTTTTATTATCATTATTCGAAGGGAATGTGGAAACGTAAATAAATGTTTCATAAGAGGAACAGTTTGGTTCTAATAAAATATTAAGTGATTGCTGTCAGAATGCAGACACTGAAATTGCTATCATACTAGTCTTGCAAATCGAGTAGCAACATTGTACTTTACAACATTATACAACACAGTCATTACCTGGCCATCACTCCAAATCAGAGCTTTGCAAGCATTTTGTTATGGATAGACACCATATATGAATAACCTGATGTACGTATTAGGAGACTCTGCACTAATTATCCACTATTATACTGTATTGTTCATCACAGTGGAAGAGTAATTGAGCAACTTAGGAATAACTTCTCTTTCCAGCCATTTTGTAAACTTTGCAGCATTTTTGTCATTATTCCAAAATGTTATGTGAATGTCAACATTAGCGAGCCATTTATCACAAAACCACTTTCTCTGCATGCATGTGCTATTATCAACCTAAGTATAATACTTTGTAACTCCTAACTCATTTGCAGATTGATAATGTGATAAGCACCTACATTTATTTCTTTTAGTAGCCTATACTCCTCTGTTGTCAACATCCATGAATTTTTGTAAGGTAATTAGTATGCCAGAACACAATTTGGGGCTTTCAATTAGCAGCTGTAGTTTAGAATCAAATTTCTTCCATTTAAAGCCTACGAAACCATTTTTTTTTTTTTTCAGTTAGGCAAAACTGTCATAACTAGGGATGCTTTAAGTTTTATTTTTTAAAATATTTGTTTGAATAATAAAACACATTCTGATCTTCCTTTAGGAGAGCATTGGTAAAGTGTTGTACAAAACAATTTTTTTTTCCAAGGTTATGTTTTATATTGTTTCAAGGTGTGGCTAATGTCCCTATGTACATCATAGAGATGTACCAGTGTTTTTTTTTGTAGTGTTTAACGCCCACTTTTACTACTTGTGGCACAGCAGGCGATGATGTACCTGTGGATATGCCTTGTTGTACTTAGGGACAGTAGTTAAAGGAAGGTGAAAAATAAAACCAACATATGTTATGAATCCATTATTTATTAATCCTTGACACAATAACTTTTGTTATTCATTACAAATAACTTTATCCAAGGTTGTATCCTGCAAAAGAAATAGGGAGCACTAAAGGTTTTGATAACTTTCACCACAGTTGGGGTAGGCAGCTTAGGTTTGACATTTTCACTACTAACTCCATAAGTTTCAAAATCATCAACAGTTCTAAATTTGGATAAATCATTATTGGATATACATTTAATTAAATACTTAAAACAATATTTTCAGATCCATTTGTTTCAATATCCCCCAGGGACCTACTGCAGTAGGTTGGTGTTTGTGTATGGGAGTCCTGAGCCAACCTTGACTGCCTCATGTGCGCAACTTCCGAGTGGTGAGGGCATAAGTCCATCAAAGCGCCCACCCACGCCTAGGCCGTGCGTGAAGACCCGTGTCGGTGGAACGGAATATCGTGGTTGATTGAGGGTCAGACGCCAGACGCAAAATTGGTGATCGGGGCATGCCCCGGTAGTGTGTCAATGGCGCAGTACCGAGCCGCATGGCGGCTTTACCTGCGAAATGAGCTAGGGAATTTGTCAGCTGGTTGTGTGTGTTGAGGGATGAAATGTAGTGTTCTGAGGGATAAAATGTAGGTACAGGGAATTTTGTAGGGAGAGGACACGCCCATGGGCGCTTGCACGGGCCAGTCAGGAGGCCGCGCAGTTTTCTCCCGCCTGGAGGAAAATTAAGCTGTTTTAATTTGGATTAAGCGTTCACCCGTTATGAGGACGACACACCATATTATTTGTACCCCGTTTTGGTTACGGGTTAGTGTCGCTTTTCCCTTTTCAGGTTCAATTTAAATGTGTCTCAGGGGAGGGGGCGTGGCTAACCGAGAGGGCCAATGGCGTCTCTCGGCAGACGGAATGAGGGCAGGCGACGTACTTCTCTGGGATCATAATTTCCCAGAGAATTCACCAGTTGATTAGGGTGGGTTGAAATTTTGTTGTACAATGATCGGGTCCTCGATCTGATGAGGTCGATAATGTACGGCATACCGGAATGTTCATGAAGGATGTGGGCGGGAAATCTCCAGCCGATACGGTAGATCATCCGTAGTGCCCGGTTCTGCAGCGTCTGGACCCTGAGGAGCACGTAGTTAGCTACGGTCCCCCAGATCTCGCAGCCGTACAGAACCAGAGGCGGAATGATCGCCCGGTACAGCTGAAGCTTTAAGGTAAGGGGCATGTTCTGTGAGCTGAGCATGGGGTAAAGCTGCATGAGAACAGCATGCCCTAGGTTGACCTTGCCCCTGACATGCGGAGTGAAAGTCCCGTCGGTCCAGCGTAACTCCGAGATACTTTACCGTGTTCACCCAAGGGATCCTACGGTGCCGTAAAACTAAGTTCCGCTGAAGCCGATTTCTAATGGTTTTCGCCAGGAGAATCGCAGAGCTTTTCTCCAGGTTAATGGCCATTCGCCATCTCTCTCCACCTGCCAATGGCATGGAGTTGGGCTTGGATTTGCCGAAAGCTATATCTGGTGTTCCGGTTCACAGCGAAGATCATGAGATCGTCCGCATACTGACAGGTGTGTGTGCTGGGGTGGGTGGGGATGTCGGCCATGTAAGCTGCAAAGAGCGCTAGAGACAGCACGCTACCTACCGGCACTCCCGCGCCAATGGGCCGCTCTGTAGCAAGTTCCCCCTTCACTTTTACTCGGAAGCTTCGATTCTGAAGAAGCATCCAACAATACCGCAACCGTTTTAGACCTCTCCTGGAAAGCCAGGGAGGCCTTCTCGGCCACACGCAGTAGTTGCACGGTCATGGAGTGTCCAGGGCGAAAACCAAAGTGATGCTCGGGTAGGAGGCCTCTTTCCTCAAGGTGAGGTCCGAGGCGGGCAAGGAGCGTCTCTCAAATACTTTCGAGGAGGCTGATGGAACGGTAGCTGGCCAGGAAAACCGGGTTCTTCCCCGGCTTTAAAACGCATACCAAACGGGCCTCCTTCCACGTAGCGGGAAAGTGGCGCATATGTAAGCATGCGTTATAAATCCGGGATAAATACGGCACGGCTTTTCGGGGAAGGTGCTGGAGCATTTCCGCTGTTACACGGTCCTGTCCAGGGGCTATTTTGGTTTTTAAGGAAAGGATTTGGGTGGCTACCTCTTGTGGGGTAGCTATAGGGACGTGAAACTCCTCGTCGTTCGCGGGCGGGGCCTCTAGGAAGCCCTCTAGCACCCACTCGATGAGTTCAGTTTGGTCTTCCTCCTAGGGCTCTTCTCTGGGCTGGAATTGATTTTCCAGGTAGTCTGCAAATGCAGCTGCTTTATCCAGGGGCTCGAAGGCAAGATGGCCCCGGGTGCCATGGATAGGATGCCGGTATTCCAAACTGTGTTTCCGCAGGCCACGGACTATTCGCCAAGGTTTCCTCTCGTGGAGGTTAACATACCTTAACGTATGCTCCCAGGCCTCTCGACGGTGTGCTCTAAGGAGACGACGGGCCAGGGATTTGATATGTCTCCTATCCTGGGATGGCGAAGTTTCTGCCATAGCTTTCTGACAGCATTTTTTGCTTTAATCAGCTGTCTTAGGTGTGTAGGAAGGACGGAAGGGTGAGGTGTTTCGAAAGAAATGCGGTGTGTGTGAGCGCGGACCGCATTTAGGACTGTGTTAGAGAACTGCGCGGCCGCCGCCTCGAGAGACTATTGAGTCTATTCGAGGGTTAGCGTCCACGGAGTTCTGGAGGGATAGCACAGCAGCATCCCAGTCGAATTCTTCTATCCAGTCTGGTGTGACCAGAGCTGTGAGTGAAACGTCGGAGTCCAGAGCATTCACAACCGAGAGGTCCAGATGGAACGGAATGTTTTTGGTGACAATGAAATCAATGATGTCCGCCCTGCCGTCTGGCGGGAAGTACGTTGGACCTCTCGGACCGTGCGCGAAAAGGGCCGGGTCTCCGCTGATGAGGCGGTAGATTCCGCGGCCCTTTCTGTTTTGGGTGCGACTGTTCCAGTTTGGATGGTTCGCGTTGAGGTCGCCTGCTATGCAAACTCTGTGGTCGAGGTTAAGGAGTGCCTTCAGGTTCGCTTCATAGAAGCGGCCGTCCGGCGGGTCATATACCGCTACTAGCACTATTTCCGACCTCCCCAAGGAGATCCTTATGGCGGTCGCTTCCAAGGGCTGTAGCGGAGGAATGGTGATAGGAGTGTGGGTAAGGTGATTTTTAATAAATATAGCCGTACCACCGGGTCGATCCGTCCGATGGGCGACGTAACTTGGCAGATGGAATGGAATACCAGCGTGCAGATGCGTCTCGCAGACCATTAGGATATAAATCCCGTGATCATCTATAAACTCTAAGATGCCCGGCCGCTGTTCCCAGACTCCGTTTGCGTTCCAGAACGCAACTCGCAAAGATCTACGGGTTCTAAGCCCCGCCTTTACGAGCTGGAGTGAGAGAAGAGCAGTCGGGCCGTCTCATGCATGATGGTGACCTTCTGGAGGGCGGGGATGTGGGGGCTTGTCAGTTTTTCCTTGCAGCGCTGATATGAGGTCGGCAAACCAGGCTGAGAGCTCGGAAAACTCGATCATATCGTCGACAGGCACGGAGAGGTTCTCTCAAGGTGAAGCTACTGCCTGGGCAGTGACTAAAGCAGCAGCTTCGCTCTCATTGGTCGAGCCAATAGGAGCTGCTTGCTGCTCTGGAGGGGGAAGCTGCGTGGCTGCTTGGCTGGGCTGGCCGCCCGCGGTCAGCGGGACAGCTGGCTCGGCTGTTGCGGCTGCAGGTGCCGGGGTTGAGTTTGCCGCAGCGGCGGTTTGAGCCACGAGCTTCTTGGGAGGCCGTGTCTGTTTCTTCTTCTCCTGCTTGGGTCTCTGCTCCCTGGGGGGCTAACCTGAGTTTCCGAGCACTCGGTCTGGTTTGCTGGTACAGCCAGCGTTGCCTCAGCCTGTCGAAGCACTTCTACATACCTCGACATAGCGTTGGCAAAGCTGGTGCCTTAACGCACATTCGGCGGGTTGGTAATGGCTCTGCCCTGCCTTGCCTGGATTATCTCCAGATTTTTGGGGCAACCGCCATAGATGCCAATATGGCGTCCCTCGCAGTTTGCACACTTAGTTACCTCTCTGGGGCGAGGGCAGTCTTTTACATGGTGCTCACTTGCACAGCGCAAGCAAGCGGTGTTCCGCTCACACGCGTGGCTAGATTGGTGGAAGCGCAGGCATCGACACCACTGCGCCGGCCCCTCTCTGCCGTGGTGTGGCTCGAATCGCACTCTTGTGCTGTGCAGGGTGGTCACCGTGTCAATCTTGGGAATTCCCTCCCCATCTTTCTCAACAATGACCAAAAATAGGAGCATCTTGACCTTGGTGGGCTCAGCACCCTCGGTTTGGGAGGTTTTGGTCAATTGGATAACGGTCCGCGGATTGATTCCGTGTTCCTCCGCCAGGCCAACACGGATGTCCTCAGGGTCGGTGTCCGTATCAAGTCCTCGGATCACTCGTCGGACTAAGTTCCGTTTCTGGAGGGAATATGTATGAAACTGAATTTCACACTTCCTCAGAACCTCCCTTGCCTTCTCGTGATCGTCGGGGTTCCTGGTCCGGATGATGACACTTTTGGAGTAACGGGTGGCCTGGTACTCTTCCGAGAACGCTACCCGTAATTACCTCATGACTCTGACAAGGTTGGGAAATGGGTCGGCCACAATTGACGGTACTCTTCCCGCCCGTTGTGAGCGATGGCTCTCGGGGATGGTGGCTGCTGCAGGTGTGGGGGAGGCGCGCCCCTCCGGGTTTGAACCGGAGGTCTTTCGGCGCCTGTGGACCACCGTGATAAAGCCGTCGGAATCGGCTTTGCTCTCAGGCACCAGGGTAGACTAGGCTTCGGAGGGGGCAGATGGAGCAACTGGTGTGGAAGTGGATTGCGCCACTTCCGGGGTGAGAGGGACCGCGGTCCCTTGGTTGACTAGGCGGGAGGAAGACTTCTTCTTGCCAGAAGTCTTCTTAGTTCTGCCCTTAAGGGCTAAAGCCCGTGGACAGGGGTTTGGCTTTGAGGAAGAGGTGGTAGGTAAAGGATTGCTCATTTTGTCAGGTATTACCTGTGCGGTGGTACTTGGCTTGTCAAAGTCATGTGCAGGTGTCATCTGGCTCCCCACAGAGGACCGGACGTCTTACGACGCGTCGATTGGGGCGAACCCCGGGTCCAGACCAAAGTCCGGACCCTTGGCTTTGGCCTTGTGAGCCCGCGGTAACATCAGTCGGTCAGTCAGTGCCAAGTACATCGGAGTACCAGGTTGAAGCTCAGGAGGCAAGGGAAGAGAAGGTCTTCGCTCTCTTCCAGGGCAGGATGCGGCAGGGCGAGTTGGTGTCTGCGGCAGATCAGGGGATGGCGCTGGTGGAGAAGCTCGACGAGCTTCCTCCAGGAGGCACGCTAGAAGGGGGCCAATGCCCACTGCGGTCCTCCTTGAAGCGCAGGTGTTGCTCTCCAGCTGGCGGGATCTCCGACGGATACGGCCGGAGGGAGACAAGGCTATCAGAGGGACGCTGCCCACTACCAGTCTCCGCTAGGGTCCCTGTAGGGTGGTCCTTCCACCGTTGGCAGATTACTACCAGGCGTGACCAAGCAGGCTCTTGCAGAGGCTGCTCTCTAGAAGATGCTTTGCACATCTGAGCCTGGGCCTCTGTCTTCCAGTAAATGAGTAAGGTTCGCAGCCTGATACACCACTTTGGTCTCTATTTCACCTAAATAGGAGGCGAGGGATTAACCCACCACTAGCCAATCCACCAGGATTAGGTACTATACCAAACTCCTGGGTGAGTAGGACGGCGAGTCTACTATGTCCCCTGTGTAGCCCTATCACTCAAGTGGGGTGAACTTTTGGGGTCCATGGTAGTTACAGAACATTAGAGATGAAATTCTTTACCATTTTTATGGCTAAAACAAAACCAACAGCAATTTTAGTGTTAAGGAAAAGAAGTAGTAGAGTTAAATGGTCCTTGATTAGTAGTAATAATTAGGACAGAGGAAGGATACAAAGGGATCTTGATAAAATTGCTGATTCAGTTACTGCTGTAGTAGGACACGGAATGGTACACTACTGGTAGAGGCATTTACGGCATCCCATGCGGAAAAAGAATGACAGTAAAATGTTAGGCAGTTATCCAGTTAAGGACGAACAGCACAGGACTAACTCACGCGGTTTTGTTATCACCACACGCGCATTGGACGGTTTGTCCAATAAGAAGCTTCAAAGTATCCGGCAGATTAAAGCGTCACATTTATGTATCGGGTTCAACGCAAGGTTAATGGTGACTTCGTGCCTACCCATACCATGTTCCTTGCCTGTGATTGGGTGGATCTCCCTCAAAGAATTAAGGCAGCGTATGAAGCCATCGGGGTTATGTCCTATATTCCTAACCCACTCAGATGTTATGAAAGACAGCGGTTTGGGCATACGAAAGATATTTGTATTGGCTCTTCTACGTGTAGTAGCTGTGGTGAGGCCTGGCACGATGGATCATGTTCCACCACTACATCGTGTGTTAATTGCAGCGGGGAACTCTCGTCTAGTTCCCGCACTTGCCCTCTTTTCATAGAGAAGAGAGCGATCCAGGAGGTACGAGTGAGAGACAATGTGTCCCTCTTAGAAACCCATAGGCCTTAACCAACCCGCTGTCCCGCTGCGCTACCTATGGCTTAGTAGCAGCTAAACCGGTACCGCATCAGGAAATCGTTACTAAAACCTGTGATATAAACGGGTCACCATTGCAGAGAAGTCCCTCGTTACCGCGGCACTAACAAAAACTTCAATATCTACGAAATCTGCCACCGTTAAGAGCACTCCAGCAGCAATGTCACCCAAACCGTCAACCTCGGGCAATAACACCGTTACACCCGCTTGATATTTTACACTAGCAAAGAAATTTAAGACGAGTTATGCGAGACCGACTTCCTAAAGCAAACAGACTAGTCCTCTCCGACAGTATCTACGGGAAGGAAAAGTCAACGCCAATCTCCACGCAGATCCTTTTCTTAGAAATCCTCTGGAAGGAGTACCGATTGGTGACCACCGTCTTCGCCGATCAGCACCTCTGATTGGTTCGAGGTTCTCGAACTGAAATTCTCTATTGCATAGGGCTCTTTTCCCAAGGAGTAGACGGATCAGGAAGATTCTGCCTTCTCTGTCAGACGCACAGTGCGTAAGCAGCAGTGATACTCCGACATCCAAAAAGAATAAATGAAACTGAACAGCACAGCCGAATATGCAGAAACGGCTATCAATTTAGATCTATACCACGCTGTTGACCATTGTACTAAGCGTGACTCTGTTTGCTCTAGCGATTAATTCTATCTCGCAATGTGTTCCCCCAGGTGTCTCGTCCTGCTTATTTGTAGTCATCTTTGCCGTCTTTTGCACTTCTCAGCATACGCTGTTTTTGGAACTCCGTCTGCAGCAGTGTTTAGACAACTTAGCTGATTGGACTTCTCAAAATAGCTTTCGTTTCTCACCTGAAAAGTAAGTCTGCATTAACTTCTGGCGCCATAGAAGGCGCATGCCGCCTTCGCTTCGACTCGATCCAGATTTATTTCTATTTGCCGATAAAGCGAAATTCTTGGGGTTTGTATTCGATCGGAGACTATGTTGGTCACCACATATAGCACACATAAAAGCGCGATGTTAGCGTACTCTCAATATTTTACGCATACTAGGTGGCAATTCTTGGGAAACGGATCGGTTAGTGTTGTTTCGTCTTTATCGTACTCTGATGTGACTGTCCATTTTGCGGCTTGTCCCTCTGTGCTATAAAGGCTAAACGCTGTGCATAATAGGGCATTTGTGTGACTTTTGGAGCTTTTCCGACCAGCCCAGTTGTGAGACACTACACCGAATCTGTAGAACCTCTTCTGCGATGTCGGCGGGATATTCTGCTAGCTAATTATAGCTGTACCCTTAAGTGCCTTCCTGCGCGTCCATTGTTTTCTCCCTTTTAAACACTGTACAGGACGACCACTATAAAAGCCACTAACGGAGTCCAAAGCCTGCAGGATCTCGTTTCCAGGAGCTACTTCGAACGCATGAATTTCAAATACCTCGTATGTTTCCAAAGGGGGAGAGGTTGCTCATATCTTCTTTACCTATTTCATCCCATTACAGGGGCTGTATTTGTATATATACCGATGGACATAAATGCCCTGCCGGAGCTGGATGTGCCATTGTGATTAGTACTGAATGATATTCTTTCGGTTTACCTAGTAGCGTATCCGTTTATATTGCGGAGCTGTATGCTATTCTGTTTGTACGCCGTCGAGACTTGGGTGACTGCCTTATAATGAGTGATTCTCTCTCTGCCCTTCAGAGCTTCGTAGCTTTATACAGCGGTCAGTGGTCATCCTATCGTATAGCTCATTCTGGATATGCGTCACATTTTGCACGCTTTGGGCGTAAATGAAGAGTTTGCATGGAGTGCATGGTTACGTAGGCTTGTCGGGAAATGAACTAGCGGATTTGGCAGCCAAGATAGCAACCACGGCACCGAGAACTGCATTTCGCTCTGTGACATCTACAGACAGGCTCTTTGTACGGAGAACAGGGCTGTCGTCCTGGCATGGGAAATGCGCAGCTCTTCGTGGAAACAATCATCGCGAAGTGAAGGACCTCCCCAAAAATGGGTGACCTCATCCCGTATATCTCGTGGTATTGGCGCGCTTACGCATCGGTCACTGGTTTTCCACACACAACTAACTGTTTAGGAGGGACCCCGCTCCTGTCTGTCCGGAATGTGGACAAGAATTGACGGTCCGCTACGTCTGCTAGAGTGTACTTGTCTAGCATATTTATGAGGCACTCTGCAACTACCGGCGAGTACCAAACAGACAGTGGCGGATGCAACCGGAGCTGTAGATTTCTTTTTAAATTCTATCATCCCTCCCCCACTTTTAAGATTGAAATATATATTAATATTCATTTTACTTGTTCAATTTTTTATAAAAGGGGTAACTACGTTTTTCTTTTAATATTTTTAAAATGTTACCCTAATGCACCTTTTTAGAGCTTTGCTTTTACTTATACCTTTTTAGCTTTATTGTTTAACTTTTTTTAGAACACCTTTGGTTTCTGCCAGGACGAGTTTTATTTTACTGTATTTTATTTATAATTGAGTTAGTTTTTGTGACTTATTTCCATTCCTTTATTTTTATTGCCCTTATCGCTTGGTTTTAGCACCTTATATATTATTTGGGCTCATATAACTCAGAAGTTCAGCGCCCTTAAACACCAAGATTAATCATCAGCTGTTTCAATAACCTTAAATTTAGCTACAAATTGCTTAAAACAGCAAAGTGATTCTGATCTCAATTAGAATGTGGTCACAATAATTTACTTTGACGGTTTTCATGCGGTGTTTCAAATATTTTGCTGAAGCGTAGTCATGATCATCCAACAAAGCTATTAAATTATCACTTTCATCATTCAGGATGTTATCTTCCATTGCCTCATCTTCACTTGTATCAGTAGTAATCTTCTTAAATCTTCTTTTGCTTGTCTCCATAAACCTTCATATTTTTTTTTATTTTCAACTGTCATTTTTCTGAAAAATAGTGAAGATGCTGTATTTTCCCGTGCGACAATGCTTTTGGGGTCTTTCTTAAGTGTTTCAGTCTTTGAAAATGCGTTTATCATTTCCAGGGAAATTACCGCCA
Organism: Hymenopus coronatus; assembly: GCA_030762935.1. Classification (NCBI taxonomy): domain Eukaryota; kingdom Metazoa; phylum Arthropoda; class Insecta; order Mantodea; family Hymenopodidae; genus Hymenopus; species Hymenopus coronatus. The sequence continues at coordinate 14,870,988 of CM060899.1, read as the reverse complement.
TAGAAGAGTAGTTTGCTAAAGCGGGAGAGATGCTTACTATACAAGATGATAATTGTAGTTCAGCTGAGATTTGCACATGTGGTTCTGTTGATGGTGAGCACTGAGAAGATGATGAATGTTGAGTTGTTGATTCTAAACCATTTGGTGTTGGAATCGAGACTTGGACACCTGCACTGTTTGGATTAGGTCGATCAGTCACATCAGATGGCAGGAATTCATGATCTCGAAATATTTTTGCATTTAGTGGAAAAAGACTAGTGACTGGAAACCACCTGTGCTTGATGGTGTAAACGAGAGTATAGGCCCTCTCAACCAGTTCTACTATTTCTTAGATGGTTAAAGGTTTTCCTGCATTTTAAGATTATGTCATCCACTCTATCATAAGTTTATAATAGAATGTTTTGAGAGACCCAAATATTTTGCGATCAAATGGTTGCATTTTATGTGATGTACAAAGTTACTATGTTTATGCCAGCTGTTTTGCTCTAGATATAGCTGGTGAGACATATATGTGATATTAATGATTGTCCATAAGCAGAAGAATTGGATAATCAACATATGGTTTGGTATGCACGTTAAAATGGTTAAGAAACTACACGAAAATTTCCTTATTGGACCACCCTAAAGGATTTGCAGCTACAGACCCAACTGGAGCACCCTTTAGCAAGAACTCATTAAAATTCACTCTAAAAACACGAAAGGGGATGCTACACTGTTCCCAATTGCATTTACTCCAATAGTCATTTTTACATTAACACCTCGTTCACCGGATGTCATTGCACCAATTGCCTTCATATTTTGGGGGCCGAAACTTTTGGAGCATTCTACCCGTTTGAGAACCCAGTCTCAACTATATTGAATATACTTACTGGGGAGTAAGAATACCTAGAAGTACTTCGGTATGCTTTGCAAAAAAGCTAGTTAGAGTTTCCCTCTTGAAAGAAGTGACCCTATAAAGAATGGTTGTTTTGTGGTCCGAAGTGTAAGTTCCGTGTACTGGCGTGATCTGAACCACCTAGCCCAACCTTCTGCTGCCACCTCATCAACATTCCAATTAGCTGCATAAGTCGTCTTATTTTTTTTCTGAAAATTCAAATAAGTGTTTGCGAAGATTTGTTATGGTCAATACATAGTGTAAAACAGCACACTATTTCAAAAAGTTTACGAGAAGCCTTTCCACTTCCTCATTAAATACTCTTTTCACATCATAATTTGTGCTACTGTCACAAATTTCAGCACTGTGTATTTTTGCATGTAACGAGCAGATTTTGCTACACCATACTTCAGTGCTGCAGAACGAATTTACATACAATCCCTTCTCTCGATGTTTGCCGCTTCTTATTTGCTTTGCTTCGTCACATGTTCAAAAGTTTCCTGAAACCAATTAAAATTTTAAATGAAGTACCGAGGTAATCATAAAGCCCTGTCTTTAGGCACATCAAACTACAACTTTGAAAATATTTCTACATATATAAAATGCCTTATATATATAGGAAAGGGATACAACTGAGATTTAACAACTATATGCTACTAGTGTTGTACTTACTAATTTTCCGGTACCTATGGGAGTGATGTAAACAGAAAAATAAAGCGTCAGAAAATACTTTTAGAGGTCGAAATGAATAAATTCCTCAGAGCACCATCGGCAAGTAGTTCACAATAGCGAAAGTAGATGGCAGAGACATTATTTTCAACACAGCAAAGTAAAATTTCTCTCAGGTTTTGCCTATTAAACAAGGCTTGTCCTTGTGTGCGACAGTTTTCCCTACTTCCTGCTGCTTACTAAATTTGCATCAAGCCATCCTTAAGTTTTTGCATCTTTAACGCTGTTTCTTTGCTTTGTATATTGAAAATTTGACTTTGATATGAGGAGTAACAGACTAAAACTTAGTAACTTTGTAATACATTTTCAGTCTAATTAAAAAGAAAGTAGTTCCGTAGCTTACCTGTCGATGCAGCCAACTTGTTTTTTCTTTTCGTTTCAGTAGTTCGATATATAACAACATATAACAACAATGTTGCAAACTACACTCCCCAATGACCAATCAGAAATGATGGCTTTGGAAGGCATTGTATATCCTTATTTTTCTTTCCACATCAGATAAATGTGCTTTTTCTATGCATTTCAAAAGAATGTGCTCGGAAATTGAAAATGTAACATGCACGTTTAGAGAGACGAGTCGCTCTGTGCGAGAACTAAAACACTTCTAGCCCTCACAATAAACAGCATGCTCGGCAACCAAAACGTGTTTCCGCATGGTACTTTCCCACTATGCACATCTATCGGTTTTGTTTTTATTGTCTGATGGTGATGAGGTTAAAATAAACTGTTACAAAAAAAAAAAAAAAAAAAAAAAAAAAAAACACCTGTTCACGAGGGTCTTTCAATAAGCCCAAGAAAGTCCGAAAAGATACACTCGTAGCGTGGGAGAAAGTTTTGTACTTATGAATCATTGCCTCTAATTAGATGGCAGTTAAATTTTCACTTATATAAATCACGTGATTTTGTTGACATAGGCGTTGAATCAACAACATGGTGCTTATTTAGAAAGATGAAAAAAAAAAAAGTTTGGTCGGTGGATAAATACTTCTATTTTAAAGCCTTAACGCCAAAAGAGATGAAAGCAGAGTTGGATGAAAATCATGGCACATCTGCTCCTGTGTGTATAGCAATTTACAGTTGGATAAACGAGTTAAACATGGCCGTACATCCACAAATGAGACAACGTTCCGAACGTCCAGTAGAATTACTTCCTCCGAAATGATTGACAAAATCCAGGAAATGGTTTTCAGTGATCGACGAATCAATGTTCGGAAAATAGTAGACGCCACCGGCATAGCACAAGGTACAATGTTCTTAATTTTGCACAAAATGTTAGTGTGACAAAAGCCTCAACAATGTGGGTGGCGCATTTGCTTTTCATGGAGAATAAATGAAATCGGTGATAGATTCGGAAGCTGGTTTGGCACTTTCCGTTGCAATCCGAAAGTATCTGCGTCAATACATAACGGCGGATGAATCATGAATACGCTGCTGCGCTCCAGAGAGAAAAGTACAGAGGAAACAGCGGGCTCTTAAAGGCTAACCGGCTCCAAAGGTGGTGGAACTGCAGACAAGTTGGTGCCCTCGGTATTTTGTGATGCACGCAGAATCATCTCGCAGAAAGGAAGCATGATAAATTGCGAGTATAGTGCATCGTTATTTCATCCTTTGAACTGAGATATATATATAAAAGAGCGCCCTCATCTGATTAAAAAAAAAGCTCTCCCATTAAGACCACGTACACTTCTGCAGTTTCAATAGTGTAAATTGTACAGTTAAGATTCGCATTACCACAGCATCCACTGTACTAACCAGATTTGCCCCCAGCGACTTTGTTTTATTTCCAAACTTGAAAAAAATGGCTCGGCGGTAAACGATTCACGTCTAACGAACAGGTCACCTCCGATATGTCTATTTTGAGGGCGTTCCGAAATTCTACTTTTTGGAAGACTTAAAACGATTGGAGAAGTATTGGGAAAAGTGTTTTCAGCTAAAAGGATATTGTGTTAATTTGTCTATAGAAAATGCTTTTGTAAGTTTTTCTATTGAACGTCCTCGTATATTTTCCAAAACTACAACAATCTTCATCAATTTTTGCTGAAACCCCCGGTTATAAGAAATTTAAACCTACTAATATAACCACGTTAGTTTGTTGAGGTGAAATTGGGTTATTATTTCCTCATTCTAGTAATAAGACAATCGTGGAAACACAACAATCAGCACAACAGATAACAGGTCATAACAGATTGTTGTGGAGACACAACAATCGTCACAACACAGACGATACGCCAAACAAGCTGAATGATATTTGTTAATGAAATGTATTTATGTTATAGCAACACTCTATCGCAGAATTATATGCAATTGTATCTTAATACATGAAATTAATATAATAACGTCTGTAGGCTTTTGCTTGACGTCACAAGCGTGAACTAACGCCTTTCATTTGTGGGGAGATAGCACAACTTATTTAGAGTTCAATCGGCAATACAGAGTCGAATGTAACCGGCTCATTCGAGATGAGTGACGGAAGCATCTACATTTCCTAATCTGAAGGGGAGAAGATCACAAAGAAGCACAGGATTTTGGCAGCAATAGGTGGCTTTATTACTGAAATTTGTCGACGACAACGAACTCTACAGAGAAAGTCTCCCAGAGTTTCTTTAGACGATGTAATTCAAGGTGTATAAACGGATGTGGAAAACGAAGAGATTCTGGTATGCTTTGTACGCTGTATTGACCAAGCGGAGAGATCAATTTGAAAGGCTGCTAATGAATTGAATAAAAGACTTACTGCCGGTTCAGTCTCAATGCAAGAACTCCCCACTCCACTTGCTTCGACTCTCTGTAAATCTACCTCCCTTTAAACTAAAGCATTTAGGCGGATTCAAGCTGAGAGCATGCGAATAGATACAGAAGAGTCCTAAACTCGAAGATATTAGGGCCTTTCCAGAAGATCTATGTCGTCGTTGTCTTATTGACCCCAAAAAAACGGCATCCCCAAAAACAGTTGTTGAAATTCCTCAATTAAGAGACTGTAGCTGCTGTGACTCCGTGAAATGTACGCGTAAGGATATTGGTCCTTCTAGTCACATTCCCATTCCATCTGCGCTTCATATTAGATCAAAACCAATAAATAATACACGTAAAAGAAAATAAGAGATGGAACCATGCTGTGTATTTAGGCGAGTGCAACGGTCACTAGACTCAGGATTGCAAAATGTATTATGAAATAGCATATAAATACTTATCTGTACCAAAAATGTGGGTGCACCCTGGAGCAAACGCCCCAGAGGCGGTGAGCGCTATCTCAGTAAGAGACGCCATTGCCCGCACCGCGTCACTTGACCATTTCAATCGACACAGCAATGAATTTAACAAGTATGTCTAGACTCAAAAACTTAAACAAACTATCTGACACGAACGGGACAGTTTTACCCGTATTAAATATAACATAAAACAATCGCAATAGGAGAAATCTGAACGAACAGATAACTAAATACACTATAACCTCAAAAAAATTAATTTTTTCTAATCCTGTGCTCAGGCAAAAACCAAATTCAAAGTAATATATAATAAGTAGAGTACAAAAAGTTACGAATTTCCGAAAAAGTCCGAATGGTTTAGGTTTAGGAAGAGGATAGGGTGGGGGTGGAGAAATAATATTTGTACGATCAGCTGTACTCAAAACTATCGAGGGGAGGGGGTGAAAGAAATATTTAGGCGTCGCGTGCAGCGCACATATATACACCACGCAATAATTACCAAAACACTAAGTGTAATTTCAAACACCAAAACTATAACAAAAGATAATTAACTAGGCTGTAAAGGCACATTTGGCGTAATAAATGATACATTCGGCATCTGAATTATTATACAAAATGGAGGAGAGTAACTTTTATTACAATGGCAATGAAAGGTTTTATTACATATACCGTTAAAACAAGTGATGTAGAAATTGTTTGACAAAAGTACACAGAATTTATTTTTACATCTAAAACAAGTATCATACACGCTTCTATTGAGACCAAAACAAGATTGGTTTCAGAACCATTAGATTCATAAAACTATTTTCAGAATGGCCAAAGGATTAAAACACGATTATCTGGGTTGCCCTAACAGCTGTTGAAATTTCCAGAACCAAGAGTTGGAAAAAAAATTAGAAATACTTGCATATGAGTAACACATGTAAATGCATCAAAACAGTTATCTGCTGCTGCGGCGGCAGTAAATATAGAAAGAGATAAGCAACCACATGCTTTTAAAGATTACCGTTCCAGAGAGAAACCTTTTAATATTTAAAGTGACAGTTCAAGAAATATAAACTAGCGATAAAATAAGCTCTGAAATAAAAGTATTTTGATAAAGAGAATTGCTAGATAATTGCATATGTAGATTAATGTTCAAAACTTCCGTTGAAGCATGGGTCATTTTAAAGTTTTACTGTAAACCTTACATTTCTTATGCGTGTCACTGCATACATCTAAGTGTAAGAATCATGGCATTTAACACAAGAATGGAAGGGGAGGGTGGGAGGGATTACGCCAATTGTCAGTACAAACTGAACTTCTAAAGTGACATAACAGCCGAAAAAAAATTCTAAACATCATGTTGCTAATCGCATACATTTATAGTGCCGTACTGAAACACTGTTATATTGACTATTTATTTCCCAAAGGAAATAAAGCGATGCAGTAACATCATAAATATATATGCTTGCACTTTAGCATTCATAGGCTAAACAAATTAATTATAATCATAGGCAAATGCAGCTAAATAAAGTGTTCTTTTGAAAAATCAACCGATTAAAAGATAATGCAAATTGTGATCTTTAGAGACGAATCACTTTAAATATGCTCCAAAGATTACACTTCAATAAAAACACAAGCGTATTTTAAAATAAGAACTGAAGCTTTCCTGGCGACGTGTTAATTCCAAATCTTCTCGTCTAATTCCTCGTCTTCACCCTGAAGACGAGGAAGATGCACTTCTTTGAAACGTTGGTGTCAAACCAAGTTTTTACCTGGCTAGAAGCCCGAGAAGATTTGGAATTAAGAGTATTTTAATTACAAAATTTTGAATTTATAGGCTACCGAAAGTCATTGAAAACAGCAGTAGAAATTGAAACATCCGGCAACAAGATTACATTTACGATATTCAGTGGAGGCAATATTATAGTTTAAAAAAAAAAAAAAAAAGTGTCTGGAGGGTTGAATGTATATGCACAATCGAGGCAGGGTTTTTGTATGACATCTTATATCAGTGTGATTCCGCTATTTGTGAATAAAAGGTCGGGAATCTACTTTTCAGCAATACAGTTTTGAAAGCATGCGCTACAACCTAACTCTCTCGTGATGGATTAGTAACTAGAGGGATCGAACTCTACTTTTCAATAAATTAACTTTGAAAAACCGGCACGTCCACCGTAACCCTCTTACGACGGACTAAAATGTAGAGAGGTACGGGATCTGACCATACTTCGCATTAAAATACAACTATTACAGCTAAGCTGGCGCCTCTCCACCATATACCGAGGTACGGGATCGAACCATACTCTTCCCTAACAAAACGCTGATTTCGGGGAAGAGCCGGCGCCTCCAACATATGTTGCAACCATAATGGCTGAAGAAAATTAAGAGGCCGGAGATCGAACCCTACTTCTCAGAACCATAATTCTGAAAAGCCGGCGCCTCGACCATATTGCCGCGATTATGATTGGACACAGGGAGGAATAACTATTAAAGGGTAGTGAAAGGAAGGCAGATGGTAGAGCAATGATAACAACGCAAAGGGGACCCTCATTATATAAACATATTGACAAATAGCGAAAGGCAAATATACATTACAATAAGATAGTAAGATAAATTACAATAAACAAGACTTAAACGTGTCAGGCATTCCGTGTCGAGCGAAAACTAATTCAGAATACCGAAGGTAAGATTTACTGAAGTTATGGTAAAATAGTTAATATGCAATAAAAGACTTTTACCTTTTCAGTTGATTAGCTCGACGAGAAGAAAGATGTGTGTCGGTATGGTAGCCAGTGACCCGGGGTGGGGCCTCGGACGTCCCTCGGGCAGCGAGTCTGCCTCTGTCAAGTACTGAGTATCAAAAGCGCCCCCAATTCAAGATTCCAGACAGTTTTATACTAGATAATTGTATCGAGGGGATTCTTCATAATCTACGCCCAGGCTCTTAATAAATCCACCAATCAAAATAGGGTATTTAAAAGATAAGACAATGCTTCCTACATGACGTGCTTGGGACTAAAGTCTATCCTAGCCTACGAAATGTCACGTAGGTTCCAGGAAGTGGTTGAACGCCCACGGAAGCTCATAAGTTGCAAAATGTGATAAAATGTTCCATTAATCAGAGGAAGACACATCCGGTTGTAATAACAAAGGAAACGATAAAGCTTCCTCTTATTCAACCCAAGAATGCGGTTGTTAAGAAATACAGAAATTTATAAGAATGTATTAAATGGATTCTAAAACATTTAAAATAATGTGACTTAAAACAAACAATAAGCTAATTTAAAAATACTCGTCAATCACATACGTGACAACAGATCGGGTAAGTACCGTGTGACAACCGTTAGAATTTCTTTTTCGATCAGTGGTGATTCTATGAGGTTGCACTATTTGCAACTTTAAGGAAATCACCCGTGAAACCTTTGTCATGTACTGGATGAAACTTCCCGTAGCCAGTTCAACCCTTATCTGATTTTATCTAGTTGGTGCCCAAAACCTAGCTAAAAATAGATTTCTGAAAGTTTGATATGTTTCGTTGCCTCCGAATATTGATTTACACCAGAGTTGGCTTTTGTTTTTAAACAATTCTTAATTATCAACATTCGCAGCCTATTTGGAATTTTCTTTATCTTAAAATACAAGAAGGCTTTTGGAGAATCCCTCAGTTCTTCATCAACAATTGGAGCATTTATCTCATCTGGACTAGGGATGTAGCGACCCCATCGCCCAGTGGATGATCCACTGCAATCAGCCTCCCGAGCATTGGCGGGTAAACCATAGCAAATGAGGAGTAACACCTCTGGAAAAAACCTGGGTTCAGCTGGCCCGGCTGATAGCACCCTGTAAGAACTCCTTGCTAGGAGTACGGTGAAGTCCTCAACGGCAGGAAAGGCGGAGAAGCAATACTTCGGAACGGCGGAACTGACGGAAGAGGCACCCTTCCCATTTAGGGTAATAAATGAGGTCCATCCATAGGAAATGTGGGGGGTGGGTAGGACTCCAAAGCTACGATGACAGCAATCTACCTAAGGGAAGAAACCCCGACAGAAAATCTACCTTCAAGGGGTTGGTATCCCCTTCACGGGAATTCATTATTACTCAGAAGGCTAAAAAGAAAATAACCCGGACGGATCCGTATGTTGACAACAGCAAACGTGCAAGGACAAAAGATTTGGACTATATGACAATTGCTAGATGGAATGTCGAGGGATTGGGGCAAAAAATTGAGGAACTAGTGGAAGAGTTGGAAAGTAAAAAAATAGATATTACAGTTATTACAGAGACAAAAAAAAAAAAAAAAAAAAAGAAAAGGTAGAGGATCGGTCGAAATTGGCAAAAGTACTTTTCTGTATTCAGGAGTTGAAAGAGAACGAGCTAGAGCCGGAGTGGGAATAATAATCAATAATAATTTAAGAAAGCAAATATCCTACGCTTGGGTGAACGAAAGAATAATCACCCTAAAAATAAAGACCAAAAGATCTTATTGCTGGATCATAGGGACATATGCACCAGTAGAAGGAGATAAACACAATACAGAGATTTTCTATAAACAAGTTACAAGACTGCATAAATAAGACAGGAAAAAATTAATATGTCATTGTAGCGGGAGACATGAACGCTAGATTGGGGAAAATCTCAACTCAAAATATTGTCGGAAATAATGGAGAAAATACATTAAACAATAATGGGAGAATATTAAGAGATTGGTGTATTTTCAATAAATTAAGGATAACAAACACCTCTTTTAGACACAAAGACATTCACAAATATACATGGGAAGCTCAGGGTACAAAGTCAATTATGGACTATGTGATAGCAAATGAGAAAATCTGGCCACAGATAACTGATACAAGAGTGTACAGAGGTATGGAAATAGACAGTGACCATTGCTTGGTTAAGACAAAAATACGAATCCCAAAAACATACATTAAGAAGAAGACAAGTATAGGAGGAACAACAATGAAAAGATGGAAAATACAATTGTTGGAGGAAGACAGTATTAGGATTCTATACCAGCAAAGACTTGATCAGAAGATTAGAGGAAGATGTGGAGATATAAATAAAGATTGGGACAAATTAAAAAATGCTGTGAATGGTGCCGCTAAAGAAGTATTGGGAAAGCAACAAAAGAGAAACCCCAAAAGATTAAAATTGTGGAATGAAGAACTAAAATATGAAATACAACAGCAAAAGAGATTATATAAAATATGGTTGGATACTAGGAAGATTGAAGATCATATTAATTATAAGAAACAGAGAGCAACAGTTAGGAAACTAACTAGACAAAGTAAAAGGGAAAGCTGGAACCAATTTGTAAGTCGAATAGAACATGATATAACGGGAGCTAAACGATTTGGGTTTAAGGTGTTTAAAAACCTAAGATAGGAGGAAAATGATCGAGCCAAAATCAACACCATAACTGGAAAACAATGGATACAATATTACTCAGATCTGTTATGTGATCAAGAGGAAGAGGCAACAATAACACAAAGAACAGAGGAACAAAATGAAATAACAATGAAAGAGTTAGAAGAGGCTCTGAAACAAGGAAAAAATAGAAAAGCTCCCAGATGTGATAATATCAACATGGAACTATGGAAATATGGAGGGAAGAAGTTAAAAATTAGATTAATACAACTCTTCAATCTAGTATGGAAGGAAGGAAGAATACCAGAAGAATGGTGTACGGCCAACATAATAAACATACATAAGAAAGGAAGTAGAAATAATTGTGAAAATTATAGAGGTATCTCTTTATTACCTACAGCATGTAAGTTGTACTCTGCAATATTAAAAAAGAAACTATATCCTATGGCGGACAATATACTAGGAGAGGAACAGAATGGTTTTAGGAAGGGAAGATCGTGTATAGATGCTATTTTTACCATAAAACAGATCTTAGAAAAAAGATCTGAATACAATTTACAAAGCTGTTTGTTGTTTATAGACTATAACAAAGCATATGATAAGAGTACAAAGAAATAAATTATGGGAGATCCTAGAAGAATATAAAATAACACCTAATTTGATTAATGCTATTAAATCATTATATAATAGAACAATATTACAAATTGATAAGGAAAGAGCACATGCTAATAAAGGACTAAGACAAGGATGTGGATTGTCACCAATATTATACAATTTATATCTAAATAAGATAATTGCAGACTGGAGAACAAAATATAAACCAAAAGGTTTAGTTAGCTCTGAAGAATGCTAATATAGACACCATAGTGTTTGCAGATGATCAAGTGCTATTGGCAGAAAATGAAATAGAATTACAAAAAGCAGTCAAACATTTAAATGAAATAGGAAAACAATATAATATGAACATTTCTGGTAAGAAAACGAAAGCAATGGCAATGGTCGGAAGAGAACAAAAGAGAATAAAGATAGTCATAGACAATGATATTATTGAGCAAGTATCAACATTTAAATACTTAAAGTCAAAAATATCAATTGGGAATACAAAAGCAGATATCGATGAGAATATAGAGACCTATAACAAATTAAATGGTTGTATAAAAAGACACTTCGGCAAAAGCATGAGAAGAGAAGTGAGACAAAGTCTACATAATATTGTCTTAAAACCAGCATTAAAGTACGCTTGCGAAACCTGGGTCCTGGGATCCAGAGAAAAATCCAGAGTAGAAGCAGCTCAGATGAGGTTCCTACAACCACTACTGGGAGTCACAAGACTAGACCGAATGAGGAACATAAGAGCAAGACTTATGGAAGAAAATATGATTGAAGAGATTCAACGCTACCAGAAGGAATGGAAGGACCATGTTTAAAGGATGCCCCGTTCAAGATATCCACGCAATCACTGTTTTATCAACCTACTGGACGAAGAAATATTGGAAGACAATTAAAAAGATGGAGTGATCAGTTTGTGTAGCCTCAAAACAGGTCTTTGGCCTAATCCTTGTTGGGAAGAAGAGAAAGAAGCATCTGGACTATACTGACAATGATCATATATATAGCTGTTTCTCAGTGTATTATCATAATCTGTGTGAGTACTCAAAAGATCGTGTATTTGTCTTATTGTTGGTGTGATTACCCTCAAAACGTGTTAATTACATCATTTGAAACATAACTATAGGCACTTACACTTTCAAAATTATTGAGATACTCAGGCATTTCTCTTTCTTTTTTTTGAAATGCTATCACAAATCAGTTAACATTGTTTAAGTTTTCCCTAACTTTAGTGATGTTTTTTTGGATTTCGTGTATTTCTTTCTTAAATTCCTTTAGGTAGGAATTCGTTACATTTACCAAATCTCTGTGCTAGCATTTCATTGTTTATATTTACAATATCAACATTTAAGTTAGGAAACTTCTGATTTATTTTATCTATCTCAGTATTTATATTTTCTATCTTTTCTGAAAGTATGATATCTGTTTCTCTTTGATTTCATTTACAGCAGCCCTTAATTCATCATTTTGAGATTCCAGCTTTGTGTTCAGGTTATCAATTCTACTTTCTAAGTAAGAATTTAAATCTACCAGCCTGTCATTTACAGATGTTATTTCACCTTTAATTTCTGTTTTCCTCTAGCTTATTTGCAAGGTCTTACTTATTGTTTGGAATACATAGCTACAAGCTCAGACCTATTCTGTGCTAGCTTAGAATGCATTTCCATTTTACTTTCTTCTAACCTAGAATTCATTTCTCGCTTACTTTGCTCTAGCTTATTTATGAGTATTAATTTTAGCTCACACTTACTTTGTTCTAACTTAGAATTCATTTCCTTTTAATTTTCTTCTAACCTACAATTCATTTTCTGCTTACTTTACTCTAGCATATTTACAAGTTCTAGTTTTAGCTCATCCGTATTCTGTTCTATTTTAGAATTAAGCTCTGATAGTACATTGATAATAGTTTCATGAAGTTTTGAGTTGCTATCATCTATTTGTGATTGTGTTTCACTATTTCTACACTATCAGTGTCTAGTGTATTTGTCATCTTGAATATTTTTCCACTTCTTAAAAACATTTATATTTGGATTACTTGTTCCTTCCTTTCCTAAGTGGATGCTGGGTCCAGATATTGTGTCCTATGGTGTTCCATGCAACTGTTGAGGTGAAGCAAAAGTTCTAGATGCTGGTGTTGTTGGCTGCTGAAATTAGCTGGTACTCATATAGTCCTGGAATGGGGTGGGCTGCTATACATCTCTGGAGCTCCACCTCTGCTTGTCCTGGGCCGTTGGTGTGGTAGTTGTGTTGAGATGTGAATTTACCACTGGATCTGTTACGTAGCCCACATTTACTGTTGGTGGAACTGGAAATGTGTTCAGCAACAGACTGATTGTTGGAACAGCTTTAATCTTTATTCCCTGCTATGGAACTGATAATTTGTTATTGTTTATTGCCCAAGTGAATACTAGCTGCATCATTTGTGAGTATGACTCTGAAGCCCAATGTTTGGTTGGTAGGGTCTTATAGGTGGAAGTGAAGTTAAAAGCAGTTTAGTAGATTTAACAATATTAGAAGTTTTATCCATGAAAGTATTCTAATATAATGGCATACCAAATGCGCAATTTCAACAGATTTTCTTTACAGAAATTGTGTCTAGTATCAGTCTTATGGTAGGTACTTACATAAATTATTGATGAAAGTTATTATAGTACATGCTTTTATATACAATTACTATAATATTAACCTTGATTTCCAAGATTACCTCCTAGCGTATACTTGCTAAATTTTCTCTGCACAAACACTACACACCGGAACCTTATAAAATGATCACTCATATCATAAAGTTGAAGATTATTATTTTTAAGCATTAAAATCTTCACGACCATGGGGACGACAGATTTACTTGTTCTCACTTTTCGTGAAATACATATACAATATACATTTTTACATGTTCATTGTAAATAAAATTAATGAATTTAAATAATTTACATAATAATGTTCGTACAATCATGTTTTCTAAATTACCATTTGTTAATTCTTATTTTTCCTTTGTTCCATTCTCCTCCTCCCATACTACACATTTATTAAGGTTTTATTTGGTTAATAGGTTTTCCGAAAGAGTAATTTTTAGTTATTTTATACGTATTAATGATGAGTTATATTTATTAAATATTCTTGGCTATTTTACTTTCATTGAACATGCCATTTTAAGGAGCTAGACATATGAGTTTTGCCAGACAATGACATCCTGTTTTAATTTCTCCATATACATTTCCTTTGCTCTCATGTGCCAAACAATATTTTATGATTTTAGTATAGTTTTATTTTTAGTTGCCTAGATTGCATTAAGCTTAAATTCTGTGTCATTATTACAGTTTAAGTAAACATGCATGCGTGTCTGTTATACAAAAATAGTATCTTTAATAGTAAAAATGTTTTCCTGAGTTAAATGTAAAATATGAACAAAAAAGGTGGTACATATAAAATTGAATTTTCAACAAAATGTATACACACGGAAGGGACCAATTCTAAACATAACAACACATGACGGCAAAAGATCTTATATCTGAAATCAGAAGCCCAAATTCAGCTGGATTCAGACATTTTCCCAGGTCAGACATCATATTGTTTCCTTTATGCCGCTGTAATTGTGTTATAAGCAAGAAATTTCTTCAGTGTGAGACAGAAGGGTACTTGAGTACATAGCTTCAGCAAACACCATGAATATATAAGCTTACTCTGAAACCTAAATGCTAAGTGATACAAAAATAGGTTTTTTTCATTTAACTATCTAATATGAAAAAGAGACCAAATATGTATTACAAACTTAATGTGGAAGCTAAATGCTAACATTTAATGGTTTAAACCTAACATCATCCCTTTTATTTCATTACAGTACACTTGAAGATGATAAACATAACATTTTATAGTTTTAGGTGATAAAAATTCATAAGAAAGTGATATGTTTAGCTGACTGCTAATGAATGTTTTAGTGCTTTCTAAAAACTAAGGCATTTTAGTATTGATGACACATTAATAACTAATTTAATATTAAAAATCAATCTAATAACCAGAAGTATCTCAGTTGTGTAGCACTTTCTCATCATGAGCCATTTTATGTCTTTTAAAATATGATACATTAATACAATACTTCCCTAAAGTATCACATGTTTAAGGCTTTCTGTCTTCATGAGTCAATTTGTGGTTTTTTAAATGAGATGATTGGGTGTAACACTTCCCACAAATATCACACTTGTGTGGTCTTATGCCTTCATGAATCAATGTATGCCTCTTCAAATGAGAAAATTCAGTAAAGCACTTCCCACAAACATCACACTTGTGTGGCTTTATGCCATCATGAGTCAATTTATGCCTTTTCAAATGAGACAATTGAGTGAAACATTTCCCACAAGTATCACACTTGTGGGGTTTTATGCCTTCATGAATCAATTTATGGCGTTTCAATGGAGATAATTCAGTAAAACACTTACCACAATAATCACACTTGTAAGGTGTTATGCCTTCATGAATCAATATATGTTGCTTCAAAGCTTTTAAATTAGTAAAATGTTTTCCACAAGATTCACATTTGTGGTTTATGCCTTCATGAGTCAATTTATGGCTTTTTAAATAAGCCAATTGAGTGAAACACTTCCCACAAATATCACACTTGTGGGGCTTAATACCTTCGTGAATCCATTTATGGTTTTTCAAATAGGCCAATTGAGTAAAAAGCTTCCCACAAGTATCACATTTGTGTGGCTTTATGCCTTCATGAATCAACTTATGCCTTTTCAAATAGAACAATAAGGCAAAACACTTACCACAAGTATCACACTTGTGAGGCTTTATGCCTTCATGAATCAATTTATGGCTTTTCAAATATGCCAATCGAGTAAAAAACTTCCCACAAGTATCACATTTGTTGGGCTTTATGCCTTCATGAATCAATTTATGTCTATTCAAATCTGTTATCAGAGTAAAACACTTCCCACAAGCATTACACTTATGGGGTTTAATGCCTTCATGAATCAATTTATGACTTTTCAAATAAGCCAAATGAGTAAAACACTTGCCACAAGTATCACACTTGTGTGGCTTTATGCCGTTATGAACCAATTTATGCCTTTTCAAATAGAACAATAAGGTAAAACACTTCCCACAAGTATCACACTTGTGGGGTTCTATGCCTTCATGGGTCAATTTATGGCCTTTCAAATGAGACAATCGAGTAAAACACTTACCACAAGTATCACATTTGTGGGGCCTTATGCCTTCATGAGTCAATTTATGTCTCTTCAAAGCTGTGACCCCAATAAAACACCTCTCACATATATCACACTGGTGAGTCATATTACTGTCATGAATGGCCTTATGTCTAGTCAGCTCTGATGGTAAGGTAAACATTTTGTCACAGTTTTTACAACTGTGATTTCTTTGCATGATGTCTTTTACCAAAACTGGCTCTTTATGATAATTTTTCTGATTAAAGTCACACAAATCTACTGTATTGTGCTGAGAGAAATTGTTATGTTTAAAGCACGAAGATTTTTTGACCATTTGATCACCATCATGTTGCTCAGAGTAAAAACTTTTCTGTACTGAAGACATTTCTGGTACATCTACTTCTTTACTATTGCATAACCTGAAATGGGGATACAATTTAAAATTACTGAAACATAACAAAAAATATTTTATATATCATATATTATAGTACATATTGTTGCAGCAAACTCAGCAGCAAAAAAAATTATTGTGTGATATATGTATGCAGTTCATATAGACCCCCTATTTTAATCTTTAAGATCTAGGCATTAATTATTTATAGACCAGAATGAACACTAATTGAAACTTGTCCTGAAGTTCTTTTTACCAACTCCTCAAATGAGCTATATACTGGAAAGAGCTGAAATCCTTTTATTCAGAGAGATATAGCTACAATATTTTTGATGAAATTGAAACAAATTATTATGCACTTTCTGAATACTATTTACAAATGATGATACATATATATTTTATGAATGACATGTAAAAAACGTTAATCTTCTCTTTATGTCATAATGCAAGGTTGGCACGTGATGAGAAAAATGGCAAAATAATAAGATATTTCAACTCTGATAACCAAAGTACCATAACCAGCAGAGAAAGAAAAAGAGTGGATGGGTGCAAGTGCAGGTGCATATTTATGCAGCATTGAGCTTGTATATGCAGGGCACAGCAACACAGTCTCCATGGCGTACATGAGGATGTCAAGTCCATGCGCAAACAACCAAATGTAACAGAACTATACATGAATGCCTTAGTGACAACAGTAACTCTTAAGCTGGAAGAAAATATAATCATGGTAGAGAGTTATTTTGGAAATGGCAGATTCTAGTTTACATTAACCCTATTTAGAATAGAATATTTCTTTTTCTTTCTCTAACAAATACAACATAACCTACGAACAATATACTAAGAAATCTAAGATATCTAAACTTTTGGTCCCCAAAACTTTTTAACCCTTAGGTTGAAGCTATATATTCCATTAGGCTAATGTTATATCATTCTGCTTTCCACACTGTACATGCCTTCTTCTCCTGGTCTAATTATCTCTTATGCTTCATAAAAATATCCCCACCCTTGTAATTATTAGAGAATCTTTGGTTAAATACCTCATTTTCCATTTCATTTATCCCTCCACCTTTTGACCACCAAATATTTATTATTCACAATATTCAGTGTATGTAATTATTCATTACTTTTTTAAGAATAATATTTTTGTGCAAAGCATACTGTTTTAAATAGTTCACATAGTTCTTTCTCCTTCGCACAATCTCATTTAAATGTCTTATAAATGCTAAGAACCTCTGTCCTTTAATTCATCCATATATCTTGTCTTGTCTATATTTTACACCCTCTGTATCACTCTATTTAAACTTAACCATGATTGATTTTATCTGATAGCCAGATATCTGACTTCTAATGCTTTTCAGAGTTTCCCAAACCAACAGTATGTTCCCATCATATATTTTTGGAATTGTATGATTCTTTTCTTAAGATGTACTTTTAAGGCAGTGTTCCAATATTTCAAACGCTGTCTCCTATTAGACCCTTTCTCTCTACACTGTATAAGTCTGTAGCAAACTCTTGGACAAATACACACATTGCTATAACACATTCACAGTAGTATATCTATATTTGGTAACCCTCAGATTTCTGCTTCATGTAACAACTTTGATTCAAGTACTGCTTCACAAAATACTTCATTGTCAATGTGGGGTTCTATTCAAACATAATTATGCTATGGGCAGTTTCCCTTTCATTTGTGTGTATTTCGACATGAAGGTGTTAAAAAAAATATTACTTCCAGTTAATTAGATTCCTTTACTATCTCTATTTGTCATTTACGTAAACTGTATATTTTAATTATCTGTACAATATCTTTACATTATTTATTGATTTATTCCTCCAGTTTTCTAGTTACAGTAAAACCCTGTTTATTTGTTTCCAATGGATATGAGGGAGAGAAAAATATAAGTGAAAGCAAACATTAGGCAAGAAAAAACCATTGGGTAGAGAAGAAACAATATTGTAGAAATTTGTATTCGAAAAAGTACTGTAACACAGTATATAAAAACTAACCAACAAACTCTGGATTCTGTGCTTCATTTATTCATGATGACAGCACATAGTGCTAAATGAACTGTCAAAATCAGCAGGTGTCTTTGGGGGTATCAGCTGCTATGTATCATCGCGAATGTTAAACAGGCACATATTCTCTATGTGGGGAAAATGAAGGAGAAATGTACTTAAACTTGCTAATGGCAAGTATAAATAGGTGAGGATTGTGTGCAGAAAAACACAAGTGAAAGCCTTAAAGCAATGCACACAGACAAATACAAATATATTTAAAACAAACATCTGTTATTGCATCACACATTGCAAGGATCTTGATAAGTAATTTAGGAATTTTGTACCTATATATTTGTGGAGTCAGTCTTTATTTTTTCTGTTAATACAATGTCACTTACACTAATTTATAAGATAGCATTTTGGGGAGGCATTGCATTCATTTTCAATCTTGAAATCCTGATAGCTGCAACATAGACTCCTCTAAGATATTACGCATTTGACTGTCTAATTATCATAACTTTTTATTATTATTGTCATTATTAGTATTGTTTTTGTGGTTGTGGTCGTTATTATTATTATTATTATCATTATGGTGTCTCTTGACTTACAAAAATCACAGACAAACCATCTCACACAACTGGTTTCTAGGTAGAAAGTAGGACAGTCTATTTAAAAATGTTTAGTTCCAAGGTTTTTGGCAACCAAAATAGACACAATACAGAAAGTCTCTAAACCATTCTTAGTATGGAGTGACTGTAAACTCATTGCAAGATTTTGATTAAGTAAACAAACAGCAATTAAGGTGCCAGAAATTGGTGCAATTTAATTAAAACCAACCAGTAAGCAAAACTTAGTTTGAAATCCATCCTTCAAACTCTGTTATATACATAATGCTTTATATTTCAGTAACAAAGCAGTCTTGTCAGACACAACTCAGTTTTGACTTTTTTTAGTATCTCAAATCTATAATATGTAGAGGTGTCAAAATTGTCACACACCATAATAAATGGCTCCTTGTGTTGTGAATTTTTCCCCACTTTTGGGTAATTCTTCCTGTTTTCTTTTTGGTACTAGTTAATGCCCAGTTTTACCACTTGTGGCACTGCAGACGATGACACTGGTGATACATGGAATGAAGATGGAGCATTGATGGAATGTGTTGGTGGTAGAAATTGGAGAACCCAGAGAAAACCTAGGTTCACACTTTGTTCACTATAAATCTCACATGCAGTAGCTTCGGATCGAACCCAGGTCGTCTAGATGAGAGGTGAGTGGTCTAATTATTTGGCCATGGCACAGCCCTCCTGTTATTTATAGTTATTATGCTACTAATCATACAAAGTGAATTTCAGGAACAGCATTTAAAAAAAATGATCGGAAAGTATATGCAATTCATGTACAAGCATTTCTAAATTTCTTTGTTCAAAAAAATTGTTAGGCTCACAATTAGTGAAGACAAACATGATTACCAACTGTGTAAGTCTAGATTAATGGCATTCAGTTGTTTATTAACAGCTCAAGTTTATGTTTAAAATGTCAAACCAGCCCTAAATGTATAAATGGTGCCTCAGTCTTCTAAGCATTTGAATTGATTATATAAATACAAAATGAAAAATGTATATAGATGAATTCAACAAAATGGCTGTCCACACAAAATGTTCTAGTCCTGTGCTGGATATGTATAACACATAATTCTTAGGGCCATATTTGATAAAATGAAAGGCAAATATAAAGTGTTAGTTTTGCAATGCATAAAATGCCTGACAAGCATGTATTACTTTCTTCAAAAATCAGAAATGCTCATTTAGTTTACTGTGTGTCACTATGAATTACTTTATAGTTCACACATAAAGTAAGGATTATTAAATAATGAGTTACTTTTAATTTCACCTAATAGGCTTTTACCTAAAAGCATATTTATGTCTGCCATTGTTAGCATCCTCAGCTAAAAGACTGGCAAATTTGGTGAACTGTAAATAATCCTTGGATCCTCTATTAGCAGCAAAATGAACTTACAAAATGGACTATCTTCTGCAGTAACATCCAAATTGATAGGGCTCATTTGAAATTTTTTAATCTTCTTCCAGATCTTTAGCTCATTGATGCTGCAAACAATGTTCAGCAGTGATCCACTGCAGAATTCTCTGTTTCCTTGTTGTTTAAATGCCTACAGGCTCTTTCAATCTAGTTTCAATGTTCCCTCTATTACATTCTTTACAGTGCATTTTATAAACTCCATAATTCTTCTCATCTGGTATTTTTTCTATTTTATTTTATATAATTAATTTCCAGCACTGTAATTGTTTCTTGGTGGTAATTATAACTTACATTCTTTTAAAATTTTGTGGAACAGCTTGATGGCTCTGGTATGCTACGTAAAGGCTTTATATATGGTGCCATTTTTTTTCCCTTTTGAAAGTGTACTGATGTTTTTGTTTTAAACTTCTTAATTTTTCAGTCAATTATTCTTCATACTCCTTTCATTCTTCTGGTTTATTAAGAGGTACTTTATCAGTCTGTAAATTAACCTATTTATATTGGATTGAAGCCATCTGCCTTTATATAATGTCATCAACATATCTAAACTGTACTTTAAATACATTGGGAATGCTGACATGATATATTTTTGAATGACTCAGCTGGATAGGTATTTGGAACTTACCAGCATTTATATAACTCAAGCCTTTTTCACATTAATAGAAGGTATTACTAACACAAATCACGACTATCTATTGGCAGACCACTATCTCCATTTCTGGCTGATGTTTATATGAGCCATTTTGAGCAGCCCTCACAAAAATACATCCCACATAGTTTACTGAGTAACATAAGATTTTAAGTACAAACTTTAGCTTTCACAGCCAAAGTCCAGAGTAATAAATGTATTTCTATTTGCAGGGCTTGTAAGCTGGGGGTCCAAAAGTCAATGAACATACAAATATTTTACAAATGACTGGATTTCACATCTTCAGCAAGAGATGATCTCTGGTCCACATTGGTTAGAGCTTCAATTCGGGAACCATGAGAGGTGCACTCTTATAGAGTCTAAGTGGGCAGATCTTAATCTATGGTCTTCTGGGTGCTGACTTGCTTGCATCTGTTAGAGGGGTTGGTCTGGGTCAATAATATGACTTCTGTTGTTTAAAGCTAAGGTCTTTTCCAAGACAGGATCTGACGAGTTTTCTTCCATGAGAACACAACAGCATGACTCATATAAGAACTATTCTGCCACATTGGAATACCACTGGAGCTACACAGCAGTCAGGATAACAAATTTAGATAGCACTTGATGAGGGAAGCAGTGGAGCAGCTTGGACTACACAAGATGTGAACAACTACTCTCTACCCACAGTATACAATATACTTGAGCACTATGTCAAGATTCTAGAAGAACAGTTGAGGAAGCCTGTGGCTGTGGCTGGGGAATCACAGTGCCATTTTTCTTGCTGGCCTATAGCTCTTCAAACAATGGGATGATGCTATCTTGGTTTCATAAGCTTCATCTTCAGCCCTTGGGACAGCCTGTAATTGACTACATGGAACATCTTGTAGACTGTTTTCATGACAACAAGACCCATTACACCATAAAGGTCAACAATGATTTCCAGCAGGATAATCTGATACGGCTATGAGGGAAGACGTTGTGAGCCACTTAGATCCTATCCTAGTAACAGTTCTGAGAGAGCATTGTGGCTACATGTCATACCTTGTGGTGGAGAGGATCAATGATTGACATCTATTGTATCGAAAGGCTGCTCCCAGGAAAGAGATTCTGGTACACCTAGATCCTAGACCAGTATAGTCCTGAGGAGAGAGCAGTGTGACTATGCGACATACCTCATGATGAAGAAGATTAATGATGTCATCTACTGTAACCAGAGACTGTCACAAGGGAATATGCTGTGTTACTCCTAGATCCTAGCCCAGTAACAGCTCTGAGAATAGAGCAGTGTGACTATGTGCTGTATGTTATGGTGAAGAGGATTAATATCATCATCTCTGTATCCAAAGAGAGTCACAAGGCCAGATCCTAGCCCCGTTAATGGCCCTGAGGAGGGAGCAGTGTGACTATTTGCCATACTTCATGGTGAAGAAGATTAACAACTTCATCTACTGTATCCAGAGACTGTCATGAGGGAAGAGTCTGTGGTAACCAGATCCTAGCCCACTATCAGTCCTGAGAAGGGAGAAGTGTAACTAGAAAACTGAAATGCATTTGCAGGTCATTCCTTGTCTTGTCATGTTGAGTTGTGGCAGATGCACTAAGTGTGCTTATTCAGTTGCACCACTGATGGATAGATGAACACAAACATTAGCAGTTGCTACATGTATGTATCTTGCATTTTTGCAGGTGTATAGACCTCAGTAAAATGAATGCATGATATCATGGCTTGCAGTTCTACAAATTTTTCGCTTCATAATCAGGGCTCTGAAAGCAGCGCAGGCAAGCATGCAGGAACTCAATTGCAACAGAAAGCTTGGTAAGTGTGTTTGAATTAGAGAGACAAAGCAATTGACAACTGACTGAATTAAAATCAAAGTGAAGAGACTTTTCATCAGCTCTTGAAATAAATACTTTTTTTCCAAAATTAACTTTTGTTAATGTGGGGACCATTTCTGACACAAGTTTTGAGAAGGAATTGCCTTACAATGATATTGTCTGGAGAACAGTTCCATGACTTAAATTAACAAGGAATAAGGATGGGAAGATGAAATTTTGGAGAAGTGAGGAGTAGTACCTGTGATCTGAATGTCTTACCTTATTGATTCTGTTGAAGGGAAGCTCGCACCCACCCAGTCCTGTAACATATTTATATAGATTTCAGTATAGTTATGTACATCAAAGTATTTAAAGATGCAATTGTCAAATTTTGATCCATAAAACTAAAGTACATGGATTATAAACAGACTGTCTTACACTATCAGTGTAACCAGAGGAAGCTTTGTAACATGTAAATTACAACAATGCTGTTTTATTAATTCTTTTTTAGACAAGAAGATGAGTAAAATATTTTACTGAACATGTCATATTTCAGAAAATTAAGATTTCTAACATAAATTATTTGTGACTGAAAAAGAACCAATACTCAAATTGGAAATTTTAATATCATAACATTACAGTAGTCATTGATAGAGTTGTTTGTAGAAACTCCAAAAATGTAAAATATTTACACTTCACAATACATTATTTGAAGAAACCTATAACTGCTTTATAATTGTAATGGAATAATATCCTAAGGTCAAAACAGATATTTTTAAACTGTAAGGAATATTACATTTCTGTTGAAATCTGTTTTGTATAAAATAGGCTAAGAAAATATTCCAGTATTTGTTTTAATTTAATGCAAAATAAATTCTTCTTTAGGTTCCAATGGCAAATTACCTTTACATTCAGAGAATGTTTTAGGAGTTAAGTGAACACCTTTGTATTTTAAAATGTAAAGTTTTAAAAGATGAAAAATATGCCCAGATCTGTAACTTGGTGATACCATGGTCCCAAGTTCAAATCTTGGTTTGGGTGAGTTACCAGAGTAAAGTTCTTTCTGAGTTCTTCCTTATTCTGATAAGATGTCAGGAAATGATAAGCTATATAATCATTGGACTCATTTTAGCATCCTTTCAGCCATTGCAATCGTTTTGAATATAAATTATCAGTTTAAAGGATATTAAAATAAAATAAGTTATAGGGTTAACAAAAATTACGGCCAATAGATTTTCACACAGAAACATTTTCTTTGTGTAGAAGTGCTTTAGAAATAAACACAACCATGTGAACACAACAATATATTTAAAGTACTTTTATCCAAATTTTGACACTGCATAAGAAAACCAATAGCAATATTACGGAACAAATATAAGAAAACAGCATACCGAGCTTCTGATTGGAGCTGAAATACCAAGCCATTCTTTTATAAACATGCTCTAGGAAGCACTCCTTGTTTCAGCACCAGACTGCTAATTAAATCTCAAATCTGCAGAGTTGAAGAATGGAATGTCTGGAGCAAATTATTAAATGATTCAACATCCACACAGCTGAGTGTTTCCTATTTTTTTTTTTTTCAAAAGATAGGTAAATATCTGGGAAATGCATTAAATATACTCTCGGATTAGATAGCAAACCAACTCACCAATGACAAGCTGTTCCTGATCAAGAACCCTTGCATAACACTGTCATGAGAAAATTGGGATCAGTTTGCTTGATCAGACAGGTAATTTTGTCCTCAGCTACCATCTTTACACTACACTCAGAATTAAGTAGATGGTATGCAGTGAATCTGCCATTAGATTTCTATTATTCTTAGAATTATCTATCCGGTATTTCCAGATGAAGGTTGTTTAATTTTGAAACAGAACATTCCAGGATATTCTTTACAGGCCAAACAATAATTTTTGTCCTTATATAATGGTACTTCCTGCATTTGGACATAAAAAACAAAAATATAGTTTAATTGGTTTATTAGCAAAACTAACCTTAATTCCATCATCAGTAGAAGTGTTTTCTAGCCACCAGAGTTCTTCTTTGATTTCTATCTTGTTGCCCAGTTGAGATTCTTTATTGCATGGATTAACTGTCACTGCAGGTGCCTCAGAACCCTTGTTTGGTAGGCAAAGGTCCGAGTCAAAACATTCATTTATTTTTGTTTCAGTTTCCATTTCAAATCCATCAGGGTATTGTTTCGCCTTCATTATATGATCCTCAGTAAAATGTTGCCAATCATTTTGTGGACTTAAGTCCAAATCAACATCCTCTTCCTTGATTTCTGTTTTGCACACTTTGTTGCATACAATAGCATCACTGTTGAACTTCATTATAACATCTTGTGAGAAACTTACTCCTTCCATCTGTGAAATAGCTTCTGAGAAAGGAACCTCTTCTTTGGTTTCTGTTTTGATATCCATTTCACATTTGTTACACTTGACAGTAGTGTTCCTAATTTCAGTACAAAGTCTGTGAAGAAAAAAATCATTAATTCAATTGAATAATGTCCATCAATAGGCAAAGTGATAAAATCTTAATTATTATGCTATATATGATCAGCAGAAAAATGAAACTTATCAAATATTGCTGTAGAAGAAATAACATATTTATACAGTATATTTATTTGCTTGGCTGATTAAATATGCAGCTGAAACGTTTACAATGTGCAGCATTCTCTGAATACTTCAACTTCCAACAAAATGGTGCACATGCCACCCATTGGTATACAAAACTCTGTCTTGTTGCTTCTGGCCACGCCTCATCAGCCTTTTCAGCTGAACAAAACTGAGGTGTTATTAAATGGTTTGTGCAGTCTGCAATGTTAATACAAGGGATGTAAAAGCACTAGTATTACATCATCAGTCTAACTTCAGACATACCAGCCTGAGCATTGCTGCTGAAAGTGTATGATAATTATGGGTACAATGGAGGATCCATGGCTAAATGCTGCTGATGAAATTTAATTTTTCTGTAAGACTTAAGTTTCAATATGTTAAGAGTTCTTGGATATTATTCTTGTAGGTTTTATGCACATAATACTCAGTGAAAAGCTGTAACTAAGAGTAGAAAAGGTTCTCCAAGTTTTACATTAGCTCACACTCTGATATCATTCTTGTAGGCTTTTCCCACAAGATACTCAGTAAAAAAAACCATTACTGAGACCAGGTAAGGCTCTGCAAGTGATACATTAGCTCACACTCAGATTTTATTCCATTAAGATACTTGGTGAAAAACCATTACTGAGAGCAGGAAAGCCTCTGCAAGTGTTACATTAGCTCACCTTCACATTTTATTCTCACAAGGTACTCAGTGAAAGGATACTACTCTAAGTATTACATTAGCTCACATTCAGATGTTATTCTTGTAGGCTTCTCCCACAAGATACTCAGTGAAAAGCTTTTACTGAGAGTAGGAAAAGCTCAAGAAGTATTAAATTAGCTCACATTCAGATGTCATTCTTGTAGGTTTTCCCAGAAAATACTCAGCAAAAAGCCATTTCTGAGAGTAGGAATGGCTCTGCAAGTGATACATTAGTTCACACTCAGATGTTATTTTTTTAGGGCTTTTCCCACGATCCTCAGTGTAAAGTGATTATTGGGAGAGGAAAGGCTCTGCAAGAGTTACATTAGCGCACTCTCAGATATTGTTCTTGTAGGTTTTCCCTAAGATACACAGTGTAAAGCCATTACTGAGAGTAGGAAAGGCTTTTTGAGTGTTATTAGCTCACATTCAGATGTTATTCTATATTATGTCACGTTTTCTCCAAGATATACAGTGTAAAGCCATTACTGAGAGTAGGAAAGGCTTTTTGAGTGTTATTAGCTCACACTCAGATGTTATTCTATATTATATTACGTTTTCTCCCAGATATACAGTGTAAAGCCATTACTGAGAGTAGGAAAGGCTTTTTGAGTGTTATTAGCTCACACTCAGATGTTATTCTATATTATATTACGTTTTCTCCCAGATATACAGTGTAAAGCCATTACTGAGAGTAGGAAAGGCTTTTTGAGTGTTATTAGCTCACACTCAGATGTTATTCTATATTATATTACGTTTTCTCTAAGATATACAGTGGAAGACCATTACTGAGGGTATGAAAGGCTTTTTGAGTGTTGGATTAAGTTACACTCAGGTCTCACTCTTAAGTTACACTGTTCTCTTTGCTGTGAAGTTTCAAAGTCACATACAACATGAACAGGAAAGTTTGGGGAATGACAGCAAAACTTGACATCTCTTTTGTTACAATTTCAACTCATTGTATGTATAATTAACAACTTCTGAACAGTTTGCTTTAGCATATGGTTAAGAGATTTAATGTATTTCTGTCATTCAGCTACATGTATATTGAATACAAGACAAGGTTTTTCTAAATGAAATATTAATATCATGCACTGGGTTCATCTTGCAGTTGTAATATATGTTTTCCAAACAGCATGCAGTAGAAAGTAAGCCTCAAACTCTGTAGGTACTGCAGTTCCCAAGCCTGGTATAAATGGTAATCATAACTGAAAAGTTGTGATGTATGCAGTGATTTTGTACATTTGTTTTATGCTGCATAGCTATCATTTAACATTTGCAGAGGCAATATAAACATTCTCATAGGAGAAACGATTTCCCTCTAAGACTAAACTAATTACAGAGTAATTCATTTCACATTTAAGTTTGTGCCTGTCTCTTTATAAGGAGTCAAAGTTCACATGGAAAGACAAAAGTGTATCTGCACCTTTCCCTCCTCCTCTGCACACATAACATACATCTGTGTTTTCTCATTTCCTTCTCTCTCACACCACCCACATACCAGAATTACTTCTATTCTATCCTCTCCCTCTCTCACACCACCACATATCACTACATTTCCTTTCTATTTTCTCTCAGTTTATTTCTGTTCCAATCATACACACATACTAGAATTACTTCTGTTCTGTCATCTCCTGACATAAACATATCAGTACATGTCTGTTCTCTCCTCTCCCTCTTTCTCCCAGCTCACACATACCAGTACAAGTCTGTTCCCCTCTCTCCCCTCTTCACCCAGTATATATATATATACCAGTACATTTCTGTTCTCTCTTCCCTCTCTCCCAGCACAAACATACCAGTATATTTCTGTTCTATCCTCTCCCTCTCTCACACCACACATATATAACTACATTTCTGTTCTCTCCTCTTCTTCTCTCAAACCACATATATAACTACATTTCCTTTCTATCCTCTACCTCTCTCTCCTACCACACACAAACAGTTTATTTCTGTTCTCACTCCCTCTCCAATCATACACACATACTAGAATTACTTCTGATCTGTCATCTCCTGACACAAACATACCAGTACATGTCTGTTCTCTCCTCTCCCTCTTTCTCTCAGCTCACACATACCAGTACAAGTCTGTTCCTTTCTCCCCCCTCTTCTCCCAGTGTATATATATACCAGTACATTTCTGTTCTGTTCTCTCTTCCCTCTCTCCCAGAACAAACAAACCAGTATATTTCTGTTCTATCCTCTCCCACTCTCTCCCAGCACAAACTTACCAGTATCTTTCATTCTCTGCTTTCCCACTCTCTCTCAGCATAAACATACTAGTATATTACTGTTCTCTCCTCTGCCACTCTCTCCCAGTAGAAACATACTAGTAGATTTCTTTTCTCTCCTCTCCCTCTCACAACATCCACACAGCAGTATATTTCTGTTCTCCCCTCTCCCTCTCTCAGCCAGCATACAAATAATAGTACATTTCTGTTCTGTTTGCTGCTCTATCTCTCTCCTGTCACACAAATATCATTAAATTTCTTTTCTCTCCTCTCCTTCTCTCTCGTGCCACACACATACCAGTAAATTTCTGTACCCACCTTTCTCTCCTTCTCATACCACTCACATATCAGCACATTTTTGTTCTCTCCTCTCCCCTCTCTTCCTGCCACACATATACCAGTGCATTTCTGTTCTCACCTCTCTCTCTTTCTTGTGTCACACACATATCAGCACATTTCTGTTCTCACTTCTCTCTCTCCCAACTGAAATACACATATTATTACATTTCTTTTCTCTCAAACCTTTCTCTTCTTTCACATACATTACAGTATGTTTCTGTTCTCTCCTCTCCCTTTCTCTCCAGTCACACGCATGCCCTGTACATTTGTTTTTGCTCCCATTCTTCTCCTTCCCTCCTGCCTATTACTTTTATTTTTTTGCTATGTGAACTACCTAAAAAAGTTTTTTCTAAACATTAAGAGCTCTTTGTTAAAAATATATGTACAAGACCTTGAGTTTTATTAAAACAGAAAAGAAAGAAGTTTCTATATAGATGATTTGCCGACTTCCAAAACTAAGGTCTAAAAATGGGGTTGTTATGCATTGAGTTCATTTTGTATAGATAGATATAGAATTCCACCCAAAAAATGTGTACCAAGATTTCAATGGAAATACACATTTTATGTTCCCCTGTATCTCAGCTAAGCATTGTTATAAAAACATCTGTAAATGTGAGAATTTGTGTCCTTGTACAACATAACTGAGAAACAAAACACCGGTTAAGCACCAAACTTGTTAATTCAATAGAGTATCTTTCAAGGATGCAACACAAAGATTTTCAAGAAATTTCCCTTACTTCAAAATGCCTTTTTCATTGAAAATTGTTGAAACATTTTATTTGATCCAAAATGGCTGTTTACAATTTTGATTAAAATATTATATATTAAACATATTTACATGACAAATAAAATGTATACCCTGAATATTCTAAATAATTTCTTAGGTCCTCTTCATTCTGAGTAGCTTTTGCAACACTGGTAAATCTAAGAGATATACAAGAACTTCCAAAACAAAAGCTGTAGATCTCTTCAACACACACAATTTATGTCATACACTTTTGTTATGGAACTAACCATTTCTGATGCATTCCTTGTTGTTTGTTTCTATTTTAAAATACTTCTCTTGTCAAATGGGAATTTGTCTTTTCCATTTCTTTTGTTTTACATCTGACCCTTGCAATCATATAGCAACACCATTTAAAACATTTGTCTTAATGCTTTGGCCTAGTGTATTGCTTCACTTATGAGGAATTAAGTAATACAGCCATTTCTACTAACGTTTATCTTGATGAGCATGAAGTGCACAGAAGAATAGGCTGCTGTAGGTACAGTTTGTTGCAAAAAAAGTAGAGAAAGTCTTGAGAATTGAAGATTTTAGATTTTTTTACTTTAGTACTTGGTGAAAGATTTGTATTAAACCATGCTTAATAGATTTTAAATCATATGCTAATGAAACTTTGAAGCAATACAGGAATCTCTGCTAATGTTTATCTTGATTAACATGAAGTAGACAAAAGAATAAGCTGATGTAGGTATAGTTTGTTGAAAGTACAGAAAGTAATATGAATAGAAGACAGATTTTTTTTATTTTAGTACCTGGTGAAAGATTTGTTTTCAACCATGCTTAATATGCTCTAAATCATATGCTAATGGAACTTTGGGGTACATTATTTGCAAAATCTTAGTTTCAGAGTTTAAAAAAAAAAGAAAAAAAAAAAAGTGTCTACTGCTCACTTGCTTGATCTTCATTACATCTTCACACATATTTCCTCCCATTCACCTTCCTTAGCATGGCTTCCTTCGGAAGGGAAGTAAAGCCGTTGGTCCCGTGTCGTAGATTTACGGCACGTAAAAGAACCTCAAGCCTGACAGAGAGGCCTCTGAGCAAATTAAGCGGTATTTCACGCCCAATTTAGAATGGGACGCTGAGAACCAGTGCAGTTAAAGAGCGTCCATAAATAACACACCATTTTTTTATTTTCCCATTCCCTTACCCCAGACACTTCACCTGTTTCACTACCTTCTGATTGATCCTCTAGTGATCTCAAATTTTAATATCCATGCTACTGTTTAAATTAAGTTTTTATATTCAGCTTTGTACTCCAAATCTATCCATTGAGTCATTTTTGTGAATAATAATAATTTGTGAAACCACCGAATCTGCGCACATTGGAAAAATGAAAGTACATTGCTGATATTATGATGAACATGTCTGGTCAAAATGAGATGTGTTTCATATGAAATACATTTCCCAGATGATTTTTCACTTAACAAAGGTAAGATTTTATAGTCTATTATTTAGTATAAAACTTTAAATGTATCAACTAGTAATTAGATATTCATTCCAACTGTAATTTTCTATCATTATGGAACTTTATTTTGTATTTAACACCTGCTTTTACTCCTATGGCACCACAGGATGACAATGATAATACAGTAAATGAAGATGGAGCACCTATTGAATGCAATAATGTCGAAACTGGAATAACACACCTCTGCACTGCTTTGTCCACCACAAATTCCACATGCATAGCTAATCTGCATTCACACTACTCTTCATATATTGATTTCCCTGAATTTCCCATACAGTATTGAAACATGTTCCTTAATAATTGAACTTTTTACTATGGTACTGTAAATTTTTCCAAATTTTATTAAATATGATTTCAGAAGCTGATAATTTGTTTTAAGTTTAAAGGAATGAAACCACAGAATTTTGTTTCATTTATGTTTACTTTTGCATCTGCATACATAATTAGAGAAGGTATTCCATTCCAATTAAAGAATTCACTAGATTTTTAAGATCCAATAACATTTTTGGGATCTTTGTCTACTCCAGGACTAGGATTTTTAGCATGGCTTCCTTCGAAGGGAAGTCAAGCCGATGGTACCATGCTATAGATTTATGACACGTAAATGAACTCAAGGTTGATAAAGAGGCCTCTGAGGAAAATTAACCAATCTTTCATGCTTAACAAGGAATAGGATGCTGAAAGCCACAGTGGATAAAAGTGTCCTAAATAAAACTCCATTTCCAGGCCATACTGTTACCAAGTAAACCACTTGCCTCTCACTTAGGCAGCCTGGGTTTGATACCATGCAACTGCATGTGACATTTGTGGTGAACAAGGTGGAGCAAGGGCAGGCTTTCTCTGACTTCTCCAGTTTCTGCCATCATCACATTCCACTGGTGCTACATATTCACTCCATGTATCATCAGTGTCATCCCCTGCAGTGCCTTAGTTGTAAAAGTGGGCATTAAACACTATACAAAACAAACTATCTCTATTTTGTGTTAAGCTTTTGTAAAATATACTTTTGTAGAACAGACATTTAGCAAACCTTACTTTAGTAACATTGAGAGCTCCACAACAGTTTACTCTTATATTTACCTACCAAAGTAACAGTATAGAGTACAAAAAGCATGATGGGAAGATGTATTTAAAGAGAAATGCCTAAAACAATGTGATGAATGAGTTTGATGTGAGTGACAACAAACCTAATAAGAGCAGCTTCAAATTCTTTGTAAACAACACTCTTAATTATCATAAATATGTTCTCAGTGCACGTTGTAGGCCATTCAAATTGTTTGGGAAACTTGTAAAAGTGAACAACTATCTTTTATTTTCTGAACATTCAACCATTTGAGGACATAATTATAAACCGTACTCTTAAGCTCTAAACAATCTAACAACCCAATAAATGAATATAACCAGCAATAATACAGTGAAGCTTATTACATTGTCTTCAAATATTGTATCAAACACTGACAGAGCACATAAATTCAGTTTGAGTAACACTACTGAATTAATACCTGAGTTCTGTTGTAAGGGACCATTCACAATGAAAATTAGGCAATCTGGAATAGTTTATCAGTGTACATTGCATGCTGTTCATGTTCCTTACATATGTTATTATTCTTATTGACAAATGCAAACATTAACAGGTATTGCAAGAGGGTGTTAAACTGCTGGGCTAATATGCTGGTCTGTGAAGCATTCACACCACAGATGATGACACTGGTAATACATGGAATGAAATGGAGCACCGGTGGAATGCAATAGCGGGGGAAAGAGAACCCAGAGAAAACCTGCCCCTGTGCCACTTTTTCCACCACAAATCTCACCTATCAAAATGAACATGGGCTAGCTAGCTAGCTGGTTAAAGGATGCTGAACGAATACTTAAAGATCAACAATATTCACAAATTGTGTTTTTGAGGTGTTCATAGACATTCCAGTGATTCCTGGCCAGTGGTCTTATATACAAATGGAATATTGGATCAAAACATAAATGGATACAGCAAATGTAGAAATGGTGCAATAAATCCTGATCACTCTGTTTGGCTAGTCTGTTATGTTTGACATAGACAGACTTGAAAGCTTGTTCTTGCAAGCTTCTAATAAGCTTACACTTCATTCAGTGCTTATTTTTAGGTTTACATGATTCATTGTGAGCAGTTCTATTGCAATACATATCTAGTTTTATGTTAACATTACTCCTAATTTTCATTGTGAATTGGAAATAGATCTTCAAAACTTTCAAAATGAATTAAAAGATTCTTTTGTAATATCATAACGTTCCTTGAATTCAATTATAAGTACCAGGATCTTGTATTTACACATTGCTGCATGAATCTGGTTTCTTCCCATATTGCACAGACTATCATCATATTCCTGTGCTTTCTTTGTAAATATCATCTAAGTTACCACCGTTTTCTTTATCAAGACAATCAACATTATCTAGATAATAATGATCAAATCAAAATATCTTGCCACATATATGAAATGGTATTATAATTGAATCAACAGAACTCCAACCAAGTAGCAAGAGTAAATTGTAACTTATATTTGCACTCTGTTTTCCTCCATAATATAAAAAAAACTCATGAAGTATTCTTGAACATTTATTTATTCTGGGAGTGTCTGAAAGGCGTAAAATACTTTGGAGGAAACTTACTTTTAAGTGAAAGTTGCCATGTGTTGGCTTTCAGGAAACAGTTTCCATTAATTATAGCAGCTAATATAATGCATTTAGGCAATGAAACTGACCTTATTATCTAAAGCAGAGCATCTAGAAGCCATAACACGATAATACATTTTGAAAAGTATTTATAATAAAAATTATTAATAATAAAAGTATTAATAATATGCAAGGAAAGGTTAGCTACAAATATAACACATTGGTTTTATTCCTATTTAAGAGCACCAATGTTTTAATAATTGCTTATGGAATCGAGTAAAAAGAACATACACCTAATCTTGAATAAATAAGAAAGTCATTTACCACAAGAAAATTGCTTGAAGCAAGTTATACTAACCACCTGCCCTCCCATTTTGGGACCTCACTTATATAGGGCAAATGCTCATAAATACCTTCTTAAATTTGTTTTCAGCTCACAGTTAAAGTGCTACTTGCACACATTTTCTTGTGCACAGGTTTCACAGGAAAGCAAGGGCCAGGGGGAAGAAGAGAGAGCCCAACTGCCTGTGTTTCCGCAGTGTTGTCAACCAAAGAGAGTTTTTTCCTTGAGATCCTCAGCCATTTTGATGAATAGATTATCTCATTCACTGTGAACTAACTGAATTATTAAATGAAACATAGCACATATACATGTGCATGAACTCTGGGATTTACAGGTCAAATGAAACCTTAGCATTGAACCACTATATGTCACTGCTGTTGCCTTACTCTTCTTCTGAAGCTGTGCAAAATATATAGCATGAAGACTAAGAAGCTGAGTACCCAAGAAAACATGCACATGTAGTATTTAATTTTCAAATATGTTTATAACTAATCAGTAAGCATTTGGAAATATCAAATGGGCGTTCATGCAATACTTACAAGACTTGCTTCCTTTCATGAATTCCTCATTACAACCAAAGCAGCAACAATAATGCTCTTTTGCATATGCTTTTAACTATATGAATATGTAACATCACATACACCCTTTCTTATATTAAATTACATAAAGAACTGCATGCATTTAAATACACACACTATTTAATCCATAAGTCATGTAATTTCAGATTCCACGTTGACTGCATGTGCAGACAACCATTGGCAAAATTGCAAAACCTTGTTCCTGAAAATTTAATATATTTTTAGATTTTAAATGGAATGTGTAACCTCCTGTTCATAGTTATATCTTTACAAAACTTTGAATAACTGAAATAATTTTAAAGTGCATGAGCTTAAATTTTAAAAATCTTGTATTTCAAATCCAAACTTTGTGTTCCATGATGATAACTACTTAAGTGGTTTTGATCACCGATTATGCCAGTGCAAAACCTTGTAGATGATGATAAAAACTTATATGAGCAAAACCTTGTAACTTGCATTAACGAGTATTTGCAAGGTTTTGTATACATTTAATCTATAAATATGAGGTTTTTGTTGCATCTTAGCAGAGTGGTTAGATCACTCGCCTCTCAACAAGATTTCAGGTGAGATATATGGTGGACACAGCAGCATAAGGGTGGATTTTCCCTGGGTCCCTCCGCATTTAAAAGCTGGCTTTAAACACTATAAAAATGAGATTTTGCATAGACAGAATAAAGTTTGTATTGGTACTGAAAACTGTCTGGTAAATAGATTACCTTAAGATCTTTTGAAATTAGTACACCGAATTAAAAGACTTCCTCATATTTATTTGTGAAACGAAAATCATTATTGTGTTCAAGAAACCAGATTTTCATGCGCATTTGTGAACTTTCGAACTTAGAAAAGTTGCTCGTGTCCTGACGTCACATATTAGAAGTTATCTCCCATAATTCCTTCAGGATTACGCTGGATGTAATTAATTACCTCAATTCGTAAATGTTTAGCAAATAAAACAGCGACTACTAGGACCGAGAGTGACACCCATCTCTTAACTTGGAGGTTATTAAATAAAACGGGGAATAAATACCAAAATGTTATTACTCACATTTGTATAGATTGGTAAACTGTTATATCATATCTGCGTAAACAAAGATGCAGTGTACGTTATTTCTCGCACGACTGCTTTTGTAATTAAATGTTTATTCTCTGATCAATGTTCGACGTTGTTTATTTTCCTTCCCCACATAACAAATACTAGCCGCTAGCAATCTAATCGCCATGTTGTGATATCTAGTAGGCTTTGGTTCATACTAAAATAAATGGAAATGGAGTTTTATTTATGCACGCTCTTTAACACTGGGTGTGAAAGACCCCTTAAGGGGGTTCGGAACGTGAGAAATTTTGAAATTTTTAAAATTTATTTTTTCATTCATTCTTATTCTCTAGCATGTAAGCCTTAATATGATATTTAACATAATACATGTTAAACACTAGAAAATATTTTCTATTTTTTATACTTTGTCGGCAGTCAAAATTTCGATAAAATTACATAAATTTGACAATTATTTTAATGAATGTAACCTTTCTCCTATTAAGGATTTTTCCAGGAAATTTGCGGTGTCCGGAAGGATATTTTCCCCTGTTTCCGTTCTATTGCTTACCCTGAATTATCGTGATGCTCTATTGGTTTTTTTGTATACTTTTGTAATCAAGGTTATACGCTCGAAAATTAGTAAGCCATCTGAAGTTTTTAAGTGATTAACATACTTTATACAGTTGCATAATGTTATAAATCTACTGGATATATTCTCTTTATAGTGAATTGTGGTACTAACAATGACAAAAAGAAAGAGCATCTTTAAAAAGCGAAAAAATGTTGGTGAAGCTAAGATAAATGTAGCCGCATATTCCCATGAAGAAAATGAGGTTAGGCCTAGTTCTTCGAAGAAGAATCTTTCATTAATCTCAGGAAGTATATTAAAAAGAAGAAAGCGAAGAATTTAAATATGAAATTGTAAATATAGCCTTATTTCACACTGCTCTTTCTAAATTCTCTGTATGTAAAATTTGTCAATCTGACATTTCTGTTTCAATTAAAAAGCATATAGGTTTTGCCGGTGAACTTAAAACTTTTTGTAAGAAGTGAGACAGTTAATGTAATTTTATGAGCTCTGAATCAACTATATTCAGTAATGATGATGTATGATGTAAATTTGCATTTTGTGTATGGGTTGAGATCAATTGGGAAAGGACAGACAGGTGGTGAAATTTTTTTGTGGGATTTTGAATCTGCCTAAGCCACCAATAAAATTTTGTAAATATGTAAAGTGCAATCACTTTCATCTTCCACCAGCTTGCATGCAAGTAATGAAAAGTACATTTAGGAGTCTGGCCAATAAAGAACTTGTAAAGAAATGTCTCCATGCGGGAAATCAGAATACTATGAGTCAGTTCACAATGTTATATGGTCTGGCCAACCTAAAACTATATTTGTAGGAATTCAAACGCTTCATTTTAGAGTTTACAAGGCTGTTGGTAGCTTTAATGAAGGCAATATTATGAAGTGCAAGGTACTAAAACAGCTAGGACTGAAGATTGGCCTGAACTACAACACTGCCATGAAGTGGATTGATGCTATCATAATCCATTGAGGTGAGCAAGCAATGGAAGAAGTAGAGAAGGCATGGGAGATGAGAAATAAGGCAAAGCGGAAGCAAGAGGATCTTATTGAGCTGCAAGAAGACCCAGATAACTATTCTTATGGTGCAGGATTACATTATGCTACAGCTGAAACTAGATTTAAACTTCGAATGCAATTTTTGAAATTTTGCTTTTTTTTCAGACTTATGCCCCCTGCTTCTATTAAACATAGAGCATTAAAACTTATACTAAATATTCCTCATTCATGGTTCCTGATTTTAACAGAGGGCTTTCCTTATATACTTAATCGTTACACACAAAAAAACTGTAATGTTAATGATTTTGTTAATTTTTTGTGTCCTTTTATTTAAAAGTTATAAACTTCATAATAATCATAAAATTTAAAAAAGCTTATGTTAAAAGATTTATAATGATTGTCTCAATATATCATTTCAGCTTTCTGCACCCAGTACTTATTGAGAAAAAAGTTCATGAAGATAGCCATATTAACATTATTTAGATAGGACATTCCAAACCCCCTTAATTTTGCTCAGTGGCCTTTTTTATGAGGCTTAAGTTACTTTTACATGCCATAAATCAACGACAGGGGACCAATGTGGAACTCCTTTTGGCATCATAAAGCAGAGTGCATCAAATAACATCGTTGTATTAGCTTAAATTAAAAATAATATTAAAAGTCAGAAAATAAAAATGAAATTATAAAATCAGCATTGCGAGTATGAATACAGATTGTTTCTTGTGCTTTCTAAGGTATGATATAATAGTACTACTAATTTAACGCTCTTGTAAGCATCACTAGATATGACACTACATGGTGGTGTATATAGGAGGAAATAAACGTAAACTGTGGTGATTGTGTCGAAAACACAGACATTAATAATATCGAGAAATATAGCACGTTTTTTTAATATAACATAAACATTTGTTTGAACTCAAGCGTATGTAAATTGCACAAAGCATAGTCCTAAATAATAATTGTGAAGTTTAGAAGGAAATATAGAATAACTACCATTTTTCTCGTTATTAAACTTGTGTTTTGTATGGAGGTACCAGGTTCGATTCCTGTTTGCATTAAAAGAATCAACATTAAAGAACCTACAGCTTTTATGTAGCTTTTGGAAACTATTTCTACAAAAGATTATTTTTCTTTCTACTTCATGTTAACTAAAGTAAATCTTTACAGAAATTGCATTATTGCACTTTGTTTTAGGCAGTAGTGGCTCATGGTTAAAAATACTTCATGTTGCTAGTGATCAATCAATTTTATGTCGTCGTCGTCATCATCACCACAATCATCATCGGTAATGGTGTGCAAGAGGAACTATCATCTGCTAGCATGTATGACCAGCAGTGCCAACCCAAGAAACATTGGTGTTGAAAAGATCGTTACAACACTGTGGTTCATTGGGTTTAAGATTCACAGACCCCCCTTGCCTACCTTTCGAGGCCTAGGACAACCAAATTCTTGGCTACATGTTGGTTTCAACTAAATGCCTTCTATCTCAGGATTAAGAAACTGATATATAATAATTTTTATTATATAATATTATTGTGATAACTTTTGAGTGATGTTCATATGCAGTACTTCAGCAAGCATTCAAAATAACATGTCTGCAGTTATAGCTTAACGGGAGAATTTTACATTTCATACTGAATATATAATGACTCACCTACCTGTTTTGTTTATATACATTTAATAGAGTTAATCATTATCCTTGAACAGTCAGCATAAGTAGCTATTTCTTTTCCTGCTAAACATTAGTAAGTGGTTTTACAACTGTACACACATGAACCAGCTTAACACCACATGAAGTGAGCACTTGCATTGCTGCAAGAATACATTCTGATTTGTTTACAGTACCGGTGAAGTAAGGATGGACGAATAATAGTAGACCAACAGCATATTTATATTTCTTGCTTGGTAGTTGGTATGTGGCATTCTTTAGAATAGTCATGTTTATCTAGTTGCCAACACCGTTAATTAAAGTAAATAATAATATTAGTTTATTGAGTCTATATATCAAATTACACAGGTGTAGACCATGTCAATTTACAATGTTTTGAAAATACGTTATTCACAATTTATAGATATCTTCTTAGTCATACATTTAATAACTGATTTAAAGCATAAAAACTTTATTAATTAAATATGCTCTTGATTTATTTTTAAATACAACTCCTTTACACCTTTCGGGGTTTAGATAATTTGTATGATAATAGACCTTAGCAACCTATGAACCCTTTTTATTGATTTTATATTATACATATATGGATATCTTGCCTCTGTTTGGTATGATTCTGATAAATAGTAATGACTTGAATCTTTAGTAAACAAGTAGTAATATTCTATATAAATATTATGAGTTTGGAGCAAACAATTTATTTTCTAAATGTTTCCTTAGAACCTTATTTCACTGTTAATTTGTACATTATTCTTATATATTTCTTTTGCAATATGCATATTCTTTTCAGTCGAGAGTCTGCACAAGATTCATATACCTCAATACGTACACTATATATGAATGGATTTCTCTACAATAAATTTGTTTTTAATTAGTTTTAATCAACATATTTAAAAAAGCTAACATATGAGGTTCTAGAGGTCCTTTAACTACTGTTATACAGATTCTATCTCAATGTTGTTTCCAGTCCAGCTAGGCTATGCCAACAAACAGATTAATATTTATATGTATTTAATGTTAACTGGAATTGCTAAAATAAATGCTTTATGCTCTCTAGAATGAGGTGGACATCATATCTACATTGGTTCATTGATGAAAGCCAGTTGAAAAGTAATTGGGACTCTCGACTTCCAAACAGTCAATACTACGGTAACATGAAAGCCAAATGAGGTTAAAAACTTAGTGGCCTTGCAAGTAGGCTCCTAAAGCCCTTTGTGCCTCATAAACTGGGCTTAGCTCAAGTCTGATGGTCCCAATTAATCAGATCATGATCCTTCTTTTATCTCTGGGTTCTTTAAGATAGGAACTTAAGGTTACATATTTGTGAAATACAAAATCCATCCCTCATTTCCTACACATGGGGTCCACAATTATCCCCACTGTGCAGACATGTCTTCTCAGAATGTTGTGTGCATTGGAATAGGCAACAATCGCTCTGAGCCTGGTTCTAGTTAGATTTAAAAGAGCCTAATAGTTTTCCACCCCCCAGAAAAAAATCATGGGTCTGTCTTGCAGTATTTTGCTTTTTACAAATCTAAAGATGAGTTCTAGCTATGAGCTGCATTATCTCATACTTGATGCTATTGGGGAACAGGCTGGAAAAACTTTATAAAGAGTTTTATAAAAAGGTTTATAGGGTGCTACAAAAGCTTCCTTTTTAGCCACTCTACCATATCATCATTACGTGGTCCAGAACCCATACAAAGGTAACCTGTCTGCAGGCACAAAGTCTGTCCAGCATTCTCTGGCACACCTATGGCAATCTGCATGTCGTTTTAAGTACCATAAGCTGTTTATCAGAATAAATATGACTGTCCGTTCGCAGTCTGGCATGTGTAAAATATGCATGACATAGACTACAGGCTAAGATATATCTCAGTCTGGAACACAGTAGCATACCTTCCAAGTTGAATGGTATGCCTGGTCCTGGGGACACAAACCCTGCATGTTACTTCCTTCGAAGCATGATCCCTTATATATCAAGTCTGGTTCCTAGTCTTCAGGGGAAACCTTGTCTCTGAGTCCATTCCTACCTAGTTAGAAATGTCACTATTTACATTGGGCTTAAATTTTATCTGGACCCATCAAATTTCCTGCCTTTAGGAATATAGGACACCTCTCCTAAAGTCTACTCAGAATCAGTGTCTTGTAAGAGGTAGTTTGAAACTCCACCCCCAATTGTCCAGAAGCAGAGCGCCCTCTTTCTCAAATACAGAAGAGGAGGGTTCACCAAAATCTCTAAGGCAGACTATAGGGTGATCCACACTGTCCCAGTAATCAGCATACACACAAATCTAGTCTAGTAGCTGCTGCCTTCATTTCTTAGGTGGGTCACCAGACCAGAGCTGCTTAGAATAACGAGAACCTTATGATCAAGGTGTAGAGACCACTGAGTGTCTTCGGTCTTGGTCCCACCTTAGTCTAATGGACCTCGTACAAGCCTATAATGAATTCGTGGACTTTCTAACTTTGTTCTATTTGTTTTTTCCAACTCAGCTCATTGTCCAAGATAACTCCTAGGTACTTGACTGAATCAGAGAGCTTCAATCTCTTCCCAAACGGAGGGGCTCTAGAAAGCCTGGCAGGATCCTCCTCTTAATGAAAACTATGATTTTAATCTTGTCTGGAATGAATTCCTACTTTGTTAAGCTGGTAGAGCAGATCATCCTCCACCAAGCACCACAAAATGGGTGACAAGAATACTCTTTGGGATAGCCCTGAAGTCATGATACTTGGCAGATTATGCTCCCCAGAACCCCCACCAACTGACAACCTTCCAAAAAGGTTATGATCCGGTCTGAGATATTCAAACTAAAGCCCTGTTCTCCAAATATCTTCTAATGGTCCCCCAGAGTCGCATGACTAAAGGCATCCTCAAAGTCTAGAAAAACTGCCATGGCCAGTTCTACACATTCCTTAGCTCCTTCAGTCTAATTATTAGCTGATGAAGTTCTGATTTTGTGTATTTTCAATAGGCATACTGCTGAGGATGTACCACATCTTACAAATATATATCCACTATTTTTTGCAAAATCTTAAACATAAGCAATGTCTGACAAATGGAACAAACATCCCTAGACATGCAATATGACTGTTTGCCCAACTTAGGTATGAAAAACCACCTTGGCCTATTTCTAGAGGCTTAAAACATAACTGATGGCAAGGCAGGCCCTGAAAATTCTCCTTAGGTGAGAATCTTCCGGCCCTCTTTTTGACCTCCATCTGACCCACACATTTATGCATCTGAAAAGCAAAGACAGTCCATTTAACTTTCTTAAAATCACTGTTGGGGACCACATGCCAGATTTCCTGTGAAGGTCTGAGTGCCTCAAATGAGGTTAATTCTTGATTATAATGTAGGTCCCTGGAAGGCGGATTTGAAACTAATGCCTCAGAGTTTGTCCCCTCTGAGATCATTACCATTGGAGGAATTATACAAAGATGACATTTTGGTACCATCTCCAAGGTCCAACAATTTCTGCAATCAAGCGGCACTTGATTGCCTCTATATTCCCACAGAGGTATGTAAAAATGTCTCAGAACCCTCCTGTTTCTAGTACACCATCTCTGGGAAGAAATCCCAGTTTTGACTCTTGATTACTTTTCTGTATTCCCACAGAAGTATGTACAAAATTCTTCAGAAGCTCTCCTGTTCATTTTTGGAAAACAACCCTAGTTATCTGACTCTTGACAGGTTTATATGCATTATAAAGTCTACCAGAAATTAGCCTGATGACCCTTAAGATGGGTTCCAACTCAACCTGTCTTTTGCGTGTATCTCCTACAGGAGAGGGCAGTTGCTTTTTTAAGCAGAGACAAAGGTTTTGCTGAAAAAATTTGCATAACACTCCAGGTCTCCTGAGAAGGAGCCTCAAATGGTCTGCTGAGGATTTCTGTAAGGCAGTTATTTCCCTCAAGACTAAAGCAGATATACATGTGGCCTCTTAAGAATGGTTCCAGAGCAACCCTTCAATCTTTCATATCCTTGAGAATCCCAAACGTCACTGATATCAACACTGACCTTCTCCTTCTTGAAATTAACAAAGCTTGGTGTAACCTATGATCTCCAGATCCATAAAGCTCAAAAAATTTAGTTAGAGCCAATCAATAGTTTTTGACTTTTATAGTAATCCAGAATATTACTAAAATCCTGAGAGGGAGTAAATTCCTTATAATCATAAGGGAAATGGACTTAGCAGATTACGCCTGCCATGGTAGCCTCACCTAATATCCCACCATGACTGCTGCCTCGTTTGAAAGTCTGGCTTAACCCATGTGTTCTGATGTCTCATTAAGGCATTTGCTGCAGTAGTCTGCCCACAGTTTTCATCATAACTGCCACTAGGTCTTTTTTTTTTTTGTAGTGTTTAATGCCCGCTTTAACTACTTTTGGCACTGCAGGCGGTGACACTGATTATACATGAAGAAGATGGAGCACCAGTGGAATGCGATGGCAGGGAAACCGGAGAACCTGGATAAAACCCACCCCAGTACCACTTTGTCCACCACAAATACCACATGCGGTCGCTTGGGATCGTACCCGGGCCATCTAGGTGAGAGGCCAGTGGTGTAACTACTCGGCC
This sequence comes from Hymenopus coronatus, assembly GCA_030762935.1. Lineage (NCBI taxonomy): Eukaryota > Metazoa > Arthropoda > Insecta > Mantodea > Hymenopodidae > Hymenopus > Hymenopus coronatus. Next base: position 14,827,623 of record CM060899.1, on the reverse strand, counting down.
ACTGTGTGGTCCATCACTAGGTCTCTCATCAGAAAGCTTGCCACAGCCCATGCATTCTGAAGTAATGTCAGGGCACTTGCCATGGTTGTCTATCCACCTGATATCTCCCCATGACTGCCACGAGGTCCCTCGTTAGAAAGCCTGGGATAGCCCATGTGTTTTGGTGTCTTGTCAAGGCACTTGTTACAGTAGACTGCCCACCTGATATCTCACCATGCTAAATCTCTGCTTTCTAATGAGGGTGGTCCCGCATTAGAAAGCCTGGCATAGCCCATGTGTTCTGATTTCTTGTCAAGGCACTTGCCAAGGTAGTCTTCCTACCTCATATCTCACCATGACTGCCAGCAGGTCCCTCGTTAGAAAGCCTGGCATAGTCCATGTGTTCTGATTTCTTGTCAGGGCACTTGCCATGGTTGTCTATCCACCTGATATCTCACCATGACTGCCAGCAGGTCCCTCGTTAGAAAGTCTGGCATAGTCCATGTGTTCTTATGTCTTGTCAAGGCACTTGCCACAGTAGTCTGCACATCTCTCTCTCACCATAACTGCCACTAGATCCCTTGTTAGAGGGCCTGGTAGAGCCCATGTGTTCTAAAGTTTTGTCAAGGTACTTGCCATGTTAGTCTGCCCATTTCATATCTCACCATGACTGCTACCAGGTCCGTCGTTAGAAAGCGCGGCATGGCCCATGTGTTCTGATTTCTTGTCAAGACATGTGCTCTGAGTTTTTCATTGGCTAAAGCGCTGAAAATAGATAAACCCTTTAAGATTAGTCACATAATACGGCCTTGCTGAAGCCAAGGTTTCTGTATTTTGGCAACCTGCCATGCCCTTGAGGCCCTATTATGTTGGAGGTCAGCCCAAATACAGGGAATTGTTTTGTCCTTTCATCCTACATACATGAAAACCAGGTGCTTTGTTAGGAGATATCATAGGGAATGTATCCCTTTTCAGCTAGAGGGTGCAAAACTCGTTATGGTTCACTTCCCATTCATTGGGGAGATCCTCCCCCCCTCCTGTTTGTTTTGGAGGAGGTAGATGCACCAGATATGGGTCCCAGAGTGCTTTCTGGAGGGTCCCTCAAAAGAGAGACCTCATGTACCATCTTTGGCTGCCTGGTAGCCCTACCTTTCTCCTCCTTCCCTCAGCTCCTCCAGGAGCCTTCTCTTTATTTAGTTTTAGGGTACATAGTACCTTAGTCAGTTCCGCAAACTGAGTGTAAGTGGTGATCAGTGAGTAAATGTTGTGGTGGTTTGATGTAATGATGATCTGTAACAGTGCTTTCAGGATTATGTCAACATCACCGATATACTGGAATTTTGATCAAATTGTTAGAATATCAGAGATTATTCCATGAAACCTGGGAACTGGTTAAGTAGCAGCAACTAAAAAAATCCTGTGTACATTCATTATTATCTTCAATATATTATTTGACACACATTCTTTTAAATTTAACATATTTAATGTACAACATAACACTTTACACCTTTCCTTGTTACATATGTAGCTTCCTGGGTTCTCCGGTTTCTCCTGCCATTGCATTCCACCAGTGCCATCGCCTGCAGTGCCACAAGTAGTAGTGGGCGTTAAAACACCATAAAAATACATGCAGCTTGCTAAACCTCTGCCATCTCTTTACTAGAAAAAAATAAATTACATTTTCAACACCGTCCTTGATTTAGTTTTTCACTTAAAAATGGCTGGCTTGATTGGCATCTAATATTGAGCAGTTGACAGTAAAGTCATTTGCTCTCTTGCATTCCAGTATTTTGGTGTTATATTATCATGTTGACTAAAGGTTGGGCAGCGGAGTAGGTGGCTTCCATTCATACCTTCTTTAAGTGTAAAGAAAGGACAGAGGAGTTGAAATTAAGTAAGAAGCAAATTAATTGTAATTCGACCTGATAGTAAGATAAATAAATATCCTTATTTAGTTAAAGGAGATCTCCCAATACCAATCTTGAATAAATGCTAATTGAGACAGTCATGGCCTGTTAGGAGTGTGAAAGCTACTACAGAGGAGTAAGGGGGGACTAAAACATCAGGAAAGTAAACGACGAGGCAACGTGAAGTCAGATAAAACTGTAAAGTCCGCTTTCGCGTAAGAATAAAATTAGACGTGCAATGACATTATCATCGTCGGATAAAATTATTTTCAGACTGGGGGACAACCAGTGTTTATTACAACTGCCAGTGAAATTGTGGCAGTCGAGGAGATGTTTTACGGTGATGGGGAGCGTACAAAATGAGCACAGCGGTTGATCCTTACCTTGGAGGAGATGTCTGTGCGTCAAGCGTGTGTGACCAATCCGGAGGCGGCAAAGAATAACTTCCTTGCGACGGTTCTTACGGCAGGACGTTTTCAAGGATTTATAGTGTGCTTGATTTCGCTAAGTTTATAAGATGTTGCCCAATGCGATTGCCATCGCGAGTATAGCTGACGCTGAAGATAATGCTGCATATCTTGAGGTGGCACCTGAGATATATCAATATGAATTTTCGCTAGTGGCTGTTTTGCGGCTCTATCTGCTGCTTCATTTCCTTTTATGCCTACGTGTCCTGGTACCCAACACAGTACAACTGCATAGCGGTGTTGTAACAGCGAGTGGATTAGTAACTGCACTCGTTGTACAAGGGGATGGGTAGAATACAAACAGAGATAGATTGTAGGGCACTGAGGCTATCTGTGCAGATGACATATCGAGTGTCAGCAGAAGACTGTATATAAAGCAGAGCCCGGTGAATAGCTGTAAGTTCGGCCGTAAAAATACTGTTGAATGAGTGAAGCTTGTAGTACTGTGTGTCACGGGTAGTATGAAATGAACAGCCTTCAGAGGTGCTATTAGAGAAACCGTCTGTTTATATAAAGTTAAACTTAAGCTGCTCAAAGCAGAGCCAGTAGATGAAAGGAAGGGTATCATGTTTATTCAAGGCGGAGAGGTCGGAGTATATGACTGGGCGAAGGCGTTTCCAGGGTACGGATGTGCAGCGTACCATGGGTAGCGCCTTTGGCAGGGTCACACTGAGGCTGTCCAACAGGGAGCGAAAACGTATACCGGGAGAGGGAGGGAACGACGATCCGCATAAGAGGAGGCACAGAGAGGTTTAAGCACACCGCGTGTAGGATGGTCAACCAACGCACTAAGCTTTGTAGCATATTTGGCCAATAAAATTTCGCGGCGTAGAGAAAGACAAGGTTCACCAGCCTCAGCAAGCAACGCTTCTCTATTCGGTTAGTGCGATAAGCTCGATACACAGGCGAATACCTGTATGATGAACAGAGTAAGAAGGCTTGAGCGCTGTACGAGCGGCGGAGCCATATACGACACTCTCATAATCTAAAATGGAGCGATGCAGGCGGAGAAGACACACTCTGCTAGCTCCCCACTGTGTCCCACTCAACACCCGAGGCAGATTCAGCGATGAAGTCCACCGTTTCCTCAGGTGAGAGACGTGAGGTTTTCAGGTAAGCGACCGGTCGAAGAAAAGACCAAGAACTTTGGTAGTGGAGACAAAAGACAACAAGTTACCCTCAAGGGACAGAGATGGATCATCGTGTAAGGTGCGCTTCCTACAGAAGTGAACACACAGTCTTCGATGGGGAAAACCGAAAGCCGCTGTGAGCCCTGCAAGCAGAAAGTCTGGTCAAAACTAGCTGAAACTGGCGTTCGATGACCGGAATGCTAGCGGATGAGCAGTAAATAGCGAAGTCATCAACATATAGGCAGGCGCGGACTGGTAGGCGAACGGTGTCCACAATACTGTTAATGACAATGGAGAATAGAATGGCACTTAAAACAGAGCCGTGCGGAATACCATTTTGTGTCTCCTCGACAACACAGTTCCCAGTTTCACCCGAAAATACCGCTCCGAGAGGAAGGTTTGGAGAAACAAGTGAAGTGCGCCCCGGAAAGCCCAAGAATGTAACGAGCGCAGGATTCCATGCCTTCAAGTTGTGTCAAAAGCGTTGTCGATATCAAAGAAAATAGCCACTAGGTGCTGCCGCATCGCAAAGGCCTGGGAAATTGCATTGGCCAAGGCAACGAGATGGTCCGACGTCGAGCGGTTTGGTCGAAACACACACTGAGGAGCGGTCAGTAGTTTCCGTTGTTCTAGAACCCATAATAAGCGATGATTTACCATGCGCTCCAGTAGCCTACATGAGCAACTAGTCAGGGAAATGGGGCGATAATTGGAAGGTAGAGAGCGATCATTCCCTTCCTTGGGTATAGGGATGGTAAACGCCTCACGCCACGAAGTAGGAAGAGTGTGGTCAGTCCAAATTTTATTGTACAGCCTTACAAGGAAAACCAGAGCACACGGTGGCAGATGGTGCAGCATGACAATGTGAATGCCATCAGGTCCAGGAGCAGAAGCTCTGGAAAGGCAAGAATTTCGGCAACAGTTGCGAGTACTGACACAATGGAGCCCTTGTGCAGAACCCACTGACAGAAAGAGGAGATGAACGACCTTTGATTTTGCGAACCTTACGCCAACTTCCGAGGAAGGGGTGTTGGACGAAATAGAGGAAATGTAAGCATTCAAAGAGGTGGTTTTACTGTCCCGAATGGTTTTCCGTGCTTGAGATTTGAGTTTCTTGTACGTAATTAAGTGTCACATTGTAGGATGGCGCTTCAGGTGCTGAAGGGCAGTTTTTCGGGCACAAACGGCTTTCGCGCATGTAATATACCACCATGGTACGGATGACCGTTTGCTACCTCCAGAGCTCTGTGAAATGGAAGAGCAGGCGGCTGAGAGGACAGCGTCAGTATAATGGTTGGCCATATCGTCCACATTGGAAAAGCACCCGTCAGAAAGACGGAAGGACTGTTGAAACAATCCAAGCAGCGTTCGAAAAACGCCACTTTGGAGGAAAGAGAGAAGGCTGGGGTGATGCTAGAAAATGAAGTATGGGGAAGTGATCACACTGCCATAAGGTTCCTGAAGGACGCTCCTTTCAAAGGATGGCGCAACAGAAGGGCTGCAGAAAACTAAATCAATAGCTGAGAAAGACCCAGAGGAGAGACATAGGTGTGTGAAATCTCCTTTATTTAATAGAACAAAGTTGTGTATGTCTAAGAGCCGCTCAATTAGTGTCCCCCAACACAGGTGTAGTGAGAACCCCAAACAGAGTTGTGGGCGTTAAAATCCCCAAGTACCACACAAGGAGCAGGGAGAGCAGCCAACATGGTACCAAGGTCAGTGTCAGAGATGGGTATACCAGGCGGCAGATATGTGTTGCATATCGTGAGAATTAGGGTGGGAAAGAAGACTTCAACACAAACAGACTGAAGGGTGGTAGTAAGAGTAACTTGCCTAGAGAAGGTGGAATTTTTCACCAATATAGCAACGCCACTGTGGGCACGGAGCCCATCATTAAGGTCAATGCGATAGGTGGTGTATCCACGCAAACACAGTTGCTGTTCTGATACGCGCGTTTCCTGGAGACGGATAAGAAGGGAAGCGTATCGGAAGATAAGAAGTTGCAACTCTTCAATACGGCAGCGGTAGCCATTGAGATTCCAGGACAGAAAACTCATAGTCAGCGTTTGAGTATCGGACGGGAGTGGTGTTTCGCAGGCTGAAAACCGGAGTCTCCAGTCACGTCCATTGATGAGGATTCAGCATCGCTGTCAGAGTCTATCCGCTGGTCAACTTTGCTGATTTTTGTGCTGGAAGCAGGGGAGAGCGATGTCTTCCGACCACGGCGTTCCTGAGGCCGAGAGGCATGGTAGACGGCAGATTTACACGGACAGTGCAACTGGAACTTGCCACGATCTGCTTATACTTACTGGGTATGATAACCTTGAGTATCGGCGAAGAAGTATCGGAAGAGGTTGAGGTCAAGTGGTCACCTGTTTGACAGTGTAAGGAGCGGGTTTGAAGCCTAGTAGGCTGTCCGATACGAGGTTCAACGGATGGATGCCGGGCTCGCAATTCAGAAGCTGGAGTCAGGTTGGCTGTAACTGTAGCGCAACGGTGTGTAAGCTCAATAGGATGTCGAAGTTTATACTGTTGACGGGCCTCGGAGAAAGACAACTTTTCGGTGACCCAAAGAGCCATTATCTCCTTTTCGATTTGCAGCTTAGGACAATCTTTAGAATTTGAAGAATGGGCACCGTCACAGTTAACACAGTGGAGAGGAGCACTGCAGGCAGTAGAGTCATGGGCCTTCTCACCGTAGAGCATGCAAATAGCGAAGTCAGAGCGACAATGCTGGGAGGTGACCAAGCTTCTGGCATTTGAAGCACCGCATGGGGTTGGGGACATACGGGCGTACACGGAGATTAAAAAAGCCAATGGAAATGCGCTCAGGCAAAGACGACTTATTAAACGTCAAAATGAGGGTGGAAGTGGGCACCAATTGTCCCGCCAGCTTGCATTTCACACGGTAAATATCAACAACACCCTCTGGTTCGAAGAAGAATTTCAGGTCCTCATCGGTCTCGTTGGTAAAAACCTCGTGGGTGACCACACCCTTATACAAGTTCAAGGTTGGGTGTGTGTAACGGGCACAGAAATATCAGCTATGGATTTGAGGGACATCAGCAAGTCCCTGAGGGAAAGAGGGCGATAACGTGAAAAAACAAATAAACAAAATATAAACGTGGCAAACGTGAATGGAGATGGGCAGGGTGTAGTGCCGGTGAGCGGCTCGGGAACCTCCAGGTGCGCCAAATCCGTACCTACCGTAGTAGGCCCCTGGGGGGTTCTCCTGGGTATAAAGATTTGAAAAAACCGAGCCGACTCTTACTCGGAAGACACGGTCCTTCATGAACTCCTGAAGAAACAACGGTAGGCTTCCACGTATATTCTACTTCAAGAGGGTACGTAAGATCCCTCCTCTCCAGCACGTATCATAAGCCTCCTCCATGTCAAAAAATATTCGAACTGTTGGCAATTCTTAAGAAAGCCGTCTATGATCTGCGTCGACAGCAATACAAGATGATCCGCTGCTGACCGACGTCGGCGAAAGCCGCACTGAGAGTTGGTGAACAATGTGTGCATTTCCAGCCACCATACCATCCGCCGATTTATCTTGTGTTCCATCACCTTGCAAACGCAACTGGTGAGGGAAATGGGACGGTAGCTGGAAGGAAGGTGACGGTCCTTACCAGGTTTCAAAATTGGAATGATGATGGCCTGCCTCCACCTATCTTGAAAGGTGGCGTCAACTCAAGACACAATTATAGACCCGGAGGAGGTAACCTTTACCACCAGGAGAGAGGCGTTGCAACATTTCGACGTGGATACCATCTGGACCGGGTGCAGAGTTGCGCGAAGATGAAAGAGCGTGGTCTAGCTCCGCCATGGTGTAGAGGCGATTATGCTGGTGTTTGGCATTAAAGTCCCCGGCGAGGATCACGTTTGGATGGAGGTTCAAGAGGGATTGGTAGGCAGCAGGAAAGATCGTCTTCGAGGTTGTCAGAACGAAAGCGGAACCCTTGAGATTACACCTGAGCCTTCACAGGCAGAATCTCAGGGGGATAATGATCCGAGCTAGATACTTGAGCATAAGCACTGCCAAATGTGTTAGCCACCACGAACGGATCAATTATAGAGCCTACCACTGTTTTTAGACCGGAAAGGGGCATATGGCACGTCTTAAGTTATCCCATACGATAGAGGAAGGTGTATGATTGCTGAAGGAGGCTACAAATTTGCTCCAAGATGTCTTTTTGTTATCCTGAATAATTTTTCTAGAATGGGCGCGCAGCTTTTTATATTGTAAAAGGCTTTCCAATGTTGGGCAACGCTGGAAAACTATGAGAGCACGCCTGGGTGCACAAATAGCATTCTGGCATGCATTGGTCCACCAGGGTACCGGAAATCGACGGCTTGGGCCAGTCGAACGCGGTATGCAGTGTTCAGAGGCAGAAAGAATGTTCTCTGTGAAATGGTCAACCAGATGGTTCACAGAGTCGTGCTCATCATAGTTAAATTCAGTCAGGCGGGAGTACAGATCCCAGTCAGCTTGATCTAGGCGCCACCTAGGTAAACGAGTGGAACATACACTGTGGGACAAGAGACTAATAAGACATGGAAAGTGGTCACGAGTGCAAATCAGAGATGATATTCCAGGATAACATTACCGCTAACTGTGGTGAACAGATTTCTATATCAAGATGTGAAAAACTATAAAAGGCATCAGATAGAAAGATGTTTTGCTTCATTCTGAATGAATTTACTTGTTTAGCGTGTTACAAGAAATGAAAAATACTATCAAAAAAATGCAAAATTGATAGTGAGTGCAGGAAATACAATGAATATTGGCTCAGTAACTATACACTTTGTAAAGCAGCATGTTATGAAGGAATATGATATAAACAGACATTACCAGATGAAACATTCAGCTGAGTTTGATAAGTTTAATGGTCATGAGTGTATTGTTAGGGCAAAGGAATTGTGTAACAAAATCACATACCAATAGCAATTCCTAATTCAGGGCAGAAATTTGAAATAACAGAATGTAACAAAAGCTAATTATGAGTTTTAAACTTATTGCTGAGAATGTAAAATTGTTTGCTGAAGGAGAATTTGTAAGAAATGTCTTGTTGATGCAGCTCAGTCACTGTCTTCTGAAAAAGCAAATTTGTACAGATCTCTTTCTCCATCAATAAGGGTAAGCAGGTGTGTTGAAGAACTAGATGCTAGTATTAGCCACCAACTGATTTAAAAGGAGAAAATGTTTGAGTGCTTTTCTATTGTCTGTGATGAGTAGAGCCCAGTTTTTTATGTAATTACATATTTTAAATCCTGCATAATATTTCAACGAGAAGTAAAATTGTTGGCAAATTACGTCACTTGGCACTCCCTTATAAATTTTACATATTTTGTACATTTCTACATATTTTAAGGATGTTACATAAAACGTACATATTTTCTGGGTTTCGTAACAATTTTCTTATTTTTAAAAAAAAAAATATTGTAATGACATTAAAAACTACTGCTTTCACAAGTTTTGCAATCTGCAAAATAGGATGCAAATTAAATTAAGAATGCGATAATAACCACCTTGCCTTGTTCTGATCGTTGTCTGTTTATATCAAAGCAGGTGACACTCGACAATGTTGACCTCCCATGTCACATTTCCCGTAGTACTTTAGGCATTTACAAGGACTGGAGAAATTCATTGTTACCACTGTTGTGGTAATCAGCATCTTGTAATATAGCAGCTGTGAGGAAACAAAGTGAGCTGCTGGACAGGCATCAAAATATAGCGAGGCGATAATATTGCAATTAGTTTCTTGCAAGTCTTAGCGAAATGGCACCAATTGCGTCCTCGCTATCCTGCAAGTTTAATTCATGGGTGAAATAACATGCACAACAAATAACTACAGTCTTCTAAAATGCAAGTTCTGTTGACACAAATGCAACAGGAATGGTCCAGAAATGATCCTTGTTAAAGTCCTGTACAGTGCAATGGTTGCAGCTAATATTCCATGGCATAAACTTCAAATGCCTCAATTTCCTCCTTTCTAGAAAAATATAGCCAGGTTATTCCTGACGAATCTACTCTGAGGAAAAAGTATCTTCATGTGTGTTATTAAGAAGCAGTGTCTGATATACAGAATAAAATTGGAGACTCCTGTATTTGGTTTGCTGTCAATGAAACTATAGATGACATGCATCGGTACATAGTAAATTTAGTAGTAAGAAAACTAAATTCCAAAAGTCCAGCAAAACCATTTCTAATCTGTTGCAAGGTGTTAGAACAAACAAATCATTCTACAATTGCAAGATTTATAAATGATGGGATGAAGATTCATGTTCAGAGGGTGTGCGTGTTTAAGGAAAAGGTTTTTATTGTGTATTCAGATGCCATAGCATACATGATTAAAGCTACTACTGCTCTGAATGTTTTCTATCCAAATGTACTTCACTTCACTTACTTGGCCCATGCATTGCAACATGATGCTGAAGAAATAAGTACTAATTTTCCCTGTATGAATAAAATAATATCAGCAACAAAAAAGGTCTTCATGAAAGCACCGCACAGAATTCAGTGCTATAAAAATCTTCTCCAACATGTCCCTTTGCCTCCTGAGCCAGTATTTACAAGATGGGGTACATGGTTAGAAGTTATGAACCTCTATTGTGAACATTTTGAAGGAGTCCAGTCAGTGGTGAACATGTTCTCTTCAGAAATAACTGCTTCCATATGTGAATCTCAGGATATCTTTAAAAATTCGAAAGTGGCAAGCTTCTGTGCTTATATAAAAAGTAACTACCGCTGGTTGCCTAGCACCAACAAGCAGTTGGAAACATCAGGTTCCCTTCTTAGCGAATCTATGGATTTAATGAAATGTGCATCACTGAAGCTTAGTGTAGTTGCAGGATATGTAGGAAGGAAGGTAGGTGAAAAATTCAAAACTGTACTAAACAGGAATCCAGGTTACTCTACGCTTGTGTCCATGTCTAAAGTGCTACATGGTGACAGTTTTCAATTTACCAAAACATTTCTCTGCAAATCAGATTCCTATACTAAAATATGCTCCTATTACTTCCTATGACATGGAGAGAAGCATTTCTGCTTATAAGGACATTTTTTCCAATAGTAGACGAACAATGACCCCTGAAATTATGGAAAAGCATATGGTTATTCACTGTACATTGAAAGAAGCAAAAGACTCAAAATGAAAATGCCTGGTTGTTTATTGTATGACAAGAGATAGAAAACTGAAAATGCATCCTCATTATAAAATATAATATTTTGAATTGATCGTTATACTCATTGATAAATTGGTTCAGTATTTCAACATTGCTTTACCGTCTAAAATTTAAGGAAAATAATTATGTGAAATGAGTAATTTTAATAAATATAATTCAAAACACATATTTCTTATTTCGTAATTACCTAGTTGAAAATAAATTTTAGGTAAATTCTGCATAAAACAAAACATTTTCCCTAAATTTAATTCTATATTTAGTCATTAAATTTTAACTCATTGTAATTATTTTATGTACTTACAGACCCATCAAATTACGAAATTCTGGAAAATTTGTAATCTGCACTTAGATTTGAGGTGGTAATCTTAGCATTTAGAATATTACATAATTTTACATATTTTATTGATATTACATATTTCATTACATAAATATGTACATATTTTGCACCTTGATATTACATAAAAATCTGGCTGTAGTGATGAGAGTACTGATGCGATGGATACAGTAGAATTATAGGCATTTGTTAATGATGAGGATACAGATTTCAGAGGAACTTAAGAGTGAGAAGCATGCATGGAACCTCAAATGGTAGTGAATTATATGAGGTTGTAAAAACTGTAGAAAATATGGAACTTAAACGGTAAATATTATTCAGTTTAACTACAGATGGTGCACCCAACTTGGGAGTGGCAGAGGTAATAAAGAAGTAAGTCCAGTCTTATGGGGGGAAGTGAAAAAGATTCGCTGTGTAATGTATCAGGAGGTGCTAAGTGCAATGGCAGCTAACCTCTATGATGTTATGCAGACGGTTTTGAAACTAATTAACTTCATCCATTGTAGTGCACTAAACCACCACAGTTTTAAGACTTTTCTTGATGAAATAAAGAGTGAATATGACAACATAATTTACCATTCAGAGATAAGGTGGCTAAGTTGTAGTGAAATGTTAGCTAGATTATTTCTCTGCAGGAGGAAATTCACAAATTTCTGGAAGAGAAAGGAAACACTGATGAATAGTTAAGTGACCCCAAGCCATTGTTGTGTATTGAATTTCTGGTTATATGTTCAAATATTTTACTGACTTAAACCTGGCACTAGTGAATATAAACAAATTTCTTAGAAGAACACTTTTAATGTTAGTAAACACTAGAGCTGCTAGAATTACATTGAAAGGAGCTTGCAGGCCTAAGGACCTTCCCATTTTCTACAAATTAACTGCCAGAATAAAAATATTGAGCACTGAACAAATAAACCTGACGTGTGATATTCAGTTGGTCTCAACATATATGTGTGTTTGTGTGAGCAAACATTTTAAGCAATGAACCTCCAGATATCAGCATTAACATCTATCTAGCTTAAGAGATAGGCATCTTCAAGATGTGTTGTTCCTGAGCACATCTGAGCAAAAACTGCACATCAGCAACTTATTAGTTCGAACATCAGTTTCACACTTCTCTTTTTATTATAATTTTATACTTACAGAATATAGCTCTTCAGAAATGTCCAACCCATCATACAAATGTATTCAAAGGCATTATTTCTACTTTTATACCTTATTTTTCTATTCCATAAAATTTTGCATTTGTATACATTTGCTATATGGTACTCCACCATTTGTTTGAGACAGTGGTCCTACATGTAAAAAGGTTTGGGTGGCCCTGCTCTTAGCAGTCAAAACATTTCAATGAAGTTTTCTTTGCAACTACTGTTATTTACCTTCATATGTCATGTGTCTTTAAGAGTTTGTTCTAATGTATTTCTTATGGAGCAAACTGCTTTTAACAGAAATAGGTTGTTTTTTTTAGAGTTAGCAAAGTGCAATGTCAATGCTTGTTTTATTGCTAGTAGAGTTTAGGTTAATTCTATACCAAGTATCAAAATCATAGTAATATGAACCATATGTATGGTTTGCATTGAAAAGTTACTTTTTTTCATTGAAGGAGTTATTGTAACTTGTATACCAGTTATCAAATTCTTAGTAATGTTCATCATATATATGGTATGTGTGATTGGACATGTTTATATTTTGTAACTCAAGCTCTACTCACAATTTCTGTTAATGAATGAATTATGCAGTTTATAATAAGGCTTTCATTTGTAGGTATAAACAATTACCACTTTTTGATTAAAAATGGAAAGAGTTTGTAAATAATCTCCATTTAAGTTCTTTACACAACTATTGGAATTACACACATTTTGTGTGTCTAAATAATGTATGCACAGAACTCCTGCTGATGTATTTATTTATGCCTGCATGAGTTATAATTTGCTGTTTTAAGTTTGGCTTCCATTTGAGTCTCTTCCCACAGCAATCGCATTCATATTACTTGTTACCTGAATGTTGTGTAACATGTTGTTTTAAAGTACATATCCGTTTGAAACTCTTCCCACAATAATGACATAAGTGTGGTTTTTTGTCTGAATGTGTTATAGTATGTGCGTGTAACCTCTTCTTATTTTTAAAACTCTTCCCACAAATATCACATAAGTGTGGTTTTGTTCCTGAATGAGCTAGAACATGTTGTGTTAACTGTACTTTCTGATAGAAGCTCTGCTCACAAGTGTCACACTTGTATGGTTTTATGCCTGAATGTAACTGAATGTGCATCTTTAAACTCAGCTCTGCTTTGAAGCGTTTCTCACAGGTATCACATTTGTATGGTTTTGTATTTGAATGAGACAGAATATGTCGTTTTAAAGATCCTTTATCAGAGAAGTTCTTCTGACAAAGGTCACATTCATATGGTTTTGTCCCAGCATGTGTCTTATTATGCACCCGTAAACCTGCCGGATATTTGAAACACTTCTCACACTTGTCACATTTGTATGGTCTTGTGGCAGAATGAGAACGATTGTGTGATTGTAAGTCTGTCCTGTGCTTGAAGGACTTCTCACACTGGTTACATTTGTAGAGTTTAATGTCAGAATGTATTATGCTATGCCGCTGTAAGTGTAATTTCTTTTTGAAAGACTTCTCACATATGTCACATTTGTAAGGTCTTGCGACAGAATGAGAATCATAATGTGATACTAAATCTCCCTTCACCTTGAAAGACTTCTCACATGTGTCACATTTGTATGGTTTTGTGACAGAATGTCTTCGACAGTGTACTGTTAGTGTTACCTTCTGCTTAAACGTTTTCTCACAAATTTCACACTTATAAGGTCTGGCAAGAGTGTCATATGAGTGAATTATAGAGTGTTCTATTAACTTACATAATTCTGCAAAACTCTGCCCACAAAACTCACATTGGTATAGACTCTTGTACCCATATTCCATTTTATGTTGCGCCAATCCTGTAGCAGATTGAAAATTCTTGGAATAATGGTTACATGGATATGATATATTACAGTTAAATGGGCAAATATTTTGCTCCATAGAGAGCTTGTTCTCAACATTCTTACTGAGAACTGCTGACACACTGGCTGTTTTAAAATCTGAAAAAACTTTTGCAATTTGAGAGTGTCCTGAATCTGTGTGGGTGAGGGAAGTGCAGAGACTACTGCCATCTTGAGAAACTCCACCTACAGTTAACCTGAAATGGTGAAATACAAATTAGCAATAGTAAAAATTTCTAGATAGTACTTCATTTGTTCCCTAATATTTTCTGTTCAAATATGATAATAAACACATTATACCTAATGCAAACAAAAGCATTTATCTTTTTTTTTCGAGGAGGGGAGCATTATCTATAACAATAGAAGATTACAGCACACCTTTCTTACCTTGTAAATAAAATATTTTATTTTTTTTCAGTAAGTAACCAACAAAAAGTCTCTAATCTTATTTAGAAGTTCTGAAAATGAATAAAAGAAGTACAATTTAAAATATTCTTTGTATAATTGCATTTTATGTATAATCAGTGTAATTGAAACAGATTATCAAAATGATCATGTGAATGACATATATTACCTTTAAAATTTTGAAAACCAGGTTTCTGGTCCTATTGTCAAGCAAGATTATCAATAGTACAGCATTCTGTTCAGAAACTACTTTTACATCTGTTGCACACAGTATCTGTTACATTGGCACTATTGGGGGCAGCCATACCCAAGATGTTAAAACTGTCTGCTAACACTAATCAGCATTCTCGCTGTTAATCATGGCTTATCACCAGTGGTGCCATAAGTAGTTAAAGCAGGCGTTTAAACACTACCAAAAAGCATGGCTTCAAATCTAGCACAATGTTGCCAGCTCCATTTTGTAAGGACCATGTGGCCTCAGTTATTCTTTGGGTTTGTGCAGGTGCAGTTTGTTTACTTTGTGCTTTTGCATATATTGTGTTTAGTGTTATTATTATTATTATCGTTATTATTATGATTATTATTATTACAGTTATTATAGCTATAATAATATGGCCACTGATTTACCAGAAACCAAAAGAAAACTTTGCTCTTATAAGAGCCAAAGCCGTTAGTCTATATTCAGATTTCATGAGTACTTTGGGGATAAGGGAGACAATGGTGGACCTCTTCTACCTGTGACCAAAGTGTTGGATAGGGTTTGTGATGCACTGAATGGATGGTAGTGCAATAAAAATTAGAACTACTGCAGGTAAAACTCTTCAAAGAATTTCTAAATATTAACCATCTATAACATATCGATCTATAAATTTATTTATTATTAATGATAGAATTACATAACCTACTGAAATTACAATTATGGTAATAATAAATATTTAATGATCATGAAAGTATATAAGTTGTTCTATTAAACCTGAGGCACTATCTTATAAACCTAAATTTCCTTGTCCACACAGTGCAGTTTTGTGTACTCTGGGAAAGCAAATGCCAGGAACTAGCTCTAAAACATCTCTCAATGCAATTAGACAGCATGTGTATCAATATTATATTAGAAAGCAATTTCCTACTCATGAGAAGCTATTGTACTCTCTGAAGGAAGCTGGCTTATTCAATGGTGGAAAAAGCAACTTAAGTTAAGTGCTAAAAGAAGTTGGTTTTCAATTTAAGACATTTTCTGGGAGGAAAGCTGTGATGGAAAAAAATGACATGGTGGTGTGGCAAATTTTTGTGGGAAATTTTAAAAACTAATCCTGAAAAGGTGGTCTGACTTGATGATAAATGCGCGACACACAAAGACATGAACAGATGACACTGTGGCAGGGACAATGAAAGTGCCAGTTGGGGAAGGAAGTAGATTAGTTTTGCTTCATGCTTGTAGTGTACATGGTTTTGTTCCAGAAGCAATGCTCTTATTCAGATCAAAAGGCACTTGTGATTATCACAAAGAAATGAACAGAGACACATTCAATACTTGGTTTCAAGAATCTCTTCTGGCAAACATTACTCCAAACTCCATTATTGTTAGGGACAATGTGCCATACCATTCAGTTCAATTAAACAAAGCACCGATAATGAATGATAGTTCTACAGTGATTGGAGAACAATATACCTGGAGTGTCTGCAGAAATAACAAAAGCAGAACTTGTGGAAATTTTAAAAGTGTACAAAAAAAGTGAAGCATGTTCTGTACTCGTGCAATAGACACCATTGCTGCTACTCACAGTACACTGTCATCAGACTACCTCCCTTCCACTGTGATTTCAATGCAATTGAGTTAACTTGGGCACAAGTGAAAGGATATGCTGTAGAACATAATGAAATATTCTGTATGCTGATGTTGAAACTACTGTTGCAGCAAAGAATTCAGCAAGTGACAGCAGATAAGTGGTAAAGTATCATGGATCATACCAGTAAATCCTAAAACAAGCAAAGGAAGCTGACGGCATGTGGAGGAACTAATTTCACCTGGTCCTGATGGCAACAGCAGCTGATCCAGTGTTGAAGAGGAGAAAATTTATATCTATAAGGTTTGAGGCATTTCCTGAAGCATTTAAGCATAAGTTATTTAAAGTTGTTAATAGTCACTTTTAATTAGAATAATTATTTTCTCCATATATGGCATTACCAAGTGTCTCCATGTTCTACTATTCTGTAATAATCTATAATATACATACTCATGCTATCCACATATCCTTAAATAATATGTACAATGTTTTAAATGCATGTGTGTTCCTCTGCTTGAAATTCCTGCTAAAGAACTGACAACATTGCATTTCTCCTCTCAAGAACTGTCAGAGCCCAAGAACTGCTGGTGAGACTGTACATGTATACACTAATCTGTATTATATTTTATTTCTTACACTAAAATTTTCATACTGTAGAGGAGTTACTTAGCACATAACTGAAGATACCAAGGAAACATGGAAGATTAAATAACAAAAACAATAATGGGAAAGTGAAGTGAACTCATAATGAATAAATGACTTGTACCTTATCCCCACATTTTGTGCATATGCATGTTCTTGACAGTTCCAGCACAAAAATTTTTCCCAGCTGATAAATATCTCTTCATCTCGCTATTAGTTTTGGAAAACATTACAGCTTAACAGGTTCACTTTGTAGGACTGTATTTTCCTGGCAGCTCTCATTCTTGGTATGTAATCTGATGATGATTATTTAGATGACTTGAAACATTGTTCTAGCGTAGAACTATACAATGATAGCTACCACAACAATAGTGCATATTCTTGCTATGTAATCTGAAAGTATACAGAGTACTTGAAGTATTACTCTAATGGTAGCTGCCATGTCAATAAGTGCACATTCTACCAATGTAATCTGAGAGTACAGAGGACTTGAAGTATTATTCTAGTGTAGCACCATACAATGATAGCTACCATGTCAATAAGTGTACATTCTTCCTATGTAATCTGACAGTCAGTATATAGTGGACTCTAGCAGAGCAATACATAATGATAACTAACATGTTAATAAATTCACATCCTTGTTATGTAATCCTATAGTATATAGAGGACTGGAAATATTGCTCTAGTGTTGCACTAAAGAATTATAACTGCCATATCAATAAGAGCACATTCTTGCTATGTAATCCCATAGGCAGTATATAGAGGACTTGAAATATTAAACTAGGGCAGCACTAGAGAATGATAGCTGCCATGTCAATAAGTGCACATTCTTGCTATGTAATCCGATAATAAGTATATAGAGGAATTGAAATTTTACTCTAGCATAGCACTACACAATGATAGTTGCCACATCAATAAATATACATTCTTGATATGTAATCTGATAGTATGTAGAGGACTTGAAATACTGCTCTAGTGTTGCGCATAGAATTGCCACGTTAATATGTGCACATTCTTGCCATGTAGTCCGATAGTAAGTATATAGAGGACTTGAAATATTGTTCTAGGGTAGATGCCTCATCAATAAGTGTACATTGTTGCTATGTAATCTAAGTCTGTAAACAGAGGACTTGAAGTATTGCTCCAAGGTAGCTCTACATAATAATAACTGTGGTTACTGCCCTATAACTAGGTGCTATGCTCAGTACTTGAGGTGCGGAATTTCTATTGTGACTACCATATTTACTTACAGAATGTCCCCCCCCCCTCGAGCAGTATTCCCCTTGAGATTTTTGGAAGTATTTTTTAAAACAAATGACAATTTTTTTGCACTTTTCGCTAAAAAGGTTTGGACTTTCCTTGACCTTGAGAAGCTTTATTACTACGAATCCTGCACAGTGTTGTTCGGTTCCTTATACCTAAGTATGGCTGACAGGGTTGTCGACAGCAACATGCCTGGCCTTTAGTTCCTAAATAGGAGTCATTAGAGCACATATATGTAGGTTCATTCTTAAATCTTTGCCCGTAATCAGTTCCATCTCTTCCTTTTGTGATAACAGTTTTATCGCATTCATTAGAAAGAATAAGACTTACATGGCCAAAATTTAAACTGCAAGTATTGAATTTTGCAGAGAAAAACAGATTGAAATGTGTAGGAAGAGAGTTTGGCATAGTGGCATAGAACCTAGATTAATCTGTAATTGTAGAGGCCATAGTTTCACCACCCAAAGCATGGGAAATATCCCGATATTGATCAAGAACTGTTAGAATATGTTGTAAGATTAAGAAATGATGGCGTTGCCATAATACATAGAATATTATAGTTGAAAGCAAGGGAAGTAACAAAAACATGTGGCATATCACATGTGGAATTAAAAGTTAGCCGTGGGTGGCTTATATGTTTTATGCGGGGGAAGGGACTTAATTTGAGAAGGTTGACCACACCTCCTCAGCATTTGCCATGTAACTACATGGATAAAGTTATTGCACTTCACCGCTGCATAATACCACCGAGGTGCCAATGCAATTTTCTGATATCACAGATGTGAAATTATGTTATTAATGTTCTTCACTTTGCAAAGGAGTACAACAGCAGTGAAACTACAGAACTGACACTGCCTTCTTTTCCTAAGCCTGGTTTGGCCTTATTTATCACAAGTACCTGCCCATTTTTTTAAATATCTGCATAACATCCCTCCCTCAATTTTTCAACTTAAAATTTTAGGAAAAAAAGGGGGATATTCTGCAAATAAATATGGTATGCACCTAACTGGACATTGCCTCCCTCAACTGCTGCATTATGAGAGCTGCTTGCTTTCCATTGCTCCAATACTAGGTTGCAGCCAATCATAAATTTAACACATGTAAAACAGGACAGCATTAAAGCTCTGAGTTCTCTCACCTGCATGTGATGTGCTACATGACAAAGGGACAAGGCATACAGAACCTTGGTTGTCAGATGTTGCCTTCCCTGGATATCTGTTTACCAGAACAAGGAAGTACTAGTTGAAGCATACACAAAGTTTATATTTTACCTTTCCCTCTATTTGTACATTTTTATACCCTACCACCTCTTTTCTAAATTGCAACTTCATCAGTTCTATTATTAAGATCCTCTCTTTCTTTGGCAATTTTCTTCCCCCGTTTCTCTGTTACTTTCCCTGCATAATTAAGTTGTTCCGGAAATTATTTCTTATAGTTTCCAAAAGTTTTAAGTGCAATATCTCTGTCTGTAACTTTTCCAAGTTCTTATTCCATATTTTCTCTCTTCACTTTTTTTGTTTCTTGCATGCAATTATACAGTTAAATTGTTATTGACATTGCCACATACTGGACATAAATTTTTATCAACTTTTAGACCGTATAATAACACTGTTGCTGTTCTTGCCCAGCCAGACCCTCTCTTTCAATTTTATCACACAAATCAATGTATTTTTCCTTTTCCCATTCTTTCTTAACATTCCTCCGAAATATTAAAGTAATATTAAAGTAATATTTATCCCTTAAGCTACCTATTATTTCTTGTTTCTCTATATTGTCTATCCTAGTTTTCATTTCATTCCATAGTTTTTGTAACCCTCTGGTATGGTGATTGGCTAATCCAACTTCTAACACATTTCCTTTAATTGACATATATAACTTCTTTTTCATTTTGCTGATTCTTGTGCCCTAAAACAGTCTTTGACATTATTCTCTTCCTCTAGTACTTGGATCCTATTGCAATATTTGACTATCCTTTGACTACTGATCCCTTCCTCCCAATTCAACTAATGCTAACCCATGCTTGGTAATCCCAATATAAATTTGCGAAAGGTTCTATGAATTTGATCTATACATTCCAATCCTTTTCAGTCCCCCAAATCTCTATTTCTTGATTGCATTGTTACTGCATATATATATATATACTCTATAGCCATTTACTTTTCCCTTACCTAACGTACTTTTCCTTTGTGCTGTCTATTTTCCATTGTTATTTATCATTACTCCTAAGTAATTAAACTTTTGATTTGCTTTTATTTATTTTAAAACCAATCTTTTTGCAGTATTTTTCTGTTACTTCTACTGCTTTCTTTAAAACTCCACTTGTGATTTTTGCTGCAACTAAATCATCCACAAAGAGCAAACCTGGAAAATCTTAATTTTTGATTGCTGGACATTGTGGTATTTCTTATGCTATTTCTTGGAGTATATCATCAATAAACAAATTAAATAAAATGGGACTTAATTTACACCCTGCCTTAAACCAATTGTCCTGGGTACCCAATCCATTACTTTATTGTTGGAAAGCCTAATGCAGGATTTATTAATTCAATACAACCTTTCTTCTAATATTCATACAAATTTCTTGTTCACTTATACCAAAGGTCATCCCTTTCAATGGTATCAAAGGCCTTTTCTAGATCTGCAAAAAATAAATATACTTTATCTTTTCTCCTACTTATAGCTTTATCTATTAATGAAGTTACTGTCAATTAAACAACATCAAAAAAGAGACCAAAAGGATATGTTGATAATGTAATGAAATCGTTGCGAAACTAGTCCAGGCAAGGATTCCAAAAGATAAGTGAAGATTTGTTGCAAATATTATTTTTATATTAATATTTGTGTTATTCTTCACTTTACTAGCTTCCTTTTACATTTACTGTCAATTGTTGATTTTCCTTTTCTAAACCCCCTTTGCAGATCAGATAAATGACCTATCCTAGGTGTACTACGCTATGCAAGTACACCTGTAAACATTTTACCTATCAATGATAATTGACTAAAGCCTTTGTAGTTACTTTGGTCATACACCTTCCCCCCTTTCTCTTAAAAAATTGGTACCAATTTTGTGGAAACTTTCCTCCCTCGATGAAGAACAATGAAGTTTTCCTAACACAACCCTTTTTTGGGTAGCTTCATACGACACCCTCCAAAATGCTCCTGGTATTCCACCTGTTCCATTAGCTTTCTTACTTATTAATTTTGTACCTTGCTGTGTTGTCCTTTTTTCCAATATTTCCAGATCTAATATTTCAACACGTTTATGAAATTATGCTCGTTCTTTTGTGTACTTTATCATATTACTTCCATCTAATAGTTTCTCAAAATATTCCTTCCATTTATTCAGGCCAATTTTATTCTGCAACTCTCTAGTCTTTTTTTACCACTCCCATATCACTTTGCTGCCTCATAGATCTTTTGCCCAATTTTATCAGTCCACTCTTTTATTTTTTCCTCAATTAAAGATCTATAGCCCCACCTTGCTATTAGAACATTTTCTATTTCGACCCTTTCTCCTGATTATTTTCATCTCCTAAAACTCTTTCTACTCTGTTGTTTGATGGAATACAATCCCCTTCATACCATCCCTTTTTTATATTTTCTCTTTGATTCCTAATTTTCATTGTCATTGCTGCTAGCTTCACTTCCTCTTCTATGTACAACATTGCTCCCTCAGCTTTTCCTTCCTCAATAACTTGGGAATCTCACCTTGAGATTTCTTTCCTCTACTTGAGTTTAAATTCCTAATAAATAATTTTCTCCTGTGTATACAATCCGTAATTTTCAATGGTTTGCTATATATCTTCTTCCTGATCTACTCCTACTGTTTTGGAAGTTGCTATTAATGAGAAATAGTAGCTATTCAATACCCTTTGTAGAACCTAAAAACTCATTATCTAAATTCTGTGAATAAAACATATAATCAATTACACTTCTCCCCTTTCATTGACAAATTCAATGAGAAATCCTGATTTCTTGGATCATCTTGCCACAACTTCACAAAATTATATGAACTTTTCCCTTCTATATTACTTATTGTGTCTTTATTATGCTTCTTTATATAATTATTTTCTTTTGTTTGGTAATCTTCTAAATCAGCTAAATGTAATTCCTCTTCCCCTATTCTTGCATTGAAATCCCCTAATATCAAGGAATCTAAACAACTTCTGGCACAAATTTTATATATAGTTTTCTAACTTACTGTGAAAGCTTGCATCATAAAAGTATGATATCCCTGTCGGATTATATACCATACCAAAACCTAAGTTTTGGCACACATGACCCAAATCACTCCCTCAGCACCTATACCCTTTATTTCCTTTGCTCCAAAATTTCTGTCCTTTCTAATAAACACTCCTTTTCACCACATGTTCATAGCCATCCATATTTATCACTTCCATTGATACCCATGTTTCCACCAACACTGCATACAATAAGTAATAGAATGCAAATGGAACACTCTGGAGCTACATGTATTTTGCTGTGAAATGCTATATAATTATATCCAACTGTTATTACATATGTACATATTAGAGAAAAATACTCTAATGATGTTATGTGCATTACATATGTATATAAATAATTATAATTAACATAACATTACCTTCTGTAATTTTCATCATGTGAAAAAGAATCTTATGTGTTACATTTTTAGGACCTTCTTTACCTTCTATCATTTAGATATTATTGGATATATAAATTATTCTACATAATTCTTTCTATCTACTTCATTTTATAGGAGTAAAATATTAATAGCAACATGAGATCTATTGAAGGGAAAACCCTTGTTGCTCCCAAGCAGAAGAATGGCTAACTACACTTCTAAGATGATTATTTGAAGATTAATTCTACCATCAGAAAGGTGCATTTTCCCTTACCCCAGATTGATGTCCTGGACACACTTGCCTAGTGCTCTTGACTTTGGGCTTGAAATTGGGACACTGGCAAGCAGCTCCAGATCATAAAGACAGGAGAAAGCAGCTATCCCAACAAGCCAAGGGCTTTCACAATTTACAGTTACATCCTATGGCCTCTACAGTGTGCCAAAAACTTCCAGCATCTCAAGCCATAAGTGGTGATAGAGTTGACAACACCTCCTGCTATATTTGCATGATACTATTGTCATAGAAAACATCTTCAAAGACCATTTTGAGAGCCTTGACCAAAATATTTGACAGCATGCAGCTAGTTAACTTGATGGATTGTCAATACTTCACCAAAGGGTATTTGGACCACTTTGATTTTCAAGAAAGCTCAGACAGCAAGAGATTGGCCAATCTTGAAAATTAAAAAGGGTTACTAAATTATGTGAGCCAATGCAGTTACTAGTGCTAGTTTGTAAAAAAATGTCTCCATCATTGCAATCCTCTCACTCATCTAATAGAAGAACATCAGCCTTACATATGGTCAAAAGAGGCCAGGAGCATGTTCCAGGTAAGTCAGCACTCTGTAGTGTGCCTGTGTTATGATTTTCACAATCTGGCTGAGACTTTTTTTGTGGATACAGATGCCAGCAACATTGGTATCAGATGCATTCTATTCCAGGTGCAGGTAATAATAGGCCTCTACAACAAGACACATTCCAAGACCGAAAGAACTACCTCATGCCTAGCAAGAGCTCTTAATCCCTGATTGGTCAGCCATGTCCACCTTAACCTGGTAATTGAATTTCAAAATTCTGGAGAGCCACTGGATTTAGAGGCTCCAAGACATAGAATATCAAAAAGGAAGGAGCCACTCTGAAGCACAAGCCTTGTCATAAATACTCTATCCAAAGGAGTGTGACCATTGCACTAAGATGAGGAGATAAAAAGTGACACAACTGTTCATGTGATTCCAGCAGTGTCAGAAGATGGATGGGATACACAGGCATGAGGAAGGAGCAGCTGGCAGATGTCAATTTTGGGTCGCTCCTGACAGAAGTGGAGGCAGTAACTTAACCAAGCAGGAAAGACATCACATCCAGCAGTAGTGTGTATGAGTTCTATGGGCTCAATCAGAATCATTTAAGACCAAGGAAGGTAGTATTGTTTAAAGTTTGGGTATTACCTGATAGGAAAACTAGGAGAGAACAGTTTGATCATCCCTATAGAAGTCCTCAATGATGTGCATGCAGGACTTTTGGAGGACTGTTTGAACCAAACCAATTGCTAAGCTCCCATATACTGATAATGGTAATACTGGTTAAGGCAGACACTGAAAGATGATGTTGCCAATGCAAGTTCAGCCCATGGACCAAGTACAGAGTTAAAATGCATAGCCATTTACATAGCAGGATCATTCCCTATATCAGACAGAAGTAACCATCATCTGCTTATGGTTACGGATTACCTTAAGTGGCTAGAGGTATATGCAATTTCTAACCATTGCAAATTACCTGGGAAAAACTGTACTGCTGATTTGGAAAACCATTGGAGCTACACATCAATCAGGGCAGCAACTTTTTGAGCTGCTGTATATTCAGCACTGGATTGATGTGTAGCAAAAATCAGAATTGCTGTAGAAAACTAATTCTCTGCACATTTTAATATGACAATATTATTACTATAAACACCAAATGTGTGCATATATAGCTTGCTGCCCTGATTTGTTGGAGATGCGCAAGCAATTTTCTTTTACATAGTTCCCCTGCATTGTTGCAGCTGTGAATAAATGAATCACATGCATGGGTGAAGTCTTTGCATCAGACCCCTGCATTATCGCAACTGCATGTATCATTGGTACACTTGCATATAAAGAAAAAGAGCAATAATAATTCCCAGTTCTGGAGGTTTCTTGTTGCATAATCACAGATATAAAAGGAGGGCAGCTGAGCCAAAAAGATCAATTGCAACAAAGACCTCTAAGAGTGATATTAGAGAGAGCCAAAGCAATCAACAACTGTGTACAAGTGTGGAAGCGATGAGAAATTAAAATGTTCTTCTGAATTTGTCATAGAATTGTTATTGTCATCAGCATCTGAAATCAAGAGATTTAGTTACACTGGCATCAGGAACAGAAATGAACACAAAAATGGAGATGATGAGAGCTTTTCCAGCTGAAATTAAAATAAAAATGGATTCTGCGATGGAGAAGATGGAATACAGACTGCAGAAGTTGGAAGACTCAATTAATCTGAAGTAGAAGAAATGCAAATGATGGACAATGGAGAGGATGAAGACTGAGA
Organism: Hymenopus coronatus; assembly: GCA_030762935.1. Taxonomy (NCBI): domain Eukaryota; kingdom Metazoa; phylum Arthropoda; class Insecta; order Mantodea; family Hymenopodidae; genus Hymenopus; species Hymenopus coronatus. The sequence continues at coordinate 14,802,354 of CM060899.1, read as the reverse complement.
TATGGAGCAAAATCAATGAATGACCGTCCAGCATGGAGGATAGGCTAGAGTTTGGCAGTGGAATAAGGGAACTCCAGCAACGCATTAACACCCTGGAGGCCATGGGTTAACAGCTTAACAACTTGGAGGTTACCAAGAAATGATGTGATACACTGGAGAGATGATTTGATGGCAGTGCCTAAGAATAAAATGCTGTGTTGGAAAAACTACTTGATGTAGGCTTAAGGATTGGAAGGTGAAGATGCGAGGACATGACGACATCTGCATGCATTAAATCCATACAAATAAGAATAGATATGATTTTAAGTCTTCTGCCTAAAATATGCAGACACAGCTGATAGTGAGCATCCAGGAACATCTGACAGAAACACCATATATGATTTGGACAATGTCTTTGTCCTGAAACATGTGCAAGCCTTTAAGGACTAGTTCAGGAACCATAATCAAACACTTAGTGAATAAAGGCTAGTGATCCTCCTGCCTAGTTTGTGTGTCTCAGGAAGCAACCTACTCCTTCATCAACAGGGTGCTGATGTACGACAACACCTAAAACTCTGTATTAAAAGACAATCCAAGAGATGTAAACAGTCACATTGAGGATGAAGGTGGAAGGTATTGTTTGATCAACCTGAACACTATGAGTACATGCTTTAAGAGGGAGATTGTTTCTTACAATCCAGAGACGTTGGTAATGAGCTTCAAGTAGTTTCTGCTGGGATTGTGGCCAACCAGAACAAGCCAAGAGGCGAACAGGAAGGAAATGAGGACTGGCATAGTGAACGACATGTCAGGACAAGGATATCATCACCATCCTCTCAAGTGAGGCTGCTTGCTTGGATCACAAAATTGGCACGGGGAGCCACTCCAATGTAGATGTCATGTCATGATGATTTTGTCTAGATGAAAGCAGCCACTGCACCAAAATAAAGGAGAAGAAGCATGTGGCAGTTGTCTATGTGTTTTGGAAATGTCAGCAAAAGGAAGGATAGACTAGGTCTGAGGAGGGAGCAGCTGGCAGGTGCTGACTTGGGATGACCTCATGGACCAAACTGAAGTGATAAGACATTGCACCCAGGAGGAGTATATATTTGTCCTACTCGGCCCAATGGAAGACACTGAAGGTATGCTGTATACAGTTTAGGACTCACCTGACAGGAAGACACTGAGAGTGCAATTGATCTTCCACCAGATTAAAGTGATAAAAGTACATCTGAGACATCTAGGACTCAATTGAACCATCAACAGTATCCAACAATGTTACTACTGGCTCAGGCTAGGGGCAGAGGCTGACTCACTTGTAAAAGAACTGTGGTGCCACTTGGTACAGTTAGAGCTACACAGCGATCAGGGCAGCATCTTTTGAGTTTAACTCGAAAGCACTGGAGTGACTTGGAGAGCATAATAGCTCTCACTACTTGCAATGTGACAGTATGGCTGAGCAGTTTCTAAAGAACATTTACTAGAGCCTGGGATGTCACTGTGCCACATTTCTTGGCACCAACCAGCTTAGTCTTTGGCAAGGAGTTGTTTCTACAATGCAACATTATGTCTGGGAGTCACCCTGAGGTAGAATAGACATCAGTCAATTAAGTGGAGAATCCCGTAGATGAACTTGATACATGAGATGGTTATCACCACGTCCAGATGGTGAGCAACTGAAGGACCTGTTATGACTGGCAGACCAGAAGTTGATATCCAGCAGGTTGATTGGGTGGCCAATGGACATTGCACATAGATTCAATATCCATGGCAAGGGCTTTCCTTCATGTTAAGGAGAATTTATTATGTTGTCCATCGCATCTGTAGGCTGCTCCAAAGGTTGAACCTGGTGGTACATTTCGATGCTCTAGATTATCGTAGTGGTGTCAGTATGTATCCAAATGCATACACCTGTACCTCGCCACCTATTTTGCTGCATGTGCACAAACATAGTCTTTGCATCACACCCCAGCACTATCACACGTGCATGTGCAATAATTTCCATCTTTCAAGGATTCTTGCTGCCTAAATTCAGATTATAAAAGCAAGGCAGCCAGGACCATTTGGAACCGAGAGCCTTAATAGTGCAGCTGGATCAGAGAGAGTCAAAGCAGTCTTCAACTCTGCATGACCAGCTAAGCAATAAGAGAAAAAATTGTTCTGCCAAATTGGAATAAACATGTTCGTAACACAATTGTTATGGTTTTCAACATTTGAAATAGAGAGATTTTTGTACATTATGTTTTTCAAAAATAACAATGAGCTCAAGAACAATTTATAACCAAAAGAAAAGTTTGGTGATGCAAACTGTCAACATGCATATTTACCAAATTCTATAACTGCCAGGTTGAGACAGCACTAACATATGCACTCTCCTGTTTATGTTTCAGGAACAGCACTTTTACCACTTTCAGTATATATCTGACTAGTTATTTGTTTTACAGTTCTCCTGGAATAGAGAAAGTGGAGTTTCCATTTTACAAAATTCATATATCGAAGTATAGACCATGGTTTCCAAATAGCTTCTTAAAACAATAAATCACATTGGCACCTTAGAAACAATATAGCTTTTAAAAATAACTGTGCAACAAAAGCTTTATAGCTAGTAATAGGAATACTAGAACAATATATTCACTATATTGAATACAACTTGTACATACTGGCAGAAAAAAGAGAAACATAGAATCCAGATTTCCAGAATAACAAAACAAAGAGTGATTTTTAAGTAAGTAATATGGTTTTAGGGCGCACAACTGCAAAGGTCATTAGCGCCCTAGGGTAATTAAAAGAGCTAAATATTAAAAGGCATAAAAACCACTACAACAAGAGTACCACCCAGGGAAGGCATAAACAGGCTACCAAAGCCAGACTAAAAACGAGGCACCAAAAACATAACTCGGTAAAAACTAAAATCCGGAGATAAAATTAAACCCTACTGAACATCATCAAGCAGCAGCGCAGAAAATTAAAAAGTGCATCACACGTTACAGGGTTGTCGCCCAGAAGGGTGGGGATGTCAGCAGGAAGACACAGGGATGCACGCAGCACAGTATAAAGGTGGCACTCCAATAAAACATGACGCGCCGTCAATGGCTTGTTACACGAAGCACATTGAGGTGCGGGTTCCCCACGTAAAAGATTCTGGTGGCTAAAACGGCAATGCCTGATACGTAGTCGCGCTAAAACCACCTCATCGCGGCGATAAGCACGCGAGGAAGCAGGCCAGGGGACAGAAAGGGACTTGACCGCCCTCAGTTTGTTGTCACGCACCCCGGACCATTCCGCGAACCAGCGCGAAAGAATGGCCCGGCGCAGGTGAACACGAACATCACCTGGAGGAACGGTGGTGCTAAAAACATTGGACAATAAAACTGCAGACTTAGCAGCTGAGTCCGCTTGTTCGTTTCCGCTCACACCTACGTGACCAGGCACCCAAACAAACGACACGCTGACGCCAGCGTCAGCGAGCGATTGCAAGCCATCTTGTATACGCTGTATCAACGGCTGGCGTGGATACAGCTCACGCAGGCCCTGTAGTGCACTGAGGGAATCCCTACAAATAACAAACTGTTTTAAATCCTGTCCCCGGATAAAAAGAAGAGCCTGATAGATACTAAAAAGTTCGGCAGTAAAAATCGAACATTGCCCCAAAAGATGAAATGTATAACTCCGCGAATTAAAAACGAAAGCACATCTCACACCACGGTCTTCCTTAGAACCATCCGTATAAATAAAACAATGGTTGGGAAACCTGGCCTGCAGCTCTAAAAATGCGGAGCGGAAGACTGAAGGTGGAGTCGTTGCTTTCGGCATGGATGACAACCCAAGGTGGAACTGGGTGTCGCAACCTAACCAAGGGGGGAAGGAACATTCCCCCAGTGGAAACACAGGCGGTAGGCGAACATCCAAGATCCGAAGAAGCAGGCGAAAACGAACTCCTGCGGGAAGCAAGGCAACCGCGCTGGCAGCATTTTGACGGAGTTCCCACGATGGTGGCGTGGGTTTAAACATCGTAAAGCCGAAGGACAAGCCGAAGAGCATACAATGCACCCGTAATCCAGTTTAGACCGAACAAGCGAACGGTAAAGCTGTAAAAGCACGGTGCGATCTGCTCCCCAGGATGTGCCACATAAAACACATACAATATTAAGAGCACGATCACATCTAGCCTTCAGAGAAAGGACATGGGACGACCAGCTAAGCTTCCTGTCGAACACCAAACCAAGAAACTGAACAGTTTCGGCGAAGGGCAGCGGTTCGGTCTCAAGATGTAGAGAAGGTGGTTCGTATGGTTTTCGATGCCAGAAGTTGACACAAACTGTCTTCTCTGAAGAAAAACGGAAGCCATTTTCGACACTCCAAGTGTAGGCGGTCAAGACATGCCTGTAGGCGACGCTTCAAAAGGCACGTGCGCCGAGAACTGCAATAAATTGCAAAATCGTCCACAAATAAGGAGATACCAGCAGGAACACATTCGACAATGGGATTGATGGCAACAGCGAAGAGAGTGACGCTAAGTACTGACCCTTGAGGCACTCCGTTCTCCTGACTAAAACACGAGAGAAAACAGAGCCCACACGCATACGAAACACCCGGTCCTTCATGAACTCCCGGTGGAACACTGGAAGGCGGCCACGGTAGCCCCAACTATGCAAGTTACGCAGTAAGCCAGCCGTCCAGCAAGTGTCACAAGCCTTCGCCAGATCGAAAAATATGGCCACAGTTTGACACTTCCGAAGAAAACCATTCAGGATGTGAGTCGAGAGGGAGACAAGGTGGTCAGTCGCGGAGCGGTATCGGTGAAAGCCGCACTGTATGTTGCACAGAAGTTTTCAGACTCAAGCCACCATCGTAACCGTTCATGGATCATATGTTCCATCAGCTTAAAAACGGCACTGGTGAGGGAGATAGGACGGTAACTATGAGGAAGACTAAGGTCCTTCCCCGGTTTTAAGATGGGAACAACGGTGGCTTCGCGCCAAGCTGTAGGAAACACACTCTCGCGCCAAACGAGGTTGTACATGTTCAGGAGGTATTGCTCACTGTCAGAAGAGAGGTTCTGTAGCATGGCGATATGGAAACCATCGGGTCCTGGAGCGGAGTGTCGAGAGGATGCTAAACAAGCATCCAGCTCCTGCATGCTAAAATCCGAATTATAGCACTCGGAATCCGAGGATCGGAAAGAGAGTATCTGAGACTCCACGACCGCCTTGATGGCACGGAACGCTGGGTGATAATTGGCGGAGCTAGACGCAGTTGCAAACGTGCTACCAAGGGCATCTGCAATAGCAACCGGGTCAACGACGGTGTGAGTTCCCACGAGAAGCCCCGGTATGGAAGTACCAGTCTGCTTACCAGCAACATGGCAGAGCTTCTCCCACACAACAGATGAAGGTGTGCGACTGAATGTTTCAACAAACGAAGTCCAGGAGGCCCGTTTGCTATCTTGAATAATGCGCCGTGCACGGGCGCGTGTTTGTTTGAAATTGATCAAATGCTCCAAGGTAGGGTGATGGCGAAATACCCTCCTGCGAGCACGAATAGCATCGCGCCACTCGGTAGTCCACCAAGGGACCGGTAAGCGTCTAGGGTAGGAAGACGACCGCGGGATGGACTGCTCGGCAGCGGAAGTCACGACAGAGTTGAAATGTTCGACCATGTGGTCAAGGGAGTCGAACAGGCGGTCGCTGAAAACAGCCAGAGCGGAGAAACGAGCCCAATTCGACTTACAGAGCTGCCAAGAAATCGCACGCAAGGAGGAAATGTGGTGTGATAGTAGAGTAATGACACAAGGGCAAAGATCACTGGAATGAGTGTCTGATACTACGTTCCACTGAAAACGGTGAGCAAGTTGTGCAGAGCAAACAGAAAGGTCCAGGTGGGAGAGCGTGGCAGAAGAATCGGAAATGAAAGTAGGTTCACCGGTGTTCAGAACAGAGAGAATAGATTGAACGAAGAGGTCAGCAAGAATAGTCCCCCGAACGCAGGCCCTAGGAGAACCCCATAGGGGATGGTGGGCATTAAAATCGCCCAACAGAAAAAAAGGTGTCGGGAGCTGAGACAAAAGATGGTGCATGTCAGCGGCGCAGAGGGAAGATGAAGGCGGAACGTAGACATTACATACAGTGAAGGAGAAACCAGGAAGAGTAAGTCGGATAGCAACAGCTTGCAAGGTAGTGGTAAGTGAGACCGGCTGACCGCAGATGTCATTACGCGTTAGGATCATAACACCCCCATGAGAAGGAGAGCCCTCTTCCGGTGTAACATCAAACCGCATAGGAATGTATTGGTGCAGGGCAAAGGCATCGTGGGGGCGAAGCTTTGTCTCCTGCAAACACAGAACTAGAGGGTTATAGGACCATAGTAACAGCTGGAATTCGGCCCTATGGGTACGCACACCGCGGATATTCCACGTCAGAAGAGCCATGGAGCACAGTTAGAGGCGGGAAAGATGATCGATGAATCAAACTATGAGTTTGCAGCTGGGAAGCAAACGACTGGCGGAAACGAAGTAGATGCAGTTACGGTGGGCGTTTCTTGTTCTTTGCACATTTTGGACCCACAAGAATTTAGCCACCTTCGTCGGCGCTATCCGCTGATGTTCGGGATGCGGAAGATCCCCTACGGCTCGTAGAACGAGAACGGGACTTGGACGGCTTATCAGTGGCCTTGAGTTTCATACGACTGTGCTCATGAGCACCAGCGACAGATGGTGTCGGTCTAACTAGTGGCCTACGAGCAGGTTCTGGAGAAATAGAACTTGAGGCAGTGGGTGCTGTGGATGTTGAAGACTGCGAAGTTGTTGTGGTCGGCATCTGTTCTGTTTGAGTACACGCGTCGGAGACTGGCACGGTTTGTAGTGCCACTGAGGAAACAGGAGTGCGGCGGAGCGATGATGCGTAGCCTGAGATGGTCGAAGGCTGCAGCTGTTGGAAGCGGCGTCCGGCTTCCGGAAAAATCAGGCGTTCCTTAACTCGCAGCTCCTGGATGGCCTTTTCCTCGAGAAAATGTGCACATTGCCGGGAGCTAGGTGGATGGTTCCCTTTACAATGGACGCAACAAGGGTCTCGAGCACAAATAGTTTCTCCGTGGGCAGCTTGGCCACAACGTTCACATGTAGCGTCAAAGGTGCACCGACTTTGGGTATGGCCAAATTTCTGACACCAAAAACAAAGCATGGGATTTGGTACATACGGTCTCACAGCAGCGCGTTCGTAAACACGTAGACTGCCTCGGGTAGGATTGTGCCTTTGAACGTTAGGAATACCGTTCTCAACGCAACTGACTGACCATCACGTTTACCTAAAAGATGGTATGCCTTACATACACCCTGGTCCGAGAGATGAGAAACAATGTCTGCATCTGTAAGACCGTCTAAGCAGGTGGTGGTCACCACGCCTCTACAAGTATTCAGAGATTTGTGTGGGGCTACCGTTATTGGGTAGGAACCAAACAACCCGGCTTTCAGGAGCTTCTTAGACTGATCTTCGTTCTTGGTTTCCACTAACAGTGTACCGTCTCTAGTCCTGGTTGCATTGCTTACTTTACCACAGATCCTGTCAATTTCCCGTTGAATATAAAATGGGTTAATATCTCGCATAGTTTTAGATTCGCATGCCAAAGTCACTACCAAAAAGTGGTCAAATGAAAGAGTTTTGCGCGGAGGGATCATGATGAAACAGCCCCCTTCCGGTACTGTCGGCGTAACTACTTTCTGGTTTGTGCCGCCTGGGAGACCCCTCCCAGACTGATTTCACGGAGTACTTAGGAGAAGTTACCCTCTAGCCTACACTGCTGGTCCATATGGGTAAGCCCTCCACCATGCACAACCCGGGTTTATGCCCCTACCACAGGTGGCCCACCACTTTAGGCCATCGTGTGTAATGACACATCCATGGATTCAGGGGACTTGTGGTTGATTACACCGGGTTTCGGATAGTGGTAACACGTCCGACCCGTGATTCTAACCGATGACATGTGTTCATCGGAAGATTAGCACGGGCCGAGCTCCCAGATAAGCTACGTGGGTGTACAAATCGGTATGGACGAGCTCCGCACCTAAGACCTACACATAGGGGCAGTAGGAAGGGTTCACTCAACCGTCACGCCTGAGACCTCCGAAGAGCACACAAGTTGGAAGCCACGCTGGAACCGTGGGACAGGAACCACAGAGAGAGAAGAAAGATCTCTGTTGGTGAGGCAGGAGTTAATAAACCTAAAGGCTTAAAACTAAATATATATGGAATAAGCCTAGAAGAGGATGAGGCAAGTAAACTCGCACCCACAAGAATATACACAAACAAATGCACACAGACATACGAAGACACGAACACAAAACGTGGGGCAGTGGATGGCGATACGGAGGATGATATGGTGGCAAGTGGCTCGGGAACCCCCGGGTGCGCCAAACCCGTACCTACCGTAGTAGGCCCCTGGGGGGAGTGATTAATATTTGGGATAGTAAATATTAATTTATCAATAGTGTTATAAAACTTTTAATATTGTATTCTTATTGTCATCATCATCATTATTATTATTTTGGTGGTACTCTATGATCAATTGTCATTCTGATAGGATATTATATTACCGATATTAATATTTATTTATTTATTTTAATTATATTGAGCCTTTATTATTGCACTGACAGCACTCTGCCAGGATATCTCCTAAGCAGTGAAATAAAGAGAGAGAGAGAGAGAGAGAGAGAGAGAGAGAGAGAGAGAGAGAGAGAGAGAGAGAGAGAGAGAGAGAGAGAGAGGGTGTGTGTATGCGTGCATGTGTGTGTGTATGCGTGCATGTGTGTGTGTGTATATATATATATTAAACATTTAGAAAATATAAAAATTCCCAATCATTCTCAACATAAATTTGTTAAATTCTCCAAAAAACAATGAGCTGGACACCTGACAAAACTATCTATATCTTACAACACAAGAACCCCCTCATGAACTTTGAATGTGTGCCTGGTAACAAGTCTGGATATTCCTTAAACCATCACCAGATATCATTCCATGATTTTTTTTTTTCCTTGTCTTTTTACTCTTATAACCAGCTATTGAAATAACTACTCACTAGTATAGCTACACTGTTATTATTGTATGTGCTACCCTGGTAAAAGTTTAAGTCCTCTATATACTGAATATTGGATTAAAAAGAAAGAATTAGAACTGCCAGGTATAAAAAGACACAAAAAAACAGCAAACCCAAAGTGTTAAATAATGGTATTTTCTAGAAATAGCAATGAGCTCTAAAGTAGTTAATAATTGAAAATCAGATTGGTGATACAATATCAACTACACAAATGTACTAAATACTGAACAAGTCAGGATTTTCAGGAGAAAACGATTGAATAGAACACTTTGAAAAAGCTTTATAGTAGTCCCATTCCTTTATCGAAATCAAAAATTAAGAATTTTCAACAACTGAAGAAAGTAATTCACACAGGTGCATTGTTTTCAAACCATTTTGGAATTTGTATGATCTCTGTGATCATTTAACTGTGTCAATTTTAATATTAAGTTCTTAAGCAAAAGTAACTCATAAAAATTGGTAGTAAACTGTAAAATGATCTTAACTCCTTTCCATGTAATTTTACACTGCTTTAGTTAACAGTCTAGGAAAAGTCTAAATTAAATTATAGTTGCACACTAAGCCAGGTAATGCCATTATTTCATAATCATACATGACACAGTGTAGCAAATGGTAGCAGAGGGAGAAAGTGTTTAAATTTGTGACTGAGCATACAAAGCCCTCTGTGTGTAAGAATTTTTCTTTTATCCATTACATATTATATTATGGAAACCATTTGTGGCTAATTTAAAAATAAAATGAATTGTTAACATCAAATAAATGCACAAACCATATGGAACAACATAACAACCAAAAACATCCCCCCCCAACAGTTACACTTTTGTTACAGTAAATGCTTTGAGTTAACGAAGATGATAGTTTTATAGTGCAGTTTGCTGAATGACTGAAAACAAAATTCTTTATTTTTGTGGTGGTAACTGTAATATTCACCACTATAGGTGTCATATCCAAAGAAAGTAATAGATGTTATAGACTGTGAAAGTTTTAAGGGTTGAGCGTTATTTACCTTGGAGATTGTGATAATTCATCTTCATCTATCTCATTCACCTTTATATCAGTTTCCTGCAATAAAAAAATGAAGTTGAGTCAACATTCTAAAGAAGAGATATAAAGCAATAACATTTATTTTGGCAACTTATACTGATTATTGCTGTGGGTAATTATATATTTTTAAGCCATTTCTAATTATATTAATTGGGGCAGAAGTAGACCAATTGTAATTGCTACTATACTTAACATATGCTTTCCAAATACAGTCTATATCTGCTATTTCATATCTCACTTTGCAGGTTCCTATTTTTCCATTCAACTCTGCTCATTTTACATTTCAATATTTTATTCTTGTAATATGGTCCTGCATGTTTGCTGCATACAAATCACAGCACTGTGAAAGTATCTTGAAAGTAAATCACTTTGAGATACTTCCACGATGCCAGTAAGAAAAGAGAGAAGAATCTGAGGTAAAGGGAAGACAACCAAACGAAAAAATACAGTTTAAGTAAACCAGCAGTTGCTGGCTCCAGACTGAATTTATTCTATTTGGAGAGAGTACACAGTAACAAGGCCAAGAACAACAATATCCCTCTTGAAAAGGAATGTCCACTGTATACCAATAAATTATTAGACCAGGAACTATGAAATAAAAAATAAACATTTTCCACCCAAGACTGAAAATTATCTCAAACTTCAACACTAAATAGCAGGCAAAATATGTACCACTTTATGTCATAAAATTGATTTTAACTTTCATACAGCTACATACATCTTCATCTGTGTGTATATATATATATATATATATATATATTAGTTTCACTTTTATTTGCAGTAAATACCTAACAAGAACAAAAGAAAATATAGCTCCAATAAAAGAGTAAAAACTCTTGCTAAATTTACTAAGATCATTCAACCCAGAATTTCACACTTTCTCTAAGTTTAATCCACTCCAAGCTCAACAAAAGGTAATGAGTGGCAGAGTAATTACCATTTCCAGCTCAAGAAAACTTACTTAATGTTATTTTGAAAATGTTGCCCCTAAATATCTGTAAATACAACATATGTAAAGGTATAGCCGCTTTGCCAAGAAGCAAGAAGTTAAATCAGTGAAATACGACAAACATTTACCAATAGAGAATAATTTATACCATCCAAATGTCAATTCAGAAAACTTCTTATGTAAAAAGCTGTTAAATCAAAGGGAAAGAAAAATAAAACTAAACAAATAGATAGCCCAACCCCAAAAGCAAAACTTTATAATTACAACAGGAATATAAATGCAATCTCAAAGAGAAATAAATAAACCCCACTCAATAATCTGCAAGTGCCCAAAGCTAGAAGTTCTCAAAACTGAAGAGAGTTAAACCCCAAAATAGAATGCTAAATCACAACAATCACTGAAGCAATAAACATAAAAAACAGAAAAAAGAAAATAAATTCACAAGTAAATTCCACTTACAACCTCTCTTATTTGGCTAAAGAACCAGGCTGAAAAACCAGTTTATAAATAAGAAAGCACTTTTATGACAATTTTTTTTTTTTTGTATATTTTTCTTTCTTTTTGTATATTAATTATTACAGTCTGAATCATTAGCACCTAGAATGGTATAAACTCAATCCACAATTCAGAATATGGGAGTACATAAAAGCAAGGCACAAGAAATATGTACCTATATTTCACCCAAAATTTGTTTCATCTTATGTTCTACAAATGGTTTTAATCTTTGCTTTTAATAACTATTAACTAACTCCCAAAATTTGCTACGACTAATGGGATTTTTTTTTTTTTTTTTTGGTGGTGTTTAACGCCCGCTATAACTACTTATGGCACTGCAGGCGGTGACACTAATGATACATGAATGAAGATGGAACACCAGTGGAATGCGATGCCGGGGGAAACCGGAGAACCCGGAGTAAACCCGCCCCAGCGCCGCTTTGTCCACCACAAATCTCACATGCGGTCGCTTGGGATCGAACCCGGGCCGTCTAGGTGAGAGGCGAGTGGTCTAACCACTCGGCCACGGCGCGGCCGACTAATGGGATGCTTTATTTTAATGGTAACATTTGACTGAAAATGTTAATAGCATTATCAAAGTAAACTAGGAATCACATACATACATAAATTTCCTTCCAACAGAACACTGGCTTCTAACAAGCATTACAGCAATATAACACAATAAATATCCCAATATTTATTACAATTAAACAAATGAAATAGCCCCTTTCATGTAACAAAACAAACTGCCACTAATTAGCTCTTGCGATTCAAAGAATTCTAAAAATATTGAAATTATTTTAGTCCTTACAACAGAACAGAAATATCACAACTATTAAAACACCCCCAATACAATATTAAAATTTCCACAAAACCACATTCATAAATAAACTTATAAAGAATCCCTTTGGCCTTCTAGCTTGGAACCCCTAAGCCTACCTCATTAGATCCATCAATGTATACCGTTATGAAACACAAATTACGCTATAATTTTCCCATGCCCCTATGCCCAAGAACGATAGAAATTTGTTAAAATTCTGAATACCAAGAAAAGTTCACCTGACAAAGTTTCTGCATTCTATGGCAAATTTACCCCTGGGAAGAGAGAAGGGAAACCAAGTCAGCAAAAAGCTCACATTAAAACAACTTTGAATTTTAAAAATTTCTATTTCGAAAGTGATGGTGCATACTTAGTAAGAAGAAAAATTATCCAGCCATCCCAGACCTGGATTCCAACACAATATCTGAGGTGTCGTGTATCATTTCAAGCGACCAACTCCCCACCTTTGTCTCTCAGCATGGAAAGGAAAACATTACGTCCAGAGCCATGACCCAGGAAGCAGCTCAGACACAACAGCTGACATCTACATGGCTAAGAACGAAACTTCATGAACCCACTCACGCGAGCATACAAAAATTTGGTGGAGGGAAACAATCAAAAAATTTTTTTCAGTAATAGGAGCTACTTAACTAAAATTAAATTTCCAACGCATATATGTTAGATCAGCAGTGCAGCACTCTAACCATTTAGGCATAGTGATTTAGTAAGCTAAGCAGTTTAACAATGCATAAAAATGGTACCCATAATATATAGGTGAACAAAAATAGAACAATTTAGAATTATACATTTGTTTCTAAATTCCATTCAGTAATTTTCTTAGCCAAAAATTAAAGATATATTATTTTGAATCAGGCATATGAGTAAGCTTCACAATAGCCTCAGATGCAAAGTAGAACATAAAGCAAAACATCACATAACATTTTCATTTACAATAGTCTGAGAATGGATACTAGAACAGAAAGCAAAAATATCATATAACATTTTGGTTCTCAACAGCCAAGGAACAAGAGCAAGAATGCATAATTTGACAACGGCTATAATCACCAAATATGGATGAATGGCTGGCTTTGCAAGTTTTTACTATATCGTGAAAAAATGAAAGTTTACATTAAGCACTAGAACTCCATTTGTTTCTAAATCACCAATGTTATTTATCCATATGCTTCAATTCAGTCAATATAAAGGTTTCCTAGAGACAAAATGTAATAAGAATAAAAGTTTTCTAAATGCACTATGCAGACATATTGTTATATTAGATTCAGCTACATATACCAAAGCTGATTCCTTTGTCACTATAACACATTACAGTTGTATGTTATTTGTTGATTTCTACCTGCTTTCTCGTATTGTTTTTGAAGCAGTTTTCAATTACAAATAAAAAGCCACAGGAAGACATCTATTGCTTTAAAAAGTATTAAATACATACAACCATGCCAGTTGGTTCTCAAATATCCTAGCCTCTAGAGGTAAGCAGATATAACCACACCCTAACCATAAAAGGTTTCCATATGTAGGAATTCACATATGTAGTAAAAGAAGGTACATTTGCATGTTGAGATGAAAAATCTGGATTTTTGGTCTGTTGTGTGGTATGATAAAGTAAAACTTTTTTTTGAAACTGAAAATTTTACATATTTTCACTAAACACTCTGGCATCCATAAAAATACAGATTTCTCAGACTTGAACATACCCTTTGTTTATCTGAACACCTACAATGATGTGAACCTCAAATATTTCAAGTAGCCCAGCTGTTTAAAAACTTGTGAATTTTTTGATAGAAAATAAATATTTTTACCAATTAAATTTTGATTTAAATCACTACAAAAATGTTCTATTTTGATGTAGTTTCACATCATGCCTTGCATACCGTGCTTTAAAATGATATATGAATGAGGTCTGTGGCTTAATTTTAAGAATACTATTTTGTGTATTAAAATAGTTTGAATATATAGTGAAAGCAAATTTCAACAACGTGATTTCTCCATGCTAACCTGATGTTTGCAGCTATAATGCTCCTGATGTGTATGTAGGACCCTCAATCTGCAATTTCTTCCTCGAAGATACCTCCTCTTCTGTTTTTCCTCAGGACTGAAATGTAGAAAACTGTTCCATAGTCATTGGCTATTACCGTTCATAATACCTGATATTGTGTATTTTGCAGAATTTATTCCCAAATGTTTGAGGATGTCCAGCTCCACTTTATTACCACAGCTAAAGTGGCACATCAATGACACCAACACTCAGTATGTTAAGCCTCACATATGTCTCTTTCAGGCATCTTCTCCATACTGTTCCATTGAAGCACTCATTTTGAGTTTTCCCATGTAGGCATTTCTTTGCTGGTTAGTCTCTGACAAACAGGTTCCACAGCTCTTACTATTTCTAAGGGAAGGCCAAGTTTGTGTTTATAGGATGCAAATTTATCATTACCCTCACGAACATTGCAAATGTAATTTACAATTTAGTGCTAGACCCACGTTTCCTCGGAATAGCAGCGTTATTCCTGAATGAAACCTAGCTCAGCTAAGAAATATCATATAAAGTACTCCAACAAGGTCTATGCTGTCATATGACACTTAAATAAAAAAATTGAAAATTTTGACAAAATCACCACTTCCAATGTATAAATGTACCTAAGCATTTCATTTTCTTGAGCAGTTAAATGAAAATGCTTTCCTCTGTTCCCATTTAAGCATCCTGCAAAAATTCTAGAATAAACTTGCCCTTATATATTCACTCAATTCAAAGCAGAGACTATTAGAATTTTCCCAGAAAACTTCTGAATCCAAGGATATTTTACGTGTTTTGACTTGCATGTAGGTGCTCTAGTAGTTTTCCAATCCTTGCTTTGATGATGGACTTTTTTATTTTTTGATAGTGCTTAATGCCCACTTTTACTACTATAGCACTGCATTGTGGACACAAATGCCATCACATTGGTGGCATTCTATCACAGATTCAGGATGGCCAAGAGTGGGTAAATGCTTACTACAGCAAGACGCTCTCCAAAGCAAAAGAGAACAATACGTTACTTGCCAAGAGCTCCTGGCAATTATGAAGTCGCTGGGGCACTTCCAAAAGAACCTATATGGTCAGCCAATCCACCTGAGGACTGGCAATTCTGGATGTTAAGCTTCGAGAACCTGGAGGGACAGACAGCCCCATAGGTCCTAATGCTGCAAGAATAAAACTTTGTATCAGAACACCAGAAAGGAAGAAGTCACACCAATGTGAAAATGACCCTTACCAATGGAGTGCAGCCACAGTACTAAGATTGAAGAGGAGTGAGCCATAGCTGTCCATGTCATTTCAGAGGTACCTGCAGCTAAATGAGATAGCGCAGAACTGAGGAGGGAGCAGCTGGTATATGCCTACTTGAGGCCACTTCTGGGAGAAGTGGAGGCAGGCACTAGGCTGAGCTGAGAGGATGTCACACCAAGGCAACCTTGAACAAGTCCTACTGGACCATGGGATTCATTGAAGATCAAATAGGGGGTGCTGTTCTGAGTATGTGAGTCACTTGATGGGAAGACCTAGAGAGAACAGATGATTCTTGGAATAAGCCTGCGGCAGTACATGCAGGGACTTTGGGTAAACACTTGGAACCCAACCGAAACATCAACAAGCCCATCAATGGTAATACTAGCTGAGACTACAGGCAGACGCTGAGAGATGGCGCTGCCAATGTCACTTGTGTACATTCTGTTACAGTATGTTAAAGGTTCAACATAATATTTTAAAGTAACCAAAATGAGATAGTGAAGATGTTACTGCTATAAAGGCAAGAGAGATTATTCAGAACATTTTATATATTAAAATAAGAACTAAAGCTTTCCTGGCGACGTGTTAATTCAAAATCTTCTCGGGCTTCTAACCTGGCTAGAAGCCCGAGAAGATTTTGAATTTTATATATTGTTGACTTACTGGGAAAACCAGCTAATTCCAACTTTGTAAATTGGGTTAGAAACACTTTCAATATTCAACTCTATAGTATGGGACAATCTGCTAAGTAATATCTCTACCCAATCCTGAATTATGCATGTAGCTGATATGTTGTATTCAATAGTATATTCTAATTAGAAGATCTGCACTTCATCAGAATGTAATATGAGTAATTAATTGTTGTTAACAAATTTTCTTTGTGTTAATACTTTTCAATTATGAATAACTATTCATTTCATGATAGATAAAAGCACCAAGAATGAAGACATTTTACAGTACCTACGATTTGTTGCATAATTACAACTTAATTTTAACATTTAGCTTATTTAGTATTAAGGAGCATAGGAATGGAGAGCTCCAAATCATTCTATTTTACATTACAAAACTTTGAAGAATGTAACTCCAGAATAGAAGAGCAATGCTGGGATGCAGTTTGACTTTTGATCAGTCTTGTCTGATACAGATCAAGATTATGTTCCAACTGATAGTGCAATATCTGCAGATGCATAAAACATCATTAAAAATCTATGCAAATACAGGAATCAACATTACCCCTATGTAGGAATGATGCAGGTAGGAGAAAAATTGTAAGGAAAAAATCATCAGGGAGGAAAGAAGAGGAGCAAGTGAAGGCAAAAGGATTAAGGTTTATCACAATAAATAAAGAAAGGAAAAACTGCAGTGAATATCTTTCTTATGAAACAAAGAGCAGCAACAGAGCACCTAAATAACCAAAATCTACAGCAAATCACTTTCTGAAGACAGACAAGAGGGAAATCTGCATATCATATTGGAGGTAAAATAGATATCTATAAATGACAAAATAACTTCACACCTGCAAATGTGAATAATGGAATACCTGGGAGAGAGATCAAGAATGTCTGAGGAGTTTTGCAAGAAGTTTTGCCCGGCTATTGTGCCCATTCACTCTATTGTTAGGGCTGGTTCAACCTCTGATCCCTTCAGCGATTACTTAGCCATATGCGCCTCTATTACACTACTCCCTCCTCAGACTTGGTTGTGCCAACCATCATTGTCCTAGTAGACTAGACAATCTTGGGAAACTATCAGCATCTTCCTTTCAGGTGTGCGATTACTTTGTTGATCCTCTCCACTAAATAGTACAGTCCTGGCCATGGCTGTTGGAACCTGGGACTACGCCCCTTTGTCTGGATTCAGTGATGCAACAAAACCTGAACTCCCAACCAGGAATCTACCCTGCTGGTTTATTGATGCTAGTGGTTCCCCACCTCACTGCTCGCTACCTGAGTGTGTTCATAAATAGTACTGCTTTTTAATTACTTTGGCAGCTGGTTCACTAGTCATGACCTTGCAGCTGATGTGCCTTTTACTATAAAGACACACTCCTTCAGAGTCAGCCTATAGACTTGAGGACATCTGTCAGCACTCTGGAGCACTACCTCATTTTTGCCAATTCAAATTTCCTTGAAAGTTCGATTTTCAGGTTCTCCATTGCATAATTCACAGCTGCTACCTCATTTCCCATCTTTTCCGCTGTGATTTCAGATAACTGTGGAGGTCAGAAACACAACCACCATGTTGTTGCCCTATCATTGTACTTAGTGGAGACATTGATCTTCAAGTCATACAACATAAATTTATGGAAAGTGGTCATTCTTACATGGAAGTAGATTCCATACACAGTGCATTGAAAAGGCAAAGAAATTTGTCCCAGTTTATGCATTGGAATACTGCTTGACAGTTTTATAAATCGTACATTCCTGGAACCTTAAAGATAAACAACCTTACGAAGTCAATCATATGAAATTTCATGATTTTCTAGACCTGAATTAGTTATCCAAAATATGATTAAAAATAGGAGCAAAAACACTGATGTTGAAATAGTAATCTAGCTCCTTGTGAAACATATAAAAAGTTGCAAAGAAAATGCTGGAGTAACTTTTGATAAGTATCACCACATTACGAGTACAAGTCACTGGCAAGGGATACTCTAGATCAGAAATGTACCAACGTTTTTTACCAAACAGTAAGCTTAAGAAGTGGAATCTGCTGAAGTTGTGCTGAAATGGCGGTATTATTCTTGAAGAATTTAATGTTTGCAGTTATCTTTCAACTATAAACAGAATTTTATATATATATATATATATAGTACACCAGAACTAACAGTTGAAGATAGTGGCCACAATTCAAATGAATTATTGCCTTCCTGAATGAACTTCATGGAACTAATTGGTCCTTAACCACATCTAAAACACTAAACCACATGAAACTAACCTAATACAAAAAAAAAAACAAAAAAACTACTAAAATTCATGCTGTATCATGACTGAAGCATTTCTTAATTTCTTGATTTTTTAAGCAATTTCAAACTTTAAACTTCAACTATCTCAAAAGTAGCTTTTATAGAGGTAAGTGGTTTTCCCTGTAAGGGACATATTAAATGTGTTTGATGCATCATTTTGGAATATACATGTCTATTTTATATGTATGTGTTTTGTGGTTAAATATTTAATGTATAATTGTAAAAAATGTTATTTTACTGCTTCCAAAAATTGCTTATAAATGTTCTGTCTTGACAGTGAAGCTCTTGCTCCTTAGTACCTATAATTAAATAAGTAAATAAAAAGAAGCCTTGTGGCAAACGGCTTCACATGATATACATGCCAAAGCACAAATAAAAGCTAAACAATATGCCGCATTTCCTCATGTATTCAGCATAAGCAACTGAAATTTTCAATTGCTATAAATTAATTGTAGAAAGTAAAAAGCTCCAGGAGGTAGTAGACAGATGTCAGGTACCTGATAGTGGAAGCTGCATGTGATGTGAAACATATACCTGATATTAAAATAAAATAACTTCTATGGTATTAATACATAGTTTTAGCATGGTTCACATACAATATATTACAAAATTGGGTAAAACTGAATTGATTTCATAATTGTCTTAGTTTCAATAACCCTAAATATCATTGCTTTTACAAAAATACTTAGAAATAGTTATATTAGTAATATTTTGATCTAGTTCAGACACACCATTAAGCCAGACCAAAACTTGTACAAACCAGAGGATCCTGTTATAAGCTGTGTTTCGCTGAGACCAAACAGCCTCCATTTGCATCATCGCTTTTTAAATTAAATATGCTAATCTTTCTCTCCCCCTCCCTCTGTCCCTAATCTCACAAGAATCTAAAAATCAGATGACTAGTTTGTTCACTATGGATGTTTCGCTGGTCTTTATATATAAAAAAAAAATATATCCTTTGGTTATGTTCTGCAGCTTAGGGCACTTCATACTGGGCTATACTTTGTGGCTTGGAGCCCTACTTAAGAATTAAAGGGGGAATATCACAAAAAAGGTTGTCTCCTTAGCGCGGTGGTAGCGCAGCTGCTTACCAAGCGGGAGACCTGGGTTCGATCCCCAGTACCGACGTGGGGATTTTTCCCCCGCTGGGAGACCTGGACCGGGGTGCACTCAGCCTCGTAAGGTCCCTAGGGGCCAATTGAGGAGCTACTTGATTGAGAAGTAGCGGCTCTAGGTCATGAGGACCGCATTAACCGGCCGGGAGGGGCTCGAGGCGCTGACCACGTCTCACCCTCCAATACTGCCCCCCATCCATGACGTCTGTAGTGGACTGAGATGGGGGACGCAGCACCCGGGCAGTAGGCCAAGGTTCTCCTTGAGCTGTCGTGCCATGGAGTTATGTTATATCACAAAAAAAAAACATTATCTTAAATTTTTGCAGATACAAAGTTTAAAATGTGGACACATCCTTGTCAATAGTCATATTTAAACTTAAATCTGTACTCTGCCAAGTACCCAAAAACTGTATACAATGAAAGTAGCTTAATGCATGCAGATGCCATAATACCACATGTTGTGTCCTGTAACTACTGCCAACCAACTAAAGTCAATAAAACGACAATGGGCATAACATAAATAATATCCTTGAATATTGCTCGTTCAAATGCCATCCCATAGCACTGGGCAGCATAATTAGCCAATAATATTATTCCTTCTGAAACACTGTAAGCAGTGGTTTACCTTGACTGTCACAAAAATTTTGTGCGTCTAACAAATTAGTAAAAAGTTTCAACATTAATTTCTCAAAAATCTTATTTTCATCATAAACATGCAATGGAGTAGTGGTTCCAGCCCTGAATGTCAGTACCCATGTTTTACTTCTTCATTTATTATGGAATCTTCTAAATAGTACACTCAGTTACTATAAACATACAAAGAAGACAGTAAACACAATTGTTGTTCAAACTAAGTTCAATTATTCTCCCACCCATCCCTTTTGGCAAACTCAATTTATAGCACAAACTAGCACCATTTTGAAGCAGACCACAGTAGATGCAGTCAAAAAATCTCTAATAAAAATCACATGGTTCAGTGGGGTTTGCTCTTCATAGATCCCTCTGCTACACTCCATATTTCTCCATACAGGCAAACTTCTCTCCTGCTAAAACAACTGCCCCTCGGCTAAGGCTTGCAGTCTAGAGATTGCCAATGTTGGCAGTGCAAATAAAGCAGAAGCTATGTTTCCATGATGTCTCAAATGTGATATGAGTAACACAAGTGACAAAAGTAACAATTATACATTGAGAATTAAACACATAATATATAAGTGAATCAGTTCTATTAGTGTGTTTTCTTCACATTTTGACACAAAAACACCACCAAAAATGTGTAGGTGTTATGCAGACTTATAGTGATTCACTTCATAGTAGAGGTATTCAACCTTTTTTCTCTGTATACACCACTGACAATTTTCCATTACAATCTGTACCCCTAGGCCCATCGTTAGAAGTATCTTTAATTTAAATAATACATAACCCTATCTAAAATATGATTAAAATTGATGAAGTATTGCAAAAAGGAGGATTATGCTATAAGAGTATAAAATATATACAGGAACTATGTAAGTGCATTGCATATAGCACATAGACACACAGTTATATGAATTTATATATATATATATATACACTTACATAGTTCCTGTATATATTTTATACTCTTATAGCATAATCCTCCTTTTTGCAATATATAAATATATATATATATATTTTTTAACCTGTGAATGACATGTTTGAGCTTGTTTTCTGTTCACCAGCATTTGTGGCTGGATCTTTATTAGTGTATCAATGTGATTCTCGATTCAAGAGATTTGTTTCATTTTTATTGCAGAAAAAACCTGCTCATACAGGTAAGCAGATGGAAATGGAAGAAGGCATATAATGGCACAGTCACTAAGTTCAGCACACTTTTCGTGTGCATAACACCAGAAATCACAAATTGAGATTTCACCGGAAATATATGTTTTAGGGTCCCCAATATCCAAAAAAAGCATTTTCACAAAAAGGTCTGTGTGTGTGTGTGTGTGTGTGTGTGTGTGTGTGTGTGTGTGTGTGTGTGTGTGTGTGTGTGTCTGTGAACACGATAACTCAAAAACGAAAAGTCGGTAAAATACCAAACTTGGTATTTAAGTTTAGTATCTTCCAGGGATGAGACACAAAAATTTTGAGAAAAATCCCCCCACCCCCAACTACCCTTTACATGGAACTTTTTTCAAAAATTTTGATTTTCTCATAAATGGCTCAAACGATTTTGATTAAAATTTCGGATATTAAACAAAATGAAATGTATATCTTGGATTTTCTGGGAATAGCCTCTGAAGAGTAGTTTATTCTGGATGAATTTTACTAAATTTTGAATGACTGCTAAACCGTAAGAGGTGGACAAAAACTTACTACACAAAAAATGTAGAGCACTCTAAAGCATACAATTTATGTTATATTTTATTTATTTTTTATTTATTTATTTATTTATCTATTTATGCTAAGCTTTATACAGGTGAATATGACCGGTGTTCAGCCCTGGCTCTTTACCGGTCATACTCATATTTTACAAAAGTTTATTAATTCCAGTTTATTACACCATTTTGTCTATTTACTGTTCATATCCATTTATTTTTCACTTTGCATAAGAATTGTCCAATCTTCTTACTATCTTTTTGAAACATTTCAACTACTGCTACATTTCTATTTTAAACCATTTCTTATTAAAATACTCTTTTCTCCAATTTCAGTCCCTTTACATTTAAATAAAATGTGTTCCATATCTTCATTTCCGCCACATATAGGACATTGATTTAGTGGAATACCTTTCCTTAAACCTTTTAATCTCCATACTCCTGCTTTCAGCCATGCAATACCTTCTCGCTCCTCTTTATTTGTCACATCAATGTACTTTTCCCTTCCCCATGAGACTTTCATTGGTATATAGAAAACTAAAGATCTCTTCAGTTATTTCACTAAATATTTTTTGTATTTCTATATCCTCAAATCTTTTCCTTGCCAACTTCCAGAAGTTATTCACATTATTAACTCTTCTTCTCCACATTTCCCCTAACCCACTACTTTCCAGGTTATTTCTGAGACAGTCTACATATTCCTTGTTCTTTAAACTTTTCTCTTGATATACTAAACACTGCTTTAACAAATTCCTTTCTTCCAATTTCAATATTCTATGCCAAAATGTCAATGCCCTTTCCACAATCTTTCCTTTACTTGCCACCCTACCCAGCTCTATTTGTGCTACCTGCCTAACAGTTGCATTTGGTAACCCATGTATTTCTTTCCAAAATTTCCTATGCACCTCATCTATGACTTCCCATCCTCCTTCTAATCCCCATACTTCTATCCCATATAGCATTTTTGCCTCAACCACCATATTCTACAGTTTTTCTAACCATCTAATATTTATATTAGGTGCTTTGTATTTGCAACTTCTAATAGCTGATAAAGCTCCTTTTCCATTTGCCAATGCAAATTTCTTTTGTTTTTCTCAATTGCCACCACTATCAATTTTAACTCCTAGATAAATACATTCTCTCACTACCCTGTACTTCTTTTCATTCTCATTCTTCCATTTTTCATACTTGCTCAATTTCCCCCCGTTTTTGAACACTAGAATCTGCGTCTTGTCCTGGTTCACTTTTAAGCTCCACTCTTTACAGTAATTATTTAATGCTTGCAAGGATTATTTCAAGCTATTCACTGTAATTACACCTATAACTAGATCCTCTGCAAACAGTAATCCTGGAATCTGAATATTATTAATTACTGGCATCGAGTTATTATTTCTCCCAATTTCTGTTAATACATCATCTATATATAAATTGAATAGGACTGGACTTAACTTACATCCCTGTCTAAGGCCTTTCTCTTGTTACAACCTCTTCCTCCACTCTTATACAAAAAGTATTTTCCTTATATAATGCTCTAATGGTGTCCACCATTTGTTTACCTACTTCTTTAGTCAACAACTTATGCCGCAGCAATTGAAGCTCTATCCTATCATATGCTTTCTCTAAATCCACAAAAGCCATATATAACTTTCCTCTTTTGTCTTTCAAGTATTTATCTACCAGTGTTTTTATAATAAATTATCAACTGTCCTCCTCCCTTTTCTAAAGCCCATCTGAAGTTCCGAGAGGATATTATATTCTTTAACCCATGTTTGTATCCTGCTTGCCATAATACCAGTAAAAACTTTTCCTACATTTGATAATAATGCAATGCCTCTATAGTTGTTTGGTTTGTCAACACTACCCTTGCCTTTGTATATTGGATGTATGATTGCTTTCCTCCACTTATCTGGTATATAACCCTTCACTTTAATTGTGTTAAATAAGTCTACTAAAACCTTAACTCTGTTTATTTCAGTGCACCATTCCTTAAGGAACTCTGTCGGGATTCCATCTATTCCCGTTGCTTTATTTCTCTTCATTATTTTCACCTGTTGAATTATTTTTTCACTTCTTATTATATCATCGAGTATATCTACATAAGTTATTATCTATTTCCCAATTCCTTATCTCATTTTTACTCTTTTTCTCCCCATACAAATTTTTAAAATATTCCATCCATTCTCCTGGTTTTATATATGGTTTTGTTACATATTTATTATACATTGATTTCATAACCTTCCATATCTCATTTGCATTATTTTCATTTAGGATTTGTATCAAATTACTTTCATATTTTTTCATCCAGCTTGTTTTCTTTTGTTTCAGTAATGAATTATATAAATCCCTTCCTTGCATATACTCTTTCTTTAATTCTATGTATCCTAATTCCCTCCACTTTATGAGCAGCTGTTTGACTTGTCTTTTAGTTACTCTACATTCTTCATCAAACCAGCCCTCATCTCTTTTGTAAACCTTCTTTCTCATTTTCATTTCCTCCCCAGCCCTTAGCATAATGATATTTAAGATATCCAAAGCACTTTCAAATTCTTGTTCCTTTATCATAAAACTTATTCCACACTGATATATCTGGCCATAATTAGAGTTTAGTGTCTGCCTAAATTTATTGCAATACTCTTCCTTCAATTTGTATCTACTGTATTCTTCTATGTTACACTTTTCCTCCCTTAAATTATAGACTATTTGCTCTGTGTGTGTTTTTATGTCTACTATCAATGGAAAATGTCCACTGTTGGAACTTAAATTTAGTACCTTAAAATTACTTAAAATATACCCCATATTAATTGGCCATAATACATAATCAATCACACTTTGACCATTATTACTAACATACGTATATTCTCCATTCACATCTTCTCCATATTTCCCATTCAAAATATCAAAGGCATTCAATTCACAGAATTCTATAAATGTCATATACCCTTTATCAGCTATCTTATCTTTGCTGTATCTAATCTTCCCAGGTTTCTCTAATGTATCATTACTCATCCAGCTATTCCCTGCAACATCATTTTCGCCAATCCTAATGTTAAAATCTCCCATTAATATAATCTCTGAATTACCATATCTCTCCTTTAAATTTTCTATTTCTATCTCTAGGTGTTTAAGGAGGTCCGGATTATGAAAGCGCGAAGGAAGAAGAGGATTGTATACTATACCTATAAATATAACATTTTCAACTATTTGTTTCTCCTATAATACAATCCATAGTATATCTTTTCTCCTTGACCAAGTTTCTTTAACTCCTTTACTTAACGTCTTCTTTACAAAAAAACCTATGCCTCCAGATGCCCTCCCCTTTCTTGCTACCTTATCTCCTTTTATCCCTACAAAATCAAAATCCTTTATGTTAACCTGGTCCTCTTTTAGCCATGTCTCAGCTACCGCGAGATAATCAAGTTTCGTCAATAATTGATTTAAACTCCCCGCATATATTTTGTTTTTAACTCCCTCACAATTCCAGAATCCAAGTCTCCTTATATTCTCCCTTCCCTATTGTGAGCCTGATCTAACTCTAAATGTTTCTAGTGTTCTTTTACACCTTAATTGTATCCCTTCTCCGGAAGGAATCGCTTTATTTCTGTATAAAACTAGAATGCTGCCATGTTTGGATGATACAATGCTGTCTTCTTCCCCTTCTGTATTCTCCCCTCCCCGCTAATCTGTTGCCACGCCTTCTTTCCCTTCGAAGCCAAATTACGTGCTGCTATTACTTCCCCTCTTCTCGGTGACACTATTTTCTTGGGTGATGACACTCCAGTGGCTCCTCCTCCTGTTGCTTCCTCTGTTGACGTCATTACTTCGTCAGCTGTTACTTCTCTCGTAAGGATGTTGGATGATGTCCTATCTGCATATTCCGTTCTCATATCCATGCTGACAGGCGGATTTCGGTTCAAACAAACACTTTCCCCGTCTTCACCCACATCCATTCCTTTTTGCTTGGACTTTGATCTTCCTGTTGTACTTCCTAAAGTTGGCGTTGACATCTGCTGAGTAATTTCCTCTGTGCCTGATTGGGGTTCTCTTAGCTCCTTCTTGTTCAGATGCGATGTCTTTTCTCCGTCAATCCGCAATTGGAAATTTCTAATATAAGCTCTTCTTCCCTGGGCTCTTGCTTCTTTCATTTTTTGAACCAAATTTGTTTGCAGAGCTCTCTTCTCAGGTGATAAATCTTTATTAATAAAAATGTCTGTTCCTTTTAATTTCTTGGCTCTTTTATGTACTTCATGTACTAATTGGGCTGTTGCAAATTTCACTATAATTGCTCTCTTGCCAAGTTGTCTTCCAACTCGATAAGCTTCAATAATTTCCCATCTATACAATTCCAAATGCAGCTTTTCCTTCATTATTTCTAATATTTCTTCTGCTGGCCATTTATACCTTCTTTCCTTAACTCCTATGAACACTAAATTAAATCTTCTCTCCCTTTCTTCCAATCTTTCCATTCTTTCCTTAACCATTTCAACTTCCCTTCTTGCTTCCTGCACCTCAACTCTAACATCTTCTTTGATATCTGTTGCCATCTTTTCCAATTGTTTACCTATTCGTTGTTCCATGCCTTCTATTTTGTTCATTTTCTCAGTCAGGTTTTCCAGCATTGTTATTATATCTGCAGGGCCGGGGTTTACCTCAATTCCTCCAATCACTAACAACAAAGTTATAGCACTTGCTAAAACCAATATGTTTGTCATCTTCTCTCCAAAACTGTTTTTACTATTCACCAATTTTACTTTTCTAAACTGTCCAATTCTTGTTCTATACACTGTAATTAATGTCAACTCCCATCGTGACTTAGATCCTCCTTCCTTCACCACAGGAGCACCTCTCAAAACACAACCTTACTCTATCACTGCTGGCTTAGCACTCACCTCATGTTACATACATTTTTTTCGTGGAGTTCGCCGTTTTTGTGACATTTCTTCTTTTTGGTTTCTGCTATCAAAAACGTATACTTTTCTCATACAGGAACTTGTCAACTCCTATCCATATAAACAAAGGAACTTCATTGACATAGCAACCAGCTTATGACTATCACTTCAACTTGCAGTTGTCCCTTATTTCGCTTCTACTAACAAGGAAGCAAGTAATTAGACTTTCTGCTATTTTTTTTGATTAGCATAAAGTAAATAGAAGTATAAGCTTTTTAAGAATTATTTGTTGCAGGGATATGGAGAAAGTCATGTGAATGGTACACATCAGATTTTTTATTTTTATTTTCAATGAGCTGACATTTCCAAAACTCATTCATTTAATTTTACAGGAAGGTCAGAAGAGTTAATGTTAGTGGTGCAAAATTTATTTGTAATCCATTCAATTTCTAGAAGTATTTTTTATTCTGTAACCTGAAAGTTTTTTTTAACATATGGGAGCTCAGCACAAGTGATTTTATTTGGTTGAATACTTTTAAAGCAGTGTTCAATGTTTTGTGTAAATCAGGAGTTATTTTCACTACAAAATTTTTATCTGTATAATGTAATGTTGCCAAATTATTTTTGGGTTAATTTGTTAATATGAGCAATAAGACTTTCTTTTTACCTGTCAATGAAGCAGTCTCATCTGTAGAGAAACTTACAGACCAGTCCCATGACAAATTTAATTTTAATGTTACAAAATTCTACAGAATTTTAAAAACATCCTCCCCTATTGTATGTTCTAGTAATTGTTTAGCCTACAATTTCATCAGCAAGAGTACGTTTTTAATGTGAAAATATTGAACAAATATAGGTATCTCAGCATTATCAAACACATCCACTGATTCATAAATTTAAATTGCAAATCTTTTATCTATTTGAATATTTTCCACCATTTGGTCAACAATATTTTGTATCATATCATGAATTCTATGACCTACACTAGCGTTAGAATTCAAAATTGTTTAGATTACTTTAGCAGAATCTTTGTGTAACCTATTTTGTGCAATAATCAAACAGTCAGGAAATATAAGAGATTAAACTGTGTTATAAGGTGATTTATTTTTTGCAACTAGCAATGCTAACTCATACGACGTCTTCAATGCCACTTTAGTTGATTTGGTAAAACTGTGTTAACATGTTTAAACTTTTATTTAAATTTTCTGCTTTGCTCTGGATTAGTTACGAAATGTCTGTGAAGTAAGGATAGTTTCATAAAATTATTTGACACAATTTGATTACACATATTTGATACAAATCCATATTTAATGTAAGATACACTGTAATATCTGTATTTCACATTTCTCTATCGCCCTCCATGGTGTAATGGTTACCATGCTAATTTCATATACCCAAGGTCGCGGGTTCAAACCCGGCGGAGGACGATGGAATTTTTCGGGCGTAAAACTCCTTAGCATGGCTTCCTTCGGAAGGGAAGTAAAGCTGTGGGTCCCGTGTCGTAGATTTACGGCACGTAAAAGAATCTCAAGCCTGATAAGATAGGCCTCTGTGCAAAATTAAGTGATCTTTTATGCCCAATATAGAATGGGACGCTGAGAACCAAAGCAGTTAAAGAGGGCCCATAAATAACAGGCCATTTCATTTCACATTTCTCTGTTTTTTCAACTTGCCCATATATGGTTTAACTTCAACACTATTTTTGCAAGTGTCCTGTGGTGGAACATGCATTGTCGCACTTTTAACTTGCAGTGGTTCAACATTATCCCTACTATCACTTGTTTCATTGAATTAACGGTCTAGATTTCATAGTGTATTATTCAGCCGTTAGGAGCACTCATGTAGTTGTTTACAAGTTTTTCTTTGTTTTTGTCTCTATAATTCATTATGGCAGTGGCTGCCAACATTGATAAAGGTAATACCGCGAGATGACTTTTGGTTACGGAGACAATATGGCTATGTGACAGGTGAATGACACATTTTGAGATATCGTCAAGGTTAGGCTTCTTTTTTTTTTGGCACCACAGGCGGTGACACTGATACATGAATGATGATGCAGCACCGGTGGAATGAGATGGCGGGGGAAACCGGAGTACCCGGAAAAAACCCGCCCCAGCGCCGCTTTGTCCACCACAAATCTCACATGCCGTCGCTTGGGATCGAACCCAGGCCGTCTAGGTGAGAGGCGAATGGTCTAACCACCCGGCCACGGTTAGGTTACGTTGGGTAAGATTAGGTGTATGTAAATGAACTGGTTGGAATAAGGGGTAAAAATGGACTTTCTGAAAATCGGTTCTTCTTTCCAATGAGAAATGCGGTCTTCCGTCCGTTTTGTCTGGGCAGCCATGTTGGCAGTGTCAAATCTAATGCAATGTGATGTGGCTATTAGGACAGAGGACTCGCGAATTTCGTGAAAAAAAAAATAGGTTGGCAGTATGGTTTGTGCGTTACAATTTCTTGTTTAGATTTTTCGATGAGTTTTATATATAAGAAACTAGCTCAATTAGCGAGTGTGGTGACTCACAGCAACTCAAAAGTGATACACACGTTCCATGTGTATTTTTATGGTTCGTTCAGGTTAGTATTTTCAATCTGGACGTCCTGTGGAACCTTTACCGAATTACGTTTTCCTCTTATTACAAATTTATCCACCTTACTACAACAAAAATTAAAATATATAGTCCGCTATCACTATATAGACTACAGTTCACAAATATAAAGAATGAGATGTGAAAACTTTGAGTAATCAAAACGAACTTGCGCCTAACAGCCACGAAAATATACTGAAAACGGAATAGTCGTACATTCCGACACTTTTGTGCTGTCGGCGTTTGAAACAAACAACACAAATGATAGCGAGCACAGCTGTGTTATCATTGTTCTGTATACCAGTAGGGTTGAAATGTTTTTCGTCATTTTGTAATCATTCGCAAACATATTATATGTATCCTCTAAGAAGTCCTCACTTGCCCCAACTTGAACATCATTGGTCTATAGTAGGAATTAATCAGGAATGGTCATATAGAACACAGATTACTGCTTCAATGCACACCTTAACCATATTTTCACCAAAAAGTCACTTACCTGGTATTAGAAATAAGCTATTCAATTGCTACACAACACACTGTAAGATTATTAGCTGGTGAAAATTACACAAATGAAAGAAAATGGAGTTGAATCGAAACTTAACCATAAACTTACATTTTTAATTTGCAAAAATGGAATTGGCTCCAAAGTTAACTCGGTTTTGAGTGTTGAATTCGTTGCTATACCAAGCTGCCATTCCTCTTCTTGCTTAATTTCAACTTTCATATTGCTGAGTCTCCCAGCATTATTCTTACACTCCCAAGAATTATGTTACAAACATAATTTTTCACCTCTTCTTCCCGAACAGAAAACACGAATATAAAACAAAGTTGGCACACTAGCCTTAAAACCTGCTGTATAATTACCGACGGGAATACTGGGAATAATAATGGGAGTATTCGAATGCAAAAAATCAATGCATTCTATTCTTTGATGTTCTCGAATCCTTCACTTCTATGAGATCTCGTTAGATAATGCTCTGAATTCAGTATTTGATTACTACACTCGTGTCCCGTATAGCTGCAGGTGTACAGAACTGAATTGAGATCTCGTCTCGAGAATGGCTTTACCTAAATCCAAAATCTAATACTCTGGTGTTAGGCGGTGAAGAGCGGAAGGTGAGCACGCAGTTGAACAGTTTACGAGATAATCACCTAGCAAGGTTGGAATAAGAGAATATGTTATCAAGTAAATCCAAACTTCTTACCATCGCAAAGCTAACGAACGATTCCCATACAATTGTATGGGTTCATATTTTAATTGTATATCGAGTTATAATGGAATGTAAAATGTGCGATCGGTCAGTGCAACGACTGAACAACAATATTAGAAATTGGAATTAAATGCTTATGCAATTCTTGCATATAAGACTATTACCTATATAACATAGCACGGAGCTTACCTGAATATACACAATCTCCTGTTAATATGAGTTTAACAATGAAAATAATGCATTATTATATTAAATCTCGCAACATTATAATTAACATGGATTATTATGCAAGCGGTCAATAATAACATTAGTAGGTAAGGGTGTAGGAAAGGTGCCGTCGTCTGCTATGAAGGCGTACACTTCCAATTGCAGTCATCTGTCCATCCTTTATATTTAGCAGGAATTGTCAGATTTTTAAAGGACCTATGGAATTATAAAGTTTAAACTTTCCATTAACTCTTAATAAGGGACATGTAAACACGCGATGACTTCATCAAATTACAATTAAATACGTGCATGCTTAAATGCAACCTTAAAATATATGTTAACCTGTCTTTATTCAAATAAACTGTTTTCCTGTCATTATTAACTTTAGAATCCCTTCAGCATAGCGTCCACACGTACACAGCTAAAAAGCGATTGCTTCTGCAGTGAAGTGATTAGGTTCTGTCTTATCAACCAAGAGGTTCCGGGTTTGATTCCCAGCTGGGGAATGGAATTTTTCTTTAACCAGAATCATTCCCTATTCCCCACAGAGTCTGAGGTATGAATATAGGAAGAATGTGTCTGTATTTTTTGTTACATTAGTATAAAGCTGAAAAAAAAAAAAAAAACAGAGAGAAAGAGAGAGATCCTGTAGTCCAGCGGAAAAAAAAAGAAGAATTAGCAGTCATCTGAAACATGGTAAGAGTTTAATTTATGGACGCTCTTTAACTGCTGCGGTTCTCAGCGCCCCATCTTATATGGGTGTGAAATATGCTTAATTTTGCTCAAGGCCTCTTGAGGTTGTTTTACGTACCATAATTCTACGACAGTAGCTTTACTTCCTTTACGAAAGAAGCCATGCTAAGGTTTTTTAAGCCCGAAAAATCTACCTCCTCCACCGGATTTGAACCCGTGAGCCTGGGAACCAGAGACTAGTATACTAATTGCGTAATACTAATACAAACATGTTTTGTACATTATACAAAACGCGCACGCGCGCGCGCACACACACATACTCGCACACACAACACACAAAATGCCACATTTCTTAGAAAGGTTGTTTTGTGAAACAAGTGTTTGTATTTCCACAATCTGGCAAATATACTCCGTAATAATATTATATTAATACTTCATTCCTAACTTTTGAAGATAACAATCAAATTATTATAGTATATTTCTAAACATTTTGCATTCATTTTAATTCAAGAAACAATTATGAATAACATTGAATTATACATAAGTCACGATAATCTTGAATACAAAGTTCAACATTTTCAGAATAACGTGCCATATTTGTTTGTCCATCATTTTAATTGAATTCATTGTTCGAGAAAAACAATGGCGGGAACTGCGAGCATTAACAAATTACTTTAACGTAGCATCCAAGAACTCGCTTATGAATACAGACTGATTTCGATCAGCAGAAGTGTTTGTAATATTTGATAACAACTATGTGAGAATACCACTCGAGTGACGATATCGTAGTTTCCAAGAGAGACTGATTTTGAAATCATTGCAATTGCAGCATTCGAGACCTCGTACTCGTGTGACGGCTTCGTTTCATTAGAGCATTCGAATACAGATTCTGCCCAGCAATTTCTTCTGTTTGTTTGCATTTTAGGTTTCTCGAGGTGAAACAATTTCCAAACTTCTGTTTGTCCTTCCTATGTGTACTAAATTATAGCCTTAGCATTTATTTTTGTAAATTCCGGGTTTTCTGTTTGCTGATCCTTTAATTATTTGCATAGCAGTTTCTGAATGCTTTTGCTTTTTGTAGCTAAGGTTATGTTATAGTTCCTGAAAATGTTCTGAAATTTGTTGTATGTCCAAGGATCATATGAGAGTCTTCTGGACTGAGGTTGATCATGGGGTTTCTGTATGGTGGTAAGTGTGTTAAGCGGCTCAGATTTTGTATTTGTATATTCTCTTGTCTATTGCACTATTTTGGAATCCATTGTAGTTATCGTTGGTATTCGCTATTCTCCACGGGAATGTGTTCTAGTTTATACGTTGTACTATTCAGGACGCTCCTAATATATCAGATATTCGGAATTAAGTGTTGAAAATGGGACAAGTGTTCCAAAAACCCGTCCCAGTAATACTATGTGATGTTTGTGTTACAAACTTATTTTAAATTGATATTAATCGCATCACTGTTACAAGATTCACATATTTGCAAAATAAAAATAAAAATATAAATGAGAGATTATATTGTTACAAATCTAGGAGTAATGCGATTGGGGGATATAGCTGAAAGAAACTACAGCATTAAAATTATTACTGATTTAAAATTACGAACACCAACATACAGTGGCTGTCCCAGAAGTACCCAACCTGACGCATATATAACGGTTATTGTTTCAAACAACAATGGTAAAAAGTACCAACCTTAGAAAGCTTAAGTTTGAAGTTTGACATATTTACATTATTTAGCATTTGTTTGGCAGCCATCATTAGTGAATGCTTTCAGCAAATTTGTAAACATAGATAAAACTGGTCATCGTAAGTGACACAATACTTTCATTTGGAAGGTCTTAGTCCAAACAATATTAAAGGTGAGCTAGGTTCTACTTTGGGGGAGTCTGCTCTATCGTTTTAAGCAGTGAAATATTGGCTTGCAAAGTTTAAGAGTGGCTGTTCGAGCTGCCATTACGACTATCGCGATGGTCGACCAAATGAGGTTACCAGAGCAGAAATTGTAAAGTAAAAAAACACAAAATGGTATTGGATGACAGTCAACTGAAAGTGCGCGAGATAGCAGACATTGCAGGCCTTTCAAAAAGTTCTGTACATCGAATACTGACTGACAATTTGGATATGAGAAACTCGTGTG
This sequence comes from Hymenopus coronatus, assembly GCA_030762935.1. Lineage (NCBI taxonomy): Eukaryota > Metazoa > Arthropoda > Insecta > Mantodea > Hymenopodidae > Hymenopus > Hymenopus coronatus. Next base: position 14,768,556 of record CM060899.1, on the reverse strand, counting down.
CAAGGTGGGTGGCGCGTTTGCACACAATAAAACAAAGACAGCGTAGTGAGGATGTTTTATTCGAGTGTTTGGCCAAGTTTCGCTGCAACAAAGCTGAGTTTTTGCGTCAATCCATAACAGTGGAAGAAATCTGGGACCACCACTTCACACCTGAGATGAAGGAACAATCAAACTAGTGGATTGGAAGAGGAGAATCGACTGCAAAGTAGGCGAAGACAGTTCCATCTGCAGGAAACGTCATGGGGTCAGTTTTCTGGGACGCACGCAGGATAATTTTAATTGATTATCTTAGAAAAAAAAAAAAAAAGTAAAGTAATCAATGGCGAATATTACGCGAACTTGTTACAGCATTTGAGTGATAAAATTGAGCAAAACCGGCCACGTTTAGCGAAAAAGAAAGTTTTGTTTCACCAAGACAATGCACCAGCTCGCACCGCCTTGGCCAAAATCAATGAGTTAAGGTTGATTTGAGAGGAAGATATTTTTGGAGATGAATAACATCTTTATTCTATATTGTTGATTTTATTATTAGAGCTATAATTTTTACAATTGGCTGACATAGTGATACTGGTGCTCTAATGTATCTTAATAGTAAAGTAAATCATTATTCAGCGCTTATGTTAGTTTAGGTATCATGACTTCTTTTCATTTGGCAGAGTATATGTTTTAAATGTGCTGTAATAACCATCTACTGGACGAGAGAGCGGGCGTTAAACACTGCTAAAAAAACTGGAGGAGAGTCAAGATTTGTAATAATGTAGAGGAGAGCAGAAACTCTTAGTGGAAAATATTTTGAGGCTGTATTGTAAAGATATTTTCTAACATAACGGTTAAAACATATTTTGTTCTATTTGGATGTGAAACAACTTGATATGTTACGCACGTACTATTAGGCATTGAAACCTGTAATTCTTCAAAAGTATAATCTATTTTGTTTTGTTAAATGGCACTGATAATTGCCATGATCCTATTAGCAGTATCAGTACAAATTTGGTGAGCTGGCCTTTTCAGACTTAACCCGTTAGCATCAGGTATAGTGACCATAGGTCTAGAACTGTCTTCAGTAAAGAAAAATAGCTTCAAAAAGTTATTTCATGAACTGGAATCACGATATTCTCTTTCTAGTTGACAAACTCTGACCTGCTCAATACAACTCAGCAAACAAGAATCAAGGAATCATTTCTTATAATATAAACTTGGTTCTATCATTTATATTTCAGTTGCAACAGACAGTTGTACATCCAGGAATATTACATAATTTAAGACAGTGTTGATTAAAATTTAGAATCAAATGTACTTGTAGCATTACAACTGCAAGACAACCCACTGCGTTCGACAAATTGCCAAATGAAGCTGTGTAAATTGAGAGGGTGACAAAGTTAGAATAAGTTTAATTGAAACTGTGATTGATGGTATGGCAAACATTAAAGCTATCATGTGGATGCACGAAGTGCAGCATTTCCTTGCATAGGCAATACTATGAACATAGCTGCATAGTTATCATTAACTAGTACTACAGAGGTTCCGCAATTAATTCAAAACTTTAGAATTCCTGTGATCAAAACCTTTTCAAAATAGCTTCACAATAATCCTGCCACTGAGATGTCTTTAAATATTTCTCAGCCTTTACATGCAGCGTTTCTTCTCGATAAACATTACCTATAATGCAGAGGTAGAAACTGTGAAGTGAACACATGTTTTACATGTGCTGCAATTTTTCTGTTTAGCAAAAATGGCAGATTACGAGGAACAAACGAACGTCAAATTTGCTGTAAACTCGGTAAAACTGCAATAGAACATATGAAATATTAAAAATAGCTTAGAGGAGGATTTAATGGGCAAAATTCACGTATTCCAGTGATTTTTTTTTTAAATTAAAAGAGATGTGACTTCAGTTAAAGATGGAGTACTTTTAGGCCGACCCTGTTGCAGCATAACCGATGAAAATATAATCAGGTGAAGGAAATGGTCTTAAATGGGAGGCACATTACAATAAGCGAACTTCCTGACTTGTTAGCACTCTCCTTTGGAGATGTTCAAAGCATTTTGAAAGACGATTCGGACATGAGAAGAATTGCCACTAAGTTTGTATCCTGCCTGCTTCCAAATGATCAAAAGGAAAGTCATGTGATTGCTTGCACATATCTTAAAGAACAGATTCAAAATCACCCACAGTTTAGGGAGAAAACTATTACTGGTGATGAAACCTGAATTTATGGATACGATACAACAATAAAGCAACGATCTTCAAAATGGAAAAGTCCTTTATCTCCATGCCCCAAAAAGTTCAGACAAGTTTCATCCAATGCGAAGACAAAGGTGATTGTTTTTTTTTTTTTTTTTTTTTTTTTTTTACATTAAGGCATTGCATATAGGGTATTTTTGCCACAGGGACATTCAGGGAGAATGTGCTATGACAAAGGCTGTTTTTGTTTTGCTAATTTTTGGATAAAAATAGGATGCATTCTGTTCCACATCCCGCCTGTATTGCTGATTTGGCTCGAGCGGACTTGTTTCTTTCCCTGCATCTTAAATGGCGGCTCCGAGGAACACGGTTTTGCGGATACTGATGGCATCCATTGCGAATCTCAGAAGGCTCTGAACATATTTAAAAATATGATTTCCAGAGGTGCTTCTAGCAGTGCCACAAGAACTGGTACAAATGTATCAACTCCCAAAGAAACAAGTTCGAGGGAAAACGTGCAGAATAGAAAAAACAAACTGCTGTGTAGTGTTTATGGCTTCATTCCGCTAATGGAATAGATGGAATATCAGGGGAATTCTGGAGGGTATGGTATGAAAATATCGAAAGAAGGGTAATATCAGGAAAGCTTCTCGAGAGAAGAAAGTTTCTACAAAATTAAAAACGTGGAGCTATAGTGGCAATTCATAATGGGATGGGGGAGGTGAATAACCCAAATAACTACAGAGTCATTAATCTATTATCAGTGATAGATAAATTGTTTACAGGGATACTAGCAAAGCGTCTACAAGAATGGGCAGGAAGGGGAGATAAATTATCTGATTTACAAGTGGGTTTAGAAAAGGAAGGTCGACCATGACCAACGTTTTTGTAATAAGAACAATGATAGATAAATATCTAACTAGGAAAAGAGGGAAGTTATATATATATATATATATATATATATATATATATATATTTCACAGGTCTAGCAAAGTCCTTCGATACCATCCAAAGAGATGCACTTTGGTGTAATTTGAGAATAAAGTTGTTGATGAAGATGATGATGATGTTTAAGGCGCTAAAATGCCAAGGTCGTTAGCGCACTTTTGATGAAATCCTGGGAATAACCAGTAATAAAACGCCATTTAAAAACAAAACACAGGTAAATGTTGAGGTAAAAGGAGTATAAAACCAAGGTAAAATAACTACCCATCCGTAAAACCAGAGCTGGCGATAATCTTAAGGTATTATAAGAGCTAAAACGGAAAGAAATCAAGTAAAACACGAATGTCGATAAAGGATACGCGAGAGCATTAAAACTGAAAGATTAAAAAGCAGCTATATAAAACTTAAAAATTCGCTCCATGAGCACGGCATACAGTTACCACAGACTAAAACCGCAGCGGAAAAGAAATGTGTGCTAACAATTTAAAAACTAAGTCTACTGCATAATGATAATCAGCCAGGACCTCGGCAAGGGAGGCCGGTATGTGAAGAGATGCTCGAATATATGTCAGGTGACCACACTCTAGCAAAACATGACGAACTCATAGTGCCTCCTCACAGGCACTCAGACAGGAGCAGATTCTCAGTTAGGAAGGTAGTTAAGGGTAAAAATACAATGACCAAATCGCAGTCAAGACAATATTACCTCCTCCCAGCGGAATAAATGAGAGGAGGCTACTCAGTTGATAGGGAGTCCTTCCGCTTGTTTCCGCGTACATGTGATCATTCCATTTGCCGGAGTGAAAACACTGCTGGGTGTACGAAAAGTCTGGTCTTCAGCCTTTACAGAATTAACGGAAAATTTGTGTTTTGAAGTAGGCATATTTGCTGCCAACTCCGCCAATTCGTTCCCCGACAGCCAAACGTGTTCAGTAATCCAGGCGCAATCCACATTAACGTCAGAGGCGGCAAAATATGGCGCGTATCCTGGATGCGCTGTACGATGGGATAGTGGCTCTACAGCTCACGGAGGCTCTGAAGAGCATTGAGGAAATCACTCATAGTAAGGCAGTCACCCAAAGTCCGACAGCTAGGTATATGACATACAGCTCTGCACTATAAACGGATGTGCTATTAGGTAAACTGAAAGTAATGGTGTTAGTTCCAATATCAAAGACACATTCTACACCATCGGTGCACTTACTTCCGTCGGTGTATATACACATTCTGAAATGGACAGAAGTTTTAATAATAAGGATGGATACAAGATACAAATAGCGTAAATATTCCGTATACCGTCATCCCGAGGTTTACGGGATAACTATCGCACTCTAACCCCCCTGGAAAACATGCTAGGCATTTCGATATTCAGCTTCTGAAAGAGCCCACGAATGGTGGCCTCCGGCCAATTCTCTGGAAAGCTGGCGTCAACCCAGACACGATTAAAGACCTGAAGTAGGAAAGCCTTATCCTCAGGAGAGAGAGAGAGAGAGAGAGAGAGAGAGAGAGAGAGAGAGAGAGAGAGAGAGATGTAACATGTCGACGTGGATGTCATTTGGACCGGGTGCAGAATTTCGCAAGGGGAAAGTGCATGCTCTAGCCCCGGCATGGTGAAAAGGTGAATTTAGGCATCTGAGCTAGACGGATAAGCGAAAACACTACCAAGAGTGTCAGTGGCGTCAATGGGACCAACCAAAGCACCTGTCGCTGTTTTTAGACCGGCGATTGACATTTGGGTCGATTTTCCAACCACACGCAGCAACTTATCCCATTCGACAGAGGAAGGTGTGTTTCAGTTAAAAGATGTTAAAACGTGTTCCATGGTGTCTTTTTGCTATCTTTAGTAATTTGTCTAGATTTGGCTTACAGTTTTTTTTTTATATTGCATTAGGTTATCTAGTGTAGGGCGGCGTTGGAACGTCCTCCGTGCTGTAATGGTTACCATGCTAACTTCATATACACAAGGTCACGGGTTCAGACACCAGCGGAGGACGATGGATTTTTTCGGTTGTAAACATCCTTAGCATGACTTCCTTCGGAAGAGAAGTAGAGGCGTTGTAAAAGAACCTCAAGCCTGATAGAGAAGCCTCTGAGCAAAATTAAGCGGTCTTTCACGCCGAGTATAGAATGGGACGCTGAGAACCACAGTAGTTAAAGAGCGTCAATAAATAACACGCCATTTCATTTCAGAGTACGTGTGTAAGGCATAGCATTGTGACAGTCATCGTCCACCAGGGGATAGGAAAGCGACGGTGTTGTCCAGTTGACTGCGGAATGGAAAGCTCGGCACCAAAAATTATGGTCTCTGTGTGTTATTCGACTAAACGTCACAGAGTCGTGCTCATTGTAGCTAAAAATGGCTAGGCTGGAATAAAGTTTCCAGTTGGTTCTGTCGAAGCGCCATTGAGGTAAACGTGCACATCTTGGGCTAAGAGACTAATAAAAATTGGAAAGTGGTCGCCAGAATGCAAATCAGAGATAACATTGTAAAGAAAAGTGTCAACTTTGGAGTACAAATCGCTATATTCAGGTGAGAAAAATATTGAAGGCTTCAGAAAGAAATGTAGGCTCTCCGGTATTCAACGGAGAGAGGTTATTAGCGTAAAAGTATTCGGCGAGTACGTTACCTCTCGCACAAGCCCGAGGTGAGCCCCAAAGTATGTGGTCGGCATTCACGTCCCGCACTGTCAGAAATGGTGTTGATAGCTGGGAAACGAGGTCTTCTAACTCGGTGCACAATAGGTCATTTGCGGGAGGTAGGTAGATACTACAAATGGTAAATTTGGCAAATGTACATGGCATGTTATTTACGTACCGTAAATCTATGACACGGGACCAACGGCTTTACTTCCCTTCCGAAGGGAGCAATGCTAACGATTTCTACACTCGAAAAATGCCATCCCGCGAACTTGGGTATATGAAGTCAGCATGGTAACCATTACACCACGGAGGGTGACTGGTAACTCTGGCAGAGAGCAACGTAATCCTTATAGTGACTGACTGGAGGTGAGACTATAAGGATACGGAATCAGCATAAATGTAATCCCTGATGATTATCATAGTGCCCCGGTGTGCTGGAGCACCTTCTGCTGGTGATAAATCAAACCTTACAGAAGAATAGTGCCTATCTTGTGGACGGAGCTTTGGCTCTTATGGGCAGACGACTAGAGGTTGAAGCGCATTGAATAACAGTTCAAGCTCTGCTCGATGTGGTCGAATGTCCCTATGTTCCACTGTAGGATGGCTATTGTCTATATCATGGAATAAACTCTGAATAGAAAGACGTTTCTGCATATGGGGATGCTAGTCGGTTTAACTTAACCTTTTTAGCCATCGGACTATCAACTATCGTTAGCACGATGCTGCCGCTTATGCACTCCGTCTGGCAGTGCATTGGGGTGAGAGTTCTATTCCATCTGCTCAACAGAGAAGGACCCGTTACCAATAGGGAATTTCGGTACGAGGACGTAGAATCAATTTGAGGTACTGATCGGCGAAGATGCATGTCGCCGATCGGAGCTTCTCCAAGAAGATCTGCGTAGAGAGTGACGTGGACTTTTTCCACCCTTGGATGTTTTGCAAGCAGGCACAACACTGCTTACGTTGGCGGATCTGGCAGATGATGATGCCGACATAGACGTAGTTGTTGAGATCTTTGTAAGTGGTGTGGCAACGATAGTCTTTTTGCAGTAGTGGCCCCATTAATATCGCAAATCTGTGTTGCGACTTACCGCCTCAGCACCGGTTTAGCTGCAACAGAGCAATAACAACCGGACTGCGGAACAGAATGTTGTCGAATACGCAGGAGCTTACTGACTTCCGAGAAGGACACCTCTTTCACACGGATTTCCTGGATCTCTCCCCTCATTAATACGGGGCCAATCTCGGGAACTAGACGGGTGTTCCCCGCGGTAGTTCACAAAAGATGGAGGGAACCTATAATCCCTATCGTGCGAAGCGTCGCTATAGAATAGGTATACCAACTAGTATAAAAACCGCTGGAAATAAAATGGCGTTTTATTTATGGCCGCTCTTTAACTGCTAAGGTTCTCAGCGTCCCATTCCATACTGGGCTTGAAAGACCGCTTAATTTTGCTGAGAGGCCTCTCTATCAGGCTTGAGGATCTCTTACGTGCCGTAAAATTCGCTGTTACGCTCAAACCAGCCACTCGTAACAGCGTAAAGGGGTTCGGAATGCACGGCGTAAACTAGATGGCTTTGTACCCTATCTTAATCCTTTGATGGATATCTACCCGATCAAAGGTAAATGAAAAGAGTATGCGTAGGCACGAATTCACTATTTACTTTCCGTTGGACCCAATAGACACAGGGATATGATGCCATGTTCTGCCGGATATACTTGAAGCTCCTCATTGGACATATGGTCCAAAGCGTGGGCCATAACGCCACGCGAGGAGTTCAAAAGTCGTGCGCTTTTTGAGCTTAACCGGGTAGCTGCCTATAATTTTCGCTCGAAGGATTTTCGCTGCCTGAGATGCTGAAATTGCCTCAACAAGGAGGGTACAATTTCGGGCTCTTAACACAAAATTAACCGGGCCAACTCTGTTATATAATCCCTTTTGGATGGAGAAAGGGCTCACAGACGTAAATTTTCTTCCTTCTTCTGTCCTAGATATTACTACGTAGCGAGAACCATTAGACCAGTGGCGATTCGTGATGAGCAACTTAGGTGCGGCGCTCCTTTTATCATCGTTTTTCTAGTCTCTAAAATATAGTCATCCCTCGTTACACGCATCTCATTTTACGCTTCTTCGCTTAAAGCGATTTAAAAAAAATGCTGATTTTAACACTGTACAAATGAGATAAATAGACGCATCTGTTTAGAACTATATTCTTATGTGTACCTTGAAATAGTTCATATCATTATAACATTCACTTTACGCGTTTTTTGTGTTACGTGATAATTCATGAGAACCAATTACTTGCATAATGCGAGTGACACCTGCGTACTTAAATTATTGTTTATTTTAGTAGTAGTACTTGCCAATTTACTGAAATAGTAGCTCTAATCGATGAGATTTTTTCAGAAATAGTCTCATAACAGCTTGCGTGAAATTTTCATGAACATCCTTACGAAGCAAGTCCAAAGTAAGTGTTTTTATATGGACATCATGGACAGAGAGGATAATCTTTCATGGCTCATTGTAGACCTACAGTGAGATTTCACTCGATTTAAAGTGGAAAGTGACCGTTCAACAGAATCCTGGTACAGTTAGAATTAAACAAGCTAATTTGCAAACTTGGCATAGCCCACACGATCTCTTTCGTTCATAATTTTCACCATTTCACCTTCACTACCTTTATTTCTAGAAGAGTACAAAATAATAAGTTCATTCTTCAGATAAATGGAATCAAAATTTGAGCCATAGGTGTCCAACAACTTTGAGCAATGGTGATCAGAAAAAGACGTTTTGTAATTTTTTAATTTTGAGGAATCAAGGAGAGTAAAGAAATGAAAACCTTCGTAATCGGAAAAGCTATTTTGTATTTAATAGAGCTCATTATCTAAAAAGTCAATGAATACATGTTCATTTATTACTTCAGTAGAAATGCTTCGCCAAATATTTTGGAACCCTTCTCTTCTTCGCTCTTCTCAAGTGTTTTTAGTCTGGATTACTTTTGAATGACAATATGCAGTATCCATAGACTTGTCTTGTAACATGTTGAAGAGAATGTTGGTATGAGTAAATATTGCCGAAAATGTTTTGAGGAGGAAGACAATATTCAATCGAGTCAAACAAATAAAGAAATCCTTATGCTTTAACCAATGCCATGTTCCCAATGAACATTGCTCTCTGATTCTGTTAGGAATTCTGAGAATAAAATCAGGGTATTTCGTTGCTCTTGTGTCTTGACAAGGCGTGAATTGAAGTTCTATTGTGTTGGAGCAGCTTTTGGTTACTTTTATTCATAAAAACATGCAAAGTTTCCGTTCTTTTAGTGGAATTAGAAAAGAAATTAGGGAGCCCTGATAGAGTTTGAACAATTCTGCACTTATCAATAAACATCGCTGCCTGTCGCAGAACCAAATTCAGAATATGAAAGTAGCTGTGGACAAATAATACCCCTGTGCAAATGCCACTTTTACTTTAGATTACCGACCACCTAATCGACCAGACATACGGGTGCACCATATATCTGAGCGACAAATTTCTTACTAATATTAAATTCTTTAACTGTTATAAGTACATGGTTGTAAAGTGCTGTAGAACCCATGAACCTTTCTTGAACTTCCCCCGATGTGTCCACATAGCGTAAAATGGTAGAGAGTTGGGATTTGTTCACTATGTCTGAATACTCGTTTAGAAGAATGGCCACAAAATTAGCGGATGCAAGTTCTTTTGTTACACAGTTAACCAAAACACCCCTCACAGCTTCGATTAGATCATTCTTAATGGATGACGAAGTGCCCGGAAACCTGTACCCGTTTTAAATGATCATTTGAAACTTGATCATACGTACTGAATAAATGTAATGTTTCTACTTAATTACCTCCGTTAAAGGAGCTTTCTGACTCGTTGTGTCCTCTAAAAGCTAATTCCTGGTTCCCTAAGTGTGTCTATTCAATACTCTCTTTTATTTTTTACCTATTCATTATCATTTGACTTTGTAACGATTTCTGAGCATTTAGCTGCAGTCTATTCGCCTATTGCCAAAATGACAAGAGAGTGAATGCACAAAATATGTGCTTTTTTTTTTCATGCTTAAGTAATGTTCCAGCTAGAGAAACTATATTATCGAATCCTTCTTGAGACCATGTGGTACTGCTTTTGTCGTTACTAAAAGGGTGACATGACCAACAATAGACAATTTGTTTAATTAAGGGCAACCAGTTAATCATTTGCACCTAGAATAATTGCTAATGAGAAACGTCTGCTATACTCTCGTTTTCTGTCTCGACATTTTAAATTCAGACCTAGTAGTTTGGAGCGGGCCTGCTGTTGTTTTTTATTTTAAGCTTTTCAGAAAATTCAAAACTCTGAATTCCAGTCTTTAACACATGTTCTACTACACAGTTACAAGAACCACTAGCTTCAGTGACTCTTACATCGGTCATTTTCACAAAAAAACTTACAAGCAAAACAACAATACAGACTAATAACGATTGTCAATCGCAAAATTTAGCGGTGCATTTCGACAGCTAACGGCTGGCAACTAAGCTTCCTTTTCCCTCACTTCTCTAGTGGAGAATTAGGAGTGCTAGGCTACCGCTTCAACTTGCAATGGAGTAGATGCGCTTTGCCTAGAGCTGAGATTGCTGGGAGTATGGTTATCGTTTTAACTTGCAGTGAGAAAAATGTACTTGCATAATTTAATCACACAAACTTGCGATTATTTCGTATTTAATTAAAGTGACATACAAATTTCTGATTATTTTGTCGTTTTAGAACCCTCTCAAGTTTAGTACAATGGCGGTGTATAGGAGAATTCGCCACTGCATTAGACTCAACTACTTCTTTTCCACACATATTAGATTTAAGTTTATTTTTTGTTATAAGAATATTGTATAAATTCATCCCCTTGTGCTCCCCACCCACCACGGAGTCCAACAAGGGGTCACCCTACTGGGGTGTCAGGGCTACTTCACAGGGGATATAGTGGGCCCGCCATTCCCTCATCCTGGAGTTCAGTAAAATACCTAGTCTGGGCCAATTGACTAGGGATGGGTTAGTCCTTAGCCTCCCATTTAGATGAAGCAGAAACCAAAGGGGTGTATTAGGTTGCACACCCTCCCCAGTCAATGAAGGTCAGAAGCCCAGGCTCAGATGTGTAAACCACAATCAACCAGGATATCCCTTTTCATCGACACAGGTCTTCATGCAGGGCATTCACATGGGTGAGCATTTTGATGTACTGACTCCCTTATCACTCACAGGTTGCCCACAGAAAGGAGTCGGGGTTAGCTTCAGACCCCAGATGCACCAAACCTGTACTTACTGTAGGAGGCCCCTGGGGGTGGGGGGATAAAGGGAGTGAATGAGAAACTCAAATAACTATTAAAGAAATTGTAGTCAGATAATCAACCCTGCAGTAGACTTGCCAATAAAAAATAATACTGGGTACCAAATACAATTGGTTTAAGCCGGATGGTAAATTAAGTCCCATTTTATTAAATTTTTTTATTCATGTCATACTCTAATAAATAGCAAAGGCAAATGCACAATGCCCAGTAATAAAGATATCCTGGGGTTGCTCTTTGTGGATGACCTAAGAGCATCAGCAATCACAAGAGCAGGTTTAAAGAAAGCAATAGAAGCAACACAGAAATACTGCAAGACATAGGACTTAAAATTAAATAAAAAATTATGGTTTGTAAAAACAAAAATAAAGTCAGCAGAGAAGGGAGTTAGTGGTTAGAAGCAAGTGAAAGTTGTAAACATATTTCATTACTTAGGAGTAACACTAAATAACAGTGGAAAATGGATAGAGCAAAGTAAAATCACTAGGTAAAGGGGAATTAGCTATTAATAGCATCAGAATATGCTTAAAGAAGATACCTGAAATGAGAATAAACTGGCTAGAGAGAATATATATAGCAATTGTGGAATAAAGAATAATATATGGAATAGGGGTTTGGGGGAGTGAAAAAGGATGGGAATGTATACATCAAATTCATAGTTACCTTTGCAAAATGATATTGGGTTTACAAAGAATAGCTCCAAATGAAGTAACATTAGTTGAGTTGGGGAGAGCTGGGAGGAAAGGAGCAAGGCAGCAATAAATAAAGGGATAATGAAATAATGCAACAGAATCCAGGCACGGAGAAAGAGAGGCTACAGCATGGGCAAGAATAGCAACAATGTTATTAAAAGGTCTAAAAGTTGATAAGGATTTATGTCCACTATGTGGCAATGTCGATAAGGATTTACACTGTACAACTGAGTGAGAAGAAAGAAAAATATAGAATAAAACTGGAAAAAAACTATTACCAGAGATAGTATATTTAAAACTTTCGAAAACTATCAGAAAGAATTTCTGAAACTAGGTAATTATGCAGGGAAGGTAAGAGAGAAATGGGAGAAGAAAATTGCCAAAGAAAGAGGATTTTAATAATAAAACTGATGAGGTTACTTGTCATAAAAGAAATAAATGGATAAAGTTAGAGGGTATAAAAGAAATAGTGTGTTAATTGTATGTGATGCCAAATTCAGCAACTCAAGGAAAGTAACTATGTATGCATGAAGTTCTATCTATGACCCCATCCTGGAAACGTTTCGATCACACTTTGTATTTAAAAAGTGTCATCAGAGTAGAAAAACTAAAAAGTATCCAGGTTCAAATACATGTAGTAGAGCTAAAATGGGAAAACAATGTTGCAATAAGATGGAATTCGAACTTACATATGCATGAAGTAAAGAGACTATTTCAGCTGCAGCCCTAACTTAACTTCCCTCTTAATGCAAAGCAAATGAAATATCTAACACAGTTGATAATAATTCCATTGATAAGGAATATGAGGGCAAGAAAATGCTAAAACTACACATTAATATGTACTGCATCAGTTACCTTGTTTGTGTCATCCTCTGTCAGATCAAACAGCAATGAAGAATCAATAAGAACATTTCTAGGTGGAGAATTCAGTAACTACAGAGATAAAATTTGAAAATCTTTAAAAACTAAGGTGTTAAGTTGCAGTCTGCAATGCAGCAGTTCTGCTATGAGAGTATCTAAAACCGTCTTATGGAAACAAAAGGAGTTTGTTAGCTTTCTGGCAAAGATTCATGTCAAAAATGGAGCCACTTTTCATGTTGATCTCAGAAATATTTATCTATTCAAGCTATATCTTTCCTAGCGGAATAAATCTTTTCAAAAGCAGCAGAGATTGTCTTAAAAGCTAAACAGGTTGAAGCCAAAACTTGCTCAGTGAACAAAAATCTTTAAAGTCACTCACAATTAAAGTGCAGCATCTATAGCTATTTCTGCTAATGTTTCAATTAAAAGTACAGCATAATAATTGAGGGGTTGGTTAGAAGAATTGCATAAATCAAATTATGCTGTTTTTCTTAAAATGGTTCTATACATTCTACTGGTAACCCTGCACATAACTTCCAAGCAGTTCTAAGTTAACTCTAATAGATAGCATTTGAGAGGCTTTCGATATCTTGAGTTGTGTCCATAAAGTTATTTGTCTCTATTATTCTCGACCTTGCAGTGTTTCATATTCTTGCTGTAAGTATTAAAGCGAGTGTGTGAATTGTCAGATAGTTCATCAGATGGAAGTGATACATCTTCTTGTGTTGACTTACAAGCCATCAAGTGCAGAAAAGAAGACAGAAAAGGGAAAGTATCCTTTAAACTTCAAAAGAAAGAAGTAAAAAAAAGGCACTGAAATAGCAGTAAAAGTTACATTAGCAGTACTGGAAAATTGCTAAGTTTAACATTAAAATGAACTTTTCTGTATGTTTTACCAGTAATTTAAAAGACTAGAGATATTTTATCTTCTTTTGTAATGATAGGTTTAGTTATTTAAACAAGGCTGCATTACTGGTACTGAAGTAGGGTAGGGTTCTTAGTTATAAGCTTTTTTCCTATGATGATAGTGGACTATTTCTTTTTTCTATTATGATAGGTTTAGTTATTTAAATGAGGCTGCATTACTGGTACTGAAGTAAGGTAGGGTTCTTAGTTATAAGCTATATACCTCTATTTATGGAACGTTTAATATTTTAGGTTCATGGGGAAAAGTTTCAACTAGTCCAGGAATGCTGCAAGAATGAATGCCACAAAGCTATTGCAGCCCAGGATCAGGAAAATCTTCAAAAACGTCTGAACCTGCTGTGCAGTGTTTTTCCTGTCTGCACTCTCAGTGCTTATTGCTGTCTACTACTATCATAGAAAGATGTGGTTAAAACATTAAAAAATTTTAAAACTACCTTTCAAGGCTTTACTTACGAATGTTATTAAAGGAGATGCTCAAACTGGCCACTGTCATTCTGCATATTTTTGGCATCTCTTTAGGAAACTGCCCATCACTCACTAAAGTACACATTGGGAAATTGGCAATCTTCAGTGGAAATTTTATTTAATTCCATCTGTGTGGATTTGTCTTGTACACTTTATGCTTTAAGTTACCCTAGAGATAGAAATCACAGGTTAGGTCGGAGAACCGAGGGGCCCACAAATCTCTAATAATAATTCTGTCCTGAAACACACTTTCAATTGTTCTCATTGAAAGATTGGCTGTACGAGCTGTTGCAGAGTTTTGTTAAAGAAAGGTAAAATCATGCTCCATGTCTGTTAATACTTTATAAAAATGGGGGAAAAATTGTATTCATGTATGTACAGACATCAACTGTTTACTTGAAAAAAATTGGGCCTATAATTCCTGTTAATGGCGCACCATATACCAATTTTTTTGTCACAAAGCAGTATTTCATGAACAATATTAGGCTTCTTAGAGCTTCAATAATGATTACTTTGAGTGCAGACATATCCATAAAGGTGGAACCAAGCCTTGTCTGTGAAAAATATTAAATATGGGTCAATTTTGCCTTTGTATACACTATTGAGAGTCCGCTCACAAAATGTGTTAAAACATAGAAATCATAAATGAATACACGCTGTACAGTAAAAAGCCAATGCTGTGCCATAATACACTTTGTGACTAAGTACATGACAAAATCATAAAGCACACTGGTATTAAGTCAACCACACGATATCACCATCAGCTAAATACTGCACCTTCAGAGCAGAGAAAAACAAATTAGTACAACAGCTGTTTTATGTTTCCATATATGCTGTGGAAAAACATAAAGCAGCGGTTTGGTTTTTTGGACATGACGATATAAACTATTTTATAAACAAACATTTCAATCTGAATAATTCTCTCACATACATTGTTATATGAGAAGATATTATGTAGTCATTGCTTCTGCATTAACTTATGATAAACAGATTATTATCATTGTGAAATGCTTGCTGAAAACTGGAAGCTAGTTTTTTGTTTTTTTTAAGAGACACAAATGTGAAAACTTAAGAGCATTCTGCATAGAGTAAGAACTGAGTATCCAGAGAGATAGTTATGGGATTTGGGCTTTCAGACATCTGATGGCAGCTCTCGAAATTTCTACCATCATCTGTTACAAGAAGGCATTTCAAAGGCTTAAGCCTAAGAGTCAAATTAACTTTGAATTCATACAAAGGGTGAGGTACAGGAAATATTTGATAACACAAGTCAATTGAATTTCTGTAATTACATCAGGTTACAATAAATTACCATTACCTATATAGCTAAAACATGAGTGGGATACAGAAAATATACCCATATAACATAGGTCACCTGAATTTCTCTAATTGGATCTCTTGCAATGTATGTATGACATTATTCTTTAGCAGCAAGCATGAGTGGGGTAGAGAAAGTACAGTCATATGACATTTGTCACCTGAATTTATTTAATTGGATCAGGTTGCAATATATTACATTGTTATGTTGCAGTATCATGAATGAGATACAGGAAATACACTCATGTGATAAAACTGACATCAGAAAACAATTTTTTTTGGAACACCATATTTTTATTTAAATTTAATTACAAACTTTAAAAATGATCTCATTCTGAAACTACACACTAGTTTTAATGTTCTATACACTTTTCAAAAACTCAGATAAGCCCTTAATCGACAACCTGTTCAGTACATCAGGAATAAAACTATTTAGTCCTGTATCAGTTTGAAATGGTGCCCACAAAGATGTTTTTTCAATAGAGGAAACAGGCAGAAATCACAGGGTGCTTGATCCAGCAAATATGGTGGATGGGGCATGATTGTGATACCTAGTTGAGTGATTGCCTCTTGTGTTGCTATGGCTTGATGAGCAGGGATGTTCACCTAATGGAGGATCCATCCATAGAGAGCAAGTTCTGGTCTCTGGGCAGTCATTTTCATCTTGGGCTGTCCTTTAAGGAAATTAGTGTAGTACTGAGCAATTACTGTGGTGTGTTTAGGAACCATTTGGAAATAAATTACCCTAATTTTCCAAAAAAAAACACAACAAACATTACTTTCCCTGCACTTGGTTGCAGCTTTGCTTTTTTCACCATCTAGAAATTTTTTATTTCTTTCAAAAACACATGTTTTTAATAAAGCTTGGTCTGCATATGCTTTCTTTTGCAGCATTTCAGTTCCAAATATTTTCAGAACACAAAACCGAATTGCTGCTCGTTGTTTTAACTTTAAATCCATGTTGGATGATGAAACACATGCTTACACAATAACTTTCTCAAACAAGCTGAACAGCGCACATTTTTTTACATATCCAGGTTTTGCGTCAGTCCAGATCAGACCTCTTTGTTACCACAATTGATGAATTTTGATGGGCACGTGTTTAAATAGAAAACAATAATTCCCATTATATTCTAATACACCCTTGTATATCACTTGATATACAATTGGATCAGCTTATAGCATACTAAATTGTTTATGTCCCTAATGTACAGTAAACATAAATAAGGTAGACAAAATATACCCATATGGTAATATAAATCACTTTAACTTCTATAATTGGATCAGGTGCCAATATACTTGGTTATGTTGCAGTAAATATGCATGATGTGCAGGAAATTCCCATATAAGAATTTCCTTAATTTCATCAGGTTATAAAAAACTGCAGTGTTTATAGAGCAGAAAACATGAGGTACAGCAAAATACAAGCATGTGATAGTCACTTCAACTTCTCTGATTGGATCCAGTTGCAATAAATTTACATGGCTTACATAGCAGTAAAGATAAGTGTGATAAAGGAAATATTCCAATATGACATTAGTCTCTTGAGTTTCTGAAACTGGATCAGGTTCCAATAAATTACACTGAAGTCATTTAATAAGTGTTGAGTCACAAGTTTAAACACTTTAAAACTCTCTACTTACATGATAGATTATTCCTCCAGTGAATTTGTTGAGTACTGTCATTAATAATCTCTGCAAACTGGATAATGTCATCTGTGGCCAGAATCTCAAAAGTTGAAATTTATTTTCTGCTTCTGAATAAAAATGTTTTACCATATGCCCTGTTTCTAAATTGTTTTGGATACTGGTTCAATTTTATTTTTAGTTCTTTATTGTGGTTCTCTGTCCACAAATGATGAGGTATGGGTAATTTATTTATTTCAATCTAATGTTTGTCATGTGTTCAAGTTTTCTAATGTACAAATTTCTCCTTGTTTGATGTAATTGTTCCTGCAGTCTTAGTAATTCATTTTGTAGATATTGCATATATTGGTTTTTGGTTTGCTATCCTTCAAAGGGTCCTTTTGTAGATTTCTCATGCATTTATCAGAATCTTAAATATTTTCCTAAATTTCCAGAAGTACCTTGGATGTAAGGTAAATTGGCAGTGTTTCTGTGTGGAGATATTTTATCCTTTCTAAAGTAGTAGCTCTTTATGTTAATGAGTAACAATGATATTTGATCTGACATGATTAATTTGTACTACTTTATGTGTTTGTGTATGTTCTTGTTTTTATTAAGTTTCTGTTAGATTTATGTTGACTGCTCTACATCTCAAACATTGATGTTGTTTTGTATTGAAGTGTTTGCATTTAATTTAGTTCTCCTTAACTTACATTATTTTTATAGCACTAAACATGAGTGAGACATAGGAAAAATTCCTGTGACAAAGTTGGTTTCTTGAATTTCTAAAATTGGTCATGTTTGATTAAACTACATTGTTTGCATTGCAGTAAACATGAATGAAGCACAAGAAATTCAACCAAGTCAACACAAGTCATTGAATTTCTGTAAATCTATCAAGTTGCTTTAAATTAATTTGTACCATTGTACTTTACACTGAAGGATGTTCTGTTCCTATTAATATATGTGAAAGAAGAGATCATAAAAGTGCCAAGACATATAATTGGGGATATCAATGTTGAAGCAGTATCAATTGATATATGAGATAGCATGAGCTGCAACGATTGAGTTATACAAGTATTTTTTTTTAATTAGTGTTTAACACCCGCTTTTACTTGTGGCACCACAGGTGATTACACTGATGATACCTGGAATGTGATGATGGGGGAAATCAGAGAAACCAGTCCCTGCACCACTTTGTCTGCCACAAATCTCATAGGGTTGTTTGGGATCGAACCTAATTTTCTAGGTGAGAGGTGAGTGGCCTAACCACTTGGTCTTGGCATGGCCATTACAGAAGTATATGGACAGCAAATAGTATTGCTATGCTTTGGTCCAAAATTGGATAGTGAGGTATTTTAGAACCTCTGATGTCTCATGACTTACTTTGCACTTGGAGTGACTTCGGACCAAAATACTGACCATGTGATATCACTAGTATATGACTATTTCAACCTTGATAATCAATTAAAGCTCTTACTACTGGTGAGGCTTTATATTCTTGTGAATAAAGTTATGCCCTTTCAAATGTGACAGCTGAGTGAATTTCTTTTCACAGGTTTTACACTGGTGTGGCTTCTTACCCTCATGAATCAAATTATGAGTATTCAAACTTGATAAACGAGTAAATTTCTTATCACAAGTTTTACATTGGTGTGGCTTTGTACCCTCATGAATCAAACTGTGCATTTTACAATCCCACAACCGAGTAAACTTCTTATCACAGGTTTTACATTGGTGAGGCTTCTTACCCTCATGAATCATAGCATGTATTTTCAAATGTGACAATTTACTAAAGCTCCTATCACAGGTATTACACTGGTGTGGCTTCTTACTCAAATGAATAAAATTATGAATTTTCAAATCTGATGGTCGAGTGAAGCTCTTGTTACATATTTCACACTGATGTGGTTTCTTACTGTTGTGAATCAAATTATGTATTTTCAAATCTGACAACCGAGTAAAGCTTTTATGACAGATTGGACACTGCTGTGACTTCTTACCTTCATGAATCAAATTGTGTGTTTTCAAGTTTGACAACCGAGTACAGCTCTTATTGCAGATTTTACATTGGTATGGCCTCTTACCCTCATGAATTAAATTATGCATTTTTAAACCTGAAAACCGAGTGAATATCTTCTCACAAATTGCACATTTGTGTAACCTTTTGCCCTTATGAATCAAATTATTTTGTTTTGAATTTAAAACCAGGCTGTAAATTTCTCCACCATTACTATATTTATCAAATTGTCCTGAATGATGATGTTCTTCGACAGTTGACATTTCTGAGACATTACCTGTGTTACTTTTATATTCATGACAATCCTTTCTATTATGGAAGCTAGTGTGACTTCCAGAGAGAAATGGTGAATTACCAGTATCACCAGAAATGGCTGTCATACATAATCTGAAACGAAAAATGATTTAGTAATATTAATTAGATTAATCACACAATTAAATCTGAAAAAAAAATCTCCATATGCTAATGACAGTTATTTAATTAGAGACAAGTGCCATTTAGTCGATTGTGCAACTACATTTTCATTTAAAGCAACTTTATTCTCAGTACAATTAAATTAATTTTGTTAACACATATCATTGGGTAATTAGAAACTTGTTCTAAAGGGTAAAACTTATTTTCATTTGTGCAACCACTGTCTCTTTTATATACTGAGAAGTATATTGAATTAAGGATGTGCTTCAACTATCTTATTCAAAGTAGCTTTGGACCAATTGCTGTATTGATTATATTGGCAAGAAGATATATATTCCTAACAAAATGGACAATTCTACATTCAATATATTAGGTAGAATACTACTCATAAGGAATCGGCAGAGTTTCTATTATACTAAAGAACAAACAAATAGCAAATAATTACTTTTAAGTTCAAATTTAAAATCAACAGAAAAAAAAAAAAAATTAGATATAGTTACCAAAAATTTATTTTGTTATAAATTGTATATTTCATCATCATTTATATTTTGAATTTAGTAACTCTTGTCTTCAGCTTATTATTTACAGATAATATATGAAAAGAAGTCCACTTGCAATGAAGATCCCTTAGGGTTTATTAAACAAAAATAAAAATATAGCTTTTATTGTTAGGCAAACATTTTTTTAACATAGGCTTGTAAATTATAGCTGTTGAGATCCTTTTGAAAATCAAATATAAGTAAAGAATTTCTATTTAAGGCTTCATTTGGTGGATTTTGTTCAAAATAATTAAAGATGAACTTAAACACTACATATGGAATGTATCAGAATTTCATTTTTGAATTTACTATCTACAGAAATAAACTTAGTCTTTTGTCAGAGCTCTTTTTTTCAATAAAAGAAGCATTTCTAGTGAAATATCCAATTCAAATGTTTGGATGAAATGAAGTATTTTCTAATTGCCACAGATATGTAGAGAGCATTAATAATTCAGTCAAACTACATGCATTGTATTCTAATCTGTTAATCTATGAACAACTGTACATTTTCCTTATCATTTTTGACACATGAGTGCTTGTGGGAAGCAGGGAGCAGAATCAATATACTTTTAAATTTTGGGCATTTGATACATATAACAAGTCTAAATTATTGACATTTCAGTTTTTTAAATAATTATTATGCAGATAAAACATACATGTATTTCCAAAACTTCTATTTATTGAAGAAAACTTGAAATCATGTACTCTGAT
Source organism: Hymenopus coronatus (assembly GCA_030762935.1). Classification (NCBI taxonomy): domain Eukaryota; kingdom Metazoa; phylum Arthropoda; class Insecta; order Mantodea; family Hymenopodidae; genus Hymenopus; species Hymenopus coronatus. The sequence continues at coordinate 14,747,874 of CM060899.1, read as the reverse complement.
GAGATGAAAACACTGAAATTTTCGGTGACTATCACTGGCACCGCCAGCAATTTATTTATTTCTATTCTTATGGTTTATTACATTTATTACTAATATTTGTTCAAATGAAAAACACCTCAGAAGCTACAGATAGAAAGTTCAAGATATATGCTTTATTATTCTATAGATATTTCAATGTTTTGGTATTTTAAATAAAATTGTGACAGCTGATTTTTAGAAAATGAAAAATAACCAAAAATGTTCAGTCTAAATGGTAACTGGAGCTTAGAGTGTATTTTTGAAAATCTGAGTGTTAGATATTTCCAAGACATAAAAGATTTATTACAAGTTTGGCATTTATTAGATACATTTTTTAGTTTGTGATCCCTCTTTCTCTCAAGCAGATACAAATACCATTTCAACCTATTCTGGTTTATGATTTTTTCAAAAAATGTATTTGCATTACAATTTTGATAAATTTGGGAGGAATGTAATACTTCCTACAATTACTCTAGTAAAAGAAAAGGAACTGAAGGTTTTCTTTGACCCACCTTATATAAAATTACAGAACTATTCACAGTATCTGTGGACTTAATCATACAGGAATGAAGCATAGAACAAATATGTAATTTGATATTCCCATTTGTGTGAATTTGACTTCTACAACATAAATGTAGTACTTAATTAAGAATTAAAGGGCAATTTAACACAAAAGAAGACCTTTAATTAAAACAAACCTTACCTTGAAGGTTTTACCGGAGGGAAGTTCCCACCCTGTAACAGGAATAATTCATGCAATTATGTATGCAATGCTAATGGCACAACATTATTACTATTAAAAGTACCAGGATTGATTTCCTAATAATTAGTATTTTGTATGAGATTTGTGGAGTTAAATATTTGACATATAATATTAATATACAAATAAAAAATTATTTGTTACAAAACTTCAATTATCTTTTATAAATAAATTCTACCAGCACAAGGCCCTAAAATTAACTTCGTAACATCAGTAGCTTCTTTCTTGTTGTTTATTTAAAGTAGTTGATGAAGTAATCAAATTTGGATTATAGAATGTGCGATAATCAAATTTATTAATTGAAATAGGTGAAAACTTCTCACAATTTATTTTTCTTATAAACACTGACATTTCACTCTGCAATGGTATGTAGGAAAAGTTTTAATTTGAAGAGGTGATGGACCCCATCTTACTAAACTGGCCATGCCATGGACAAACAGTTAGACCACTCACCTCTCACCTAAATGGCCCAAGTTTAATCCCAAGTGACAGTATGTGTGATTTACGGTGGACAAAACGACTTGGGGGGGGGGTTTCCTCCAGTTTTTCCCACCCCCATGTTTCCCCAGTGCTCCAATTTCATTTCCCTAAGGGGCCTAATGAAGTAGGTACGGGTTTGGCGCACCCGGTGTCCTGAGTCAACCTTGACTCCTTCTGTGGGCAACCTCTGAGTGGTGAGGGAGTCAGTAAGGCAAAATGCCCACCCACGTCGGTGGATGGTTGTGAGTTGCGTATCTGAGCCTTGGCTTCTGTTTTTCGGTAACTGGGGAGGATGCGCAATGTAATACACTACTTTTGGTTACTGCTTCACCTAAAACGGAGGCTAGGGAAACTAACCCACCCCTAGCCAATCGGCCTGGACTAGGTTCTATACTGAACTCCAGGGTGAGTAGGATGGCGAGCCTGCTATATCCCCTGTGTAGCCCTGTCACCCCTGTATTGGGCCTCGTGATGGGTGGGGAGCACTGAGGGGATAACTTGATCCATTTCTTATGAGCTCTGAAACTAAAAACAATAACTATGATTCAACTTTGTAATACAAAAGGGTCTCAATGTAACAGCTGGCCCTGCATCAGAGCCCATAAGGGGATGCACCTGGTTGAGGCAACATTTGCCTCCCAGGCTGCGAAAACACTCCAGGCCAAACTGTTAGCTAGCTACCCCATGAAGGTCGAAGTCCACAAGACATTAAACTCCTCAAGCAGATAGATAACATCATGCACTCTTGACGGTCTTGGCATTGAGGAGATACAAGAGAATCTTGCAACGACACAAGGAGTAACATCTATTGGGTACAGCATAAGGTAAAGGGTGAATTCATGCCTGCCCATACCCTGTTCCTTACTTTTGATCGGGTAGACCTCCATTAAAAGATTACAGCAGGGTATGAAGCCATTGCGGCTAGGCCATATATATCAAACCCACTAAGGTGTTTTAAGTGCCTATGTTTTGGCCATACTCGTGATTTCTGTAACTGCAAAAACACCTGTGATAGCATCACCTACAATGGTGTACGTATGGTGCATATCCCTCCAGCTCCTGTGAGTGCCCCAGTTTTCCAGAGGAGAGTTGTTCTTCTCTGGCAGATGCAGATGAAAGAGAAGTTGTCCTTCTCGGAAGCCCATAACCTCCTGTGTATCCGCCAAACCTCTGTCCTGAAGTCCAGCACCTATAACTAAGTTGTAGCTAAATTGGTACCAAGTCGGGAAATCGCCTCTCAGGCCGGCGATTACAACGGGGCCACCAATGCAGAAAAGGTTATTGTAGCCAGAACACAGTTAAAGCCTTTGACCTCCACTTCTAAGTCGGTCCAACACCTGTCAAATCTGTTAGCATACATAGTAGTCCAGCACATTTGCCACCCACATCTTCCACCTCAGAAATTCACACTGGTAAATCTGTGCCATCCTCAATATCTGGGGTAAGTATAAATTAGCCATGGCTATCCTCGCCGATCTAGATCTCCAATCGGTTCGAGCACCTCAAACCCAAATTTTCTACTGGAAAGGGGACTTCCCCAGTGGAGGAGATGTACCAGGAGGATTCTGCCCTCACTGCCAGTGCATAAGCGACAAGATGAAGGTCCTGAACCAAGTGTTAGTCCGATGGCCAAATAGAACAGAACAGCACAGCCCAATCTTCAAAAACATCTTTCTTTCTAGCACTTATTCCATGGCTATTCTGCAGTGGAACATACGTGAGATTAATCCAGAGCTTGAAGTGTTGCTCCACCTGTACCATGCTCTGGTGGCGAGCTCAAAAGAGACTAAGCTCCGTCCAGCGAACAACACTACCATCAGGCAGTACCCCTTTGTGGGGTGTGATTTATCATCAGCGGAAGGAATTGCTGCATCATGGTGCTCCTCAAAGATATCTATCATTTATCTACTTCTATCAAACAACCTCTCGTGCACTGATCTAGATGATCTAGTTTCACAGTTATCTTCTTTGCTGGTGGCCCGACATGCCCACTTACTTTGGGGTTTTCCTCGGGCTTGTGCGAGGGGTAAGGTCATTTTCGATTACTTAAGGACTCAAAACCTTCCTCTATTGAATACAGGAGAGCCTACATTTCTTTCTGATGCCTTTAATAACTCTTCACACCTAAATATAGAATTTAGTTCTCCACAGTTGGCAGCTTCTTTACATTGGAATATCATCTCTAATTTATACTCTAGTGACCACTTTCCTGCTCTTATCACTCTCTTAGCTAAATCTGTAAGTTCCATATGTTTACCTTGATGGCTCTTAGATCATGCCTATTGGTACCTTTATACCCACTTGGCCACTTTTAGCTACAGTGAGCACGAATCTCTGAATCTGTTAGTAGACCACCTCACAGAGGCCATTCTTTATGCTGCTGAGATTTCTATTCTGTGGTCGACTGGACAATCTAAGACGATTTCCTGTCCCTTGGTGGAATGAGAAATGCCAGGCTGCTATTCATTCCCATAGGCGTGCTCTTAGAGTGTTCAAGCATCACCCTATACTGGATAACCTAATTAACTATAAGAAAATTCATGCTACCCCAAGACAAGTTAAGAAAAGCAAAAAGATCTTATGAAACAGATTTCTAGCTTCATTTAATCGCAACACCCCTTCCTCTGTCTTACGGGATAAGTTGAGGCGTGTGACTGGAAAATCAACCCATATGCCAATCGCTCATCTCAAAACACCTGCCGGAACTGTTGTTGATACATTTGAGGTGGCCAACACTTTAGGCAGTGCTTTTGCTCAGGTGTCTAGCTTGGAGAATTATTTGCCTGAGTTTCTTACAATCAAAACTCAGGAGGAATCTCAGAGGTCCTCCTTTTGATCTGGGAACCTTGAAGTATACAATCAGATTTTCATCTCGGCGGAGTTAGACCATGCACTTTCGTCTTCGCTAAACTCTGCACCACGACCAGATGGCATCTACGTCCAAATGTTGCAGCATCTCTTTCCAGAAGGTAAGGCTTACCTGCTCGAGGTTTATAATCATGTCTGGGTTGATGCCACTTTTCCCGACAAGTGGCGGGAAGCCACCATCATCCCTATTTTGAAACCTTGAGAGGACTGTCATCTGCCTTCAAACTACTGTCCTATTTCCAGCACCAGTTTTGCTTGCAAGGTGATGGAATGCATGATTAATGGGCGGTTGATTTGGTGGCTGGAATCCCACAATCTGCTGACTAACCTCCAGTGCAGTTTTCAACAACGTTTATCATCAGCTGACCATCTTATATCACTGTCGACACAGATCATCAATGTCTTTCTTAAGCACTGTCAATAAGTTGGAATATTTTTTGACCTCGAGAAGGCTTATGATACTTGTTAGCAAGCAGGTATATTAAGCTGCCTCCACAACTGGAATCTAAGTGGACGCCTACCTTTGTTCATTCAGGATTTTATGAATTTTTACCAACCCGTGTATTCAAGAAAACGGCGAGCCACATGGATCAGTTCTGAGTGGGATGCTGTTTGCTATAGCGATTAATTCTATATGACAATGTGTTCCCCCAGAGTTCTCGACCTTCTTATTTGTATATGACTTTGCGATCTTTTGTGCTTCTTAGCAGATGCCTATTTTAAAACGCCGTCTCCAGCAATGTTTAGACAATCTTTCAGCTTGGAGTTCCAAATTGGTTTTCGTTTCTCAGCTGAGAAGTCCGTGTTTATTAACTTCTGGCGCTGTAGGAGTCGACCGCCACCTTCGCTTCTACTTGGGCAAGATTTCCTTCCATATGCTGATAAGGTGAGATTCCTTGGGTTCGTGTTCGATCAAAAGCTTTGTTGGTGAGAACATGTAGCACAGCTGAAAGCGCGATGTGACCGTTCTCTTAATATTTTAGACACTAAGTGGGAAGTGGATCAGACACAGATACTGCTTATTTACCGTGCACTGATCCGGTAAAGTTAAACTTGGCTGCATTGTTTATGCGTCAGCACCACCATCTGAGAAGATTGGACAGTATCCATAATCAGGGCATCCGAGTGGCTGCTGGAGGTTTCTTAACAGCCCAGTTGTTAGCTTCTATGCCAAATCAAGTGAGCCTTTTCTGCGATGTTGGTGTGATGTCCTAATAGCGCATTATGGGTGTGCACTTAAGTGCATGCCTACGCATCTAACGTTTACTCCTTTCTTCTCTGCGACCTGGAGGGATGTTATCGCAATCTCCCACTTAGTCCGCGGCCTCCAGGCTTTCACTTTCGAGAGCTCCTTCAAAAGTACACATTGAAATGCCTAGATTGTTTACCAAATAATGATGGTTAGTGTTTAAGGACGCTCAACTACAAGGTCATCAGCGCCCTCATCAAACAAATCATGACAAAAACCAGAGATAAAGCTCAATAAAAGATATTATAAATAAGAACGAAAGATAAATCTAAAAATCAATGTATAAAAGAAATCATGGAAGAAACTACAGATTGCTGGTTTAAGAAAAAAAAATATATATTTCAAAACTAATACAAAAACAAAGGAAAAAATAACTGAATCCGTAATTTGAAGGTTATCTTTGATAAAAATGTAAAAATCTTAGCTACCGCTTGATTATCGTCCGCCAGGACTTCTGCAAGACTGACCGGCAGTTGCAGTGATTCCCGAATATGTGCTAGATTAACATACTCCAGCAAAACATAGCAGACAGACAAATCTTCTCCACATAGAGGACACACAGGAGCAAGTTTAAGAAGGAAACTATGTGTAAAATTGCATTGGCCAATATGCAAACCAGCTATAATCACTTCCTCCCGTCGAGATTGACGAGCTGAAGTTACCCAGTTTGTTGGAAGGTCCTTCAATACTCTAAGCTTGTTTCCGTGGAGAGCTGACCACTCTTCGCGCCAGCACGAAAGTATCGCCCTGCGCACAACAAGCTTAAAGTCTTCCGATGTTACACAAGAAATGTTTGTACTGGGTTCAGTGTTTGCCGTCTTTGCTGCAAAATCTGCCAGTTCATTCCCTGGCAAGCCAATGTGACTAGGAATCCATGCACACTCCACATTAACCCCGGACGCATACAAAGCGTGGAAGGCATACTGGATACGCTGCATGATAGGACGGTAGTTGTACAGCTCACTAAGGCTCTGAAGTGCACTCAGAGAATCACGCAATATAAGGCAGTTCCTCAAATTTCGATGGCCAACGTGCAGAATGACTCGATATATTGCGTACAGCTCTGCGCTATAAATGGAGGTACCCCTATGAAAATCGAATGTATATTGTTCGGTATCATAAACAAAGGCACAACCAACACCAACGGTGCACTTACTTCCTTCAGTATATATACAACTTCGGTCATTGTAGTTTGACAAAAATTCTAAGAAAACATCTACGTATAGTAGAAAAAGGCATTGTAGACTTTCGAAATACCGTCATCCCGATGTCTATGTGGGATGTTGTACGTAACCATGGTGGGTGCACGCTTTCCCATTTGAGAAACATTCTAGGCATTACGATATCGTGTTTATGAAGAAGCTCTCGGAAGCGAACACCTGGCGGCCGTGGACTAATTGAGATATTTTTATAACGTTCGTCCAGCTTGCTGTTAAAAAAAAGGAGTGAATGTTGGATGCGAAGGCATACAATTTAGCCCACGGCCATAATTTGTTAACAGGATATTGCGCCTACATTGCAGCAGGGGTTCTGCCGATCCAGCATAAAGGCTGGCTACTGGACTAGTTGGAAAAGCTCCAATAGTCACACGAATACTCTGATTATGGACAGCGTCTAATCATCTAAGCACAGATGGCCTTGCCGAAGAATAAACTATGCATCCGTAATCTAACTTGGTTCGGATAAGGGCGCGATAAAGTCGCAGCAAGACTGTCCGATTTGCTCCCCAAGATTTACCACTTGGTATCCGCAGAATATTCAGAGAACGGTTACAGCGCGCTTTCAGCTGTGCTATATATGGTAATTAACAAAGTTTTCTATCGAATATCAACCCAAGGAATCTCTTCTCATCTGCGAATGGTAGTACAACTGTGTCAAACAGCAGCGAAGGTGGTAATCGCCTCCTGCGGCGCCAGAAGTTCACGCAGAGTGACTCCTCAGCAGAGAAGCAAAAGCCGTTTTTAGAGCTCCAATCTGAAAGGTTATCTAAACACCGCTACAGACGGCGTTCCAAAAAAGGTGTGCGCTGAGAAATGCAATAGATGGCAAAGTCTACGAATAAGCAGGACGATACTCCTGGGAGAATACATTTCCATATAGAATTAATTGCTATAGCAAACAGCGTGACGCTTAGTACCGATCCCTGTGGCACTCCGTTCTCTTGAACAAAAATATGTTATAAAACCGAGCTGACCCTTACTCGGAAAACGCGGTGCCTCATAAACTCCTGAATGAATAACGGAAGACGTCCCGTATTATTCCTGCTCGCCAACACGTATCATAAGCCTTGTCGAGGTCAAAGAATACCCCAACTGTTTGACAGTTCTTCATGAATCCATTCTTTATCTGCGTCGAAATCGAGACAAGGTGGTCAACTGCTGAACGACGTCGTCGAAAACCGCACTGAGTGTTGGTCAGTAGGTTGTGAATTTCGAGCCACCGTATCAACCGTCCATTGATCATGCGTTCCATCACCTTGCAAATGCAACTAGTGAGGGAAATTGGACGGTAGCTGGATGGAAGAAAACGTTCCTTTCAAGCTTTCAAAATAGGTATGATGGTGGCCTCTCGCCACGTTTTTGGAAAAGTGCATCAACCCAAACACGATTATAGACCTCGAGCAGGGGAGAGATGTTGCAACATTTGGACGTGTATTCCATCAGGACCTGGTGCAGAGTTTCGCGAAGATGATAGTGCATGGTCTAAGGTGGTGAATAATCGATTGTAATCTTCAAGCTTTTTGGAACGAAAATTGAAATCTTGCGATTCCACCTGAGCCTTAACGGGTAGAAAACAGGCGAATAAATCTCTGAGCTAGACACTTGAGCGAAAGGACTGCCAAAAGTGTTGGCTATGTCAAACTTATCAACATCGATTGGCGTATGAGTCGTTTTTCCGTCCACGCGTCTTAACTTATCCCATACAATAGAGGTAGGTGTATGTCGATTGAATGACGCTACTAACTTGCTCCATGATGTCCTTTTGTTATCCTTAAAAACCTGCCTAGATTTGGCACGCATCTTTTTAGCCTCAATCAGGTTATCCATTGTTGGGCGACGTTGGAAAATCCTGAGAGCACGCCTGCAAGCATGAATGGCATTCATCCGTCTACCCAAGGTATCGGAAATCGACGACAGGTTTGGGTCGTCGACCGTGGAATAGACTGCTCGGCAGCATTCAGAATATTTTTCGTGAGATGCTCCACTAAGACATTCACAGAGTCGTGCTCGTTGTAATAAAAGATAGCCAACCGGGAGTAAAGGTTCCAATTGGCTTGATCTGTGCGCCATCTAGATAAACGTGTGGAACATATATCTTGTGGCAAGAGACTAATAAGACATGGAAAGTGGTCACTAGAATATAAATCAGAGATGATATTCTACTGTAAGGAAGATGCTAATGGTGGTGAACAAACTGCTAAATTCAAGAGTGAAAAACTGTTGAAAGCACCAGAAAGAAATGTAGATTCTCCAGTGTTCAGGATAATTAGGTTAGAATTATTCAAGAAATTCGCAATTAACTCACCTCACGCACAAGCTCGAGCTGAGCCCCAAAGTGGATGGTGGGTATTTATTTACATCACCTACCAAAAGAAAAGTTTTTGGTAGTTGAGAAACTAGATCCCCTAAATCAATGAACGAGAGGTCGCCACTCGGAGGAAGGTATATATTACAAATGGTGAATCTGGTATATGGCAGTTTAATCCTTACAGCTACTGACTGGATGTCGGACTGAAATGATACTGATTGTGCGAATATATCATCTCTGATGAACATCATAGTGCCTCCATGCACAGGTACACCCTCTTCCGATGATAGATCACACCTTACAGGGGTGAACCGTTTGATTTTGAAGCTGTCTTGTGGACGGAGCTTAGTCTCTTGCAAACATAAGACCAAAGGATCGTTCTGGTTAAGCAGCAACTCAAGCTCAGGTCGATTTTTCTTATTCCACGTAAGTTCCATTGTAGAATAGCCATGTTCTTTAAAATGGGATAAGTTGTACATTGTGGTTGTTTCTATTTCGAAGGCTGCGGAGGTCGGTTGAGTTTATTCTTTTTAAGAGTCCGGCAACACCTTCTACGGGAGGATGGTCCTGCCTCTTTGTTACTGTCCTTCTGGCAGTGAGAGCAGTATCACCTTCCTCCATCTCCTCCACTTGGGGGAGGACCCCTTTCCAATTGAAAATTTCGGTTCGAGGACCTCGAACCGATTGGAAATAGAGACCGGCGAATATGACAGTCGCCGACCTGAGTCCTTTCCAGACGAATCTTCAGAAGAGGATCTCCGTGGACTCTTGTTTCACTTTGTTGCTTTGGGAGTAGACTTTACGCTTTGCTTGAGGAAGTCAGTTCTCTCATAGGTGTTCTTGAACTTTCTGGTTCTTTATATATTATTAGTTTCCCAGACTTGTTGGTTGAGGTAGATTGCTTTGGCGGCGATTTAATTTTAGCGCTTTTTACAGTTTCAGATGTAGGAGATGTTGCTACTGGCTTAGATGTTGAAGTCAAAGCCCTAGGAAGTAAGTTGGCTGTGAGAAACTTTTCTGAGTGGTGAGTGGGTCACTAGGTCAAAATGCCCACCCACATGTAGGCCGTGCGTGGAGACCCGTGTTGGTGGAAAGGAATATCCTGGTTGGTTGAGGGTTGCACATCTGAGCCTGGGCTGTCTTTACAGTGACTAGGGAGGGTACGCAACCTAATACACCACTTTGGTTTCTGCTTCACCTAAACGGGAGGCTAGGAACTAGCCCACCCCTAGTCAATCGGCTAGAACTAGGTAGTACACCGAACTCCAGGGTGAGTGGGACGGGGAGCCTGCTGTATCGCGTGAGTAGCCCTGACATCCAAATGGGGTGACACCTTGTTGGACTCCGTGGTGGGTGGGGAGAACCCGGGATGAAATATGGTACTGAGTTCGGAAAAGAAATAGTCGAGTGTTGTGGTCCTTGCTATTTGATTGTTAATAGAACAGAGGAAGGAAGAAAGTTCTCTAGCGTAAGCTCTTTTGTTATTCACAAGCGTCTTGAACACCTGTGTATTGGACGGTTTGACCAGTGAAGAAATTCAAGAAAATCTTGCTCCCCAAGGCGTAACATCTGTGTATTGTGTTCAAAGAAAAGTAAATGGAGAAATCGTGCCTACCCATACCCTGTTTATTACCTTTGATCGGGTAGATCTTCCACAAAGGACAATGGCAGGGTATGAATCCATTGAGGTAAGACTATATACCGAACGCGTTCAGATGTTATAAATGACATTGATAAACTGGATGAAATAATTATTGTTATTATTATTATATATTCCATTTAAAGTAAAGGGAATTGGAAGAACTCAAAGATGTAAATGTGTCAATGTCCATTCCTTTTAGGGTATCCAAAGTCTCACAGAGGTGGAAATTAGCCTGGTCCAGGCCTGCCATTTATTATTACAATTCACAGGACCTTAGAAAAACCTTGGTCATGACATATGGTTGGGATTCTAATTGCAGACTTCTTCAACAAGACTCTACCATGTTACCACAGCTGTAGTTTAATCTGTAGAGCTAATTGTAATATGCAGATGACCAACCATGTCTAAAGCCACAAACATGCCCAACTGTGATATTTACTTGTTGATATGTTACAATTGAAATGATAGAGAGATTCAAATTAAGAAAACTTTTTGAGTGAATTAAGAAGAGAACCCAAAGACACAATTGCCTGATAGGTATTTAGGAACTTGCCAGGGACCCCTTAAAGAGTGTGACAGTTGATAATCCTGAGCTGCAATGCTTTTATTCAGGCTGGTGGAAGACATTTTTAACTCTTATTGTAATATGTGTTGGTATTTTCATAGTAGTGCTGTATTATGGTTTTCAATGTATTCAATAAACAAAAGTTTGTAATAAAAATTTAAAGGCTTAGGTTAATTATTATAATTATGAAGAAATTCCAAACATGGTCTATTATATGAAAGTCATTCAAAATAGTCAACTCCATTATCCCTAAATAGTTGTGATACTCACAGAATCAACCTGTATGTACATGTGTGTGTGTGTGTGTGTGTGTGTAGTAATTCCCAACGCGCTGAACATTTTTCTCCTCTTTGAAGATATGTTGAATAATAGTTCTGCTACAGAAACACAGCTAAGAAAGGAGAACTGACCTGTTAATAGAAGCTATTTGCCAAATAAAGCATTAAAAAAAATGTAGTAGCTCAATAAATAGGAATAAAAGAGATGCCTTGATGGCATTTTGTAAATAAATACAGTACTACTTCTTTTAGAAGGTGCATGCTGCAGTTAGTATCCTTTAATTCGGTATTTGTTTCATTAAATAACATTAAAGGGAAGCAAAATATGAAAGCCAGTTCTCATAAAATGCAATTTTATTATATAATTATTTAAAAATATTATTTTATTTTATAAATGCCACCCAGGAAGTGAATCATATGGCCTAGTCATTTTTTTTTTAGCAATATTTGTACAAAATTGCACATCAATAGAGATTATATCAAATTGCAAAGCTATGGAATAGTTAAAAACATCATTTAAGTTTATGCAAAATTAATTTAAATTTAATTCAAAACCATCTTAGGCTTCTAACCAGGTAAAAACTCTACCAACTCTGTAGTAAGACGTACCGTCCAACTAATTAAGAAGTCCAGCCTTCCTCCTGATGTTCAGAAGACGGTCTCACCATATGCCTCCATACCACCTAGATTATATGGTCTCCAGAAAATCCATAAGCCTGGGATACCTCTAAGGCCCATAGTGGACGCTAATGGCAGCCCTACCTATCGCCTAGCTCGTCATTTGGCAAACCTGCTGCAACCAATATGCAGAAACAATACAACTACTGTCAGAACACTTTCTACCTGGTATTACTGCTCTGTTTAGTCATGCACTTACTTCCACTTATTTTCTGTATGACAACACCTACTATGAGCAGACAGACAGTGTTGCCATGGGCTCTCCTCTGTCACCAGCTATTGTCAAATTCTATATGGAGTTTCTGGAGCATAAAATGCTTAACACGGCCCCATTAAAGCCTACACATTTTTTTCAGGTACGTAGATAATACATTTGTAATTTGGCCGCATGGACTGCACACTCTTCCAGATTTTCTTGCACACTTTAAATAGCCGCAGATCACAAATACAGTTCACAATGGAAGTTGAGAAAAACGCTTACCTCTCTTTCTGGACATTCTGGTTACCAGAAAAGCGGACAGAACTCTTGGTCATGCCATCTACCAAAAACCTACACACACGGACCTTTATCTCAATGCAAACAGCTTCCACCATAAGTCACAACCAATGGGCATTCTCAAAACATTGGCACATAGAGCAATTTCTGTATCAGATCCAGATAACCTGCAAACTGAATATCAACACCTAAAATTCACACTCCAACAAAATGGATACTCAGCCAAGGACATCACATATGCATTGAAAAGAGCCAGATGAAAAAGAAACCCCAGCAAGAACACTCAACAAAAAGACTAGTCAGCCGCCATAGCCTTTATACCGTTTACTGGCAATTTTTCGGGAAAGATTAGTAGACTACTCCACAAATATGTCAAAACCATCCATAAGCCACCAGCCAAAATAAAAAATTTGATCAGGCCAGTTAAAGATAATTTAGCTTTAAGAGACCTGGTGTTTACCACATTCCTTGCGAATGCAGCACAGTGTACATTGGCCAAACAGGATGCACTATTGCCACACACATTTCTGAACACCAAAGATCTATAAGGCTTATGCAACGTGAAAAATCTGGACTGGCTGAACACTGTATAGACCAAAGCCACAGAGCTTACTTTACCAACACCAAGATAGTGGCAAAGTGTCCGAACTACTGGGAAAGGAGCATAAAAAAATCTTTAGTCATCTCATCTGAAACAAATAATCTAAATCAGCATTCTGGCCTACAACTAAGTTCAGCATGGACACCGTTTTTTTTTTTTTTTTTTTTTTTTTTATTTTTTTTTACCGTGGAGGGGAAAAATGCATTACGCATTCAACCCCCAGTCGAGGTGCAATGACTGGGAGGATATGTGGGACTCTCCGCTTCCTCATGCGGCATACCCACTAAAAAAACCCCTCCACATTATAACAGTAGTTTCTTGAGAATCACGTGGCTCTGCGCGGTCCCCTGATGCACCCGCGTTAGTAGTCGAGAGGTAGGAAGCTGCCGCACAATGTGCGGGAGCGGGTGAAAGGTTATTTCTAGGCTGACAGCCATGGAACCTGACTGCAGCCTAGGGAATAGAGGTGATTTTGGTAAGGAAATAAAGGGTGGAAATAGAGGAGAGTATAGGACGTCGATCTTATGGCTTATACCTGCTTCGGAATTGCTCCACGAAGCTACTGGTAGTCTTCCACTGTGAGGGTGGCCGTTGTGCGTGCCCCTCAGCCTGTACAGGAGGAGGAGCAGTGTTGGGTTGCTGTCGTTTAGATTGGAACAGCTCAGCAGAGTATGCAGCTTGATGCAGGAGAACCTGCCTCAGAGGTTGCATTAGGGCGTCGATCCTGGTGGACAGGTCGGCGGCTGTAGTCTGCTGGCTGGTGGCTGCTGCGGCATTAAAAGCTGGCAATTCCTGCAGCTTCTGTGTGAGGAGGCTGCATGTCTCCTCCAGAGCAGCTAGTCGAGCGCCGACGTTCAGAATCTCCGCGTGGAGGTCCTGAATGGCTTCTCGCGTCGCTGCGTCTGTTGAGAGTGCAGGTGGTGAGGCCTCGATGGTTGATGTCTGCGGTGGAGTGGTGCGGCGCGCAGGAGGTGGTGATGAAGTGTTGCTCCTTGGGTAGAGAGGGCACTGCGCTTGCCCTGTGAAATGTCCTGTGCCACGGCAGGTGGCACAGAACCGGCGGCGACGGCGTAGATTGTGCTCAGTGCACTCAGCGGTGGTGTTGGCGGAGCCACAGTAGTGGCACCGCGGCGTCGAGGAGCAGGAGTCAGCTGTATGCCCGAAGGCATAACAGCGACGGCAGGGCCGGTGACGTTCCATCTTGCTGGCCTCGACGACCAGGGCAACCCTGACGCCAAGGCAGCGTCGAGGTCCGAACTATCCTGAATTTCCAGCCTCACAAGTGGTGTAGGTCCCCGGTTGCAAATTATCCTTGTGGCCCTCAAACAAGAAGGCCACTTGGATTTCGCTGCGGCGAGGAGGTGCCGGGTGGAGAGGTCCCTAGGGACCGAGGTTGCGGCGACGTGGAGCTGGGCGGCGGCGGTGTCGGTGATGGCGGCAACTGCGGCAGCAGTTGCAGCGAGGGTGTGGTGGCGGCCAGCGGCGAAGCAGGGCTTGCCGGGACCGGTAGCAACGGAGGAGCTGCCTCCTCGGCGGCTGCCGAGGAAGAGGCGTCGGGTGCTGCCTTAGCAGCGGCGAGTCTGCGCTGTCTCTTCTTGGCCATCTTGACGAACCGAAGAAGTGGCTCCGTGTGTGTCGGACCTATTCCTCTACCTGCAGTCTTCTAAGGCTTGTTTTCTAGTAGGTCCGTGCTCAAACACAACACATTAGCCATATGCTCAAACACAGACACTTCGTCTCTGCTTCGATGGGGAAGAACAAGCAACGCCGAGCCGCAGCCTCTAGGAAGGCCACCTCCGCCGAGAGTATTACCTCAACATCGACGGTGATACCCGAGGCAACTCCTGCCTTGAGTAAATCGCCTCCGCCAGCCGCCGCTACTTCACCGACCGCTAGCAGCGCTTCACCTCGGCGATTGCAGCCGCAGACGCCGACTACGCAGAGCTCCACTTCCCGGTTCAGCGCCGTGGTTCGGGGGGTCCCTAGGGATCTTTCCACCCGGCTCTTCACCGCCGCAGCGAAGTCGCAGTGGCCCTCATGCTTGAGGGCTACTCGCATAGTCAATGGCCGGGGACCAACACCACTGATGAGGGTCGAGCTGCGAGATCGTGCGGATCTGGAGGCTGCCTTAGCGACTGGGTTGCCCTTGTTAGGGCAACTTCTTGTTGTTGAGGCGAGCCAAAGGGAACGACACAAGCCTTGCAGACGCTGCTGTGCCTACGGCCACACGGCCGAAGCCTGTAACTCTCCGCCGCGGTGCCACTATTGTGGTGCCAACTCCGCCACCGCAGACTGTAGAGGTCATGACCTTCGTCACCACCGCCGGTACTGTGCCACCTGTCGTGGCACAGGTCACTTCACTGGACAATCCCAGTGCCCTCAATACCCGTGGCTTGGGAAAACACCGCAGAACTTCAACACCGACGCCACACCGCCTGAACCCTCAACTGACGCAACGACGCGGGATGCTATTCAGGACCTCCACGCGGAGATTCTGAACGTCGGCGCCCGCTTAGCTGCGCTAGAAGAGGCATTCTCCAGCGTCATACACGAGAAGCTTCAGGAACTACAAGCTTCCACCACCACAGCAATCACAACATTGCAGTCTACAGCAGCTGACTTGACAGCACGTGTAGAAGGCATCTCAGCACAGCTCAAACAGGTTCTCCTGCAGCAGGCCTCCTACTCCGCCGAGTTATTCAGAGCAAATCGCCAACAAAGCAGCGCTCCTCCTCCTGCACAGGCTGAGGGGCACAGATACAAAACCGAACTCCGGAACGCTCCGGTACAGCTCCGCTCGAACACCAGGGCAGCGGGGTCAAAACTCGCACATGACTACATGAATCGTCAGATTCACATGTAAGTTCACCACTTAAAACTCCTGCACAACCTTCACCTACATTCCTTCCCAATATCACCTTTAATTCCCTAGGCTGCAGTCAGGTTTCATGGCTGTAGCCTACAAATAACCTTTACCCGCTCCCGCATATAGTGCGGCAGCATCCCAGATTCCACATACTACCGCGGGTGCAATTGCGGGACCGCGCAAAACTACGATGAAATACAGCAAACTACGTGATATAACGTGGAGGGGTTTTTTAGTGGGTATGCCGCAGCAGGGCGGAGAGTCCCACATATCCTCCCAGCCATTGCACTTCGGCTGGGAGTTGAATGCGTAATGCATTTTTCCCCTCCACGGTAAAAAAAAAAAAAAAAAAAAAAAAAAAAAAAAAAAACACAGATTCACATTACCAGCCCGTCGCAGAGCCCTAAAGCCCTCAGCTACAGCTGAGGCGGACCGGGGGAAGGGGCCTCCCATTGTGATCGACGCGGGCAGCGTACTTCGGGCAGCTGCAATATGGAGTCAATCACTTAGACGACCTTGGCAACTACATGGCAAACGAGACGACGAAGGCCTATGAGCCCGGTACTGCTACTAGCGACGAGCGGCTGCGCAACCACTGACGGACGGAGAAATCTCCCGAAGCAACAGCGCAGAAGCGGAACTCATACTAAACATATACTATAAGACTAAATTTAAGTGCATGTTAGATAACATTTTACTTAATATGACAAGCAGGCACACCCTGCAGAAATAGAACATAATCATTAACGAATAAAAACAATTACAAAGTAGCGTATGATTATCCACTGGTATTGTTCAGGTTTCATGGACAATCCCAGTAAGTAGCATTAACGCGCTCGCATGCAATGCATGCCAGCTAAGTAGCTCTCACTTACTAACCGGGGTGCTATGCGGGACCCGACTAACGCATGTTTGCACGAAAGTACTATATATATAACGATTAACACGTGGAGGGGTTTTTTAGTGGATATACCGCACTCTGCGGGGAGCTCCGCATATCCCCCAAGCCATTGCACTAAGGCTTGGGGTCGAATGCAGGAATGCATTTTTCCCCTCCACGGTAAAAAAAAAAAACAAAAAAAAAAAACAAACACAACCAGACACGAGGTCTCTGCTTCGATGGGGAAGAACAAGCAACGCCGAGCCGCAGCCTCTAGGAAGGCCACCTCCGCCGAGAGTATTACCTCAACATCGACGGTGATACCCGAGGCAACTCCTGCCTTGACTAAATCACCTCCGCCGGCCGCCGCTACTTCACGGACCGCTAGCAGCCTTTCACCTCGGCGATTGCAGCCGCAGTCGCCGACTACGCAGAGCTCCACTTCCCGGTTCAGCGCCGTGGTTCGGGGGGTCCCTAGGGATCTTTCCACCCGGCTCTTCACCGCCGAGGCGAAGTCGCAGTGGCCCTCATGCTTGAGGGCTACTCGCATAGTCAATGGCCGGGGACCAACACCACTGATGAGGGTCGAGCTGCGAGATTGTGCGGATCTGGAGGCTGCCTTAGCGACTGGGTTGCCCTTGTTAGGGCAACTTCTTGTTGTTGAGGCGAGCCAAAGGGAAAGACACAAGCCTTGCAGACGCTGCTGTGCCTACGGCCACACGGCCGAAGCCTGTACCTCTCCGCCGCGGTGCCACTATTGTGGTGCCAACTCCGCCACCGCAGACTGTAGAGGTCATGACCTTCGTCACCGCCGCCGGTTCTGTGCCACCTGTCGTGGCACAGGTCACTTCACGGGGCAATCTCAGTGCCCTCAATACGCGAGGCTTGGGAAAACACCGCAGAACTTCAACACCGACGCCACACCGCCTGAACCCTCAACTGACGCAGCGACGCGGGATGCTATTCAGGACCTCCACGCGGAGATCCTGAACGTCGGCGCCCGCTTAGCTGCGCTAGAAGAGGCATTCTCCAGCGTCATACACGAGAAGCTTCAGGAACTACAAGCTTCCACCACCACAGCAATCACAACATTGCAGTCTACAGCAGCTGACTTGTCAGCACGTGTAGAAGGCATCTCAGCACAGCTCAAACAGGTTCTCCTGCAGCAGGCCTCCTACTCCGCCGAGTTATTCAGAGCAAATCGGCAACAAAGCAGCGCTCCTCCTCCTGCACAGGCTGAGGGGCACAGATACAACACCGAACTCCGGAACGCTCCTGTACAGCTCCGCTCGAACACCAGGGCAGCGGGGTCAAAACTCGCACATGACTACATGAATCGTCAGATTCACATGTAAGTTCACCACTTAAAACTCCTGCACAACCTTCACCTACATTCCTTCCCAATATCACCTTTAATTCCCTAGGCTGCAGTCAGGTTTCATGGCTGTAGCCTACAATTAACCTTTACCCGCTCCCGCACATAGTGCGGCAACATCCCAGAT
This sequence comes from Hymenopus coronatus, assembly GCA_030762935.1. Lineage (NCBI taxonomy): Eukaryota > Metazoa > Arthropoda > Insecta > Mantodea > Hymenopodidae > Hymenopus > Hymenopus coronatus. The sequence continues at coordinate 14,729,463 of CM060899.1, read as the reverse complement.
TCCACATACTACCGCGGGTGCAATTGCGGGACCGCGCAAAACTACGATGAAATACAGCAAACTACGTGATATAACGTGGAGGGGTTTTTTAGTGGGTATGCCGCAGCAGGGCGGAGAGTCCCACATATCCTCCCAGCCATTGCACTTCGGCTGGGGGTTGAATGCGTAATGCATTTTTCCCCTCCACGGTAAAAAAAAAAAAAAAAAAAACAACAACAATCGTCTCTGCTTCGATGGGGAAGAACAAGCAACGCCGAGCCGCAGCCTCTAGGAAGGCCACCTCCGCCGAGAGTATTACCTCAACATCGACGGTGATACCCGAGGCAACTCCTGCCTTGAGTAAATCGCCTCCGCCAGCCGCCGCTACTTCACCGACCGCTAGCAGCGCTTCACCTCGGCGATTGCAGCCGCAGTCGCCGACTACGCAGAGCTCCACTTCCCGGTTCAGCGCCGTGGTTCGGGGGGTCCCTAGGGATCTTTCCACCCGGCTCTTCACCGCCGCAGCGAAGTCGCAGTGGCCCTCATGCTTGAGGGCTACTCGCATAGTCAATGGCCGGGGACCAACACCACTGATGAGGGTCGAGCTGCGAGATCGTGCGGATCTGGAGGCTGCCTTAGCGACTGGGTTGCCCTTGTTAGGGCAACTTCTTGTTGTTGAGGCGAGCCAAAGGGAACCTCACAAGCCTTGCAGACGCTGCTGTGCCTACGGCCACACGGCCGAAGCCTGTACTTCTCCGCCGCGGTGCCACTATTGTGGTGCCAACTCCGCCACCGCAGACTGTAGAGGTCATGACCTTCGTCACCGCCGCCGGTTCTGTGCCACCTGTCGTGGCACAGGTCACTTCACTGGACAATCCCAGTGCCCTCAATACCCGAGGCTTAGGAAGACACCACCGCAGAAATACAACACCGACGCCACACCGCCTGAACCCTCAACTGACGCAGCGACGCGGGATGCTATTCAGGACCTCCACGCGGAGATCCTGAACGTCGGCGCCCGCTTAGCTGCGCTAGAAGAGGCATTCTCCAGCGTCATGCACGAGAAGCTTCAGGAACTACAAGCTTCCACCACCACAGCAATCACAACATTGCAGTCTACAGCAGCTGACTTGTCAGCACGTGTAGAAGGCATCTCAGCACAGCTCAAACAGGTTCTCCTGCAGCAGGCTGCCTACTCCGCCGAGTTATTCAGAACAAATCGTCAGCAAAACAGCGCTCCTCCTCCTGCACAGGCTGAGGGGCACAGACACAACATTGAACTCCGGAACGCTCCTGTACAGCTCCGCTCGAACACCAGGGCAGCGGGGTCAAAGCTCGCACATGACTACATGAATCGTCAGGTTCACATGTAAGTTCACCACCTAAAACTCCTGCACAACCTTCACCTACATTCCTTCCCAATATCACCTTTAAATTCCCTAGGCTGCAGTCAGGTTTCATGGCTGTAGCCTACAAATAACCTTTACCCGCTCCCGCACATAGTGCGGCAGCATCCCAGATTCCACATACTACCGCGGGTGCAATTGCGGGACCGCGCAAAACTACGATGAAATACAGCAAACTACGTGATATAACGTGGAGGGGTTTTTTAGTGGGTATGCCGCAGCAGGGCGGAGAGTCCCACATATCCTCCCAGCCATTGCACTTCGGCTGGGGGTTGAATGCGTAATGCATTTTTCCCCTCCACGGTAAAAAAAAAAAAAACACAACAGCAGCAGCCACCAGCCAGCAGACTTCAGCCGCCGACCTGTCCACCAGGATCGACGCCCTCATGCAGCCTCTGAGGCAGGTTCTCCTGCAGCAAGCTGCATACTCTGCTGAGCTGTTCCAATCCAAACGACAGCAACCCAACACTGCTCCTCCTCCTGTACAGGCTGAGGGGCACGCACAACAGCCACTCTCACACTGGAAGACTAACGGGAGCTTCGTGGAGCAATTCCGAAGCAGGTATAAGCCATAAGAACTACGTCCTATTCTCTCCTCTATTTCCTTTCAAACATCACTTCTACTCCCTAGGCTGCAGTCAGGTTTCATGGCTGTTAGCCTAGAAACAACCTTTCACCCGCTCCCGCACAGCGTGCGGCAGCTTCCTATCTTTCGCCTACTAACGCGGGTGCATCAGCGGGACCGCGCAAAGCCACGAGATTCTCAACAAAATCGACTGTTATAACGTGGAGGGGTTTTTTTAGTGGGTATGCCGCATGAGGAAGCGGAGAGTCCCACATATCCTCCCAGCCATTGCACTTCGGCTGGGGGTTGAATGCGTAATGCATTTTTCCCCTCCACGGTAAAAAAAAAAAAAAAAAAAAAAAAAAAAAAAAACACAACAGGTGGATCGAGTGTGGAGAGATGACGAAGAAAGGTCGCCGAAAGAAGAAGATCGCCGCCGCAACCTCACCGACACCTGAACCGGGTGAGTCGCCGCCGCCATCACCTAGGAATGGCAGCGCGTTTTGGACGGTTTCCCCGGCTTTAGCTCCCGCTCTTGCCGGGCAACCGCCAACGCAATCGCCGGTCGCCGCTGCCGCAAGCTCCCGGCAACTGCTGCCGCAAGCTCCCGGCAACTGCTGCCGCAGTTGCCGGCCTCAGCAACACCTTCACTTCCGTCCAAGCAGCAACGCCGAAACCAAACTGCCTCATACACCGCCGAAGCCACAGCCGAGTGCCAACCGGCCTTCTCGGCTGAGAGCAGTGCCACTCTTCCGCCTCCATTCGCCGCAGCCACAGCCAAGCACCAACCGGCCCTCTCGACTGAGAGCAGTGCCACCCTTCCGCCTCCAGCCGCCGCAGAATGCCGGCAGTTGCAGCCGCACCTGCCGGCCAGCAAATCATCCACCGCCGCTATGACCGAGCCATGTACAACGCAGCCGCCGCAGCCCAACCAACCTGTGCTCCCTGTGAGGCACAGCGCGGTGATCCGGGGAGTTCCGCTGGACCTCCCCCACCGCTTCTTCACCGCAGCAGCTCGCCACCAGTGGCCCTCAGTGATACGGGCTTCCCGTATCACTAGTTCGAGGGGTCCAACACCATTGGTGCGCCTCGAATTCTCCGACGCAACCGACTACACTGCAGCCTTGACCGACGGTCTGCTCATCTGTGGGCGCCGTCACACAGTTGAGGCTAGCAGAGGTAGCCGCCAGCTTCCATGTCGCCGCTGCTGCGCATTCGGCCACACCGCCGACACCTGCGCTGAGCCCCCACGGTGCCACTACTGTGGGGCGCCCAGATTGACAGCTGAATGCGCAGCTCATGATCTCAGATTTCGACGCCGGTACTGCGCCACCTGTGATGGCCCTGGTCATTTCACAGGACAGGCGCAGTGCCCCTATTACCCACGCAGTCGCCGCCACCTGACACCAGCCTCCGCCGCCACACCCTTAGACCAAAGGAAGAGGACCTCAACAACCACCACCTCGACGCAAGGCCCACTCAACCCTAGCAGACGCCGCCACCTGACACCAGCCTCTGCCGCCACACCCACAGACAAAAAGGCAAGGACTCCAACAACCACCACCTCGACGCAGACGGAAGACTCCATCACCCATCACCTGCCTGCCGCCACTAACACTCCACAGGCAGCAGCGCCATCCGACAGCGCCGTTAAAGACGCCGTGCAGGACCTGCACTCAGAGGTCCTGCTCATTAGCGGCCGATTGAACACGCCGGAAGAAGCCCTAACTACCATGACCGCAGCCATCTCAGACACCCACACCACTTCTACAGCCAACCGCCAAGACACCGATGCCATAGCCCAGAAAAAGGTCACGTCTGAGTTCCTCTTGGAGCTGGACGTCCTCTACACCCTGCTACAGGAAATCCACGACGTCAACGCCAGGATCTTGGAGGCCAACCAGGACCTCTATGTTGAAACTGCAAAATTGCCAACACGCCTTACACTTCTGGAAGACCTGCTCAAAGGAAACCGAAACGACATTAAAAAGTGCTATACTGCAGTTCTTGACAGCCAAGAACTGACAGTCAACAATGTAGCCCAGCAAATTACAAACAGCCACCACCAGATTCTTCAGGACCTTACCACCAAAACTTCATGCCCTCTCACACACACCCGTTCCACCAGACATCAGTACTAAAGAACACCCAAGACTCCCTAGCGCTGTACTCAGGGCCCTCGGGTCATGTTTACAGACTAGATAAGCCATTCCTTGTTGCAGCCCCATGTGCTGCAGCAACATCAACTTTACCAATAATCACGGAGGTGCTATAGCGGAACTCCAACATTCCCCATTCACTGTTCCTCTCCTATATCACCCGATTTTTCCCTTCTAATCTTCACCCAATGGCGAGATAAGCCATTCTTTCAACCCTCCAACTCTCTCTCTGTCTCCCCTTTCCAAAGAAAAAAAAAAAAAAAAAAAAAAAAAAAAAAAAAAAAAAAAAAAACACAACACAACACATTAGCCATATAAATGCTATAACCACCGCAGAGTACACTGAGCACAATCTTCGCCGTCGCCGCCGGTTCTGTGCCACCTGCCGTGGCACAGGACATTTCACAGGGCAAGCGCAGTGCCCTCTCTACCCAAGGAGCACCACTTCATCACCACCTCCTGCGCGCCGCACCACTCCACCGCAGACATCAACCACCGAGGCCTCACCACCTGCGCTCTCAACAGACGCGGCGACGCGAGAAGCCATTCAGGACCTCCACGCGGAGATCCTGAACGTCGGCGCTCGACTAGCTGCTCTGGAAGAGACATGCAGCCTCCTCACACAGAAGCTGCAGGAACTGCAAGCTTCCAACGCCGTAGCAGCCACCAGCAAGCAGACTACAGCCGCCGACCTGTCCACCAGGATCGACGCCCTACAAGCTGCCAACACCGCCGCCATCTCCACTCTACAGGCCTCCACCGCTGTGCTGTCCAACCGGATAGCCAGCGTCCAAAATTATCAACAGCAGGTAGCTGAAGGAACATTCGCTCAGCAGCCTAAGAGTCCGCAGCAATTGCTCAGAGAATACCAATCAGAGCAAGGGTACACCCGGAAGAGTCACCTAAAACTTGGCAGACATCACCACTAACTACCCATCACTTACACCTATTACTTCTCCAGCGGGGCACTCAGGGCGTAAGTCATGTGTGTCCACTGGCTAATATCTCCATCACTCGCTGTTACTGCCACTGGCAGGCAGCATTCAGTATCACCAATAATACGCAGGTGCTTAATGCGGTACTGCAACTGAGAGGCATGGGCCTCCTACTTCCGGTGATGGTTTTTTGTGAGTAGTGCCACCCTGGTTCGAGTCCAGGGTGGGGAGTCTCACACTCCCAGGCTTGCCTGGGGTTAGGGCGTTAGTTGCCTTTTCCCCCATCATCAATAAAAAAAAAAAAAAAATGCTATAAGGTCAAGATGGCAAAGAAGAAACAGCGCAGACTCGCCGCTGCTAAGGCAGCACCCGACTCCTCCTCCTCGGCAGCCGCCGAGGAGGCAGCTCCTCCGTTGCTACCGGTCCCGGCAAGCCCTGCTTCGCCGCCGGGCGCCACCGCATCCTCGCCGCAACTGCTGCCGCAGTTGCCGCCATCTCCAACACCGCCGCCGCCCAGCTCCACGTCGCCGCCGCCCCGGTTTAGTGCAGTGGTACGGGGGGTCCCTAGGGACCTTTCCACCAGGCACCTTCTCGCCGCAGCGAAATCTAAGTGGCCTTCTTGTTTGAGGGCCACAAGGATAATTTGCAACCGGGGACCTACACCACTTGTGAGGCTGGAGCTTCAGGATCGTTCGGACCTCGACGCTGCCTTGGCGTCAGGGTTGCCCTTGTTAGGGCAACTCCTGGTCGTCGAGGCCAGCAAGATGGAACGTCACCGGCCTTGCCGTCGCTGTTGTGCCTTCGGGCATACAGCCGACACCTGCTCCTCATCGCCGCGGTGCCACTACTGTGGCTCCGCCAACACCACCGCCGAGTGCACTGAGCACAATTTACGCCGTCGCCGCCGGTTCTGTGCCACCTGCTGTGGCACAGGACATTTCACAGGGCAAGCGCAGTGCCCTCTCTACCCAAGGAGCAGCACTTCATCACCACCTCCTGCGCGCCGCACCACTGCAACGCAGACATCAACCACCGAGGCCTCACCACCTGCACTCTCAACAGACGCAGCGACGCGAGAAGCCATTCAGGACCTCCACGCGGAGATCCTGAACGTCGGCGCTCGACTAGCTGCTCTGGAAGAGACATGCAGCCTCCTCACACAAAAGCTGCAGGGACTGCAAGCTTCCAACGCCGTAGCAGCCACCAGACTACAGCCGCCGACCTGTCCACCAGGATCGACGCCCTACAAGCTGCCAACACCGCTGCCATCTCCACTCTACAGGCCTCCACCGCTGAGCTGTCCAACCGGATAGCCAGCGTTCAAAATTATCAACAGCAGGTAGCTGAAGGACCATTCCCTCAGCAGCCTAAGACAGCGCAGCAATTGCTCAGAGAATACCACTCCGAACAAGGGTACACCCGGAAGAATCACCTTAAACTTAACAAACATCACCACTAAATACCCATCACTTACACCAATTACTTCTCCAGCGGGGCACTCAGGGCGTAAGTCATGTGTGTCCACTGGCTAATATCTCCATCACTCGCTGTTACTGCCACTGGCAGGCAGCATTCAGTAACACCAAAAAATATGCAGGTGCTTAATACGGTACTGCAACAGAGAGGCATGGGCCTCCTACTTCCGGTGGGGTTTTTTTGTGATTAGTGCCACCCTGGTTCGAGTCCAGGGTGGGGAGTCTCACACTCCCAGGCTTGCCTGGGGTTAGGGCGTTAGTTGCCTTTTCCCCCATCAATAAAAAAAAAAAAAAAAAAAAAAAAAAAAATGCTATAAATAGTTTTCTGTAAAGTCCGTGCCCATGTCTCAGTCATCCTAAATACCAGTTACAACATGGCCATAATATCACATGAACCAATCAGATGGTAGCTTCATTCCAGCTCCTATAAATACCAGTCTCCGTAAGCTCAATCCATCAGTTCACCCTGGAGACGAGGAAGATGCACTTCTTCGAATTGGTATCAAGCCAAGTTTTTACCTGGTTAGAAGCCTGAGAAGATTTTGAATATGTCGCCAGGAAAGCTTCAGTTCTTATTTTAATTAAAAATTATTTACATAGATACTGATTTATAATATAAAAAGTTTTTATATAAAAATGGTTTAGTATTAACTTTAAATTAATATTCTGCCGCTGCATTATTTAGTGAAGTATTGAATCACTTTATGCCATCATAAATTACTGTATATTCCATTAATTTTATATATGCTGGCAGAATATGTATGTCTTTATTGTCCTAGTGTTATAAACATGAATTTCTTGATTAATTTGAAGGTGAGATCTATATCAGTTTGCAAGTAGTAACATTTCTAAAATGTACATACACATCAGAAGCAGAATGCTCAGTTGTTTATAATTTGAGCTATGCGGTTCTCTTACTCTTCTAAATTCCTTTTTTAATAATGAATATTCATTTTGCTAATCATAACATACCACAGATAAATGTAATACCTTAGCAAGAAGTGAACATATTCAATATATAGTTTTTATGACTATGGAGCATGACAGAAATATAATATATATTATATTATTGCATGTGATTTTATTTAATTTTCTGGCCATGAATTTCCCATTATAAGTTTATTAGAGCCCGGATTAAATGCATTCGCATATTTAGCAGCACCTTTTCACCAGTTATTGCATATTTTAATAAAAAGCTGGTGATGTATACTCAGGGCTATATTTACAGTATTTTAGGAATTTAAAAGGGCAGTCACAAGCTTGTCCTCATTTTGATGTTATATAGTGACCGCGACATAACTGTGCAGAGTCAACTGTCGCCAGAGCTCTGACCTGATCCCCTCGCCTGTCATAGCGCATGGGTTGGTAAAAAAGAAAGCACGTTGTTTGTCACACCATTTTTCATTAGTTTTCTATTTATACAAAGCTCAACGCATAGTGTATAAAGTGCAGGGCACCATGCCACCCGAAAAAAGAAATGCTGTTTCGTGGATAGTGGACCACCGTGGAACATTTAGTCATGAAGTACTGTTGAGTGTGCAAGAAAAATGTTTCATACAAAACACGTTTCAAACAGAACACCATGTCAAGACACGTCTTCATATCGCAAGAATACATGCAATGAACAAGGATAATATCATCTGGAAATCAGCTGATGATACTACCACAAATTGTGGCCATTATATTGCTAATTTAATTACCGGTGCATTAAACTAGCGTCCTATTCTTCCTAATTGGTAATTCTGCACAAAATTATGAGATGTAAATCATTCTCCGATTGCCAGATTTGTGAACGAGGGTTTAAAAAGATATTTGCAAAATCTTCTGCATATAAATGGACGTTTGTGTTTTTCTGAGATGCCTGCTCCCTACATGATCAAAACTAGAAAAGCTCTCCAAGTATTTTACAGAAATATGATTCAGTGATATGCTTCGTTCATGGAGTATATGACCTTACTGGAAGAAGTTCCAAGTTTGGGAATATAAGCAAACTGATTTCATCAACAAAGAAAGTGTTTATGGCACCTGCTCTGCAAGGCTTGTACAAAATATGCCTTTACCTCCCTAAACAGTGATAACTTATTGGGGTACCAGGGTTGAAGGTGTATTGCATTACAATGAACGTTTTGAGACCATCAAAGGCATAGTAAATGACTTTGATAGTGCAGAGGCTTTGGCAGTTTGTCAATACCAGGAAGCATATAATGATTCCATTATTCAGAAAAACATTGATGTGATTAGCACTCATTTTTCTCATATACCTGTGAATATTAAAAAGCTTGAAACTCGAGGTTTGATGTTGACTGAATCTATTCAAGTGATGAATAAAATTTGTCTAGTGAACTCCACCTTGCTGGAGGTAATCCCGAGGAAACTTAAAGAAAAGTTGGAAACATCCTGAAAAATAACCTGGGCTTTGAACCTTTAAGTCAAATTGATAGTTTTATTAATGCAATGGGTGAACTTTTACCAGAAACAATAAGTGCCAATATAGCACCCAAATTCAAATATACTGTCTAGTGACCTCAATTGATGTAGAATGGTTCTTTTATTTTCATAAAAATGTTTTGAGTTATCGACGACACACTTTTACTACTGAACATTTGGAAGCGTACCTGATTGTCTCTGTTTAACATAGTAATAAAATGTAAACAAATATATAAATGGCACTTTTTTCTGATGAAGTAATAATAAAAATGCCAATAGTATGTGGCTTTTGAAATGATAAAAATATATATATAACTAATTACTATTTTGTATTTGATATTGCATATTTTGACACTTTTCATGCATGTTTCTAGCTTTTTATGATGCATATGATCCAGACTCTAGTTATTATGGATCCAAAATATTAAAAATTTAGTTTTAATTGCAGTTTCAACATTACTTAGCATTAACATAGGCAGTCCTATTAATTGGTTTCTTTATAAATTTCTTAGCTTTGTTTTTTCTGTATATATAATAAAATTACTATCATTAGTTAAAGCTGTTGTTTTTGTTTTTGAATAAATGTAGTTCCCTTTAGGTTCATTTAGCATTCATGTTTCATTTCAAATGAGCTGACTGTTAGATGTAACAGTATAACAGAATATACTGATTATGAGTTCAACTTAACCTCCATCAAATATCTAATATTTTCAAGAACTATCAGTAGAATAATTATTGGCAGCTCTTTAACCTTTCCACTGCTGACATATTTTTAGACAAGAAACACCTGCTTGCCGAGTTAATTTCAGACATGTTCCTAATTTTAAAACTCTCAGTAAATCATGCAAAGCCATTGAGAATAAAACATTAACTGACCACAAATTATGTAGGCTCTTTAGATGTTCTAGAAGTTCCAAATTTTCATTTAGAAAATATTTTTTATATGAGCATATGCTACACCCACAACACAAAGTTGTCCATATGGAGCACACAATGCCACTACTTTTGATGTCTTAGATTTTATAATAAGAAATTACTGTTTTCCTGCTATGATTAACAATATTAGTATGTGTTTAAATTTAGTTTATTTTTTTCCAAATTAGGGTTGTCCAAATAAGTAAAGAAAATAGGTCTGTGCCTAAAGGTTTATATGTTTTTTATAACATTGTTTCACATCACTGTTGCTCACAGAATATCAAAAGTGTGTGATACTTTTCAAAGCAGGGTTGTACACATAAGGCAATGCCACATTTGGCAGACATGTACCTGCTTTCTCTTCTCTTCTTGTCTTTTAAGGAAGTATTGGAGTAGACATGGCATTTAATGTTCCACTGGAACAAAGGCAATGCTATACATGCTCACTTATGCAGCTATGATGGTGCAGCCTGTTGCTCATTTTCACCATCATCAGATTCGTCGTTATTATCAGGACCATAAATATCACTGTCACCTTCCCTGAATTCCGATAAATCAAAAAACTCACAGTAAAGCCTCAGAAACTTCTAATAATTCATTATCAGCAACAAAACACAGCATACTACTCAGAGAAGCCATTATCTCACTGCTTTTGGAATACTCTGATTATGTCATGTAGATTAAGTGGATAGAAGCATGCAGAGCTACAAGATGTAGTTTTCCTGCACCAGTTTGCTTTATTTCCCTTCAGATGTTGTAACCATGCAGGCATATGGTTGAGAGTTAGTTCTTTTGAATCCTAACAGATGTACCATTATGCCCGTGCAATTCAAACACTTTTACATATGAAATTCTAAGACTTGCAGTCACTCAAACCTCTGGACAAGTTAACTCAACCATAGCAAGGCTGGAATGTTTTTCCGTGATCGAATTATCTTGAACAGCAGCAGTGAAAAGCGAAAATACAATATCTGACAGAAATTTACACATTCATTGACTGTCTGTAATAACTTATCAATTGCAAAATAAAAGAAAACAAACATTTTAAATTTGATATATTTCAAGAAGTCTTACCTTACCTTATCACCATGACAAACAGATGAAGTTTCTGTTTCTAACAACCAAGGTTCTTCTTTAATTTGTATTAGGTTATCCATTTCACGATTACTGTTGTATTTCTCATCTTTCATTACAATATCCTCTGGAAGAAATTGTCTCTCATACTCTGAACCAAAGCCTGAAATCAGAGTCTGTCCCTCAATTTGTGGTTTAATATCTATCTCACAATTGTTGCTGTATGGAACAGTTTCAAACTCACTATGGTTTACGACATGTTTGGTAAACCATTCTCTCTTTTTCTGTGAACAACAGTCTAAAATAGGAGTCTCTGATTCAATTTCTGTTTTTACCACTATGTTACAATCAGCGTTCAGAAGCCCAGGATCACTGTTTGTTTTAATTGAAACTTTGGTAAAGATCTCTTGCTCATTCTCTGAGGTTACATTGTCTGAGAGAGCTTCCTCTTCTTCGAGTTCTGTTTTGGTATCCATTTCACAACTATTGCTCTTAATTTTATTAACAAGTCTGTGGAGAAAAAAACATGTTAGGTATAACATAAACTATAATTTAAACAAGATTGAAGTCAGTTTTGATTGATTTCAGGGTTAAAAAAAAAAACAAAAAAAAACTGTCAAAACAATAACTACATACATGCTTACTTTTAAAATAGTAACACCATTTAATAGAAAGCAGTTACTACTCTAAATACTCTGTGACTTGGTTAAGGAATTTGCCAGCATAGATCACAACCTTCAAAGCTAAACTTTTATGCCTTCAATGAGACCTCTAAATTTGTGCTATGTTGTTTAATAAATGGAATCCAGAAAACCCAGATCAATGGTTCACATTATGAACTAGGTGTAACCATTAAAAGTGAGTTACTTGTTCATTGTAAATTGCACCATGAGAAAAACATTTCACAAATGCACTCATGCTTGACTGAAATGGGCACCTATGTACAGATGTATCAACCCAGAATCAGCATTTTTAATATAGATAAATAAAAAAAATGGGAAAAGGGAATACTGATGGAAAGGAGCATGCTGCTGGTTCATTTCGTTAACACAAACAATGCTTTTTAATAATGTTTAACACCCACTTTTATCACAGTGCAAATGAAGACAATGGAGCAGTGGTGGAATGCAATGGCTGGGGAAACAAGAGAACCTGACCCTGTGCCACAAAACCCTCATGTGGTCGCTTGGGATCAAACCTCTGTCACCTAGCCTAAGTGGGTAGTGGTAGTGAAGAAATTGCGTTTAAAGGGCACAAGAGCTTTTGTTGAACAATATTTGTCTAAAAATAAAAGAGATATAAAGATAAAGCACTAATGAAATGATGAAAGTACGCAATGAAGGAAAAGTGTCCAAGGAAGAAACCAAGTTTGGATTGATGGGACAAATAGGAAATTCATGAGCATGTAGGTATTGAGGGAACGGACCCAAATTAAATATGTGGGTAGAATCATAGAATGTGGAATGGTTGGGGGACTTTAACCCTTTTAATGCCAGTCTAAACAGCAAAATATCTGAAAAGTGCCCAGCAATTATAGAGAATGGAAGATTTTAAAATTATTAGTAATGTGTATCAAATGAAATAGAGAGTTTAATCCTTTTTTATTTTTAATAAATCCTTTTATGTACTATATAATATGGATTATGTGGAGGAGAAGTCTTTTCAATATTTTTAAAAAAGTTAAAAGACAAAGAAACATTTGAAAGCAAAATTAAAAATCCCAAAATAATAATTAGACATACATAATTTACTACATAGAAAGTTAAGGCCATTAAATTAAAGTACAGATATTTCTTTATTAAAACAGCATCGTGTTTGGTCTGGTGTTTTATTTTATAAAATAAAAAAAGGAATTTGCATAGCCATAAGGCTGAAAACTGAAAAAAAAAAAAAAAAAAAAAAAAAAATTGCATAAAGCCATAAGATAAAAATGTGACTATTGCTGTGCAATTTACTTGTGTTGTTGCGTAGCTGAATGGTCCAATCATGTTTTATGCATCATCTGGTTACACCTCCTCCATAAATATATTTTGATAAGTGTACTCATTATTTGCATGCATACAAGGGCCAATGTTATTGGATTCTGAAACTAAAATATATATCTTCCTAACACATAGGCCAGAAACGCTTTCATCAAAGTCCAAAAATTCAAAATTACACACTTCCTTCTAATATACTGCAAACTGCAGGTCTTATTTCCTCTTCAGTTTGCAACCTTTGGCTAGTCAATGCCATGTTTCAGCCAACATAAACACCAGATAGAGAAATTGAATTTTGAGATAGTTGTTGATAGTGTTTAACACCTGCTTTTACTACTTTGGCACTCCAGGCAATAAAATTTGAGCTAATTTTGTGCTTTGGAGTGTAAACATAATGTCCTGAAAACCTTTTTCTATGGCTGTAGCATACAAAGTACACAGACATTACTACTGGAAAGAGATAAAGCATATGAAAATGACATCATGATTTGATGATGATTGGCAATTCTCACAGAATTTTCGGATCATGATTAGATCGTGATTGGTAATTAAAGGGTTAATACTGAGAGGAGGAATTATGCAAACAACACGTTGACAGTGATGCCAACAGGGAAAAAGATACAACTTTCACATCAGCTGGTACAAAACACATCAGGTGGTTTGAATGTATGGATTCAAGAGGGGTTTTAAGTGTAGTATTTATGCCAGCAGGAAGCCTTTTGGAACATGAAGTCCATGGCAGAGAAATGTGTGTGTATAAGTTGCCAAGCAAAATTAGATATATTTAGATTTGGTCAGCAGGACCCAGTTTATGATTCAAACTGTTCATACTGAGCTGAATGTTGAAGGTCTATTGGAAAAGTGTGCTGTAGATCTTGTCTGGGCAGGTTGCTGGTGTAGCATGGCATGGTTTAGAGCAGTCAGAGAAGGCTGGAACATAGTTCAGTACAGTCTGACCATCAAAGTATCAGTATCGGGTACTTAAACAGGATATAACTAAACAATCCAAAACAAGTTAAATTTGCTGTTTTCTTTTTTACTAATGAATATTAATTTTCTACTTTGTGAGTGCATGACTTATACATGGCAATGTTTGCATTCTGACTTGATTCAAACCTGTTTACTGTAAGATACTCTATTGCTGTATTCCAGCATTGCAAATTGTACAGAGCATGCACCAGAAATATTGTAGTAATACTGCTTATTTGTTTGTATTTACGCCACCTTCCACTTGTGGCCATCTGCATTCATTCTTCACAGGTAATAGATATGCTTTAAGTGCTCAAGTGATTTGGTAATGGTGGTAGAAATGTATTTATTGGAAGAGGCAAATTTGGAACTACCAGGATTTTAATTGTAGGGTTAAAGTGGGGTAAAGAATAGAAGCAAAACCTGAACATTGGCTAGCTTTTTTGTTTTATGAGAGAAGAAAAAAAAAAAAGGATTTAAATAGAATTGGTGCAATTCAGTGATATGACTCTGCTTTTATGATATCTAAGTGTTTGTGCTAGTATTCTTTACAAACTGCCAAAAGCACGTTACATTAATTTAGAAAATTGAATTTGGGTATTGAGGACCTTTAGACCAAATATTACTAAAATGCAGTGCCAGGTGCAGTTCAGTTACCTATTAAGTGAGCATTATAAGTTCTAGATAGGGAGAAGACATTGCAAAGGTAGGTTTTGTAGTAATGAAGAAAGAGAGAAGGAAAAAAAATCTTAGACCTATATTAAGAAAATAATCTTATCATTTGAAATGAAATGACAGGATGATATAGATTGGGACTCTGCTTTTACCAGCAAAATAGTCAGAGTTAGATTTTAAGTTACAGATAATTTGAAGTTATGAACATGGTAGTAACAGACATTTCCTTCTGAAGGAAGGAGGTAAGTGGAGGGATTCTTATAGCAAGTAAGATATTCAAATGGAATAAACAGAAATGGAACTAAATAGAGAATTAAATTTGAGGGTTTAATGTTACAAGTGTTATAGAAGGTCTAATAAATACTTGAAAAATTGGGCATTCTCTGCTTTTTGACTAAAACTATATAGCAGGATATTAATGTGTTGATTTTATTATTTGTTTATAAGCTCCAAAAGAGTCCTAAGACTTATAAAGGATGAATCACAAAGAAACTATGAAGGGTATGTTAGATGTTAGAAATAAAACAAAATAAATAAAAAGGTCTTAATTCATAGGATTCTTATCTAAATACATAGAACTATATAGAATCTAAGAAGAGATAAATACAAGACTTGAAATAATGTGCTAATACGGAGTTACAAAAATAGATAAAACATACAGTTTTTGAAAATCACTGTGATACTTAACAATATTATAAACAGAAACCATTGATAAAATTTATATTACGGTACATCTTGTGGTTTTGACATTGCTTAGTGTTAATTCCATGTTCTTGTACAATATGATGATAGTTATTTGATTTTGTAATATTTATATTACAATGATAGAGATTATTAAGTATAGGCAGCAAATCTAAGATAACTGCAGTGTTAACTTGGGCTGCTTTTGCCTTAAACTGGAATAAGTGGGGACTTGAGTTTAGGGCTGGAGAGATTTTATATGTTAGATCACACTCCAAAGAAAATAGTGCAACTAATAGATGTGCTTCTTCCACCACACACTCTGTTCTGGTACCAAAAGCTCCAAAACCCTGCTCTTCTTAACTTTATCCAGTTACTATGCACACTCTTATCACTTATTGTAACCATTTGCTTTTATTTTTATATGATCTAAGTTTTAATCACCTCCTTGAAGGCTCGATAAACAAATCTTACTACTTTGAATATAGCACTTTAAAATATTTTTCATAAGTTATGAATTTTAGTTCAAATCAGAAATACACAGTTGTGGGGAACCATTAGGATTGCCAGCTCTCCCAGAATGGCTGAGTCTCCTGAAATTCAATGGAATCTCCCAGCTCCCAAAACCATGTATCTCTTTTATTATTATTGCTAGTGTTATTGTTATGCAGGGGTTGGCAGTACTTAAAAGGAAATGGTAGTGCTTTGAATTGTGTGCCCGCAGTGTTGAAGTCGGGAGGAAGAAAGAGTCCCATTGTTGCATACCATAACGTTGCATACATAACATAAAGCTTATATGTGCTATATTTGCAAATAGAAATCATAAAATCAGTAATTGTAGGCAGTAATTGTTTTTGAATCGAGGACTTCAACAGTGGTCGTAGTCGTAAGTCGGTTATTGTAATGGCTAGATCATCGAGAGTAGAAACGAAAAAGAAATACCATTGCTTACTTAATGATGACTGGAAAAGTTCTTATGACTGAAGTTTTTATCAATTTTTCTAGTTTTAATGTTAGATCTAATTTTCTCCCAGAATTCAGTAGCTCAATTCAGAAGTTGGTAAGCCTAGTAACCATAAACTATGTTTACAACAAAGCATTAGAGCTGGGATATTTGGAGCTCTCATCTGGTTTCAGAAAGTTTCTACATTAACTATTGATTAACAATGAACAAGCAATAATTTTCTACAAAAAAAAAAAAAAAAAAAGTAATGGCACCATCCACAAAAAATGTCTGAAACATAACAGGGAAATTATAATAAAAAAAACTTACCCAAAACTGATGAAATAAAAGTAAGACCATAGGAAGATGAAGGGCAAAGAAATTCATTAGAGTAGACTTTTGGTTCTAAAACAGCAATTAAAGCTTATCTGAAAGAATGGCTTCAAAGTATGAATTAGTTATCTCTAGAGGCAAGATCTTTTATTTCAAAATGAATTATAAAAACAAAATATTTTGTATGCATTTGACATAATTTTGAAATTATATAAAGGCTCACTCTTTTATGGAATTCTTCAGAATTTTTCATGCATTTCGGAATAATATATTTCTAGTGTGATGCATGAGAAATTCAGATTTTTTTTTGATTTTTCCTAAGAAAAACTGCATTAACCTCTAGTTACAAAAAATGAAACTTTAATTGAAGTTTCTTTTGATCATGAAGTTGGAAGCTGTAAAACACTGTTTAGGATTTCAATGAAAAGGAACCAGTAGTTAACTAAAATAAGCAAGAAGGAAAACCTATTGTATCTGGAAACTGCAGGCGGCAATATATCCAAAATTAGAATTTGAGATTAATGAAAAACCTGTAGTTTACCTTGTTTAAATCAGAAATAACTCACTGGGAACTAAATGTGAAATATTAGAGAATGGTCATTTGGAAGCAAACTGCAATTTTAAAACAGATAAATGAAAATGATAGAGATACAGCAGAAAACAATTTCAAAGTTTGCTAATGTATTATACATTAGACTCCATTATGGCAAAAGAACTAGTGACAGTAACAATAAAAGCATTTGATAATTTTAAATGTTTTTTCATTGAAGCTGTATGTAGGACAAGAGATGGCTAAATAGTCAGACTGTCATGTGTCATGCTGACACATAGTTCAATGATTAGAGCACTGGCTAGATATCAGGAAATCCAAAGTTCAAATCCTGGCTATGGCAACCTTTTTGTCTCACCAAGCTGTTGCTATATATGTGGAACAGATTTCTAAGAATTTAGAATCCCAATAATCACGACCTGCAACTGTGTGAATATTTTTCACTCCAGTTTGATGAAAACATTTATATTTGTGATATTGGACAGTTCTGCTTATTTATTACAATGGTCTTTCATGACTTCATAGGATTTGTATTAGAATGTACAGAGAAAGCATATGTAATGCATTCCTGAAATTTGCAAAAAGTAGTATCATTCCACTCTCTAAAATTGTTGCAGTAACAACTGGTGCGGCACCTTCAATGACTTGAAAAAGTAATGTGTTTCTGCCTCTTTGTCCTAAAGATGTATAATTTCCAAAATTTCTTTCTTATATATTATCCACCAGGAAGCTTAATGCACACAGGTTCTGATGTTCAACCACGTCATGAAAATTGTAACTCATATAATAAATACTTGATGTTACAGATGGTTCAGGAATTTTTTTAACCTAACAGATAGTGATATAATTCTTCATACATATGTTAGGTGACTTAGAAGAGAGAAAACTCTGTAACAATTCTGCAGTTTTGTGCATGAGATAAGAGTTTTCTAAAATCATCACATGAGCAATACTGGCAAGAATTATATGAGACACCATAACTCATAGAATTAGGTTATATAAGTTTAACTTTATGTTATCTCAAAATTAAATGAGCTAAATCTTGAACTGTAAGGAAAAAAATACATAAGTGCTGTAGATGCTTTTCAGAGGAAACTAAACTTATAGATTTTATATTTAAAAAGAAATTCTCTATTACACTTTCCAACTTTGAAATCAGTAATTAACACTGTATATCTCAGCGAATGAGATATACTATCTTTTGCCCAGCAAATTTGAAATCTAAGTCACAGGTTTAGCCAGTTTTCAGCACCTGAGATAGTGATTATCTTTATTAATAACCAATTCACTTGAGTTCACATTATTCAAATTGGAGGTAGAATATATGGGACCTTTGGAAATTGGCTTTGATGATGTTGTGACAAGGCCTGCATGAAAATCTATGGTACAACCTTGCTCCAGTAAGGGAAATGGGGTTTGTTTCAAGGATCTAGGAACATTACCTTATCGGAGAGTATTCGAAAATTGATGAAATGCTGGAATCTTTCTGCGGTAGGTGTAAAATTAGGCAGCTTATGCCTACAAAAGCCATGCAAGTATGCACACAAAATGTTTGCCTTGGCGGACGCCCGTATGTTTTGTACAGCAAACATGGAAATATATCTTGGCAAACAATGTGATGGAAGCCCATTTGCAACAGACATGACACCAAGTGCCACTGTGAAAAGAACGGTTCAACCCATTGAAGGCAGTAGGCACAATGTAACCATGGACATTTGGTTTAGTTCTGTGTATCTGAGGAATGAACTCATTCAGAAAAACCTAACTCTGACAAGGTCAATTAGAAAAAGAAACAAAAAAGAAATTCCTGCAGTCATGGTAAGTATCCGAAACTGACCAGTAAACAGTAGTTTGTTTGCTTTCAGAGAACATGGTTTCTTACATCCTGAAAAAGTAGAAAAATATCCTCATTATTGCCTCTATGCACTTCAGGAATGATATTGATTCCTCCATGGTGATGCTTGCAAGCCTGAAATAATTGTATTCTACAAGTTGAAAAAAGGTGGAATAGACAAGGTGGATGAACTTAAATCAAAATATTGTTGCAAGGGTTTGTTTTTGCTGGTCACTACAGATCTTCTCTTCCCTTATGAACATTGCAGGGAATAAACAGGCAACTTATTTACCTTTCAAATACAGTTGTGGATATGCCCAGGAGAATGTTCCTGAAGAACTGTGCTCTTACTCTCAAAAAATCACACATAATTTCCAGAGCTTCATCAATGGTCTGATTGGAATTTTGAGTTTGACTAGAACAAAAAATTTCACACAGAGAAAGCTGAGGCACCTAATAAGCCCAGTACCAGTACAGGAAGACAGAAATGGGCCTTCTGCCCTAAAAGAAAAAAACCGCTAAACAATGGTAAGATGTGCTGAATGTCATCTGACTATCTGTGGGAAATGGAAATGCCATGTTATTTATGGGCGCCCTTTAACTACTGTGGTTCTCAGCGTCCCATTCTAAATTGGGCATGAAAGACCGCACAATTTTGCTCAGAGGCCTCTTTATCAGGCTTGAGGTTCTTTTACATGGCATAAATCTACAACATGGGACCAGCGGCTTTACTTCCCTTACAAAGGAAGCCATGCTAAGGATCTTTAAACCCAAAAAATCCATCATCCTCTGCCAGGTTTGAACACATAATCACATTGTGTAAGAAAGGTCATAGAAATGAAAACAATTCTGAAGACTAAATATGCTTGATAGAAAATATATAAAATATTAAAAAACAAATTCACTGTGACAGTGCAAAAATAACATACAAAAAATTTGAACATAATAAATAATTACTATAAGGGTCTAGTAGATATATAGAATCCTACTAGGACACTTAGTGCACCTATTTCATTGTAAATTTTATAATTCACATAGTGCTGTGCAATCACTTTGTAGAAGAGTACTATTATGTGTTGTAATGTAAACAGAGCATTGTACTATTATGTGCATTGTAAGTGTAGTTTTATGGAGCAATGTAAAAAGTCAGCCATAGAAATTTATAACAGCATGTTATTGAAGTATTTTGCTGCTACTAAAGATGTGAGTTAAATATTAATAAAATAGAATAGAACATTACAGTAATTAAAATGAAAAGTTAGCTGCAGCCTTCAGTTGTATACTATAACTTAATAAAAAAAAAAAATCTCATGTACTAAAAGTAACCACACAATACTTTGCTAACACCTAGGAAAACACATTGAGCCCCTTCATTCACATGTCTAGCATGGCATAACAACCGCGACCAACATGGGTTCATAACAGCTGTAATAGGTAATAATTGCTTAGAGGGTGATTATGCACAACGGCGCTATTAATTCTACCGTCTGATAAACAGAGATACATCAGAGTTTTTATGGTAAGAATGAAAGTGAAATGTAAGGATTGTGGTGTAAACATGAAAGTTATTGAAACTTGGTTAATAAATAGAGAGTCTGCCATTCAGATTCAGCAATGATCGTGAATTCGATTTGGACCAAATTAAACATACATCAGCTCGAGGATTCTGCCATCTGCTAAAAACTATATCCTCGCACTGAATTCTTGCACTTGACAGTTCAGGTGGTTTTGCATAGGTTGGCTATGCTGCCTTTGTGGCATTGCCAGAGTAATTAGTAAATAACAACAGCTGATTACAAATGTCTCTATAGTGTGTAACAACAAATATAAGCAGTCCACATAGTAAATGAATGCCGATGAATAATGAAACTTATTTGTTACATTCACGTTAACTGAAAATAACAGCGATACTGCAACGCATGTAGCATATATTAGGTATTTACGATAGAACAGATTAATGCAAAATAGCTTGTTACATTGAGAGAAAGGTATATCAAAATGGTTTTCACCAGTTTAGAATTTTAATGGCTCAATTCCATACAAGTCTCCGTCATCATTCTGGAAAGGATCATCGTCATTGTCATCATCAAGACATATCGTTAGTAGTTCACATTCACTGATGATTCCGTCTAATTCCTGTGCTTTTTGTATTATTTTGTGAACATGTTTCATTTTCTTCTTCCATGTAACCACGTCCACTCTTGCCACACCTTCCTGCAAAAGTCTATCCACCTCTATAATTGTATAAGTCTTATTATGTTCCCTCATGAACAAACACCAAAACACTATCAAAAAATATAAATAACAACAAATAATATGTAGCTTGTACAACAGCTCAATGCACGTGCTAGGAGTTCACAAACTGACACGTATTTGGAAATAGCCAGATATTGCAACGGTGCAGCATCTAGATGCATTTCTGTTGTCTGACCGACCGACTGGAATGCTTCTTTGTGGTTAGTTCAGAAAGTCAAACAGGTACCATTAACTCCTGTCAAGTGCAAGGGTTCAGTGGCAGGGGTATATGTCGCGGTATCTATAGCAGGAAATAAAAGTGAAACATGTAGATTGTGGTCAAAACACAGAAAATACTTTAAAATTGGTTAATAAATAGAAAGTCTAAATCTTCAGATCCAGCAAAGACTGTGAATTCAATACAATAAACAGAAATTCTGCAATTCAGATCCAGCAAAGACCGTGATTTCATTGCCTGCCAAATTATACATAAATCAGGGTAATTCTGCACTTTCTATTACTTAACAAATTTTTATTTATTTGTGATTTCAACACAATCCGCACATTTCACTTTTATTTCCTACTATACATACCAACATGGTTTTGCAGACGGCAGAATTAATAGAGCCGTTGTGCAGAATTACCGAGGCTACATGAATGGTCAGCTCACGTTACTGCACTACAATAATTCGTAAACTAAATTCAGGATATGAATTCTTTAAGAATTTCTTTTATGGGACAATTTCTTAAATGAATCAAACAACAGACGCACCTAGATCACGCGAACTTCGTTTGGCTTTATGCTTCTGCAAGGTCAGAAAAATATAAGGAAGAAGCCTAATTTACATGAGCATTAACTGAAAGTTCTATTCTATCGGTACGCCATACCTGTGAAAACAAAGCGATCTCTATTATTACTCAAACAGTTGGTTTTCCAATTTCTCACTCAATTGATAATGCTGAAACAGATTTTTTTGTTTAAAACTAATACGTGTATTTATACACTATTAATTTGCGAACGTAAGATAAACTTTTGACTGAGCCATTGCCCGTTAGATAATTCTAGCTATCAGTGACAAGGTACCTCGAAATATAATGTCCAGGTGAAATTACAAATTAGGTATGTTCTAGTGGTAGAAATTTAAACTCAGTTGAGTTTCTACATACCGTGTATTGAATTCTTGAAGAATAATCTATTGTTTATGTTTTATGAGTACAAACAGCAATACCTACCAAAACTTTTAGTTAATAGTGTTAAAACCATACCGAATGTGGCTCGGGAGAATAGCGGTAATAAATCCATAAATTTTAAGTGAGACCACAGATATAGAAATATTAGATCTGAACTGCCCTATCCTTGTGCATCGTGATTGATTGCAGTTTTTGCCAAGCCGCTATATTTAGACTCTACACTTTTGGGATAAGTATGCCTTGTTTGGGTTAAGTATGCACCCAATGTCTCAAAAACGGTGAACTCCACGAAAAAAAATGTATATAACATAATTGTGTGTTTTGACGTGCTCTACATTTGTCGTGTTGTAAGTTTTTGTCCATCTTTTATGGTTTAGCAGTTATTCAAAATTGCGTAAATTTCGACCAGAATAAAGTACTCTTCAGAGGCTATTCCCAGAAAATTCAAGATATACATTTTATTTGTCAGGTAAATATCTTTAATATACAACATTTTAATCAAAATCGTTAGAGCCATCTTTAAAAAAGTTCCTATCAAAGGGTAGTTGGGGTGGTGGGATTTTTCTCAAAATCTTTGTGTTGCATCCCTGGAAGATATTAAACTTAAACACCAAGTTTGGTATTTTACCGACTTTTAATTTTTGAGTTATCGTGTTCACAGACACATGGACACACACACATACACATGGACCTTTTTCAGAAAATGTTTTTTTTAGATAAAGGGGACCCTAAAGCATATATTTTCGGTGAAATCTCGGTATTGAATTTTTGGGTGGAGTGCAATACCTTCTCTATGCACTATGTACATAGTACGTATAGAGAAAGTAATAAGATTTTGTGGTCTTAAATGTTCAACATTTTAGAGTGCACGTTTTAAACCATTTTAGTGGCCAGTATGTATAGTTGTGGTTTCTTGAATAGCAGAAGCATAATCAAGGAAAGGGAAATGCGCTTCAATACATAGTTTAACGTGCTTATTTAAGAATGTTTTCGGTGATATACTTAGAGAAATATTGCATTGTACAGGTTAGTGTGCTTATTTAATTGATTTTTCGGTGGTATGCTTAGTAAAATATGCGTTTTTAACAGAACAATTATTTATTGTTTTTTAAATTTTAAATTTCCATCTCGGAAAGTAGCAGAGAAGCAGACAATATTGACAACCTTCTCTGGTTTATAAAAAAACCTCTCGCTAATGGACTCATTTAGCAGTTATTGTGAGAAATACTTATTATCAAATTATGTGCTTATGATACCAGAACTATGAGAATAGGGGGCGTGTTCCTCAGACTCAGAATGCAATACATGCAATTCACTGTGAAAGTCATTATCATCTTTAGGATAATCTCTGATACTTTTAACCCTCTTTGGGATGCACAATGATTCTAAGCCCTTCCCAAACATGTGTACATGTATGTTTACATACATGCATCTTATATATGACTGTCTGATACCTACTTTCAGGTTTGTTTATTTATTGCATCAATAGAGCAACTAGAGTGAATTAACTTTATTTATTCATGTAGTGGAATTAATGACCTAGGCATGAGACTCAAAAATTAAGTTTTGGTCAAAAGCTGATATTGGGCCCTCCTTCAATAGACCAAGAAAATAGAACAAAATTAAGTTATGACCTTTCCATAATGATTTGGCAATGATACCAATTTATCAATAATAGTTTCTGACAGGCCGAAAAATGTGATAGTATTAAATATTCCCTTAACTGGAAATTTCTTCCCGTCCATTGTCCTTTGTTTTTTACTTAAAAAACTTGGACAAACAATTAATATGACTGATGTTGGGTATAGTGTATATGATAGCATGTAGTGCCACAAGATGGCGGCTCACACAAACATGCTTCAGCAAAATACTAGCATTTCTGCCCTGTGGGTAAGACCCATCTGTAGTAATACCAACTAGAGTCTTGAATGACCCTGGCAATTCGTAAAATAAGATAAAGTAGCATAAACACAATCAGACCAATCCCAAGATATCACAGCTAGAAAGAGAAATTTTAAGCTTACGTGTTACCTGTTTAAAATCCAAAATTCATGAACAGTGGTAGTAATTTCCATTTACTTCCTTTTGTGGTCCAGATGTGGCACATGGGTGCTAATAACCAATGCAGTTGTGCGCCATAAAGCCATACTACTACAGATGTGGCACTTTTGTTAGTTTGCCGTTAGAGCTACTTTGTAGTTACTTATAATTTGTTATAAACGTTTAGGGCTGCATAGTGGCAGCTCATGGCCAAATTATCTGGTGGGCCCACAGGGTAGAAATGTTGAATTTTGCTGAGGCACATTTTGTGCCCAGCCGCCATCTTGTGGCCTACACACTACCATATATGCCACATGCAACATCTGTCAAATTAATTGTTTTTCCAAGCTTTTGAAGTAAAGAACAAAAAATAATGGAAGGGGAGCGATCTCTAGTTCAAGGAATATTTAATACAATCAGAGTTTATGGTCTGTCAAAGTTATTATGGCAAGGTCATAATTTAATTTTATTCTGATTTCTTAGCCTAAAGCAATTGTTAATGTAAAAAATGTTGTTCCAAATATTACAGCATTGGCTTAAAGCTTTAGTATAATGCGTGAAATTAATAAAAATATTGGTCAAGAAATATTGCGATAATTACCATTGCATTCGAGGTCACGCCCACTACTTTCACGGTTCTGGTCTCATAAGCACATAACTTAATAGCAATTGTTTCTCGAGATAGCTGCTGAATGGGCAAATTAGCAGGAAGTTTCTTATAAACCGAAGTAGGTTGCCAATTTTGTGTTTGAATTGTCTTTGTCTAAACTTCAAAATGGTCTTGCCGAGTTGGAAATCTAAAATCTAACAAACAAAACAGAATCATTCTGTTGATAAATGTACAGCATATTTCACTAAGTATACCACCAAAAAATCACTTAAATAAGTACACTAACTTGTGTATTGAAATATTTAAAAAAGTATGCTACCAAAAAATTGCTTATATATACACTAACATATTTATTAAAACACATTTCCCTTTTCTCGTTATTGCTTCTGCTATTCAAGAAACTGCAATCAAACATCACAGAAATATTGACCATTATCCTGGTTTATAACTTACGCTTAATTTAACATTGAACACCACAAAAATGACTTAAATATATATGCTAACCTATGTACTGAAACACATTTTGCTTTCCTTGTTTTTGCTTCTGATATTCTAGAAACTACAACCAAACACCACACATGTATTGACCATTATACTGATTTAAAATTTACGCTCTAAATTTACTGCTTAATTGAGCATTTAATACCACAAAATATTATTTTCTGGTGCACATTTAACTGACACAAGATATACTCAAAAGTCTAATGTCTAAATATAGTGGCTTGGCAAAAATGTACTTCACCAATCACAATGTATAAGGATAGGCCATTTCTGATCTAATCTCTCTCTATAGCTATGGTGGGACAATATTTTAAGAACTGACTAAAATTACATTCAGTGTGATTTATGCATGCTCTTTAACTGCTAAGCATCCCATTCTATTTTGGGCATGAAAACTGCTTATCATTTCTCAGTGGTTACTTCACCAAACTTGATGTATCTTATGTGCCCTAAAGCTATAATATAGCACCAACTTCTGTTCCGAAGGAAGGTATGTCTCGCCTGAGAAACATCAGCTGGATTTCAACGGTGGCCTTGAGACCACAGATGATGATAAATTAAAATTAGTGGAATATAAAAGGTATCAGTGGAAATGCAATGCTTGTTTTTGATAAAGACACTAACCTTTCAACTTGTAGATAAAGTAAGTCCTTGATCCTTTGCTTGAGCAAATGCTTTGATATCTCTTTGGTTGAAGTTAGGAACTGAAGACAATATTCCCAGCAATTTGAACCTGCAGCTTCATCTGTTTATCAAATATGAACTACTTTATTAGAGGTGGTCCTTTTGCAAATTAATGCATAGCTGGTCTTTACAGATGATGTTCTTCAGTTTAATAGATTCAACATGACGTAATAATTTAGATATGTAAATCTCAGCATTCACAATGTTTCTTTTCACAAATGAAGCTGCCGTTCCTCTCAGAAAATTTTCTAAACTACCTACCCTTAAAGTAAGGTATATTGTCATCGAGGCATTAACTGTCTTAGGCAATTTGTTTATTACCAAACACTTAAAAAAACCATTGTCTACCTTTCCTAATAGTGTTTAGGATTGTCACTCTTAAGGTGAATTTTAACACTGCTGTTTCTTTGAATGCTAGCCAATGATAAATCAGCATATTAATTTCATCTAATTATTCACCATTATCAGCATTTTCAGAATATGTTTCATTAATAAGTGAAATATATTGAAGGCACAGTTTTCACCGCTTCTTATCAGTTTCTTCTTAAGGTGGATTTTATAACTCCCAGCATTCATTTTCACAATACGTCACTAATCATCTCTCGCAAATAAGGCCCCATTTTATTCTCTGTTGGCTTCCATAATTTAATAACAGCTCAATTATTGATTTGGGCTTTTCCTGTTTTTAAGTGTAACTTAAATATAGAGCATTACTACTATTACTACTAGATTTCAAATTATAGAACCATTAAAAAGTTTTAGAGTTAATGGTAGTCACAAAAAACTCTGCTTCTACACATTGACTGATGATGTACAGCCATTCATTAACATCTGCTAAATTTGCCAGGTACCTACATTGTAAATTTTTACCACATAAGGTTCTTGTATATTTTGTTAAAGAGGTTTGTATATGAACTTTGTTTTCAAATAAGAAATCTTTGAAATTTAAGATTTTTTTTTTTTATTTAATCTTTCATGCGAAGAGGTCTTTCAATTATAGTTAACCTGAACCTTTGCCAATAAAATTACTGAAATTACTCTTAGCAGATGTTCTTATCACTTCCCACTTTCTGGTATGGTATTAAATCTCATTTGGTTAAACAGCACAGGAAGTTTTTAACATATCAAATACATGGTGGCGCACGATAAGTCACCTGATTTGTTTCATGAATAACACATTTATTGTTGATGACAAGATTTGTAATTTATTGATGTAGAAATAAAGAATATAGCTAGGAAATACAACCTAATGAATCACATGTTCAATATGACCGCTGTTTTTGTTTACAACTTCTGCAAATCGCATACGTGCATTTGAGACGACTCTCCGACACAAATCTTCTGGGATGGCACGCGGCATAACTCCCAGCCTAAGTTGCCATGCATTTTCGGGTTTTCTGCAGTATGCCTTCTCTTTAAGAAACCCCTAAGGCCAAGTCTTTCATGTAGGAAATCAAGCACAGCGTTGGCATTATGTTGGAGTGCTCCATCCTGCATGAATCATTGTGTTTGCAATAGAAGACATGTGACCATGAGTTGAGGAAAGTACTGGTTTCTTAGCATGTCTAAATAGCGTTGACCGGTTATTGTAGCATCGAAGAAGAACGGACCGATGATTCCATGGCTTGACATCATGACCCACACCCACACTTTCTCCCCATAGGTGTCTTTCACGTGGATTATTTGTGAAAGTTCATGAGCCCAGAATTGAACATTCTGTTTGTTAACAACACCATTCACGTAAAAATAAGCTTTGTCAGAAAACCATGTGTTGTGTAGCACTACCTCTTGGTCTGCTTGATTGCCTACCTTACAAACTTTAGTCTCCACTCCTTAACTCTCGCAGTAAGCTTATGTGCCACCTTCATCTTGTGTGCCACCAAGCGAAGCTCAGATTAAATAATTCATTATACAGATCAGCGTGAAATCCCCAACTCGGCACTGGCTCTTCTTGTTGATTTACATGGACTACGGTCAAAGCCTTTCGAACTGCTTCAATGTTTTGCGGCGAACATATGATATGTGCATGCGGCCGCTTACACTCAAAAACAGAAGCAGTACCCGCAATGTGTCATGTTATCTGTGTATTGTCTGCAGACTGGGAGCCCACAGTGTGCCCAAATGAGCACAAAACCTCTGTATCAATGTAACACTATTCGTCACTGCGTCAGTAACACAATCGTCATCTTTTGCGTGACGGTCAACCATCCTTTGTCTTCCAACGCGACAAACTTAAATGGTGGACTCAAAATGGAAGCGATGAACTTGTAACAACATCTGGAGAAATTTCCATGAGCCACATGAAGTTGGGCACATAATTTGAAAGCTATTACCCCAGTAGTATACTTGTATAATCAAAATTCAATCGGGTGATGCATCGTGCGCCACACTGTACATAAATATTATAACTCAATGTTTATTTAGCATGTTGTATATGTTTTAGTGTTAACCATTATTATAAATAATTTTTAACTCAACTAGTTTATAAGAACAATTATCAGAACACAACTTAACTCTACTAACCATTAACTATAAGGCACCTGCAATGTGTATTAATAACCAAGCCATTCAGCAGTCTAAAACAACCCCCCCTCCTCCTCTACCCCACCCTCCCTTCCCCTCCTCCTCCTACAAGGTGACTTTGACCGTTTTGGTGACACCCTAAAATGCTGTCTGAAATGACCTAAGCATTTTTATAGAGGAATGCAGGGTTTTAGATTATCAGTAATAAAATGAGTATCAAATGACACAGAGAGCTGAATCTCTTCTCATTTGTAGTAAACCCTTTTATCTATATGTGTTATATGGATGCGAAGTCTCTTCAATATTCTTAAAAAATTAAATACAAAAGAAGAATTTGAAAATAATTAAAAAAAAGTCCCAAAACAATGAATTAGGTATACAAAACCGTGTTACACAGAAAGTTCAGGCTAATTGAACGAAGTACAGATATTTGTTTACAAGAAAATCATCCAGTTTTGGTCTGGTATTCTATTTTTTAAAATACAAAACCTGAATTCACATAACCTGAAGGCTGAAAACTGAAAAAAAAAAAATCACCAAAACATACACACATAAGCATGATACCACTATTAATGAAAATGGCATAAAGCAATGGAATAAAAATGTAATATAGATATACATGGACCAATTTTATTGAATGTATTTTCATTGTTGAAGCTAGAATATATATTTTCCACTCATATGTCAATGTCAGAAATGCTTATATCAAGGTCTGAAAATTAAAAATCACTTGATTTCCTCTAATATATCACAAACTTATTTCACCTTTTGTTC
This sequence comes from Hymenopus coronatus, assembly GCA_030762935.1. NCBI lineage: Eukaryota > Metazoa > Arthropoda > Insecta > Mantodea > Hymenopodidae > Hymenopus > Hymenopus coronatus. The sequence goes on along the minus strand of CM060899.1, from coordinate 14,700,006 downwards.
GTAACTGCTGGGTAGATGATGAAGTGTTTGAACTAACATAAACCAACACTGGCTAATGGAATTAAACTTGGAGCTAATACGTGTGCTTTGGATTGTACAGATAAGGCTTTGAAGCGTTCCAGAAAACCTTTCTCTATGGCAATGATGTGGAAAGTACGCTGACTTTCCTGCCGGTTACAAGGTATGAAAATAGCATCACAATTAGATTGTGATTGGCAATTCTTGTAGAATTTTTAGATCATGATTAGATTATGATTGACACTAAAAGGGTTAAGGTATATTTGATACTTAAAAATTCTTTTGAAGGTTAACTGTTTTACTTCAGTCAGATGAGAAGATTTAATGCCCACATATTTGGAATGTGAACAGAATTAGCATAAAGTGATCAAAATCCATGCTTTGGTCCATCCCTGTTTCAAGTGTGATTTAACTTACCAAGAAGTAGTAGCTTTATTTATGTGAGGAAAGTGAAGGGTTGTGGCCTGGTTTGAGAACCAACTCATGAATTCAAAGAAGTTAATTGTAAAAATTATGAATATTTTATGATAAACTTGTCTTCTTCTCCACAGACTTGATGCAGCATCAGTTGTGAAATGGATATCAAAATAAACATTAAACAAGAAAAACCTCACTCAGAGGACACAGTCTCACAGCTTGAGAGACAGTTCTTTTTTCAGAGTGTTACAATGGAGGCTAACGGTGAAGCTGTGCTTTTGGACAATAATTGTGATGTGGCAGTGAAAACAGAAATCAAATCTGAGAGTCATTCAACAGACTTTTGTTCACAGAAGGAACATCCCTCAAAGCATGTTAAGTCTGAAACTGTTACACGCAGCAACAAATACGAGATAGATACTAAAAGAGAAATTAGTACACAAGAAGGGAGAGAATGTCTTACAGATGATCTTGTAATGAAGGTTTGGAAATACAACACTAATAATAAAATAGAAATTAAAGAAGAGCCTTGGTCACTGGAAATAGAAACTTCATCTGTCAATGATGACATAGTGGTAGGTTATTTTTGTTTCTTGTTCTTAAAAATATTTAATTTATATAATATAAAATTAAGAAGGTTAAAATATACTTTGTGAATGTATACATTGCTTTGTTTGATTGTGTATTTAAAGGGTTAAAGGTAATGGGCATGATAGTTCTTAAAGATTTAGAAAAATGTTGTAGAAATTATACCATAAATGTTTTTGGTATTATAGAATCTGACTGCCAGTAGCTTTACCCCAAAGTGGGTAATAAATTAAATAAAAGAGAAATGCAGTCAATAGAAGAATACAGATTATCTCATCAAGATTAACATCTCACATTTTACCCAGTAGAACTATAGGACGTAATGAACTGAAAACAAAGATTAGCGGTATTTGCAGTAAGGATTCAAAGAAATTGTTGATATTAATTTCTGAGCAAACTAGAGTGAAATTCAGTAATATTTTAATATAGTGTTTATTACCCAGTTTTGCTACATAGGCGCTTCAGGTAATGACTCTGATGATACATGGAATGTAGATGGAACACCAGTGGAATGTAATGGTAGGAGAAACTAGGGAATCTGAAGAAAACTTGCCCTTGTGTCCTCTACTAATCCCACATACAGTTGTTTTGGATCGAAGCTGGGCTGCCCTGGGGAGAGGTGACTGGTCTAACCACTTTGACATGACATGGCCTGAGAAGCTGAATATGAATATGTAAATAACTCTAATTGTTCATTCTTAAAATGTTTGGAAATATGTAAAGGTCCTACAGAATAAACATGAATCAGTGGTGAGAGAATTATCAAAATCAATTTCTGTTTTACTAATATCTGTTGTGTATATATTGTTGACCTTGTGCATCATTCTCATTAAACAACCCTTCATGGATATTCACAATTACTGTGGTAAAACTTTGACCAGGGTAAGCATCATAGAGTACAGCAACAATGTTTGCAATAGTTCACCTACCTGGTTAATTGTTTGTCACTCACCTTTTCTTGTAGTGTTTAATGCCTGCTTTAACTATTAATGGCACCACAGGGGATGGCTCTGATGATACATGGAATAAAGATGGAGCATTAGTGGACTGTAATGGAAGGGGAAACCAAAGAAAATCCATTTCTGTACCGTTTTATCTACCACAAATCCTGCATGTGGTTGCCTGGAATCAAACCCTAAGTGAGAGGCAGGCAGTCTAGCCACTTGACCATGGTGTGGTCCCACTCACCTTGGTTCAGCACACCATGCATTACACCTATCTCCACTGAATACATCTGAAAATAAATTACGTCGTCTTTTTTTCTCTTTACTGAAGCACATGCATTTACTTATTCACTGTGCAGCAGAGGAAAGTTGTTCCAAACTTCTCTAAACATGAATTAGAATGTAATTTCATTTAAAATGCAATTTTTAAAAAATAAGGAAAATAGAGCTACAGAAGCAATAAGTTAAAGGTGGTCGGTCATACTAAAAAAAACCGATCTTGCAATTCAGTAGAATGATATGCTTATCTTTTTTAGAATTTCTTATTTTCTTTCATTTCATTCTGATTAGAAGTTCCATTTAGGTTAGTCAACATTCGCATTACAAAAGAGAGGGAAAGACATTATTGCCAGACAAAATTTGAACTCAAAAGCCCTACAACACTGGATGTACATGCTACCCACCCACATCATGACTTCAAGCAATGGTTCTTTTTACTTAATCTGACCTGATTCTTTTGTGTGTTCAATTAACACTTTCAATGATTGGATGTCAAATGAGGTCCATTTGAAATGCAGGAGAAGCAATATGGACATCAATATTCATCCTGTACATACATGCATTTAAGGCCTATTTAACCCTAATTATTTTTTTCTCTTTTATCATAAATTTAAATAAATTCTATAGGAGATCAGGGCATACCTTTAAAGGCTTGTTCTTGAATGTTTTTTTTTTTTTTTTTTAACAGTTGGCTTACCCTCCCTAACACTTCTCTAGGACTTACAAGAGAATGCCTAGGGATCAGAAGCCTATCAGGCAGCCAACAGCATCTAACAACAGAATGGAGAACCTAGAATGAGTGGTTAGCTCATAACCAGGCATTAGCTTGGGAAGCAGATGATATGAAATGCAAATAAAATGGATGATAGGGAAGGTGATGATGGGGTTAGTGGAATGAGTGGCCAAGGAAACTGGAGGACCTGGGGAAACATGCCTGGACACCGCTTCGTCCTCCATAAATCCTACATATGAATGCTTGGGATCAAACCCAAACCACCTAGATGGAAGCAAGTGGTCTAACTACTCAGTCACAGCACTGCCTTCTTCTTGAATGGTACACCTTGAAACATAGACAAACACTCAAGAGCACATTTCCACATTCACGACTACTCATAGTAGTTTCTGTGTGAACTCTGATTTAGTGACACACCAGACACATTCGAAATGTTCGCAACTTTTTTTGCTGTGGGTGGTATTCTTTCAGAAAAGTATTGTCCTTCAAGCCTAAGGGGTGCAGGAGTTATGGATTTCTTACACCCAGTATGAAGAGGCCTCTAAATGTTATAATGCTGAAATAGGCTGCAAGCCATTGGCTGGGCTTCAGATAGGTGATGTGTGGCATGGGCTTAGAGCTCTCCAAATTATCAACCAATTGTCTAGGTTATATCCAGCAGGTGAAAAAATATTTTATGCCATTTTACTTTTTTTCGCAAGCTGAGCTACTAGACCCATATGCATATTTTTATGCTGGATAACATAAGACTTGAAAATTAACATTTTGGTCTCTCTCCCTCTCCCCCCCACTCTCTTTCTCATGAGTGGCACTATTTTAAAGGTCCCAAGAGCATCAGAATTTGACCAATGATGTATGGGATTGCATGCTCTTCATAGATGGAAGCAGATTCAACATGAGTAGTGATTCTTGATATACCCTTATGAGGTATATTTGACAAGAGACAGGAACATGTAAAGCATCCAGGAACATCCTTGAACATAATTGTTTTGGTGGCCTGGGTTTTAGGGTTTGGTAAGTCATAAGAGTCTCAATTAGTTGTGCTACATTATTCGTAAGCTATACACTAACCGCTCCTTGTTTGAGAAAAGTTCAGAAGTTTTGCCACTTTTATCTATACTTGTAACTAATAAATTCTAATTAATATAGACTTGATTCATACTTTAATAACAATTTTGCTGCAATTTCATGATGATCCTCGGTCAAAATTTGCAAAACGCTGTGCCCATAACTTTTGCACAACAATATTTTAAAGTAGCTGGAAAAAATTTCCTTTTAAATATTGCATTCACGTCATTCTCATTTACCTCTTGGCTCTTACATAGGTGACCTGGGCTTGATCTCCAGCAACCGCATATGAGATTTGTGGTGGACAAGGCAGTGGAAGGGTGGTTTCACCCGTTATCACATTCAGCCGGTGCTCCATCTTCATGTATTATAATTGTCACCATTGTGGGTGCATTAACAATAAAAGCAGGTGTTAAGCACTATCAAAGAAAAAACTTCCCTTTACTTTTGATAAATTACTGTATTGCTCTGTGGCACTGCACTCAGAGCACAGCACCATGAAACTGTCTTGAAAATCCAAAACTTTGAGACACTTCCCCAAGGCCAGTAAGAAAAATTAAAAACTTATGTACATGAGGAAAGGGAAGACGACCAGAAGAAATGGTACAGCTTAAAGAACTACCAAATACTGGCTCCAAACAGAATTTATTCTACATGGACTAAAAGTATTCCACTCTGGCTGGACTATAAAACAACAAAAGGCACAGAATATTAACATCTCTTTTAAACAATAATGCCTGCAATATACATATGTATTCCAATAACCAAGCGAAGAACTAGTAAATGTTAACAAGAACATTTTCTCCCAAGGCTGGACTATCTCAATATTCAACTCCCAGAGTCCGACAAAACTTTATATTACAAAACTGGTTTTCACTATCAAGGTACATATATATGTGCTTAACAATGATACAACAAAACACAACCCCATTAAAAGAGTAAAAATTCTATACCAAATTTGCTAAAATCATTGAACCCAGAATTTCACTCACCCTGTAAGTCTAATGCACTTCAAACTCAAAGGTAACAAGTAGCGAAAAGACTATAATTTTCTGCTGAAGCAAGATTTGCTTGATATTATTTCCAAAATTTACTCCTAAATGTTTGCAAAAAATACATAAAGGAATAGCCCCTTTGCCAAGATCCAAGAATAATTAAATGATAGAAATTAGTAAAGTACTAAAACAAAGATTTACTAATGAAGAATAATAAATCCCATGTTCATATTAAAAGAAAAAAGGCCAATAAATTTACCTATATAGAAGCCGTTAAATGAAAAGAGAAAGTAGCCAAACCTCAAAAGAAAATTTTATAATTGCAACAACAATATGAATCCAATCTCAATCAAATAGAAATGCCCTTAAGATGAAAATGGTCAAATGAAGCAAGTTAAACACCATAATTTGGTGCAACAAAGATACAGAAACAAGCAACAAGCAAAATTAATGAAACCAAAAGAAGAAGTTCTAAAGTTAATTCCCCTTATAACATTTATAACTTTGTGCAAAAAAAAAAAAAAAAAAAAAAACATTTCCCAAAAAGAAATTTAAACCTTGCAATATGGGAGTGCAAGTTCCTTCGAGCCATAAGCAGTAATTTCCTCGAGCTGAAAACGAGATTACAAATAGGAAAGCATTTCATGACAAGATCCTCTTTAATATTTATCTTTCTTCTGGTATACTAATTCATGATCTGAAGCATTAGCACTTAGAATGGTTTAAATTCAGCCCACAATTAGCATAAGAAATACAAGAAATTAAGCCACAGAAATAGATGAAAATAGGTATCCTTACATGTATGGATTTCAACCGAAATACAGGATTTCGCCTTATGATTTAAAGACGGTTTTTATCTTGACTTTGCGTAGTTCTTATTAAATGACTCCCAAAAAGCACTACCACTAATGAGAATATAATCGAAAGTGCTTTTCTTATAAATTTAGAAACATTGGACTGCAAATATTTCACAACCAGATCAAAGCAAAACTGGGCAATAACATATAAATATATGTCTCCTACAAACAGAATACTGGCTTCTAACAAGCATTACAATAACATAATCATTATCCAAATGTTTGTAACAATTACACAAAGCACAAAAAAAAAAAAAAAACGCCATTATCCCTTGCAATTCAAAGAATTCTAAAAACATTGAAATTGATTAAATTCTTAGAACAAAATAGTGAAATTGCAACTGTTAAAACTTCCCTAATACAATATTAAAATTTCCATAAACCCTCACTCATAAATAGAGTTAAAAAGAACCCCATTGGCCATCTAGCTCAGATGTCCCTAAATCTCTTCCATTAAATCCATGTGGTATATGGGTATAAAGATGAATTAAGCTATAAACTACTGGGAGAATAAGTTATGTCCAGAAACAATAAAATTTTGTTAACATACCCCAATAGACTTAAAGGATCATGTGGCAAAACTTTTGCATTTTATGCAACATTTACTCCCGTTTTAATTATATGCATGGCAAGAAAGATAAAGAATTAAACACAAAACAGCGAAAAGCCCACACAAAATCTTTTAAATTTTAAGAATTTCTATGTTCCACAGTGAAGGTGCACACCTTGTAAAATCATAAATTAGGCAGCTATCCTGGACTTGGGTTCCAACACAACAGCCAACGTGTCCCGTGTCACTCCAAACAAGCAACTCCCACCTATGTCTCAGGGCTTTCGGAAGAAAAAACAATTTAGCCCAGAGGCATGACCAAGGAAGGTAGCTTAGGCAACAGCTGAGATTGGAAATGGGCAGCAAAGGACAAAAGTTCTTGAACATTTGAACAACTTCACAAAGGAAAACAGCAAAAAAAACACTTCAGCTCTTCATTATCTTCAGGTTTCTTAGAAAGCTGCTAATGTTGGCTGCTATTACACTAAAAAACAATAATTTGGTGTAATCTGTAGTGAAACTACTGAACTAATTAGCCCAGCAGGCTTGCCAGGGATAAAACATCCCTTCTGAACATTAACCATTCCTTAACAGAGCTAAATTTGATTGTTTTATCACAATAAGTTCAATGTTTTGAGAGTTTTCATTTATATGTGCCAGGCCAACTTAGCATTAATTTCAAATCTTTGTTAAATAGGTTTACATTTGAGTAAATCATATTTTAAAGCATAAATACAACAGATATTAAAAAAAAACAATAGAAATTGCAAGATACTTTACTCTTCCAGAGTATCTTAACTCTTGGTTGCCAGCATTAGTATACCACATATGCCATTTGTCCTTTAATTCAAATTTAAAATTGGATTTCTAGTAAAAATATATTGGAATAAACCTATAACATTATTATATAACTTAATAGAGAAAAACAGAAAACAGAAATGAAAAATGTAGATCCTTTAATATTCTTTTTCTTCCCAATTAAAAGTTTAAATTCTTTAAACCAGTTTTCATACTCCTGCCAAAGACACTACCAAAAAAGTGGTTCAAATGACCTTGGATGTTAGGTGATGTACTGGTCATCCATCCAGAGCTAAAGGTTGCAAGTTCAAATCCCAGTGATTGTGGTAAAGGACGGGGAGAGCCGAAGTAAAATAATCGGTGTGAATGTTTGGAAGTTAATGGGGTTATATTTGACTGTAGTTATGTGGGTTTTACTCTTTTATTTATATGAAAAAAAAAAATCACTGCAATTTTAGGTCAAAAATTGTATATATTTTTTACAAAATAAAACAGTCTTGATTAATTGTTATTTATGGTTGAAGGTTAGTATGTCATCAAATTAATCCTAGAGTAGGTACCACCCTATTTGCATAGTTGCACTTAAAACAAGCAGAATTTATAGGTACTGACCAGCCACAATGGGTTAAAGATGTTAAGAACAGTCATGTTATTCACTACTTTTGGAATCATTTGAGTTGATAAATGCTATATTAAGGTAACTATCTACTCAAATGCTTCCTCAGGTACTTTTTTATTTACTCATTTTTACTTTCTCTATACGTACTATGTACATAGTGTATAGAGAAGGTATTGCACTCCACCAAAAAATTTGATACCGAGATTTCACTGGAAATATATGTTTTAGGGTCCCCTGTATCCAGAAAAACTATTTTCAGAAAAAAGTCTGTCTGTCTGTGTGTGTGTGTGTGTGTGTGTGTGTGTGTGTGTGTGTGTGTGTGTGTGTGTGTGTGTGTGTGTGTGTGTGTGTGTGTGTGTGTGTGTGTGTGTGTGTGTGTGTGTGTGTGTGTGTGTGTGTGTGTGTGTGTGTGTGTGTGTGTGTGTGTGTGTGTGTGTGTGTGTGTGTGTGTGTGTGTGTGTGTGTGTGTGTGTGTGTGTGTGTGTGTGTGTGTGTGTGTGTGTGTGTGTGTGTGTGTGTGTGTGTGTGTGTGTGTGTGTGTGTGTGTGTGTGTGTGTGTGTGTGTGTGTGTGTGTGTGTGTGTGTGTGTGTGTGTGTGTGTGTGTGTGTGTGTGTGTGTGTGTGTGTGTGTGTGTGTGTGTGTGTGTGTGTGTGTGTGTGTGTGTGTGTGTGTGTGTGTGTGTGTGTGTGTGTGTGTGTGTGTGTGTGTGTGTGTGTGTGTGTGTGTGTGTGTGTGTGTGTGTGTGTGTGTGTGTGTGTGTGTGTGTGTGTGTGTGTGTGTGTGTGTGTGTGTGTGTGTGTGTGTGTGTGTGTGTGTGTGTGTGTGTGTGTGTGTGTGTGTGTGTGTGTGTGTGTGTGTGTGTGTGTGTGTGTGTGTGTGTGTGTGTGTGTGTGTGTGTGTGTGTGTGTGTGTGTGTGTGTGTGTGTGTGTGTGTGTGTGTGTGTGTGTGTGTGTGTGTGTGTGTGTGTGTGTGTGTGTGTGTGTGTGTGTGTGTGTGTGTGTGTGTGTGTGTGTGTGTGTGTGTGTGTGTGTGTGTGTGTGTGTGTGTGTGTGTGTGTGTGTGTGTGTGTGTGTGTGTGTGTGTGTGTGTGTGTGTGTGTGTGTGTGTGTGTGTGTGTGTGTGTGTGTGTGTGTGTGTGTGTGTGTGTGTGTGTGTGTGTGTGTGTGTGTGTGTGTGTGTGTGTGTGTGTGTGTGTGTGTGTGTGTGTGTGTGTGTGTGTGTGTGTGTGTGTGTGTGTGTGTGTGTGTGTGTGTGTGTGTGTGTGTGTGTGTGTGTGTGTGTGTGTGTGTGTGTGTGTGTGTGTGTGTGTGTGTGTGTGTGTGTGTGTGTGTGTGTGTGTGTGTGTGTGTGTGTGTGTGTGTGTGTGTGTGTGTGTGTGTGTGTGTGTGTGTGTGTGTGTGTGTGTGTGTGTGTGTGTGTGTGTGTGTGTGTGTGTGTGTGTGTGTGTGTGTGTATACACGATAACTTAAAAACGGAAAGTGGGTAAAATACCAAACTTGGTATTTAAGTTTAGTGTCTCCCAATGATGCGACCTGAAGATTTTGAGAAAAATCCCCCCACACCAAACTACCCTTTACATGGAACTTTTTTAAAAAATTTTGATTTTCTAAAAGATGGCTCTAACGATTTTGATTAAAATATCATATATTAAAGATATTTACCTGACAAATAACATGTATATTTTGAATTTTCTGGGAATAGCCTCTGAAGACTACTTTATTCTGGATGAATTTTGCATAATTACTGCACCGTAAGAGATGGACAAAAACTTAACACACAAAAAATGTAGAGCACGTTAAAACACACAATTTAAGTTATATACATTTTTTTCGTGTAGTTGATTGTTTTTGAGATATTCCTTTTTCTTGGTTTCAGCTTTGAAAAACATACTTTTCTCATACAGGAATTTGTCAACTCCTGTCCATACAAACAAAGGAACATCAGTCACATAGCAACCAGCTTTTGGCTTTCACTTTAACCTATGGTACTCCCTTATTTCGCTTCTACTTCCAATAAAGCAAGAAATAAGACTATTTCTGCTAATTTTTTTCGAGTGGCATGAAATAAATAAAAGACAAGCTTATTAAAATAATTTGTTACAGAGATATATAGAAAGTAAAGTGAATGGAACACATCAAATTTTACTTATACCAATTACATGATGAACTATTAAATGTTTGATGTTTTTTGCAAATTTCGTAATACCACATTCTTGATAATAAATAAATCAAATGTGATGCAGTACACTTACTAGTATGTGTAGAAGATTATGTACAACTATATGGTACACAATTTATTTCATCTTTTCACACAACAAATTTCATATATATGTATACTTACCTTCCTGGAGTGCTGAATTTGGTATGATATACAGTTAACACCCTAATTGCATATGTATCTTTCCCTCTAATTGTACAGTTTAATACCATACCAACTTAATCTGTTTATTGCCTCTCTTTCTTTGGCAACTTTCATCCCCCATTTCTCTCTTACTTTCCATGTGTCCATAGTTATTTCAGACATCTTTTGTTATTGTTTCCAAAAAGCTTTAAGTACAATATCTCTGGTGGTAACATTTCCATTTTCTCTCCACATTCTAGTTTTCTCGCACTCAATTATACTGTGTCAATTGTTATTGACATTGCCACATAGTAGGCATAGATCTTTTTCAACTGTCAGACTTTAACAACATAGTTCATGTTCTTGCCCTTCCCTTTAATGTATTTCTGTTACCCATTCTTTCTTAACATTCTTATGTAATATTATTCTTATGTACCAAGCTACCTATTTATTATTTCTTGTTTCATGTATACTAGCTTTCTCTTCATTCAGTGCTTTTTGTCCCCCTATTGTCTGCTGATTGGCTTGCTGATTGGCTAGCTCACCCAATCTAACTTCTCTTATAATTTCCTTTAGTGACATGTCCAATTTCTTTCTCACTTTGCTGATTCTTGTGCCCCCCTTTTTTTTAGTGGTGTTTAATGTTCGCTTTTACTACTTTTGGTACTGCTGGCAGTGGCACTGATGATACATGGAATAAAGATGGAGCACCAGTGGAATGTGATTACAGGGGAAAACCAGAGAACCCGGAGACTTTGTCCATTACAAATCTCACATGCAGTCGCTTGAGATTGAACCTGGGCCATCTAGGTGAGGCCTCTTGTGCCCTGAAACAGTATTTGACAATATTTCTTTCCTCTAGTACTTGGATCCTGTAACTGTGTAAAACTGTATGTTTACTTCCTTATATCTTCTAATAGCATATTTTGGCTAGTAATTGAAATATCATGCAGTATATTTACTAGCACTGTGAGGTGATTGTGCAAAACTGTATGTTTATTTCCACATATCTTCTGACTAATAATCAAATGTGATGCAGTACATTTAGTAGTACTGCATAGAATATTGTTTGAAACAGTATATTTATTTCCACATATCTTGTAATACCATATTCTAGTTAAATAAATAAATGAAATGTGACGTTATACATTTACCAGCACTGTGTAGATAAGTGTATGCAACTGTATGTTTGATTTCTTTCCGTTGCAGGTTCGGGACTTTCCTGCGGTAAACTCTCCAAGGTAAGCTTTGCCTCTTTGCTATATTTCCAATAGAGAAGTCTTCTGCTTCTTGTGTCACATTTGGTTGTAATTCTTATGTAACTGTCACATTTATATTGTAGTGAATGTCTTGTTATGAAACTGATACAAACAGGAATATAATATAGCTGTATCAAATTTAGTAGTAGAATTGGTCATATGCTTGACTCTACAGATGCTGCAGAGGGTGTTATGTCTTATACAGGATGTGGCAAAAACAAGAAGCAGTTTTGATTTGATAGCTGTTCAGAATCTGGTGGGTTTTGTGTAGATGAGGTGTGGTAGCTAATGTTCTAAAATGAGTTCATTGGCATGTTTCTGCATCAGTCGGTTACATAAAACATAGGCTAAAATCATTAAAATGCATTAATCAACAGTCTTCTGCACAGATTAGTTACTGTCCTCTTGAGCAAGGAAACTTGGATACAAAAGGTAGATTCTGTAAAAAACAGCATATAAGAAAATATTGAGAGCTATAAATATAAAAAGAGAATAAGAATTTGGCACATTCATTCGAAATTAAGAAGAAAACAAGATATTCACATATCAGTCAAAATCATTTTAGAAATTCTAGGGGGTCTTGAGGGTCATAACATCACTTTTGGTTCCAAAGGCAAATATTACACCCCAAAATAAAAGCTAATATCCCAAAGGAAAACAAGCCAGTAAGTGATACTTAAGTGTTACAAACCAAACTCAAAAATATTCTATTCAATCCAGTAATATTCTAATTCAGTAGCAGCAATATTTACATCAGATCAGGCTGAATCTTAGAATTGGATAAAGTTAAGATTGAAATTAAATTTTTGTAAGCAAATAATACATTAGCACGTATTCGAAGTTTTAAGCACTCGTTGCTAAATGGTCTGTTATAAATTTATAGGCTTATTTCCAGGGTGATTTAACTTAAAGTTTTAAAGATTTGGATCTAAGTATACCAAAGCATTGACAATACCTTGGGTGAACAGGTATAGCATTTAATTTTTGAAACATAATTATAGGTCCAGCTTTAGGAGCCTTTGAAAGTTCATGTTGTTTCAAAAGTGGTTCATTTCTTGATAGGAACACGTCATGCATTTATATGAATACGTAATGTATCAGTGATTTCTGATGTGATGCTTCTCCCAGCTGTGTTCATCACTAAATAATCTCATTTCCTCACAGCTGTTAGGATGACTGATAATGTCAGAAGCGAATTATGTGTCAATGCCTTGAGCATTGTTTCTCTTTAAAAATCTGGTGACTTTCTCTAGCTGTTCTACACACTTCTTACATAAGATTATTCTTCTTTCTACACCATACTAATCAAGATAATCTATGGCAGGTTGTTCTTATTCTTTAGTTCCTTAGAAGGCAGAAGTGAACTAAAGGAATACACTAGGCAAAACTAATAGTCAAATGTTTTAAAACCTGTCATTATGCAATTACTATTGTAAGTCTATTCTTTGCCTGGTCAGGAGTAGAGCAAAAGAAAAACACACACTTTCTGTCTTCGAAAAGTATAAGTACTTTACAGATGAAACCAATAACAAGAAATATCACAGAAATGGTTACCTCCACAATAAAAATGTAAAGGATATAAATTTTGTGTTTTGATGAGATCCAGATTTTTTTCTGCAGTAAGTTTTTGTCTATCTCTTATGCTTTAGCAGTTAAAACAAAATTTGGCAGAATTCATCAAGAATAAAACGTTCTTCAGAGGCTATTTTCAGAAATTTAAGATACACATTTTATTTGGGATGTAAATATCTTTTATACTCAATATTTTATTCAAAATTGTAGAGCCATTTTTAAGAGAAAATCAACATTTTCATACATGTTTCCATATAAAGTGTAGTTTCTGGTACAGTGATTTTTTTTTAAAATCTTCATGTCGCTTCCTTGGAAGATACTAAACCTAAATACCAAGCATGATATTCAATGGCCTTTTCCTTTTTGAGCTATGCTGTCCACAGTCATACACACTCAATGGCCTTTTCCTTTTTGAGCTATGCTGTCCACAGTCATACACACAGTCATGGTCCTTTCTCTAAAAATGCTATTTTTGGACTCAGGGACCCCAAAACATATATTTCTGGTAAAATGTTGACATAACATTTTTGAATAGAATACAGTACCTTCTCTATCGCTATGTGCATACAGGGCTAGAGAAAGTAAAAAGGTGTTGTTTTAATATACAAGGGTTGGGGTATAAATCATAGCAATTATTTTACTTTGTGCCAAACTGTTATTGGAGCACAAAACTGTTTATGCTGTGATGAAGAGAGGCAGTCCTAATGTGTTAGTAACAGTGTTAGATGGTGCTGAGTGGTCAAAACACATATTTCTGGTAAAATGTTGACATAAAATTTTTAGGTAGAATACAGTACCTTCTCTATCTGCTAAGCACATGGTACATACAGGGCTAGAGAAAGTAAAAAGGTGTTGTTTTAATATACAAGGTCTGGGGTATAAATCACAGCAATTATTTTATTTTGTAACAAACTGTTATTGGAGCACAAAACTGTATATGTTGTGATGAAGAGAGGCAGTCCTAATGTGTTAATAACAATGTTAGATGGTGCTGAGTGGTCTGTAAGAGCACAGTGAGCAGATTGATGTAACAGCGCTAATACATTAAAACATCACGAGAACTTCCAGAGGATGCCACAGAAAACTGGTGGAAGCTGTTGGAAATAATACCCTGCCATACCCGAAAGTTGTGGGCATCTGTCAGGCGGCTATTACATTGTTGGGGATGGAACAGCCAGAATTGGAGCAGCCAGAATTCTGATTTTTTTCTCCCTTTGATGTCTAGACCTCACAGATAAAGGAAATGGAATGGATTTTTATTAATGGATGCTCTTTAACTGCTGTGGTTCTCAGCATCCCATTCTATAGTGAAAGGCTGCTTCATTTTGCTCAGAGGCCTCTTTTATCAGGCTTAAGGTTATTTTACGTGCCGGAAATCTACGACATGGGACCAACAGCTTTACTTACCTTCCAAAGAAAGCAATGTTAAGGATTTTTATGCGCAAAAAATTCCATTGTCCTCCGCTGGGTTTGAACCCATAGAGGTAAAAGAATCATTATGTGGTAGGCAGTTTGCAACACATGAGAATATTGGAAATATTGTGTAGCTGCAGATGACCAGATTGTCGCATGGGAGGAGAATGCTGTTTTAGTGACTTCCACAGCCTAGTAGCAAGTTGGGAATGTTGCAGGGAATTACTTTTAGGGTCTTTAAAATGGGTATGTGAGCTGTGCTCTGCTGTGTTGTAATGAGGTGAAGCATGAAACCAATAATGACATATTATGTACCTTATATACTATGTGAAACTCAATTTTGAGGTGTTGTTCACTGTCCATAGAGTTCATACTTTCTCCTCTCATATGTATATTTCTCATTTCCTGTATATGCATTCTTATAAAAACAGTTGCCATGACTTTTGCCTCAACTCTGGAGTTAATAGTTTGTAATCAGGTAAGAAGGTATTTGTGAGTCTTTCCCTGAAAATGACATGAGGTGTAGAACATTTAAACACAATGGCTTTATTGATTAACAATTGATTTCTGTGAACTGAAGCTGAAATTCAGGATGCAGTATATGAAGTTCTGGAAAATTCTGATTCCATAGGCGATTTTTGAGCTTCCAATGAATTCAGTGTAAGCTGCTTAATGCAGATTTTTTCAAATTCATATTTGATACTTATTGTAAATTGAAAATAAAATAGTAATATAGAAGTGATGAATATTTTCTCATTTGTTAATAAATCCTTGAAAACCATGCTTTTGGATTGTACAAAGCCATTTGAGAGATTTTACTGTACTGTAAACAATAATTCAAAATAGGTGTAAAAAATTCTGGGTTTCTTGGATCTTCAATGTGATAAATTCCAAATGGTCAAACAGAATGAACTAGTTGAAAATTACAATGACTACATACCAAAATATAATAGCTTCTCCACCTTGCTCTGAACTCACTCTTGAAATCTAACCCTTTTGCATCTTCGTGAAGCATAGAGCTGCCCGGGGAGGAATATTTGTTTAATACAGTCTTTCACCACTAGTCCCACTAAATCAATTACCTTTATCTTCTTCTATACTTAGTTGCCTAAGTTGTAAGTCAGAAAGATGAGATACTTGGTTCTAGTTTAATCCATAAAATGTATCTGAAGTTGGTTTGGGAAGAAACATTATGAGGAACACTCCATACTGCCATGTGGTTCGTTACCTAATCTATCATGATTTCCAATGTGATGCATCTCCCATCTATGTGTATTTCCAGATCATCTTACTTCCTCACAGACAATAAGAGTCTATCATACTATTATGTGACTATTTACTGCATCAGTTACTTCTAATATGATGATATCATAGCTGTGTATATTTCCACATCATCTCACTTCCTCACAGCTAATAGGAGACCATCATGCTGTCGTGTGATCTAATGTATCAGTAACTTCTAACATAACACGTATCCTAGCTATGTGTATTTCCAAACTGTCCCATTTCTTCACAGCCAAAAGGATCACATCATTCTGTCACCGCAGATATAGAGAGAATATAAAGGAAATGCCCTACACTTATACATTGTGGTTGGTGAAGCAGGTTTTTGTCAAGCCGCCATATTTTGATTCTGCACCTCTGAGATGAGTAGAACTTTTGTGGGTTAAATGTACAATCAAAAATGAAGTTTTGTGGTGTTAAATATCAATTAAGCAGAACATTTGGACTGTAGGTTTTAAAATATTATAATGGTGAATACATGTTCAGTTGTAATTTCTTGAATAGCAGAAGGAAAAACAAGGAAAGGGAAATGTGTTTCAATACATAGATTAGGGTACTTATTCAATTTATTTGGTGGTGTTTAATGTGCAATTAAGCAGTTAGTTTAGACTGTAAGTTTTAAATCAGTATAATGGTCAATACATGTGTGGTGTTTGGTTGTACTTTCTGGAATAACAGAAGCATAAACAAAGAAAGTTGATGTTTTGGTGGTACACCAAGTGAAATATATTATGCATTATCAATTGAAGATTCTGTATTGTTTGTTAGATTTACAGCTTGGAAAGATCGCTGAGAAACACCAAAATTTGACACCTACTCCAGTTTACAGAGAAACCTAAATTCATGTAGTGGAATTAATGACTATAAGCATGAGAGACAGACAATAATGTTTGGTCAAAATCTGTAGTTTGCCCTCCTTCAGTTTTAGACCAAGAAATTAAACAAAAATTAAGTTATGACCTTCCTATAATGTTTTCTGCAACAATAGTATTTACCAATAATAACTTGTTACATGCCAGAAAGTGTGATTGTATTAAATATTCCTTCAATTAGAGATCTTTCCCCTACCATTGTCCTTTGTTTTTTTACTTAAAAAACTGACAAAAACTATTAATTTGACCGTTTTGTGTTTGCTGTATATATGCAGAATCACAAAATGTGCTTCAGCAAAGTGCTAATCATTTCCACCCTGTGGGTGTCACATGCCTTCCCTAGATATCATGGTAGTTGTTGCTGTGATGTAGATGGATATAATATTTACATATCTGGACACAGTTTTTAGCTTTCGAGGGCTTTTGAGGAGTTGAGAAAAATTTATCAAAAACTAAACTGATTTTCCTGAATTTTAAAAGAATATTTTCAAAAATAGGTATTCTGCTCGCGCTTGGCAAGGACTGATACTTTTTATACTTAAAAGGTGCTCAGAAATGCCATATCAAATAGAAATTGGCATTTAAAGTCCATGAAATGGAGCCGTTTGAGATTAACTCAGAAACTGTTAGTTATGGAGATATTCATTCAAATGTACTCCCATACATTGTTATAGGAAAGAAACCATCTGGTTTCAAACCAATTGATTTTAAGTTACTTATACATTAGTCATGTGGAAGTCTGATTGTATAATTTGCAGAAAATATTGGCTATTTATTTTTGCATTATGTACATTTAAAGATATTTTAATAATATTTCCCCCATTCAGATGTAGTAACGGTATTTTTTAGGCATTATCATATGCAGCAAAGTACTGGATAGAGTGCAGCAGTTTCACAGTCATGCAGTAACCAAATGCTTAAATTTGTGTAGTCAGCCATCTTATTGTATCTTGTGAAATTAAGTCATACAGTAAGTTGCTGAGCACACTGTGGCAGTTTCGCATACCCGCAATTACTGAATCCTCGAATGTGTGCTGTCAGCTGTAGTACTTATCTTGTCAGTTTTACAAGAAATTGTGTAGAAATTAGCAAAGAAAACCTAATTTCAAGGACAATTTCTATATTTGTCCATTGTACTACTTATAATACAGAATCTGTAAGGTGAAAATTCATACCTCACTTAGAATAGATTCATCTGTCACTTGTGGTTGGCAACATAAACCATGAGTGTTGTGTTGATTGTGATAGATGAAGGAAGCGCTTCTTAAGCTGACTACTTGAACTGATTTTTTCCATAAAAGTCTTGGAATTAATTCCATTGGATTCACATACCTCATCAATGTTCGTTTTCTTCTTCTTACTAAGGCCATACAACTGTACAAAAGTTTTGGCCTTATCAACAATTTGTTTCCAGACTTTTCTATCTTGTATGCAAATAGGCCAGTTTTTTATTTTCATATCCTTAATGTCATTAAGAACACCATTGAACCATCTATTTTTGGGATGGCCCCTTAGTCTTGTGTTCATTGGGGTTCATTTGTAAATTATTTTGACCATCCTATCATCCTGGGTCCATATTTTCATTTTGGATTAGTTCATTTATTTTGTTTTTCTAACACATTCTCCATGTATTATCATTATGTTTCACTGCTCCAAATGCCTGCGGTGCCATTAGTAGTTAAAGCGGGCGTTAAACACTAACAAAAAAAAAAAAAAAAAAAAACTACTCCAAATATATAGTACGTAATATCCTTCTTTCAAATACCATTAGCTTTTCTCTACTTGTTTCATTAAAGACCCAGTTACAATACGTCTGATGATGGATTTATGTAATTTTATTTTTACTGACTTGGATACTAACTTGCTCCTAAATAGAAATTTGTTAGCATAGAAGGCGCTACTTCCTAGAGCAATTCTTTCTTTTATTTCATTCTTTATATTGATTATAGACCCTAGGTAATTAAAGGAATCCACTCCTATCTTTAGCCTTTTCTTTCTTTGCTGTGACATTCAGATGTTTATACCTATCAACAGACTATATTGCTTAGACAATTCTGCCAATATTTTTAAAATTTACCTTATCAATGCTTGTATCTGAAATTGTTCATTGTGTTATTTCTCATATCACTTATCTCCAATTCAGATGCTGCATCTTGATCAGTGTCCAGAAGAAATTCATCACAATCATGTGCTACTTTCTTAAGCATGGCAATATTATAAGATCGACCACATGTTGGATTTGTGGTACACAAAGTGGTGCAGGGGTGAATTTTTTTCCAGGTTCTGCAGTTTTCCCTGCCAGTGCCTTCCACCGGTGCTCCATCTTTGCTTGGGATTGAACTCAGACCTTTGTAGGAGGCAAGTGGTCTAACTATTCAGCCATAGCATGCCTTACAAACACACAGACACCAGCCAACAAAAATGAATGTGTGACATTGTGTCCTTCAGCAAAATAAGAAAAAACTATTTGTGCCTCTCTTGCAGCAAGCATATATGTCTGGAATATGCTGTCAAAATTGTTACCACACATTAAAATATGTCTCTGTCTATGTATGATTGATAAGCAGTGCAAGGAAGACTAATTGATTATGTAACAAACAGAACATATTGAATTCATATACTTGCTACATTACTTGCAGCTTTATTAAATAAACATTATTCTCAAATTCATTCTTGAATTAAATCAATGGCTTTCTAATATAATAATTATAATAGGTAATAAACAGCAGGGTTAAACCATATTCCATTGAGGTTTGTCATACCTATGAAAAAAGTTCTTAGTTTTGTAATTTATGGTTATTAACCATTCCAGTTATTTAACTTGTTTTTGAACTTTCTGTGTTTTTATAAATGTTTGTTGATTTGATACATTGTATATAAATGTTTAAATGTACCATGGAATTATTTAATTTCTATGCACAATTATATGCCTGGGTGATTAAGGGTTAAGATGAGAGCAAATATCTCTTGAATCCGGTCATGCACAAAAACATAAGTGATGTGCCTGTATTAAAGTCTATATGATGGTTCTTAAATTAAAGTATTTTCATGAATCATTATTTGTATCCTGCATTTTCTGCAAATTGGAGTACTTCTGAAGTCCTCTTAATTCAGAATGAATTTCATATATACTACTGGTGATATATACTGAGCCTTACAAAATGTACAATATACTAGGTCATCATTTATTTACTGTGGTATCATAGAAGCAAAAGTTTGCTGTCTGAAACATATCTTTAAATGCATTTTAAGCTGAAAGTGCACTGGATTGCTGATAATCTAAGTCTTATGGATTTATATTTTTAACAAGAATAAATATAATTTATTTATACTAAGCCCTCATAAGAAGAATATGGCTATACATCAGCCCAGGCTGTCATCTTGCCATATTCCTAACCAAGTTTCCCTTATAACCTGGCACATTTATTTTAATATTTTTTTTAACACTGTAACACCTGCTTTTACTACTAGTAGCACAGTACGTTATGACACTGATGATATATGGAATGAAATGGAGCATCAGTCAAATGCAATGGTAGGGGAAACCCAAGAACCCAGAGAGAACCTGCCACTGCCTTGCTTTGTCCATCACAAATCTCACATACAGTCGCTTGAGATTGACCCTAGGCTGTCTAGGTGTGAGGTAAGTGGTCTAACAACTCGGCCACGGTATGGTCTATTTTAATCATAAAGATGATGATGATGAAAAAAAACAACACCAATAATAATAATTAACAAATATTGATGAAAATGCTCAACATTTGATAAATATCATAAAGTCAGATGAAAAATTCAATGCCATTGCCAGGATTTGAACCATGAATATCCCACTCTCTAGCCAAATGCTCTTCCACTAAGCTAACATGGTAACATGCTGCCATAGCATTTGATTTCTCAACTGAATTGCATGTTTCCCTGTAAACCACAAAGTGATCTCAAATTATTTTGACATAGTAACCCTAATGATGACTTGCAAAGTTGTATGTACTTTATGTTCCAGGATTCATAGCATAATCAACTATTATGGACTGTTGTGATAATTTTAGTTGTTTTCTCATAGAAACCGTATGCAGGACCGGAGTTGGATAGGTAGAATCAGATTCATAGGTATTGTTTGTAAATCTATTTTGAATAATTGGCAATGGAGCAAAATTGGATGTTTGTGTACTTTTGTGTAACTGTATGTAAGCCAATTGCTTATGTTTTCAGATGTTTGACTGGTTTTACCATTATAATGTTTTTGATTTCAAACATTTTGTAAATTGCTTAGTGATGTTATGAGTTAACAAGGTTAATTTAGTTATTTACATAAAGAATCTGTAATTACAATTCATGAGATATCACTAATTTCTGAGCATCAATCTATGGTTGTCAAACACATATTTCTTTTCCCACTGAATTATTTTTCATATTTGGAGTTTTGTACTTAATGATTCTAAATTTTTTTATATTTCAGATTTGGCTTTGCAGGAGTTTCAGATAATAGCAACATTAAGTCACCATTGCCTTCTGCTGAAGACTGTGGGAATCTCACAGGTTTCTGTAATGCAAATCTACCTGAATATAAAGGTCAAGAATGTAATATCACAGAAATACCAAATGCAGAACATGATCACTTAGAACTGTCTGGTAAATGTAGTAATGAGGGAGAAATTTACAGCAGGGCTTTATATTTGATTAGTGATGATAAATGGCTACACAAGTGTAACATATGTGAGAAAAGGTTTTCTATTTTGAAAGACTTAAAAAACCATCAATTGATTCATGAAGATAAAAAGCCATACAAGTGTGCAACTTGTAATAAGAGTTTTACATTTCTTGCATTGTTCAAATTTCATAATTTGACTCATAAGGGTAGAAAACCACATAAATGTGAAGTATGTGATAAAAGCTTTGCTCGGCTGTCACATTTGATAAAACATAAGCTGGCTCATGACAGTAGAAAACTACACAAGTGTGAAGTATGTGATAAAGGCTTTATTTGGCTGTCACATTTGAAAAGACATAAGTTAACCCATGAGGGTGGTAAACCATATAAGTGTGAAACATGTGATAAGAGTTTTATTCAGATGTCACATTTGAAATCGCATAACTTTATTCATGAGGGTAGAAAACCACATAAGTGTGAAAAATGTGATAAGAGCTATATTCATATATCACACTTGAAAAGGCATAATTTTATTCATGAGAGCAGACAGCCACATAAGACAGAAACATATGATAAAAGTGTTACTGCATTTTCTAGTTTGAAAATCCATAATTTGATTGATGAAGGTAGAAAACCATACAAGTGTCAAATATGTGATAGGCAGTTTGCTCAGTTGTCAAATTTGAAAAGTCATAATTTGATTCATGAAGGTAGGAAACCATTTAAATGCAAAATATGTGATAAACGGTTTACTCAGTTGTCACATTTGAAAGGTCATAATTTGACTCATGAAGGCAGGAAACCACACAAGTGTAAAATATGTGATAAGAGTTTTACTTTTTTGTCAAACTTGAAAAGCCATAATTTGATTCATGAGGGTAGAAAACCACACAAATGTCAAATATGTGAGAAGAGCTTTACTCAGGTGTCACATTTGAAAAGGCATAATTTGATTCATGAGGGTAAAAAACCACACAAATGTGAAACGTGTGATAAGAGCTTTACCCTGCTGTCTCATTTAAAAAGACATAAATTGACTCATGAGGGTAGAAAACCACACAAATGTGAAAAATGTGGCAAGAGCTTTCCTCGTGTGTCATCTTTGAAAATGCATAATTTTATTCATGAAGGTAGAAAACCACACAAGTGTGAAATATGCAATAAACAGTTTACTCAGCTGTCACATTTGAAAAGTCATAATTTGATTCATGAAGGCAGGAAACCATACAAGTGTAAAATATGCGATAAGAGTTTTACTTTTATGTCAAATTTAAAAAACCACAATTTGACTCATGGGGGTAGAAAACTACATAAGTGTGGAAAATGTGATAAGCACTTTACTCAGTTATCACATTTGAAAAGTCATAATTTGACTCATGAAGATAAGAAACCACACAAGTGTGAAATATGTGATAAGAGTTTTATTTATTTGTCACATTTAAAAATTCATAATTTGATTCATGAGGGTAGAAAACCATACAAGTGTGAAATATGTGATAAGAGCTTTACTCAGTTATCACATTTGAAAAGACATAATTTGTCTCATGAGGGTATAAAACCGCATAAGTGTGAAATATGTGATAAAAGCTTTACTCAGCTGTCACATTTGAAAACACACAATTTTATTCATGAGAGTAGGAATCCACACACGTGAAATATGTAATAAGAGCTTTACACAGCTGCCATTTTTTTAAACATATATGTTTGCTTATGATGGTAGAAAACCACACAAGCGTGAAATATGTGAGAAGCTCTTTACTCATCTGTCACATTTGCAAAGTAATTATTTGGTCACAAAGGTAGGAAGCTTCACAAGTTTAAAATGCATGATAAAGGTTTTTTTTTTTTTTTTTCTCCTCTCAAGTATAAAATACCCCATTATCTGACTAATGAAAATAAAAAAAAAACATGCTAGTGACAAATATGTGATTAACTCTTTACTCTGTAGTCACTTTTGAGAAGACATAACGTGAGTGTGAAATATGTGATAAGCGCTGCACTCATTTGTCACATTTCAAAATTAAGTATTTGAATCATGAAGTATAAAGCCACACAGGTTAAAAACATGCAATAATTGTTTTCTGTCAAACTTAAAACACCACTATCTAATGAGAGTAGAAATCCATGCTAGTACAAAATATGTTGGTAACACTTTACTCTATGACTCCTGAGGGTAAAAAGTATCATAGGCTAAGTAATTTTTTCTCAAACTTGACACAGTAGGACAGAAAACCACACAAGTGTAAAACTTGTGATAAGGGGTGTATTGATTGTAAATGCATACCTTTATGCATGATCATGAACAAGCTATACAAGTGTGAAACATATGATAACAGGCTTACTCATTTTGATATTTGCATGGATGAATGAATGTATTTGTATCTCTTTCTTACATATTATTTATATGATAATTATAGTTATTTCTGCATCTGCATCTGTTTGTTATACTTGAAAAGCTTAATTTGTTTCATAAGGGTAAGAAATGAATTAAAAGAATTTAAATTGCAGTGAATTTTGAGACTGTATAAATTATTTGATTCATTAGGGTATTTAGCTACAAAGGTATAGAATGTATGATAAGAGGTTTACGCAGTTGTTACTTTTGAAAACACATAATTTAACTAATGGGCATACAAGAAAACCATATAAGTATCAAAATACATGAACACAGGTTTAGAGATTTATGAAATTAAAAGCACAAAATTTGATTCATAACGATAACAGACAAGTGTGAGAGATGTAATAATAGTATTACAAATGCAAAACTTGTGACCATAGCTTTACTCAGTTATTATATTTGAAAAGTCACAGTCTAGCTTAAAGCCTATAAGACAAAAAAAGTATGATGAATATGAAACGTAGGGTCAGACTGAAAAATTCAACGCCATAGCCATTTGAACCAAGGATCTCCTGGTCTCTGTAAAGGCAGTCTAACCACTTAGCTACCATGGTAGTATGTTGATATCATGCTAAATTCCCCAGCTGACTCCGCATTTTCGCTGTCAATGACAAGGAGCCTCAAATTATTTTTAGATTATACACCCCAATGGTGACTTACAATGTTAAAACGTGCTTTATTTCCCTTGCCAAATAAATAGATCACAAAATTATAAAATCTGTGTCTAAAAGTTCTGTTCTCACTCCTTGTACAACTCCCCAACAGTTTTTCACTTACTTGTTCTGAATGAAAATCATATTTTGGTATTAACACATTCTTCTCCATTGTTTTTCACAATATTTTATGAGTAATATTTACTCCACATTGTAATGTTTGTGTCCTTGTCTCTTTGGTTCTCAGCAAACAAATAACGTTGGTGGTCTGAATATGCTGTGGCATATATAAGGGTTTGTAGTCCATCTTGGTGTTAGTTTGCAGCAGCTAATGGTAAGCATCAAGAAACAATGGAGAAAATGGTAGAACTGGATGCATGCCTGCCTCTTTCTTGCTTTGTTGTGAATATTTTTGCTGGTTTGGCTGTAGTTTAACAAGCATTAAGATGGGGAGCCAAGCTTCTATTGCTGCAAGTCACCTGTTCTTTTTTTTTTTTTTTTTTGAGCGTGGGATTCCAAAGAATCAGTCACTGAGGACAAGGTTAGTACCACAACTTACCAACAAAATCTGAAGGTAACATCTTCAAATCAATGTAATCTTTGAAGTTTATATATTTTCCTTTAACACTAATCATTCCATACCTATCAAAATTTTAAACATTAATATATTCCCATAAATGTCATATAACATACTATGGTCCCATGTAAGGTGCTATTATGAAGTGAATTCCTTCAAGTGTTACTCAGGCCATGTCAATATTATATTACTGAGCAAGCATGTATCATGTGAGGGGGGGAAGGAAAGTAAGAAATGGAATTAGATAAATTAGAGAATCTATGGGACAATACATATCTTGAAACCTGTCAACCTTAATAAAATAGTGGATTTTATAGCAAAATCATATTTAGATATTTTCTAGTTTTCCATATAAGGGAAGCTTTGGGCCATTTTTGTTGTTACACAGAAGCTGACAAAAGGAAATGGTGACCTATGGTTTTGAAATTTAGCCCTAGGTTAGGCTACGTTAATATGCATATATAAACAGACTTCAAAAACAGATCTCATTGATCATTCTTGGTTGAAATTTCTTTTGTGGATGCACATTCGTAACTTTCAATGGAATCCTTTGCTGATATTTCACAATTATTGTGCTATAAAATAAACACTTTCAAAAAGCTGAGGGGCAATGCGTTTTGTGGTGCATGTAGTCACAACTCTTTTGTAACTTTTAATTTAGGTATTTCCATTGAATATGTCTATCATATAACTCTTTGTTGGCTATAGCTCTCTCTCCATATAAAGATAAGTTCCAAAAGTTGTGGTCTGTCTCTGATTAGCTTATGAGAGAAAGATGTAAATCACCCCTAATGAAGAATTATAGAAATCTTTGCTATAATCTTGAAGACGCTACCTATGTGATGTCATTGCAGTGTAACAAACTACAGTCTATTTGAAAGAGATACAGGTTTGTGAAATTCATAGCATGCCAAAGGAATCTTAATAAATAAATGGGAAGGAAAATACCTTAATTCAGTCTTTCTAACACATTAAAACCCAAGCCTTAATATAGCTAGGGTTAAGCAAAATGTTCATGGGGCTTGGGCATGTAATAACCCATTTAATTCAATTGCATGAATGTAACTTTGTGTTGAGGTATGCCACAAAGGTATTGCTTAGTGGACTGATTTATGCTGTCAACGGTCCTCGCTTGGATCAACTATTAGTAAATTTAGGAGAGTTGGTAATATTGTCTGCTTTCGGGTCACTTGTGCCATTTTCCTTCTTCATTATGTTATATATAGTATTCTTTAATGTTAAAATGCAAAATTTTCCTGAACTTCTGTGAACTGAAGCTAAAATTCAGAGTGCAATAAAACGAAAATTCCAATTCTAACCGAGATTTTTGAGCTTTCAATATTTGGAGTAAAAGCTACTTTAGGCAGATTTATTCACTCATATTTGATACTTATAAATTTAAAATAAAATAGTCATACCAAAGTTATGACTACTTTATTATTTGCTTATAAACCCTTAAAAACCACTTTTAGATTGTACCAAGCCTCTTTAGCAGATTTCAATGATGTTCTTTAAATAATAGTTTAAAATATGTGTAAAAAGCCTGGGTTTCTTGGCTTTTCAACTAAAGAAATACCTGGGCTCCAACGCGTTACAGCCTAACTGGAATCACAAACAGCACTTTACTTATTTGCTAGTATTTCATTTATTACACTCTTATGTGATGTGTACATACATAGGTGTACTAAATTCAAATTGCAGCTGATTTCTAATAAGTAATATTAGCCAAAAACAAATTATAAGTCAACATACCTTTATTTTGAAAAAAAGTTTATATTACCTAGGAGGAGGGGGTCGCGGCACTCCTACAGGTAGCACTTTTATAACAGTGTTACTTCAATTGAATTAAAACTGATAACTCTGTTCTCTACCCTTTTGTTTCAAACAGTATTGTTTTTAAACATTTACTGAACAAGCAAGCATGACAGATGCCATGTGTGCTTTCAATCAAATTATCAGAATACATGGAACCTTTGTTTGTCAGAAGTATGATGAACCTACTGATTATACAACAAGGCAGTTGGGCCATCACACAATAGATACATTTTGAAAAATGACCAAAACTGGTTTTACACAATGACAGAATAACCTCTATTGCTTTAATTATTTTGATTTCTCAAATGTAAAATAATCCATTCAATTATATTACAGCAAAAGTCAATAACCAGAGATGCAAATTATTTAGATCCATCACATACGACAGCAGTATTCGAGACAATAGTACTAGCGAGTTGTTTTGTTTTTTTTTTAAATATTGTGCATGGGCATCTTTTAGCAAAAGCTACCAATTGGTTGATTTCAAATGATTCTATTAATCATTAAACTCTCATCATCCTCATTTCTAGGGGTGTACATCTTGTTTCGATTCAGTTTTAAAGGCATTTAAAGACAATGGAATTGGTGAAAGAATGTTATTAAATGAAGAATATCTGATCCGATACCTCAACAGAAAAGGTCAGAAATATACTGGATTCAATGTAAAACTATGTTAAGGTCTAAATTTTTGCTAATATAATATTTGTACACTCTTAAGGTTTCCTGCATGTACATAATTCAATGAAATAAATGGTTGTGAAAATGGAAGAAAATATGATATATGATTTCCTACCTTATCAAATTTGCTACTTTAGTAAGGGATTAAATTATTTTCAAGAAACTAAAATAAAAAAACAAGTGGTAATTTGCTGTGGGAAAAATATATTGAAGTCCTTATGTTACATTTTAAGAATTTAAAAAACTTAAAACTATAAATTTTGGTAATAATAAAATTGTTTACTTTTACAATTTGTAGAGAATAAACTGAATTTGTCTCATTAAAGCAGGCTTGGTATGATCCCAGGCAACTGTATGTGGGACTTTTGGTGAACCAAAACCACACAGAGACAGGTATTCTCGGATTTTCTGATTTCTTCTCCCATCTTCCATCTGTGCTCCGTCTTCATTCCGTGTATCATCATTTTCATCGGCTGTGGTGCCTTTGCAATAGAAGCAAGCGTTAAAAACTGAATTTCTTATATTACCTGTAAAAGTTTTGGCTGCCTGTTGAGCACCAGAAACCAACCATTTTGTCATTAGACAGCCATCTACGTACTTTAATAAATTTCATTATTTTTTATTTGTAAGCCTTCCTTAAAATATATATTTCCCTTGAGTTTGTTCTCTTGTTTGCTTCCACATTCTCTGCTTTCCTTATGTGTCTCTGTTCTGATTTTTTTAAATCCATTCTCACATTTCACCTTATTTATTATATTTTTGGCCTTTTCTTTTACCTCATACATTTGCTTTGTGCACTTAATTTTATCATCTTTCCTTTCCTCCGCATTCTTTTATTTTTATTTCAGTTTCATGTGGAATCACTTGCCTTTGTTCTAACTCTTTCACATCCTCCCTTCTCTTCTATCAATGGTTTACTACCGTTTACTCAGCCTAGTAATATCTGGTGTCATACCTGTTTCCTCCCAAGTATTCAGTTTTACACACATTATGGCGCCTTGTTCTCTAACTACGCACAGTTACCTGCCTCTACATCCTTCCACTTTTGTGTATCATCCCCCATTCTTCTTTCTTTCCAGGCAGCAAAATTATTGAAAGCTATGCAATCCAATTGCAAAGCCCAAGAACTTGAATTTCTTGTGTGGTGTTATCACTACCAGCGCCTTCGATGGTGTGTCCAATGAGGAGCTTCAAGAAGATCCAACGGATAAGGTGTATCTTCTGTTTATATGGTTCAGCGGAAGGAGAATGAGTTTATGTCTACCCGTACCCTGTTATTTACCTTTGATCAGGTGGATCTTTCCCAAAGGCAGGGTAAGAAGCCATCGAGGTTAGACCCCTATATACCCAACCCATTCAGATGTTACAAGTGTCAGCGGTTTGCGCATACCAGTGCCTTTTGTACGGGTCATTCTACATGTGCTTTCTGTGGAGATACATCGTACCATGGAAGTAGTACTACCTCTCCATCTTCTGTATATTGCTTTGGGAAACATCCATTTAGTTCCCGCAATTGTCCCTGTTTCACAGAGGAGAGCGCGATCCAGGAGATAGGGATGAATGAGAGAGAGAGAGTATCCTCCGAAGCCCGTGGGCTCCTGCGCCTCCGCCAACCCTCTGTCCCGCGCTCTGGTACCTATAGTTCGGTTGCAACTAAATCGGTACCGAGCCGGGAAATCGCGACTCAAACCTGCTACTTTTGTAGAGAAGATTATCTTTGCCAGTCCAATAACAAAGCCCACAACATCTAGATCGGCTATTGCACCTACGAAATCTGCCATCGTAAAGAGCTATACGACAGCAGCTCCAGCCAAACCGTAAACCTTGGGTAATAATACTGCTACAGTATTTTCTGTATCATCGAAGACTTTTAAGACAAGGTATGTGCGAATCGACTGCTTAAAACATGATGCAAAGTCATCTCCCAAAATATCTACGGGAAAGAAAAGTCCAGATTCTCCTCTGAGGACTCCTCTGAGAGGAGTGCCGATCGGCGACAACCAACTTCGCCGATCAGCACATCTAATCGCTTTGAGGTTCTCGAACTGAAATGCTATATTGGAAAGGACTCCTCCCACCTGGAAGAGATGGACCAGGAGGATTCTGCCCTCACTGCAAAACGGCCAGTAAGTTTTCGGCAGGATCGTGAACCTGAAAATAGGTTTTAGGCTGACGGCCAAGAAAAATAAACTAAACGACCAGCAAGCTGAATATGCCGAAATGCCTTTTAATTTATAACTTATCCCATACCATTGCCTATGGATATCCTACAGTGCAACATACGTACCCTTGGATCCCATCGACCAGACCTTGAATTGTTGCTCCACCTGTATCAGCCTTTGGTAATATGCTTGCAAGAGACCAAGCCCCGACCAGAAGAGAGCCTTACGTTAAAGCAGTACTCTTCTATCCGGTGTGATTTATCGCCGGCAAATGGTGTTCCTGCACATGAAGGCACCAGATTCTTATCAGAGATGATATCTTCACTGAAATCGTACCCTTGTATTCTCACATACAGTCCATCGCTCTATGGATTATATTATCCTCCTTTAGCTTCACTATTTCCATTATATAAATGCCTCCATATGATCACCTCTCGCGCACTGCTTTTGAGGACCTCGTCTCCCAGCTACCAACACCTCTTCTGTTAGTAGGGGATATGCATGCCCACCACCCACTTTGGAACTCCCTCCGGGCTCGTGCAAGAGGTCAAGTGATTGCTGATACCTTCGATAATATAAATCTATCTTTTCTGAACATCGGAAAGCATGCATTTCTTTCTGATACCTTCAATAATGTTTCTCACCTGGATATAGCAGTATAGCCAACTGGAATCTTTATTCCCATTTGACTGTTTTCACTGTGACGAGCACGACTCGGCGGATCGTTTAATCCAAACCTCACGAGACAATTAGTTGCGCTTCTGAGCTTTCTATTCCACTGTCGATTAGACATCCCTGTCGATTTCCAGTCCCTTGGTGGACAGTTGCATGTCGGAATGCCCTTCGTGCTCGCAGACGTGCTCTCTGGGTTTTCCAGCGACGCCTTACTCTCGAAAATCTTATACAATATAAAACGCTGCGTGCTCAGTCTCAAAAAATTATTAAGGATTGCAAGAAGGCATCATAGAGCATCATTTACTCGACATACCCATTCCTGTGTTACATGAGATAAGTTAAGGCTTGTAGCCGGAAGAGCGACATATGCCGATGGCCGGTCTTAAGACATATGCAGGCTCTGTGGTTAATTCGTTTGACTTGGCTAACACACCTGCCAGTGTTTTCGCTCAAGTGTCTAGCTGAGAGAACTTTTCCCCTGAGTTTCTTCCCATTAAGGTTCAGGTGGAATCTCAAGGGTTTACCTTACGATTTGGAAACCTTGAAGGCTACAATCGCCTTTCCACCATAGTGGAGCTAGACCATGCCCTTTCATCTTGGCGAAATTCTGCACCAGGTCCAGATGGAATCCATGACAAAATGTTACAACATCTCTCTGCTGAGGGTATTGATTTCGTCCTCGAGGTTTATAATCGGGTCTGGGTGAATGCCACTTTTCCAACTTAGTGGCGGGAGGCCACCATCATACCTGTTTTGAAACCTGGAAAGGACCATCCTATTTCCCTCACCAATTGCGTCTGCAAGGTGATGGAACGCATGATCAGTGGACGGTTGGTATGGTGACTGGAATCCCACAACCTTCTGACAAACACCCAGTGTGGCTTTCAAAGGCGTCGTTGTGTGTCGGTCGACGCAGATAATGAACGGCTTTCTTCAGAATTGTCAGTTAATTGGGATATTTTTTTACCTCGAGAAGGCTTATGATACATGTTAGTTGGCAGGAATTTAACTGTCCCTCTACAACTGGAATATATGTGGATGCTTACCGTTGTTCATTGAGGTGTTTATAAGGGACCGCGTTTTCGGAGTAAGGGTCAGCTCAGCTTTTTCTACCCATTTTATTCAGTAGAACGGTGTGCCGCAGGGCTTGGTATTAAGCGTAACTGTTTGCTATAGCGATTAATTTCACATCGCAATGTGTTCCCCCAGATGTCTCTTCCTGTTCATTCGTGGACGATTTTGTCATATTCTGCATTTCACAGCGTATACCGATTTGGAACGCTGTCACCAGCGGTGTTTTAACAACCCTATGAATGGAGCTCAAAATACAGCTTTCGTTTCTCACCTGAGAAGATAGTCTGCGTTAACTTCTGACACTGTAGTTGGCGAAGGGCACCTGTTCTTCAACTCGGGCGAGACTTACTTCTCTTCGCAGATGAGGTGAGATTCCTAGCACAACTGAAAGCCGGAAGCAAACATTTTCTGAATATTTTGTGGGTACTAAATGTCACATGTTGGGGAGCTGATTGGACAGTGTTGCTGCGTCTTTATCCTGCGCTGATCCAATCAAAGTTAGACTACGGATGCATTATTTATTCTACAACATGTCCAACTGTACTAAGAAGGCTCGACGCTGTCCATAATCAGGGCATCCGTGTAGGCGTTGAAGCTTTCCCGACTAGCTTAATTATGAGCTTGTACGCAGAATCTGCCGAACCCCCTCTGCTTGATGTTCTTCTATCTAACTATGGCTGTAGCCTCAAGTGACTATCTGCGCATCCTTCATTTACTCTCTTTTTTGATACTGCATTGGGCGACCGCTACTGAAACCTTTTACGTAGTACAACGCCTGCAGGATTTCGCCTCCGGAAGCGGCTTCGAACGCACGATCTTGAAATACCTCGCATGTTTCCAAAAGGGGAGAGGGTGCCCCCAACTTGATTACATGTTCCTCCCACGTAGATCTCGGGATGACGGCTCACTCGAAATCTTCTAGACCTATGTCTAGTATTAGTTCTTATTTTTTAGAATTTTTATCAAAATACAGCGGCCGTATATACATATTGTATATTCCGATGGCAGTAAGTTCACCTTTGGCGTTGGATGTGCCTTTGACACTGGTACCGAAGAATTTACTTTCAGTTTGCCAAGTAGCACGCTAGTTTATACTCCAGAACTGTATTCTATTTACCGAGCCCTTTTGTAAATTCGCAGTCGAAACTTGGGTGATAGCCTTATTCTGAGTGATTCCTTTAGTGCACTTCAGAGTCGTCGTGAGGTGTACAATTACCATCATCTATCGCAGCGCATTCAGGACACCTTTCACATTTTGCATGCTTTGGGTGAAAATATGGAGTGCGCTTGGGTTCCTGGACGCGTTGGCTTGTCTGGGAATGAACTGATGGATTTGGGCGGCAAAGAAGTCATCGTTTGCGCTCAGTGTTACAAAAGGTTTTTTCACGGCTGAAGATTTTAGAATTAATGTACGAAGAGCGGTTATATTGTGCTGGCATGGAGAGTGATCCGCTCGAACCCCGATACCGTGACGCAGCACCTCATTTCAGGTAGGAAGAAGGACGGCAACCAAAAACATCCTGCAAGGATGAGAGAAAGCTGTGCATCAATAGCATCCATTTCCAAAGGGGTAACACCGATCGCGGAAGGTATAACGACGACCGTAGGCGGACCTATAACCGCAATTACGGAACCAAATTCATAATTTTGCCCTCGAGAGCAACACTTTGCGTGACTGCAAAACCACTTAAAACGAGGAGGAGGGGCAACAGCAGCTAATGTTGTGCCGGAGTTAAACTGCTAAAGGATTTCGATGAGATCCTACCAGATTGGCAACAAAACTATAGGGAATATGTCTATCTTCGGGTCAGAATATAAGAATGTAAATTCAGGAGCCATAAAACTATGCAATCTTTTTTTTTTTCTAGAGAAGAGCGCTAACTTAGTAGAAAACCCAAGCACAGAGACACCCAAAATTGTAATCCGAGTATACGGGAATTCAACCCAGGCATTGTTGAACAGCGGAGAAAATTCAACCGTTTGTCAGAAAGTTATTACCAGAAAATACTGGCACAGGGATTCCAGTTAGAGTTTACTAGTCACTAATGTCTTTTGTACATTGGCAATAGGGAAGCAGCGGCAACACGCAAAGTTTAAGCTAAATTTATAAGGGCAATGTAGAGAGGTGGTAGGATTAATTGTACCGAAATGAAATATAGATTTTCTCATTGGTGCAGATCTGCTTTACAAACTGGCCGCAAGAATCAATTTTTAACATTACGTTCTGGATATACCGTGAGAAAGGTATTTGATCCTCTTACATTTTGTATAGGAAGCAGTAGAATCAGCTGACACCCGCTCACCCGAGAAGGAGACAAACGGAGAATATTTCTTTGTAGAATTGGTCCAAATAGGTTCTTATAAACTAAATGTTATGTATAAGGATAATGAATGTAATGACTCTAGAATTCCGAAATCGATCGTAAAAAGATAAAATAAATGAAACAAGACATAAGAATGGAAACATCAAAATCAAAGACGAAAGGGATTAATACTATCGTCCCAAGAGGGGGACAAGGATAAAAAAAAGACCGCCTGCGAAGAAACCATTTGTCCTAACGAGGGAAGGGCGTGTCACGGCCTGAACGATTTGCGGGCAAAAGCGGAAGGGACTGTATACTTGCGAGACACAGAGAAAGAAGAATAATCGAAGTTCTAGTGAATAATCAGAAAGTGTTTTCCGAAAGACCAGGAGAATGCCAAATATTTACGCATAGTTTTACAGTATGAAACCTACAGCCCTTTCCCCCCAGGGGCTTCTACGGTAGGTGTGGGTTAGGTACAACCGGGGTCCCGTGCCAGCCTTGACTCCCTCTGTGGGCAACCTCAGGATGGTGAGGGTCAGTAGGTTAAAATGCCCACCCACGTGTAGGCCGTGCGTGGAGACCCGTGTTGGTGGAAAGGAATATCCTGGTTGGTTGAGGGTCGCGCATCTGATCCTGGGCTTCTGTTTCTTCAGTAACTGAGGAGGGTACATAACCTAATACACCGCTTTGCTTTCTGCATGGACTAAATGGGAGGCTAGGGACTAACCCACCCCTAGTCAATCGGCCAGCAGTAGGTATTATACTGAGCTCCAGGGCGAGTGGGACGGCGAGCCTAGCATATCCCCTTTGTAGACCTTTCAACCTAATAGGGGACCTTTTGTTGGGCTCTGTGGTGGATGGTTACCACTGGGGGATGACTTTGTACCATTTTTTTATGGGAAAAACAAAACCAAATGTTAATGTTCAAGTAAAAAAAGCAGCTGAGTCATGTGTACCTCGCTACTTAGTTGTCCTAGAACGGAGGAAGGGAGAAACTTCACGTGTGTCAGCCCTTTTGCCATCCAATTATGTTAGGCAGTTACCAGGTCAAGGTTGAAACATATATAAGATCATGAACTCCTCGCGCGGAGTTGTCAACACCCGCACTTTGGACGGGTTGAGAAAAGAGGAGATTCAGGAGAATCTGGCCGACCAAGGCGTAACCTCTGTGTACAGAGTCCAACGTAAAGAAAGTGGTGAATTCGTGCCTACCCGTACCCTGTTCTTTACACTTGATCGGGTAGATCTCCCGCAAAGGATAAGCGCAGGGTACGAAGCCATCGAGGTTAGGCCCTACATTCCCAACCCACTCAGATCCCACAAGTGCATTCTGTACTGGTCTGTGGAGACGCTACGCACGATGGAGCGTGTACTTCCCTTCCATCGTACGCTAACTGTAGTGGCGAACATCCATCTAGTTTCCGCGATATCCCCGTTATGAAGAGCAGAGAGCGATCCAGGAGATCCGGGTGAAAGAGGTGTCCTTGTCCGGATGCTCCTGCACACCCGTCAACACTCTGTCCCGCGCTCTGGTACGTACAGCTCAGTTGTAGCTAAATGTGAACCGAGACGAGAGATCGCAACTCAAACTGACTGGCGATATTGACGGGGCCACACTTGCTGAAAAGATTATGATAGCCAGACCGCATCCAAAATCCTCGACTTCTACCACTGCTACGGCATCAACATCTGCCAAATGCGCCAATTGAAGGAGTGGTACAGAGAACGTGTCAATCAAGCCTTCAACCTCGGCTACCAAGACCGGCTTATGCGCCACCTGTTCTACGCCAGCAAAGACATTTAAGGCCAATTAAGTCAGAACCGACTTCTTAAAAGACCATGTAAAGTCTGCTCCTAAATCATCGAAGGGAAGGAAAAGTCAACAGGCATCTCCAAAAGGATCCTCTTCGGGAGATCTTCTGGTGGGAGTATAGATCGACGACGAACACCTCTGTCGATCAGCATTCTCAAATGGGATCAAGGTTCTCTAACCGACATTTTTTATTGGAAAGGGGTCCTCTCCCGTGGAGGAGATGGAACAGGAGGACTCTGTCCCCACTGCTAGACGGACATTGCGGAAACGGCAAGATTGTGCTCTTGAAGACGTACAAGTCCAATCCCGTAAAAGAACAAATTGAACCGATCAATTTGCAAAACGTCTTTCGATTTAAACCGTATTCCATAATATAGACAGTGGCTATCCTAAAGTGGAACATACGCGGAACAACACTACGTCAACCAGAGCTAGAGCTGTTGCTCATCCGGTATCGACCGTTGGTCGCCTGTTTACAACAGACCAAACTCCATTTCCATGACATCGTCATATTCAGGAATTACTCTGCTGTACAGAGTGATTTATCACCGGCAGAGGGTGTTACTGCCCATGGGGGTACTATGCTGCTCACCAGAATTTATCTCTATGCTGAATCCGTTCCCTTAGAGTCTTGCATCCAGTCTGTTGCTGTCAGCATTACACCGGCACCTACCAACTTCATAATTTGTATTATCTATCTGCCTCAATTTGCTGACCTCTCGCGCATCAATTTAGACGACCAATTTTCCCAGCTACTAACGCCATTTCTGTTGATGGGGGACATGAATGCCCAACACCCGCTTTGAAGGTCCCCTCGAGCTTAAGCGAGAGGTCATTTAAATGCCAATTTCTTGGACAGTCGTAATCTCTTTTCTCTCTCTCTCTCTCTCTCTCTCTCTCTCTCTCTCTCTCTCTCTCTCTCCTGATAATCTGAGAGCCAATATTTCTCTGTGTCGCCTTCAATAGTTTTTAACACCTCGACATACTTGTTTGTTCTCCGCAGTTAGCAGTTTCCTTACAATGGACTGTGTTCTCTAATCTATACCCTAGTAATCACTTTCCAGTTCTTCTAAGTCTCCTAGAACACGACGTATGTTCCACGCGCTTACCTAGATGGCGCTTAGACCGAGCTAACAGCATTTGTCTGTTTTTAATCGCTGCGAGCACAACTCAGGGGACGTTTTAGTCGAACACCTCCCAACCACCATTCTTTCTGCTGCTAATCAGTCTAGTCCGCGGTCAAATGACAGCCTCGTCGATTTCCTGTTCCCTGGTGGACACCTGAATGTTGGGAAGCCATTAGTGCTCGCAGACCTGCTTAGCAGATCTTCGAGTATCGCCCTACGCTGGATAGTCTAATTCACTATAAGAAGTTGCGTGGCCAATCTAGGTGAGATATTAAGGATAACAAAAAGCAATAATGGAGCCAGTTTGTTAGCTTCTTTAATAGGTGTACCCCTTCCTCCGTTGTATGGGATAAATTGAGGCGTGTTGCCGGTAAATCGACCAATCTGCCAAAAGCTGGTCTCCGCACACCTCATGGAGTGGTTTTGGACGTGGCGAACACCTTAGGCAGTAATTTCGCTCAGGTATCTAGCTCAGACAACTATTCCCCTTTGTTTCTTGATTATTAGTCACAGGTGGAATCTCAAGTGTTCTCCTTTCGCTCCGGAAACCTTGAAGATTGCAATTGTCTTTTTAGCATAACAGAACTAGAACACGCGCTTTTATCTTCGTGGAACTCTGCAGTTGGTCAATATGGCATACACGTCCAAATGTTGCAACATCTCTCTTCTGACGGTAAGGCTTTCCTACTCAAGGTGTATAACCGAATCTGGGTTGACGCCACTTTTCCAGCACGGTGGCCCGAGGCCTCGTCTTGCCCATTTTGAAACCCGAAAAGGACCGTCATTTTCCTTCTAGCTACCGTCCCAATTTCCTCAACAGTTGCGTTTGCAAGTTGATGGAACGTATGATTAATGGGCGGTTGATTTGGTGGTTGGAATCCGACAAATTACTGACTACCTTCCAGTGCGGTTTTCGACGACGTCGTTCAGCGGCTGACAACCTTGTATCGCTTTCGACGCACATAACTGAGGGGTTTCTTAGAAACTGCCAAACCATAGCGATATTTTTTGACCTCGAGAAAACCTACGATACCTGTTGGCGGGGAGGGATATTACGTTCCCTCCCCGACTGGAATGTACGAGGCCGCCTAACGCCCTTCGGTCAAGAGTTAATGAGAGAATATGTTATCCAAGGACGGGTCGGCTCGGAGTTTTCCAATCATTTCATGCAAGAGAATGGAGTGCCGAGGGATCGGTTATAAGCGTGACGCTGTTATTAACCCTATATCGGAATGTATTACCCCAGGTTTTTCGTCCAGTTTATTAGTGGATGACTCCGCCATCTACTGTCCTCAGCGCACACCGTTTTTAGAACGCTGTCTTCAGCGGTGTCTGACAATCTGTATGACTGGAGCACGGAAAACGACTTTCGTTTCTCACCTGAGAAGACAGTCTGCGTTAACTTCTGAAACTCAGGTGGCGATATCCGCCGTCTCTCCGACTTCCTTTTGCAGATGAGGCGCGATTCCTTCGTTTGGTTTTCGATAAAATTTTCCTGGTCATCACATATAGTACAGTTTAAAGCGCGATGTGGCCGATCTCTCAATATTTTACGGATTAAGTGGGAAACCTCGGGGAGCGTCTCGGACAGTGCTGCTGCGTCTTTATCGTGCACTGCTCCGATCCAAATATATGCACTATGGATGCATCGTTTATTCTTCAGCACATCCATCTCTGCTCAGAGACTAAATGATGTCCATAATCAGGGCATCCATGTGGCTGTTGGGGCTTTTCCGACCAGCCCCGCCGAATCTGCAGAACCTCCTTTGCGATGTCGGCGGGATGTCCTGTTAGCAAATTATGGCTGTATCCTTCAGAGCATGACTTCGCATTCAATGTTTTCTCTTCTTTTTAGTACCGAATTGGGCGAACGCTTTCACCACCGCCCACTTAGTCCAAGGCCTACAGTTTTCAGTTCCGCGAGATTCTCCGGAAACACGATATTGCAATGCCTCACATGTTTCCCACTGGAGATAGGGAGTACCTACCTTGGTTGCGTGCACCCATGTTGACCTCGGGATGGCTGCGTATGGGAAATTTGCTACACCTGTGGCTAATTTTTTTTTTTTTTTTTTTATCAAAATACAGTGGCCGCATTTGTAAATATGCCGATGGAAGTAGGCAACGATGGTGTTGGGTGTGTTTTTGTACTGGAACCGAAAGCTATATGTTCGCCTTGCCTAGTGGCACATCCACTTATTCTGCAGAGCTCTATGCCTTACTCTGAGCCCTTCTCTATATTCGCTGTCGTAATCTGGGTGACTGCCTTCTACTGAGTGATTCTCTCAGTTCCCTTCAGATCCTCCGAGAGCTGTACAACTACCATCCCTTCGTACGGCGTATTCAGGATACGCTCCAGATTTTGCACGCATTTGGCGTAAATGTGAACTGCCCTTGGATACTTGGACTCGTTGGCTTTCCGAGGAACGAACTAGCAGATTTGGCGGCAAAGGCTACGGCCGCAGAACACAGTATTACCATACAGTGCGTAACATTTGCAGATTTTAGACCTATGCGGAGCGCGGTACTTTCGTACTGGCATGCCGAACTCATTATCACGTTTATATCAAGCAGGCGGGGTCATAGCCTACTAAATTGATTTTATATTAATTCTAAACTTTCTCCAATTTTTAGCCAGTACATGGATTGACCCTAGCGTTTTGAAGATTTGTGCATCATTTTCGTCTTCCGGATAACTGATTGCATTCATTTTATTTTATTCTGTGTTTATTTAGCTTTATATAAAGGTCCGATGAGCACATTAGTATGCTTTGTGGGGTTTAAGTTAGTTGTTTTTTGTGCTCGTGAACAAGAGTGTTTATAAATGTAATGGTGATTAAGAATAAGAGGCGCTCAGCTAAATGAAACTTCAAATTAAGGAAGATGACTGGAAGGACGGAACAGAACACACGCAACAGAGTAAACTTTGGAGTTAGTTCCTCCATTGCGCAATAAAAAAATAAGGTTATCTCTCTTAGTATTCATTTCAACTATATTTTCTTTCCTATGTTATTTTCACCAAGTACCGAATAAGTTTACAGGGTTCCACTCCCGATGTGTGAACCACTGTAAATTGTTATATCAATCACATACGTAGCGGTAACTCGTATATCGTACTTCTTCAGATATGTTTTTCAATTATAATGCACAATTTTTTTTGTTACATTTGTGTCAGTTTGTTTCTCAAACGTAAGGGAGGCATGATGGGAAACTTACTATCTGTGTGTTGCCAACATTCCTAATTTAAATATAGCGGAAGAGCGTAACTCATAGATAGAGAGAGATTAGATAGGAAATGCTCTAGCCTCATACATTGTGTTTGGTGAAGCATGCTTTTTGTCAAGCCATCATATATCACTTTTAAGATGAGTATGCCTTTGTGGGTTAAATGTGCATCCAAAAATAAGATTTTTTGGCGTTAAGTGTTCATTTAAGCAGTAAATTTAGAGTGTATTTTTAAACCAGTATAATGGTCAATAATTATGTGGTGTTTAGTTATAGATTTTTGAATAGCAGAAGCAAAAAAGAGGAAACATAAATGTGTTTCAATACATAGCTTAGTGTTATTTAAGTGATTTTTGCGGTGGTATACCAAGTGAAATATTTCAGTACAGAGGTTAGTGTGCCTATTTAGATGATTTTTCAGTGGTGAAATATGTTATACATTATCAACAGAATGATTCTGTATTGTTTGTTACATTTTAAATTTCCAACAGACCGTTAGAAACTTGGATAAAGACAATTTGCAGACAAAACTGGCAACATATGCAATGGTAATTAATGTAATATTGCTCGACCAAAATTCTTGATTATTATTACACATTCTACTAACAGCTTTAAACTGTGCTATAGTTTATGGTACAGCCTTTTGTTACATTAACAGTAGTTTTAGACCAAGAAATTAAGTTACGACCTTGCTGCTATGTTTACTGAAATAATACCAATTTAACAATAATGGCTTCTGACAGGCCAAAAATATGACTATATTAAATATTCCTTCCTTTAGAGATCTCTCCCCTCCATTGTCCTTTGTTTCTTCCATCAAAAACTGGGAAAAGCAATTCATTTGATATTGTATATGGTAGTGTTTAATGCCATAAAATTGCTGCTGGGCATAAAACGAAGATTTTCAAGAAAACCCAATTTTTACATTGGATAGATACGGTATAAAATGAAAAATAGATTTGCATCTTTATAAAATAATATACTCTCCAAAGTTGGATTAAAGGTAATCCATTAAGACCCAAATTATCTCCATTTTATGGGAAAGGGTTCAATAATACTGTGTTATGGTAACACATCACAGCTGGAAAATATTAGATAAGGATGATCCTGTAAGAGTTGAGTGTAATATTTGAATGTAGTATTCAAATTTGATAGCCAGTTTAACCAAAAAGAGCCCAGAATTAAAGCCACTATTGTATATAGACAATTAAAGTTTGACTGGAGAAGGGAGAAGTATGTGAATGTAGTTAATAGGTTAGCAAGAGAAGGATGGGGCCTGTCTAGATTATGTATACATAGGCTAAGGTGAAATAGGGAGGGAGGATATTTGGATAGATGTCCTCAATATGGAGAGGCAGATAATGATTTCCATTATACAATTGAATGTCAAGCAAAGTTGTGGAGTAATCAGTTTATATCTAAAACATGGGAGAATGGTAACAAAGAAGTACTAAAACCTAGGATAGTGAAAGAAAAGGGTTATAAAAAGAATAGGAGAATATATGGGAAAATAAGAGAAAATGGTTGAGAAAAACAAAGCAGTATGAATGTTAGGGACCATCATGCATAAATAACCGCAGTGTTAAAATGCATGGTGGATTAAGGAATAAAAACAAACATTATAGCTTCCAAACCCCTTGCAGTCATGAGATTGTTGTCTGTCCGTGTCAAAAAGTCATTCAATTGGGTCTCCAATTCCAGTGACAGTACTGATGGTTGAATCTGTTGCTCAGAGTGTACTAGCAGCTACCTCGCAATTCTGCAACTCTGTTCCAGACTGGATGTTCTAATCAGTGTCCAATGGGTTCAGCAAATGTATCGGTACTTCCTCCTGGTAAGGCAACCAGGCTCCATTCAGTTTTCTCTTCTAATCCAAAACATGGTTCCCTAAGCGTTATCTCTCCAGGTGGGTCTTCACCAGCACCACTTGCAGATGGTCTCTAGCCGTTTTCTATGCTCTGTTAAACATTTCATTTATTTATTTGGCAATTCATCCACATCAGGAGGAAGCTCAAATTGACTTCATAAAGTCAGAGACAGCAATTAAACAACCATATTTTACAAGAGGGATATTCATTAACCATGTTCCATGCCAGATTTGAGTGAGAATATCTAGTATCTGGAATAAAATTCTCCCAGTGGCATGTCAAGAGGGCTTAGTTAAATATGTATCAGAGTTGTTCTTTATGCAAGGCATTAGTATATAGAGATTTTATAAACTGTTTATTACAATTAGCTGAATTTGGTCTAAGAATCTGCCTAGCTTTTTATAAAAAAAGTAGGTGCCGATGATAATTTGTGTAGTACTGTTTAATGTTTGAGTATCAAAGCTGTTTTGGTCAAAGACTGTTATTTGTATTTTTTCAGACTAAGATAAATTATATTGAATAACTTGTCAGAAAAAAAAAACACTTTTAGTAGAGCTTATGCTTACCAACAACTAATGTAAACCTAATGTTCAATATTCTAATAATTTACTTTTAAGTTCATTATATTTTCAAATTCTATACGCATATAGCTCAAAAGGGCTGTTTTTACCTTTTCTGCACATACTATGCACATAGTGCATAGTGAAGGTATTGTATTGTATCCAAAAATTTGAGTCCAAGATTTCACCAGAAATACATATTTCGAGACTCCCTGAATGCAAAAAGAGCATTTTTAAAAAAATGTCCATGTGTATCTGTGAGTAGCATAGCTAAAAAAAAGAAAAGTCCATTAAATACTATAGTTGATAATTAAGTTTAGATCTTCCAAGGATGCGAAAGAAATATTTAAAAAAAAAAAAAAAAACTCTCACCGCCAACTAGTGCTACATTTTTTCAAAATTTTC
Source organism: Hymenopus coronatus (assembly GCA_030762935.1). Lineage (NCBI taxonomy): Eukaryota > Metazoa > Arthropoda > Insecta > Mantodea > Hymenopodidae > Hymenopus > Hymenopus coronatus. The sequence continues at coordinate 14,657,414 of CM060899.1, read as the reverse complement.
ATTTTCTCAAGAATGGCGTTAATGATTTTGATTAAAATAACATATGCTTAAGATATTTTTATGACAACCATTTTCGAGATATTCCAAATTATTGGTTTCAAATTTAGCCTCTTAAACTTTTCTCAAGTGGGAAGAAATCTTTCTTCTCATTTCTCATTTGTTTACTTCTGTCAAGCAAAGAGATTGGAATTTCAAATGTTTCATATAGCAACTGTCTTTTAAAGGATGAGATTATAGCTTTAGCCTGTGCATTTTCTTATTTCCCTTCTACTTACAAGGAAGGTAGCAGTAGAACTAATTCTGCTTATGTTTATCTTGATTAGTACAATGTAGGTAACAGATTAATCTTTTGAATAAAAGGTTTCTTTAGCATACAGCTTGACGATCATGTGGATGGAACACATTGGATTATTTCTCTTCTAATTACTAGGAAGCAAGTTAATAATGGACAATTTCTGCTAACGTTTATCTTGATTAGTATGGTGTAAATAGAAGAATGGGCTTTTTAGCAATAATTTGCTACAGAGATGTAAAAAAAATCATATGAATGGAACAGATTAGACTTTTTTTTATGATTGGGTAGAAAATATTCTTCATGCCAATGATGTGACAAAATAAGCATGTCCATGTTACTTCTAAATATAATAATTTAATGCCAATGTGCTTATTGGAAGGATCAGGAAAATGCCATTCATGGGTGTTGTTCATGTAAAGTATAATAGGTCTGATATTACTGTAAAGCAATTTTTAATATTTTGATGTTTTGATATAGCCAATTCTATTTTTGAAACCCATGCCAATAAATTGGTTATTTGCGCTAGATTTCTAGCCCAACTATGAATAAAAAGAGTAATAGATTCTGGAGAGGAAAATATATCACAATTTTACATAACAATACAAACTGTAATCAAATGATACTACAATTCTGCAACATGAGTTATTTCATAAAAAACAATGGTATAAAGAGGCAATTCAAGACAGGTGGCAGAAATGGAAGTGTCTTTGTTATTCTATTATACAACAGTCTCAGGAATTAAACAATATAAAATATTCAGGAAGCATAATAAAAGTATGATGTCTTCATGGTAGTTCATTACTGAAATAAAGGTTAGTATGCTCAAGCTATAAGAAATTATATCTTTGCTGTGGTGTTAGAATCTTTAATTTGTTATCATTCCTCACAAGTTAAAAGCTTACTTATTGAACAGGATTTCCAATTCCTGCTCTATTTGATCTCCAACAGAGAGAACAGATTGTTTGCTGAGAAGAAACCTGGTATCAAAATCCATGTCATCATATCATAAAGGTAACTGTAGCTATGTTTAACCTAACTTTGCCACCATATTCCCTAATTCTGCAGCCTTTTTTCAACATTATTTTTATGTTTATTCTGAAATAACAGCTATATTACTTTTTGCATAAACCATTTCCTTTGCTACCGTTAACATCATCGAATGAGTATAAATATTTATTTCTACAACTTTTTTTACATAGCTTTTACATTTTTCTTACTCTAACCTAAACTATGTACCAATTTTAATTGCCTTCTTGCTACCTCAGTTTGCATGGAAACCAGGCCGTTAACCTCCTGAGTATCTCTTGTAGCCCTTCCCTCTTATTTTAGTTTTCCTTCTCCTCCCATCTGTCTTGCACTCCTTAATTTTCTAGCCCATTTTTTGCTTGCTTTCTGCAAGAGCCCACCTTTGCATCTCATCCTTTTCTTTCTTCCTTGTTAACATTTTGATAGCCACAATTTTTCCCTCTACTTTTTACCATTTTTTCTCCCAACCTTGATTCTCCATATTCTAGTTCCTTGCATTCTATCATATAATGTTCTATACTTTCTTTCTCACTACACATTTCACATATTCCTTTTTCACTGACTCTTATCCCTCTTAGAAATGTTGTTCCTGTTCTCATCAAAGCTGATCCTTCTTTTTCTTGCCTGTTGCAATAATCTACATATGATTCTCATCCTCAGTCTCTCTTTTTTGGTAATAGAGTTGTGCACATTTCTTTCCAAACATCTCCTGTTTTCTACCCTGCATTTTACTAATTTATCTACATTACTTTCAATTCTTTCTTCAATCCTGTATATAGAATGAAACATTCCTATTTTCTAACCCCTTCCCACCAAGTATTTATGCTCTCCAGATTAACATCATTTTATACACATAAACAGTGAGAAGTGGTCACTGGTGTAACAAGTCTTGAAATTAATCGACTAGTTTAAAAGTAAATGGTGGAAGAGCAATTTTACTAAGATCAGGTTTTCAGAGGTTTAACACAGGCAAAATTATTATTGTTGATGAAACTCACCCTGAGTCATTATTAGGAAGACTGGTTAAACATAGCACCTGGTGATGTCTTGGCCTTGTATGGGTGATAGACACCAGTGCATACTGCCAGGCATTATGATGCTATATCAGCATAACTTCTTATGAAAATAAAGCAAAGACTAATATTTCTCGTTTTTGCCAATGTATGATAATTTGGAGTAATTCACATGTATATATCTCACTATAAATGAACAGTGCAATCTGAGTGTGCCTATCACTTGCAATGTTATATCATCGGACATCACAGCAATTTGTTATCCAATTGAAATGATGGCTGAAAATTTTCATGTTAAACACATTACTGAAACCTTGGAAGTTTTAAATTAAGTACTGAAGTTACAGGACTTGTTCTTAGATTTATACAAATCACTCTATCAAATACTTGTTGAATATTTTAGAATATATTACATTGTTTGGTACAAGAAGCAGCTTAATTCTGTGATTGAACTTAAATTTTGAAGCTGCAGAATAGATATGGTGCAAGAAATACAAACATTTCACAACACATTGAGCAAAACAGAGTGAACTAGAAGCACAGAACTGAAGATGCTGTTATTGAATTAGTATACATATTCAGCATTTTAACTATCTTCTTAGTTGTCAGAATGTACATTATATATACATGGTATAAAATGTTTAAAAACAAAACGAAACCTCTTTATTTAAAGTATACCTTATAATTCCAACACCAATTTTGGTTATACATAAGAGTTAAATGCCTTTATTTGCTTCTATTCTACACTAGATACAGATAATAATGTGTTAAACTTTCATAGAAAACATTTCTTATAATCAAAACAGTGGAAATCAGCAGAGGCTGTACTTTTTTAACTTCATGATATAAATGAAATGGGTATTCTCTAAATTACAATAAAGTCCTCATTGTATATTCTATACAGATATAGAGTTCTTTATTCCTACAAGGTATGTTAGTTTTTAAAATATATGGATCACTGAAATCCTCATAAATATTCTTATTTGTACGAGTTTCTACTCTCATGTTTCAATTTATGCACCTTCAAACTATGTATAATGAAACCCTTTGTTTATAAATGACATACATATTAGTCTTTATGACACTGATGAATTAATTTATGACTTTTCAAATGTGATAATCGAATAAAGCTTTTATCACAAATTCCACAACAGTGTGGTTTCTTACCTTCATGAATTAAATTATGCCTTTTCAGGTCTGACAACTGAGTAAAGCTTTTATAACAAGTTTTACAATGGTGTGGCTTTATTCCCTCATGAATCAAATTATGTGTTTTTAAATGTGACATAAGAGTGAAGTGTTTATCGCAAGTCTTACATTGGTGTGGTTTCTTACCCTCGTGAATCAAGTTATGCCTTTTCAAATCTGACAACTGAATGAAGCTCTTATCACAGGTTTTACATTGATGTGGCTTCTTACCCTCATGAATCAAATTATGTACCTTCAAACTTGACAAATGAGTAAAGCTCCTATTACAGGTTTTACATTGATGTGGCTTCTTACCCTCGTGACTCAAATTATGAATTTTCAAACCTGATGAACGGATAAAGCTCTTATCACATATTACACACTGGTATGACTTCTTACCCTCATGAATTAAATTATGTGTTTTCAAATTAGACAACTGAGTAAAGCTCTTTTCGCAGGTTTTACACTGATGTGGTTTCTTACCCTCATGAATTAACTTATGGGTTTTCAAGTTTGACAACTCAGTAAAACTCTTATCACAAGTTTTACATTGGTAAAGCTTTTTACCCTCATGAATCAAATGATGCCTTTTCAAAGATGATAACTGTGTAAACCTTTTCCCACATATTGTACAATTGTGTGGCCTGTTGCTTTTATGAATGAAATTCTTTTGTTTGAGGTAAAAAGTCCTGCTGTATATTTCACATCCCTCACTACATTTAACAGATTGTTCTGAGTTAGAATTTTCTTCTATAGTTGATATTTCTGTTATATTACTTGCCTTACTTTTATATTTAGGATGATCCTTTACATTATAGATGCTTATGTCTCTTCCTGATACTTCAGCACAAGGCAGTGGTAATATTTCATTACTATCACCAAAAGCAGCTTTTGTGCACAATCTGAAATGGAGTATTTTGCATCATTAAGTACAATATGAGAGATATAAATTTGAAGAAAGAATTTGTTTGCTTTAAGAGGCATTAAGTCAGAAAGAATTGATATTCTGTCAAATATAGTTGTATATCTTTTGTTTCAAGTAATTCTGTTGAACATAATAACAATTATTTTGCTAATCCATAAATAATTGGATTATAAATAAAATAGGTCAACTGAACAGCAAGTTAGTGGTGAAACCAGGCTGATGTTTATGGCAAGACAAGTGCTATAACAAGTTTCAGGTTTGCTTTAACTACCACTATTCAATGTAACTTTGCAAGTAAATCCTATATTGATTACATTGGTAAGAAAATATATTTACAACAAAGTGGTTATATAAAAACAATATATAGGATCTTCTACTATAAGTCCATACTGCTTCTATGACTTTACAAGAAGCTTATGAACAGCAACTACATCTAACACATTGCAGCCTAAGCATTTCTTTAGTTGAAGAGTCAAGATACCCAGAGTTTTTACACCTATTTTGAATTATTATTTACATACATCAATTAAATCTGCTAAATGCCTTGGTACAATCTAAAAGTATGGCTTTCAAGGATAACTTATATATTAATATTTTATTTTAAATTTAGAAGAATCAAATATTAATTTGAAAAAAAAAAATCTGCGTAAAGTATCATAACTATATTTATTGAAAGCTTGAAAATCTCTCCCTTGGAATCAGAATTCAGAACTTCATTTATTGCATAATAAATTTCAGTTTCTGTTCAGAGAAATCAAGGAAAACGCTGTATTTTAACATTTAAGGACACCAAACAGATCACCACCTTCAATAAAAGCAGTGAGATTGACCCGAGAGAAGCCAATATTATTAACCCTCTAAAATTCCTAATAGTTGACTAAAGTGAAGACAGACAGCAGCACAAATCAGAGAGCTAAATGCTAACTGATGCATGACCTTTGCCGGATAGCCCAAGACCGAGTTATAGTCGTGGAATTGTATTGAAAGCTTTAGAAACACCTGCCCTATCTATGCTCAGGTGTGCCCACTTCGATATGTTAAAGATTATAAGTATATCAAATTGAAAATTGGCAGCAAAAATATTTCAAAAACAGTTATTGAAGAGGCTTTTCAGATAGTGTTTACAATTTGAACATATGTTTTGAATTTATTTTTATCTCTAAACTGTGTTTTAGTGAATACAAATTGAATTCATTCAAAATGAATGAATAGCTTCAGGAGCTATTCATAGAAAATTCAAATACAAACATTAGTCATGAAAATGTATTATATATGTGAAATTTATTTTCAAAGCAGTAAAGCCAGATGTTTGAAAAAATAATACAGCCATACAGAAATAATCACAGTAAAAAGAGAGTCAGAATGAAAATGTAGCAAATAATGAGTCAAAGCAGAATTATGCTTTATTTTATTTGCATTAACCTTCACACATATGTTGTAGTAATATAAATTCCTTTATGAATTATGGTATTTTACTTTGGGGTAACCATTCCTATACCAATAAGCTTCTTATTTTACAAAAGAGAACAGTAAAAATAATATATGGAGTTCCACCAAAAACACATTGTAAACCAGAGTTTATTGAACTTGGAATCCTGATTCTTCATTGTATATATATTTTAAACTGTTTACTATGTATTAAGAAAAATATACAAGGCTATGATTCCAGTGAAGCTGCATATAGCTATCCCACAAGAAGAAACAATAATATTTATTTTAAGGCATGTAAATATAGTAAAACACAAAACATTTTTGAAGTAGTATCCTTAATTTAATAGTTTGCCTGACAAAACTAAGAAACTTACATTTAACAGAGAGATTTTATTATTTTGGAAAAAAAAAAATCCTATCTCTAAGGTCCAGATGTTTTATTACATTGAACTTTTGTAAACTTTAATTGACGTTGCTATACATGTATATGGCAATAAACATCTATCTCTAGCCCAGCACTGCTTCTTTTATTCTGCTCTGGCTGTTGGTGAAGAAAGATTAAGTAAACATCTCACTGTAGGCGTTAACACCTACAAGACACATTAGGTGGTCAAGTCTACACATAAAACCTTTGTCCTGTTCTGGTAACACTGAAGAAAGAATAAGTGAACACTTTACTATAGGATTTAATGTCCATAAGATACAGGAAACAGTTAAGTGTTAAAAAAACAAAAAACTGTTTGCCATGCCCAAGAGTTATCAGTTAAGTAAGATTAAGTAAACACTTTAATGTATAGTTTATTTCTCACAAGACACAGTAGGTAGTCGCAAGTGCAAATAAAGCCTTTGCTATGCCCTGGATAATGTAAAGAAAGAATAGGATACTTTATTCTGTCAGTTAATGCCCAAAAGACACCGTAAGGTGCTAAACTGTACATATAAAGCCTTTCTACTAATGATATGGAATCTTATTTATGGACGCTCTTCAATTACCTGATTCTCAGCATTCCATACTGGGCATGAAAGTCCCCTTAAATTTGCTCAGATGCCATTTATCGTACTTGAGGTTCTTTTAAGTGCCGTTAATTTATTACACAACACCAACAGCTTTACCTCCTGTCCAAAGGGGACCTTGCTAAAGATTTTTACACCTGAAAAAATTCATTATCTTCTGCCAGATACGACCTTGGGTATCTGAAGCTAGCACAGTAAACATTACATGTCAGCAATGGAAATGAATGCTGTATCTTTATTGTATCAGTTATATACCTAAAAGTTAAAGTAAGTCAACTCTAGACATGTGAGGGATTGGTTATTTTATCACTGCACTGAAATTTAAATGTTATGTCCACTATATTTCTTTTTCTTCCTTGCCAATTATCCCCTGTGAGTGGATGAAGTTTTATATTGAACATTACAAAAAAGCTGTAGATTTGTGTTTCCTGAATATAGAAAATGTATTTCTCTCATAAGAGAGAAGTATATCAGAAAATTTTGTATGCCTTCTTCTCTTTTCTTTGAGAAAGGAACAAATATATGGCAATTTGTTTGAGAAAAAGTACTATGAAGTAAGAGGACTATATAAAAAGTGATACATGATACTTATACCTAAAAACAAAAATTCTCTTAACCTTGAATTAATTTTTCCAGCCCTGTTTATATATTACACTTTTCTTGTATCTATCTTTTCTGTTAACCATATAATAATGCACACAAAGCTTAACAGAAAAGTTTTCTAATGTTTTGTTGTAATAGTGATATTTGTTCATGTACTAATTGGTTAGAAAATTACTAGCTTCATGGTTTGGCTTCCTGATTATAGCAGTGTCCGAACAATCCTTGTAAATACAACCATCCTTACCAAATGGAATGTTTGAATATCCCTACACATTTAATTGAGTAGAGAAACTTGTTGTTTGTTACTAATGCCAAAAATGTTCCTTACTAAGGTTTTAACCAAAATAATTTCTTTCTTCCAGCCTTATGTCTATTCAAAGAAAACATTTTTTGTAAGTAGGTGTAAGAAAACTAAAGATAAGTCAAATGTTTATAAGTGCATCACTATATGTTGTATTTGAATTCAATACACTTGACATAGTACAGGAAACAAAATAAATGAATATGTAATGTATCGAAAATGATTAAAGAAAAGTTTTTTATTTTTGGTAGTGTTTAATGTCCACTTTTACTACTTGTGACACTGCAGGCAATGACACTGGTGATACATGGAATGAAGATGGAGCACTGGTGGAATGCAATGGCAGGGTAAACCAGAGAATCCGCCCCTGCGCCATTTGCTCCACCACAAATCTCACATGCGGTCGCTTGGGATCAAACCCAGGCAAGTGGTCTAACCACTTGGCCATACAAAGAGAAGGGAAATTTTTTTAATATGGTCTCTGTTTTCACGTGGTATCAGTTTTTTGTATCGTTAATGATTTATAACTAAAAAAAATGTATACAATATTTAAGATAAAAAGCACTTAATCCAATTATAGAAAATTGAAAACATATATTTTATTACTCTGCAAATGTCTTAATTTTAATGGAACCTAAAGCAAGTTTTGAGAACATCAAGAAAAATCATTAGTGAAAGGAGAATTTGGGGTGAGAATATATTTTGAATATCTGAGTGTTACATATTGGCATTATGCAAAATATTGATATTAGTTTATTATTATGAAATACTTTACATTCTCTATGCATACTATGTAAATAGTATATAGAGAAGATATTGCTCTCAAAAATTTGATACTGAGATTTAACCAGAAATACATGTTTTGGAACTCCCTGAATCCAAAAGAAGCATTTTTAGAAAAAAATCTGTGTGTGTGTGGATCTATGGGCAGCATAGCTCAAAAATGAAAGTCTGTTAAATACCAAACTTGATATTTAAGTTCAGTATCTCCCAAGGATACAATATGCGATTTTCAGGAAAATCCTCTCAACCCCAACTACGCTTTACATGGAGAAAATTTCCAAAATAATGATTTTCTCAAAAATGGATCTTAATGATTTTGATTAAAATCTCTTATATTTAATGAATACTAAGATAATTTTTGTTCTTAAGTCTCCTTAACTAGTAAACCATAAAGATAAAAACTTTCTACATGAAAAATGTAGAGCTACTTAAAACTCACAAATTTATGTAGATAAGTATTTTTCCTGGAGTTGACCATTTTTGAGATATTCCTTGTTAATGGTTTCAGGTTTAAAATAATCTCATACATGAACTTGTCAACTTCTGGCAATGTAAAGAAATGGATTTCAATCCCATAGCAACCTCATTTTAAAACATGTGACTTGTCAGTTTAGCCTAGTGGATTCCCTTATTTCCCTTTTACTTATAAGGAACTAGGTAATAAGACCATTTTTGCTAATGTTTATCTTGATTAGCATGAAGCGGATAGAAGAATAAACTTAACAATAATTTGTTACAGAGAAGTATCGAGAGCCATGTGAATAGACATCAGATATCTTGAGTTATGTGCCTTCTCTATTTTACATTTGCAAGTACATACTCTGCCCACACCTTACAGCCAATATCACCATAAAGACATAGTTAATTGTTGCCATTCATCTGTTGACTTCCTTTCATTAGTTGATGCATTGTTACACTTGTATGAGTGAATATGTGTGCATTTGGTGAGCACTTTATAATGAATTGATTAATATTTAAGGGTGCTCAACTGCTAAGGTCATTCATACTTTTTATTGAAGCTCAGACTGTTGCACCTGTGTGTGAGTTTTTGATGCCTGCTGTGGTTTGCAGGTGCAACAGTAAGTCTCATTTCTTGAAGTTTTTGCCGCATGATCAACAGGTATAAAAAGGAAAGCAACATGGCCCGGAAGTTCTGAGCACGCAGTTTTACGGTTGCCACAGTGAGCGCAAAAAGTAAACAATATGATAAGAGATGTTGAGAAAACATCCAATAAAGATATTTATTTATAAACAGCTTTTTTATTTTAGTCAGTTGGAAGAAATCACAAGCTGTTTCAGTATTAAAGATTAGTTTACTACAAATTCTGTTTGAAAATGCTCATTTGCTTTTAGAACCTATGCCTCCAATGAAACTTTTAATACTAAAATTTTGGTTGGAATAAAACACTTCCTCCACCATAAGTGTGTAGTAGAGGTAGTATAACTCTAAAGTGTATTTCGCCCACCAACATATAAGAGTACAAAACCCTCTCCAGTATCTGTGGACTAAATCATGCAACAAAAATGAGGCAGAGAACAAATTGCAATACCTAACTTCATGTATTAATCATTATATTATATTGTATCAGTTCAGAAACACGAGACATTTTCTACAATATAAAAGTGAGACCTATATAAAAATTAAAGGAAAACAAAACAGTAGAAACTGAAGGCTTAAATCTTACCTTAAAGATTTTACTGGAGAGATGTCTTCAATCTGTAACAGAAAATTCCTCAATCATCTATAGTATGTTAGTTGGTATAACATGGTTATGTATTAAACTACCAGGTTTGATTAGTTGGACCATGTTATGAGGAGGTACATGGAAACAAACACTTGGCATTTCATCTTGGGTCAGAAAAATACTTTGAGTTTTCTAAAATTAGCTATGTATGTTTTTTTTTTTTTTTGGATATTGATTACTGCTCACTTTTACTACATATGGCACAGCAAGAGATGACACATAGAATGAAGCTGGGGCACCGAAGGAATGCGATGGTAGGAGAAACCTCAGAATTTGGAGTAAACCTGCCCTTTGCCACTTTGACAACCACAAATCCCACATGCGGTCACCTGGGATCAAATCTAGGCCTTTGTTAGAGGTGAGCAGTCTAACCACTCTGCCACTGGTTGGCCTGTGTGTTGGCAGAAGACAGAGAGGGAGAGAGAAAGATGTGGAGAATATCCAGAAGTTCTGTAATATAGCTTTTAATATGATAGATATTGAAATAGATAAACTAGTATGCTCATTAAATTGACATTTAATTATATGTACATTTATTGCCTCAGTAAAACTGAGTTTAGGTAAATAGGGGACACAATTTTTAAAGTAGGAAAATATATTAAAATATTTTATTTGCAATGAGGAATATTTAAATGTTTAAAAAAATTCTGACATGATATAAACAAGAGAGAAAAAACAATTATCCCATGAAATTCAAGATTAGCATGGGAGAAGTTGGATGTGTAGGTGTACAATACCTACTGCAGGCAATGCAGTGTTACTTCAAAATAAATAATAATCACTTCCTCATTGACATGTGTCCTGAGTATATGCTTTCTAACTAAACAACACAAACGTTTATATGACACGGAGACTTAAAAACTACTTTTAATTTGGATACATATTATTCTTCATTATATGCAAGGTTTTAGTTAAGTGGTGAAACATTTTTTTTCTTAAATTTTGAGATATCTTCAACATTACTACTTGTACTATTCTTGGTACTACTAGTACTAGATTCCACATTTACTTGTACACTACAGCTAGATTGCATTTCTACATTAGAAGTAAGTTTATATTCGAGGTTGTATGAACTTGAAATTTTCAGCAATGTAAATTCTAACTTATATTCAATGTTCTGTCACAACAGAATAACAATCAGGTATCAATGCAGCTGTCCCTTTCTCAAATGGGCTCTGTAAGGGATTTAAACTGCAATTACATCTGTACCTTTTTATCTCCCATATTTAAATACTGACAGTACATGAATAATTAAGACATTACTAGGTATGCTAGCTATCAAAATAAAGTTGCTTTAATTTGCTATTGATTTTATTTTACTCTAAATCAGTAGATATTTAATTTCTTCAAGTTACATACTTCATAAATATACAGTTACTTTCTTGGAGTTGCTAAATTGGGCACATACAGTTAAGACCCTGGTTACTTATGTATGTTGTTTATCTCTTTTATAAGTTACCTCATCAGTTTTTTTATTTAGATCTTCTCTTTCTTTGTGATTTTCCTCTGTTCTTGTCCCTTTCTCTTTCCATTTTTTGTTACAGACATCAATTTATCTCCTCCCCATTCTTTCTTAAATTAGCTCCATATTTAATTTCCCTGGCCGATGTATGTTTATGTTGGTTGACTCATGGTGTCATAGCCAAAGGTTACAAACCGTAGAGAAAAAAGAGTTGCAGTTCATGATATATTAGAAGAAATCAAGTGATTCTGAATTTTCATACCCTGATAAAAGTGTTTCTGACATTTATGTAAGAGAGAAAGATTCTAACTTCAGTGATGAAAATCCATTTGATACTGACAGCCCTCGTACCGTGCACTCCATTTATCAAAATGGATTTACAGAGGTGCAACCAGAGAATGCATACAATGTGTCAACCATTCAGCTATGCAGCATCACAAGTGCTAAACTGTACAGTAATCTACACTAGATTTGTATCCTATTGCTTTATGCCATTTTCATTAGTAGTGGCATCATGCTTATATATGTATTTTATGGTGATTTTTTTTATTTTCAGCCTTCAGGTTACATGAATTCATGTTTTGTACATTAAAAATAAAATACCAGAGCAAAAGAGAATGGTGTTTTAGTAAAGAAATATCTGTACTTTCATTAGTTAGCCTGAACTTTATGTGCAGTAAGGTTTTGTATGCCTAAATGTCGATTATTCAAAGATTTTCAATGTATTTTCAAATTTTACTTTTATTTTTAATTTTTTAAAAATGTTGAGAACTTCTCACCTATATAATATGTACAGATGTTTTCAAATGAATACAGGGGTTTTAGTGTTTTCTAGTGTCTACAATTTTTAATGCATAATCATGAATGGTATATCAAATGAAAGAGCAAGTCAAACAGTTTTTTTTACAATATTCAGAGTGTGCACATTTCACCACACAACACACATTGAGTTCTTCCCAAAACTTGATTAAGGTGTGTTGAATAATTGTTGCAACAGCTCTTACAATCTTCCATCTTAAGTATTGGATTTCAGCTGGTAGCAGAGGGGTACACTTGATTCTTTACGCATCCCTAAAGGTAGAATTCGCACAGTTTAAGGTCTGGAAAACATGGAGACAGTGTTAAACAAGCTCTGTCGTTTGGTCCCTTTCGGCCAATCCAATATCAAGCAGTGTTGTTCAATCAATTGCGTACTTCCATATACCAGTGAGGCAGCATGACATCTTGCTACCAAATAATGTTCTCTGGTTCATTTTCTCCCAATTTTGGAAGCATACTGCTGAAGCACATCCAGGTAAAAAGTGCCATTTACAGTTGCCTCACTGAAAAGAATGGCCCATAAACTTTATGCTGGGATATTGGCAAAAAAACATTAAATTTAGGAGAGTCACATTGAAACCAAACAAAACCTTGGGTTTTTGTGACCCCCAGATCTGAACATTATCAGCCACTAAGTTGGAAAGCTGATTCATCACTAAAGTTGATAAGATCTAAAAATTTGTCATTGTCATGCAGTAGCGTTACAGTTGCTAAGTTGGTATATAAAGCATAGTCTGTTAGTCTGTAGCCTTTAGAGCTTGTTGTAACTGCAAATGATAAGAAGATAGCTGTAAGTGTTTCCTTAACATTTTCCATACAGACATAGGTGGAATTCCTAACTCACAGCTAGACTTTCGAACAGATTTCTTGTGGCTATGTGTGAAAGATTCTCTCAGCCATTCAATACAGTCTGCAGTTAATCTTGGTTGTCCCATACACACACTGCCTGTGGCTTTAAACTGAGCATACCATCTATGGATGATGATATCATTTGGAGGATTGCAATTGAAGTCCCTACAGAAAGCTTATTGCACTGTATAGCAGATTTAGTCATTTGAAACTCTAAGACACATGATATCTTTTGCTCCATAATCACTATTTGGGCATTAGTGCTTTGCTGCTGCATTACCGTAACAGCAGACACTTTAAACAAATGAAACATACCAACCAATGCATGCATTATCAAAACTGTTTGAGTTGCTCTTTCATTTGATATATCATGCATAACTGTACGTTGCAAACTATAGGTACAACAAAACATTACACCCCTATATACATTTGGGAACACCATGTATTATAAGCTAGACAAAAGGGTTTACTAAAAATGAAAAAAGATTCAGCTATGTCATTTGGTACCCATTTTATTAAATTAATTTAAAACCGTATATTCTGCTCTAAAATTGCTTGGCAACTTTCAGACAGCACTAAAAGGGTTAAAGGTTCTTCAGGGGAAAAGCTTGCTAATTATTAAGTTAAAGCTTGCATATTTACTAAAGAAACCACGCCCAAGATAAACTAAGCTGGCATTGAAGTTCTGTATGATTTTTCTAAGGGATCTATGCTTAACTTTTACTACAACACAGTATAGTTTTATGTAAGTGCCTTCAAAGTAGCTGTGTCAATCATATTTCATCTGTTGTTTGGCACAGCTTACAAGAGACATTTATAAATAGGACTTCAATACTTTCACCACAGCTTAGCTTCCCTGAAGACGAAGATAATGGTTATTGAAAAGAGTCTATATCCTTCATCACCTGGCAGGAAGTCTGAGAGCAATTTCAGGTAAATATTTGCCAGGGCAGCTGCAGTTCATATTTTAAAGTACCACTTGTTTTGGTTGACGCATACTACTTTGAATAGCTTATAAGTTAGCTTTTGTATTTTTAAAACATAAAAAGCAAGCAAAATATAAAGGACAGATGTACAAAATAGTAATTTCAATTTTGGATTAATTAATTTGGCCTTCCTGCCAATGGGTGCAGCTTTATACCTGGATTGTCTGTTGTCTTTTGAATCACTGTATTTACTTTCCTTTGACATACGAAGGTGGTCTGAGAAGTTTCCAACCATAACATGAAGATGGCAGCACTCATAAATAAAAGCTAGTGAATTTTGTTGTTCTTCTGTTTACAGCTACTCACCAAAGTTTCAGCAATTTTGGACACTCAGTTGTTATATAACAGTCGTTTGAGTAAGATGATGTGGGTACTTTTATGAAAATTGACAAAATCGAGTATCGAGCTGTCATTAAATATTTGTTTTTAAAAGGCAATACACCCATGCAAATCAAAGATGAGTTGGATTTTGTGTATCGGGACTCTACACCATCATTTACCATCGTGAAATTTTGGGCAGCTGAAATTAAACGTGGCTGTGAGAGCTTGGGAGGCAATGAATGTTTAGGACGTCCAAAAACTGCAACTATCGATGAAAACATCGCCAAATTTCACCAAATCATGCTAGACCACTGCCGAATTAAAGTGAGAGAGATAGCAGAGGCTATGAACATGTCAAAGGAACGTGTTTGTCAAATATGAAATCAACATTTAGACATCAAAAAGTTGTCCACGCGTTGGGTGCCACATTTGCTCACATTTGACCAAAAACGTGTTAGAATGAACATTTCCAATGCTCTGTTGGCACATTTTAGGCACAATAAATCCAAGTTTTGGTGCCAATTAATTACTGTATATGAAACTTGGATACACCATTATATACCAGAAACAAAAATACCATCCAAACAGTGGACTGCAAAGGGGGAAACAGCTCAAAAAAAAAGCAAAAGCTGTTTTTTTCAGCTGGGAAAGTGATGGTGACTGTTTTTTGAGATAGTCGTGGAGTTATTTTAATTATTTTTAAAAAGGAAAAACCATTACAGGAGCATACTACGCATCATTGCTTGACAAGCTGAAGGTAGAATTTGTGGAAAAACGGCCACATTTGCAGAAAAAGAAAATCCTGTTTCACCAAGACACATCTCAGTGGTTGCAATGGCAAAAATCCAGGAATTACGGTTTGAACTGCTTGACCATCTGCCTTACTCACCAGATCTAGCCCCAAGCGAGTTCTTTTTATTCCCTCATCTGAAAATTGTGCTCGGTGGACAGAGATTTTCTTCAAATGAAGAGGTAATCACCTTCGTGAACAATTATTTTGCAGAGAAGAATGCCGAGTACTATTTGGACGGGTTACAGAGATGGGAGCAATGTGTAGAGTTACAAGGAGACTATGTTGAAAAATAAAAAAAAAAAAAATCTGAAAAAATGATGTACATTAGGTTGGAAACTTTTCAGACCACCCTCGTAATTTAGCAATTATTGCACTTTTTATATCCTGTAGCTAACTTGTCAAGTGATAAAATATCACAGAATATTTTGGTTATGATTCCAATTAAGCTTCTCTCAAGAATATCAAGAACTATAAGCACTATCACCCAATTGCTTTCAAATATTTCAACGACACTGTACACATATAAAATATACCTTATGCTTATTAATTTTATATAACAAAATATCAGTATTTTATTAAATAAAATAAATAAACATTTAGAAGATTTCAACAAAACTTACCCTAATATCCTCAAAAATAGGTGAGATTTCTGTTTTCAACCACCAAGGTTCTTCTTTAATTTCTATTTTGTTATTCACTTCATGACATTTGTTGTATTCCTCAACCTTCATTACAGAGCTTTCAGCAAGAATTCCTGTTTCATTCTCTGAACAAAAGTCTGGAAAGGGTGTCTCTAACTTAGTTCTGGTTTTGACTGCTATGTCACAACTATCATCTGGAAGCACAGCATCATGGTTTGTATTAATGCTAAAAACCTTGGTAATGAGCTCCCTTTCATTCTGTGAGAGTATGTTATCTGAGAGAGGATCCTCTTCTTTTATTTCTACTTTGGTATCCATTTCACAGCTGTTCTTGAATCTGCTGGTGTGTAATTTTACTACCCATTCTGTGGAAATGGTAACATATTATAATTAACATAAAATATCTTAACAAATTGAATCCTTTAGGCATTGTATAGGCATTACAGTTAGCAAAAAGCGTGCAACAGAGAAAGACGGACATGCTCGCTTTAGACAGATAGATCAATAGATAATTTATTTTAAGTTTGCAAATTACAAACATCACGTTACTTTCCGGGAGTTGCTGAATTTGCTATTATATACAGTTAACACCCTGATTGTTTATCTTTCCCTCTATTTGTACAATTTTATACCTAATGGATTATCTCTTTCACAAGTAGGGTGCTGATAACCTAGTAGTTGACACCCTTAAACCCTAATCTTCATCATCATCCCTCATGAGGTTTGTTATTAAGATCCTCTTTCTTTGGCAACTGTCCTTCCCCATTTCTCTCTTTAATTTCCCTGCATAATTACCTAGTTGTCTCATAATTTCTTTCTTATTTTTTTGCAAAAAATTAAGTACAATATCTCAGGCAGCAAATTTTTTCCCCTTTTTATTCCATATTTTATTTTCCTCACACTCAATTATATAGTGTAAATTGTTATCAAAATTGCCAAAAAATGGTCATATATCTTTATCAACTATTAAAATTATTAATAATATTATTCCTATTCTTCCCAGACCTTCTCTTTCCATTTTTTCACAGATATCAATGTATGTTTCTCTTCCCCATTGTTTCTTACTATTCCTATACAATATTAAAGTACTCTTATCCCTTAAGCTACATATTATTTCTTGTTTCTCTATATTGTCTATCCTAGCTTTCACTTTATTCCATAGTTTTTGTCCCCCTACTGTCTGCTGATTGGCTAGCTTGCCCAATCCAACTTCTCTTACAATTTCCTTTAATTGACATATCCAATTTCTTTCCCATTTTGCTGATTTTTGTGCCCTGAAACAGTCTTTTGGCAATATTTCCTTCCTCTAGTACTTGAATCCTGTTCCAATATTTCACTATCTGTTTGACTACTGGTTCCTTCCTCCTAACCCAATTTAACTAATGCTACCACATTTAGAGCTATTGTCAATCCCAATGTCATTTAGGAAAAGGACCTATGAATTTCACTTATACATTCTCACCCTTCTTTAATTTCTTTTCCATGTCATCATTCTTTATTCTAATGTTGCTACATATATTTATTCTCTCTAGGCAGTTCATTCTCATATTTGGTATTTTCATTAAGCTACTTCACCTTTATCTAGCCATTTTTCATTTGCTCCATCCATTTTCCACTTTAAGTAATTAAATTTGTTCACAACTTTGAATTCACTCTCCTCTAACCACCATCTTTCTTCTTTGCTGAAAAGTGCCATACACTTTTAGAGCATAATGCAGGATTTTAAATTATTAGTAATAAAATTACTACAAAATGACATAGGGAGCTGAATATTTTTTTTTTTATTTATATATTAGTAAATCTATTTTTTTACTGTATCATATGTGTTATATGGATGGGAAGTGTCTTCAATATTTTTAAAAACTAAAAACAAAAGATTTTGAAAATAAAATCAATAATTAAACACAGAAAACCTTTCTATACAGAGAGTTGTAGCTAATGAAATGAAAGAACAGATATTTCTTTTCTAAAACACCAATCTGTTTTGATCTGGTATTTTATTTTTTTGAAATACAACAAATTAATTTATGTAACTTGCAACTAAAAATGTCATCTCCCCCCCCCACACACACACACACACATGCTCGCTCACAAACACACATATTGGCATAATAGAACTAATAAAGAAAATGGCATCAGAAATGAAATGAAATGGCGTTTTATTTATGGACGCTCTTTAACTGCTATGGCTCTCAGCGTCCCATTCTATATTGGACGTGAAAGACCACTTAATTTTGCTCAGAGGCTTCTTTATGAGGCTTGAGGTTCTTTTAAGTGCCGTAAATCTATGACACGGGACCAATGGCTTTGCTTCGCTTCCAAAGGAAGCCATGCTAAGAAGTTTTACGTCTGAAACAATCTATTATTGTCCGCCGGGTTTGAACCTGAGAACTTGGGTATATGAAGTTAGTATAGTAACCATTACACCACGGAGGGTGACGGCTTCAAGCAATAGCATAGAGATTTAGCACTTGTGTTTTTACACAGCTGAATGGATAATTCCCATTGGGTCGTCTGGTTACACTTCCATAATTCCATTTTATAATCACACTGATTATTTGCATGGATATGAGGGCCGTTGTTAGATACATTTTCATCACTGAATTTAGAATAAATATCCATTCTCCTCTCCTAGGTGAATGTCAGAAATGCTTTCAACAAGGTATGAACATTTAAAATCATTTGTTTTCTTCTAATACATCAGTTCCTCAATAAGTAAATTTTGTTAGATGACAGTTTTTAACCACTGTAACCAAACATTTGCAGAGAAATAAAATTTGAAGGCTATACATGTTTTGGAGTATATAGACAAGGACCTGAAACACTCAAGAAAACCTTTCTCTATAGTTATAACATAGAAAGCAGAATGACTTTTCCACTGGAAAGAGTTAAAAGTGTGAAAATGGCATCACAATTAGATGGTGATTGGCAAATCTCCTAGAAATTTGGGATCATCATTAGATCATGATTCAGACTAAAAAAAATTAACGAAAGGAGGAGGGATAATGCAAGCAACAAATTGTCAGAGATGTCCCCGAAGGCAACAGATGCAAACTTCGGATCAGCGCTAAAAGACACTAAAAGGTCAGCATAAGTCACATTAGTGGGTTTGGATGTATAGAGTCAAGAGAGTTTAAGTGTGGATCTTAGCTTATTTTGGAACATGAAGTTTATGGCAGCACAATAAAAAAGTGCAAGTGCATATAACAAGACAAGCGGAACTAGATATATTTAAGTTTGATCAGAGGCATTCCAGTTAATGATAGTGAACTGGAATGCTGAAGGTCAATTGGAAAAGTTTAGCAATGATATAATCCTACAAGTGTTATAAAAAAGGTGATTTGTATTAGTAGCAGAAACCTAGTTATTGGAGCAGACAAATGTGGAGATACCAGGGTTTCATGTCTATATTTTAATACTTTCCAGTCTGAGGGTTATGCTCACAGTCCCATATATAACACAACATGTGACAGGCTATATTCGCAGTGAAGTATAAAAATACACATAACATTGGCGACAGCTTATGCTCGCATTTTTGTTGTTGTGCTATGTAGCCAGATATTTTAGCTAATGAAATAATTCAATAGATGGCATATGAGACCAGGAAACCAAATGAAAGTATGTTTTGTTAGAAAGCCTGCAGGTCTACAGATCCTACTGCATATATGGTTCAAAAAATGGAAATGGCGTGTTATTTATGGATGCTCTTTAACTGCTTTGGTTCTCAGCATCCCATTCTATATTGGGCGTGAAAGACCGCTTAATTTTGCTCAGAGGCCTCTCTTATCAAGCTTGAGGTTCTTTTACGTGCCGTAAATCTATGACACCGGACCCACGGCTTTACTTCCCTTCCGAAGGAAGCCATGCTAAGGATTTTTACGCCCGAAAAAATCCATCGTCCTCTGCCGGGTTTGAACCCGCGATCTTGGGTATATGAAGTTAGCATGGTAATCATTACACCACGGATGGCGACTATATATGGTTCAAAGATGATTAGCTCAGACAAATGTAATCTTACCAAGGAAGAATGGCTCGCCATTTATTTCAATGATTCAGGATCTGAAGGTGACCTTAATGAATTTTTTGAGAGTATAAATTATGCTGAGGGTAATTAAATTGTATTTTAGTGAATTTTCTGCATTTAATTTATTCATAATGTGAGTTTATTATGTATTTATCGTCTATTTTATAACATCACTATTTAATTTTTCTATTTTTTTTACAACTAAAAATATTATGTTTACATTCATTATTTAGTTTAAACTTCAGTAATAAATTGCAGAAATAAACAGTGAGTTATCTCAAACATTCATTTTTAAAAAGATCTTTAAAACACCATCAGGAGGGCACAACTGTCAATATAAGGACAAGACCAAGGTGTGTTAATGGGGTAAAGAATAAAACCAAAGACCAAGTAGGTATTGGTAGTTTGTCTGTTTTGTGAGAAAAGAAAAAAAAAAAAAGTTTAAAATAAAAGGAGAGAAACTGCTTTGCTGTAATTCAATGTTACTGCCTTCTTTTTATGGCATTTATGTTTTTGTGTCAGTACTGTTACAACCTGCCACGCAAATGAGAACATTTAGAGTTGGTTCAGAAAATTAATCTGGGTATTGAAGACCTTCAAATAGTATATGAAAATAATCATTATGAAGGATTTATGCTAAGGTAGGTGTTGTTCTATAAACTATTAGATCAGCATGACAAGGAATTTGATTTGGAGAGAAGGCATAGCAAGAATAAGTTCTGTAATAACAAAGGAAGGAAACTATGAGATTTATACAAAGAAAACTATTGGAATGGAGTGAATTATCTTATTTTTTGCTGTAGATGGAGACTTTATTCTTGCAAACAGAAAGGCGAGTGGTTAGATTAATATAATTTAATTATAGAGTTTAATGTTATAAATATGGTATTAATAAGCAGTAATTTCCCTACAAGATTAATATATTGAAGTTATTAATATAGTATTAACAAGTAGTCATTTCCTTCAAGATTAACCTTTAGTTGCCTGCATTAGTATACCACATATGCCGTTTTTCCTTAAATTCCAGTTTAAAAGTGCAGTTTCAGCAAAAATATATGGAAATAAACCTATAAAATTATTATATAAAATAAGAGAAAAAAATATCTGTAGATCCTTTTATTAATATTTTTCTTCCCAATTGAAAGTTTAAATTTGTCTAAACATTTTCATGATCCAGCCAAAGGTACTACCAAAAAAGAGGTTCAAATGGCCATGAGTGATAGGTAATGGGCTGCCCATCCATTCAACGTTGCAATTTCAAATCCCAGTGACTGTGGTAAAGGACAGGGAGAGTCCAAGAAAAATGATCGGTGTGACGCTTAGAAGCACCTTGACTGTAGTTACATGGGTTTTTACTCTTTGATTTATTTATTTTAAAAAAATCACTGCAATTTTAAAGCAAAAATTATATATATATATATATATATATATATATATATATATATATATATATATATATATATATATATATATATATACAATATAAAACAGTCTGGATTACTTGTTGTTTATGGTTGAAAGGTTAAGGTTAGTATAACATGAAATAATCCTAGAGTACAATCCTATTCGTATAGTTACTCTTAAAACAAGTGGAACTTAAACCTTGACAGGCAATAAAGGGTTAAAGTGGGGGAAAGCAAGAGTTGACAAAAAAGCGGAACTGGAGAGCTTCCTGGAATAACTGCGATATATATCAATGATAGGAAGCATTTTAGACCATGAATCACCATAAATTAAATAAAGTGAGTCACCTTTTTTATATCTTTTCCTCCACTTTGCCTTCGTTTGGGAAGACCAGTTTTAGCTTACCTTAACCCTATCTTCAGTTTTGAGGTTGACTCAAATGTCAGCATACCAAATAATAAGAATTATTTTATACTTCTTGCTCCTCTTTGCCTCTGTTTGGGAAGACTGGTTTTAGAGTACCTTAAGCCTATCTTTAGTTCCTCTGAGGATAAAGTTTAAAAAAGTGACTCAATTCATTTAAACTGCAATATAAATGTACTGTAAGAGAAATATGCAAGATGTCAAACAGAAATACATTCTGAAGCAATAAAAATCCTCTAGGTGAGTATAGGAAGGCTAATGATTAGTAAAATAGGACAAGTAGTGGAGAGTGGAAGATATATAAAATGGGGCAGTATGGTATGAAAGCAAGAGTTGGTGATACAAATAACAGGAAAAGGTTTAATAAGGATTTACAAGCAGCAATGAAAAGAAAAATGAAAGAGTTAAGAAATTGAAACACACAGGAGAAAATGAAAAAAAGAGAGAATTTCTTAGCCCTAACTTGAGGTTAAAACCTCCTATTATAAGTAAAATGGAGGAGTGCTGTATATAATGTTTTTTATAGTGTTTAACAGATGCTTTTACTACTGTGGCGCCACAGGCAATGACACTGGTGATACATGCATGAAGATGGAGCAGCTGTGAAATGTCACGGTGAGGAAACCAGAGAACCTGGAGAAAACTCGTTCCTGGGTCTCTTTGCCCACCTAAAAATCCCAAACATGTCACTTGGGATATGTGGTGCACAAAGTGGCCCAGGGGTGGGTTTTCTCTGGGTTATCCAGTTTCCCCCACCATGACATTCCGCCGGTGCTTCCATTTTCATTTCATGTATCATTTTGTCATTGCCTGTGGTGCCACAGTATAAAATACTGAAATATCAAAAATTCAAAATGCAAAAAAATAAGGTTATTAGTAGAGTTTGTATAGGAAAGGTTAGAGAGAAAACAATATTGGTTAACCCAAAAAAAAAGTACAATCATTTCAATGTGTTATTAGGGCACAATAATATGATTATAGAGGATAGCCAGCAAGTTATTGATGATCTAGACATGGAATTTCCAATGCAGAATCTTATGATCAAATTAAGATGGGAAGTCAAATAAAGCAAGTTATATTGTTATAGAATTGATGCAAAAAATATACAGCAAGTATCTACAAAACTTGGTTATCTGGTGCACAGTCCATCTCCTGCACACATAGTGTACACTTATCTGGCAGTCGCATGGCATGTCACCCAATCACACATGCGCATATATAAAATTAAACCTCAACTCAAATTAACATACCTAAGCACAGGAGATGTTGGAAATTTCTGGACTACAGTAATTTGTATGGTTTGAGTTTTAAAAGTTTTGTTGGTTTCCATGCTGAAGCTTTTGAAATGTCAGTTTCTCGTGCAAGGAGGTGACCATTCTAACCTTTCTTTGATTTCATCTAATTTCTGCTCTATAAGCACAAGCCTCTTTACCTTGGTTTTCCTATCACAAAATTGATCCCGTCTCCCTGAAGTTTTAGTCACCCTCCATGGTGCAACAAAAGAGAATGCATTTTTTTCGGGCAGCGTAAAAATCATTAGCATGGCTTCCTTTGGAAGGGAAGTAAAGCCATTGGTCACGTGTCATAGATTTATGGCACATAAAAGAACCTCAAGCCTGAAAAAGAGGCTTCTTAGCAAATTAAGCAGTCTTTAATGCCCAGTATTGAATGGGATGCTGAGAACCACAACAGTTAAAGAGCCTCCATAAATAAAACACCATTTCATTTTCCCTGAATTTATTTACAAGCAAATGAACTGCCTCTCTACTTGGAACATGCACCCAGGAAATTTGGTTTCATACCTACAAGATGATGTAAGCACATATGTATCATACATAAACATTCTTTGTGGTACTGTATACAGCATTTTGAAAGCACTTCAAGCAAAACTAAACAGTTTTAAACATTCCTAACTTTATTCACGTGTAAACTGGACTGGAAGTAAAATGCACCTGCAACGACAGATAGATGTAGGATTCGCATGCAGGGAAATACAGTGAAGTTTACACAGGCTGTGCTCCTGGTAACAAAGTTTTGTAACAAACATACTGTACAGAGGCCACATGTTCTGTATTAAATTTGCAAGACAAAGTAACAGAGAGCATGCAGAGTACAACTGGACTGAGAGAAGTTGTAAATTACATGTTATGCAATTTAATCTTCTTATTGATGATATAATGGAGAATATCCAAACATAAAGCATACACTTATGGGTATTCAATAACTAAGAATTTCCTGGGTTGCTTTCACGTGTTGGTTTCATCATTAGATCCATTTAAGTGGAGGTTTAGGAAAGACACTGGAATTTAAGTTTTTTAAAAAATGGGGATTTAAAATAAATCATAGTGTAGAAAATATGGTGCTAAATGAAAAGGGATGAGAAATGAAAGGGAAAGAAATTGAAGTGATAAGGAAATCTGATTAAACTGGAAAGGCAGATGAAATGAACAGCAAAAATGGCAATAGCCAAGGTAAAACTACTATGAATATTATAATACCATGCTTGAAGAAAGCCCAAATATGAGTTAATTAGCTGAAAATAGTTTATACAGCCACAATTGTGCCATAGCAGTAAAAGCTACATTTCAAATCACAACCTTATGAGAGTTATAACAAATTCATGAGCAACCGACTGTTAATATTCAAATAAAATGACTTGAGGAATTTATTCTAAGGATTTTAACTGCATTTTGCATTAACCTGTAGGCATTAGCCTCTGTCATGTAATCATTTCAAAATGACAGACATCAATATTTCATTTCTATAACCAGCTGTCATTGAATTCCTTGCTAAAGAGGAAAATTCCTTGCTGAAGTTCACCTCAGGCTTCAACATGCCTATGAATATCTCTGCACGTGTATCAGCATTCTTAGCAAATTGATTAAACATTTAAAAAATGGGAACACAAGTAGCCAAAATGAGCACTGTCCTCAAACAGCCTTCAAAGAAAGCAGTAAGAAAAGAGCTGAAAAGCTCATTACAGTAGTAAAGTATGCCACTCTCAGGGCAGAAATGCATGCGTTTTACTGAAGCAAGTTTAGTGTCCAGCTGCCATCTTGATTTTATACACACTACCATATACATCATATGCAACATCTGTTAAATGAATTGTTTGTCCAAATTTCTGAAGTAAAGAACAAAGGACAATATAAGGGGAGAATTCTCTAGTTGAAGTAATATTAAGTGCAATCACATTTTTTGGCCTGTCAGTAGTTATTGATAAATGAAAACATTGTGGCAAGATCACAACTTAATCTCTTGGCCAAAAATCACTCTAAACAATGAATATATGTATGAGGCAGTCATGTATAGGATGAATGTACATAAACACACACACACACACATATGTTTGGGAAAGGCTTGGAATGAATTTTAAGTACACAGCAAAAAAGGGTGAAAAGCATAAGGTCCCAAAGATTATAATGACTTTCACTGTGGGCTGCATGTGTTGCACTCCAAGTCCAAGGAACACCTCCCCTATTTTCACGATCCTGGCATCATAAGCACATAATTTGATAGTAATTATTTCCCATGATAGCTGCTAAATAGACGAATTAGCGAGAGGTTTCTTATAAACCAGAGTAGGTTGCCAATTTTGTTTGTGAATTTCCCTTTCCTTGCTTTTGCTTCTGCTATTCGAGAAACTACAACCAAACATCACACACATATTGATCATTATACTGGTTTAAAAGTTACACTCAAAATTTACTGCTTAACTGAACATTTAACACCACAAAATCACTTAAATAAGTACCCTAAATCCAGGTATTGAAACATTTCCTTTTTTCTTTTTTTCTTCTCCATACAAGAAACCACAACCAAACACCACACATGTATTCACCATTATTCTGGTTTAAAACCTACAATCCAAATGTACTACTTAATTTACATCTAACACCACAAAATCCTATTTTTGGTTAAATGGAAATGGTGTACTCTTTATGGATGCTCTTTAACTGCTATGGTTATCAGCATCCCATTCTATTATGGGCATGAAAGAACATGTAATTTTGCTCAGAGGCCTTTCTATCAGGCTTGAGGTTCTTTTATGTGCTGTAAATCTATGACACGAGACCAACGACTTTACTTCCCTTCCGAAGGAAGCCATGCTGAGGACTTTTACACCTGAAAAAAATCCATCGTCTGCCAGGTTTGAACCCGTGATCTTGGGTATATGAAGTCAGCATGGTAACAATTACACCACAGATGGTTACTATGTCTGGTTGCACATTTAAGCTACTTCATCTCAAATATTTATAATCAAAATAGGGCAGCTTGACAAAAATGTGCTTCACCAACTACAATGCATAAGCATAGGACATTTCCTATCCATTCTCTCTCTATATCTGTGGTGCCACTAGGATAAAATCACTGTAAGATATGTGGTAGAGGTTTTGTGTAAAGTTTCTTTGCTATATTGGCAGATGGTTTGCCAAATGAAAGTATAAAAGCTTTACTGTCACTGGGCAAACATGTGGCCGTGGAAGAAGCAGGCTTTGTGGTTTGGACTAATGGACATAGTTACCATAGTGAGGGATTTTTAATACCCTTTTCTTGTAAATACATGCTGGAATATCCAGGTGATTCGGTGCATGATACTGTTTCAGTTGAGTTGAGTTATAGTTTTATGGATAATGAATCAGTTTACTAATGGTCTGTAATCTTTCCATAGGCAGTTTGCAATTAGCTGGAACTATAAATATGTGTGTGTGTGTGTATAAATTTTGGAATTTTGTGAGCTAGGTATCACCGATATAATGCTAATATTTTCCTATTTGTGCAATCTTTTTAGCTCCTTGCTGAATTATAGTTTTAATTGCTATATACACACACTCACGCACACACATAAATGTATATAGATGTATAGATTAGATATATAGATATTTTGTTTATATATATAAAGCTCCCCATCCCTGCTTACTCTCAGGGGAAAGGAGTCTATTGAATTGGGTTATATCTGAGCAGGGTTGGCCAATATATTCTTTTGTTAAATAATTACTTTACATTATTAACTCTGAACAACAAAATTTGCAGCTGCAAATGGTTTAAATTGACAGAATGGTTATTGAAATACTGTATTTAGAAAGCTTTTTTTGCTTAGCTTTATATTAATACCAGTTATGATTTTTATGTTCAATAATTATTAATTAAATTACTATATAATATACGATCAGTTGTGAGATTTCTAATTCATGCCTGTGTTGTATTAATAACATACTTTTATTACTTGTAGCATTTATCAAAACAAGATTGTTCCTTGATATACTATTATTTACTTAAAAACTATAATATTCATTGTTTTGGCCATTAAAATGGGTTTCACTCCCGTTTGTGCTACCCATGTATTACTTGCTAATTACTTATGGATTCCAAGAAATAGGATATCCAACTTAATCCTGAACAAACATGAAAAGGGTTTACACATCACAGATTTTTCTTCTATGCCCAGTCGCTCCACAGCCACAACTATTCCACTGCTTTCTTTCTAAAAGCATCACTCCACTATGCTGAGTGGCTTAGGGCCAGCAATATTGCTAACCGTAGAAGCCTAAGATGCTTTGGGTACTCTAACATGAAATGTCTGTTGGTATCAGAAAAGAAGTGACAAAAGTGAGAAGTTTATGTTGTAAATGCTTTAATAAGAGGGATGTTCAATAAGGAATGTAACACATTTTGTTTCTTCACCAATTTTGGTTGAAAAGAATTGTAATTTTGAATAGCACGTGTTTAAATATGCCCGACTCTCCTCATAAAGCTTCATTAATTCCTGATAGGTGGCTGCACTAAACTAGCCTTCAAAGTGACGTCTGAAACGGAAATGCATTTCAAACAGAGACCAGTAGTAGCTTTATTCACCCATTAGTCAATACAATGACATGGGATACGTCAGTATATAGATTTATTACAAAACTAGAAAAATATGTACATTTCTTTAGCAGAACATTGTCATAATAAATAAGTGTAACAGGTCATAATTAATACAAGTAAAAATCACAACAGTGGTAATAATAAGCACATTTATAATAAAAACATATTTATTTGTCACTACAAAATTGTAGTAATGCTTTTATTTTCTTCATCATTCAATGTTAAGGGAATGCACGACAATATGGTGTCAATAACACAAGATAACATGAAATTCAAATACATTTTTATGTATTAAGTATTTATTCCCTCACTCCCATTGTTTAAAATAAAGAAATATTAATGTAGCTATTAATGTTTTGCAAGATGGCTATATTAGTGCTCTACTTTTCTTCCCCACTCAATGTTAAAGGAATGTACGTTATGGAATCAATAATGTTAAGATAACAGTGAAATTAGAATATATTTTTATATATTAACCATTGTTTCCCTATTCCTTTTGTTTAAAATAAATAAATAAAAACATGCTTATTTCACATGTAAAGTTGGTTTTTGTAGACACAATTCTTTAAAATGAACCAGCACATTAACCAATAATCCTTCTTGAAAGTTGAAAATGCTGGAGAAAAGATAGGACCCGGATAGTATACTGCTTTAGATTTGCCTACCTATTGCACATGTTGTTCATATGAGGTTATGTAGTACATGATCTACATAAAGGGGTTTTAATCAAAACATGATGACACCCCCATTATCTGCAGCACTCTTAATATAGTTAATCAACCGATATTTTAGATTAAATAAAGAAATTTCTCATTCTAAACTACTATCAAATAAAACCAACATACTTACCTTTCTATTGTTCAGTGCACATTTCAGTTTTTCCCACTTCCCTATGGCCTTCCCTCCTCTTCAGAACACCAATTCTTTATATCCCATTAGGCAGATCATTGAGCATTTCAGCAATTTCCTGATACAAATATTGCCTGTCTGACATTTTACACCAAACAGATCTTCATTCGGCAACATTACCAAATAAAACCTTATTGAACCACAGCACAGCCAACAGATCTGTGAAGCCAAAACTCATTTAATTATCAGAAATAGCATATTTTTATTTTAGGAACATTTTCATAGGTTGGCCACATTAATTAACTGTCATTTTTGCCCTTAGCAGATTTTGTAGTTAATTGCAATACTTTGTGGCACAAGGTGGAAATCCGTAGCGTTCTGCTAAAGCACCATTTGTGCTCAGCCATCTTGTGATGCTACTACACACTATGATATACACCATGCACAATATCTCTCTAATTAATTTTTTCCAAGTTATTGAAGCAAAGAACAATGAAAGGAGAAGGATGTCTATCTGAAGGAGTATTTAATACAATCACAGGTTTTGACCTGTCAGAAGTTGTTACTGATAAATTGGTATTATTGCAGTGAACGTTGTGGCATGCTCATAATTTAATTTTCTTCTAATTTCTTAATTTAAAACTGAAGGAGGGTAAAATATCAGATTTTGATGAAACCTTATTGTTTGTCTTTCATACATATAACCATTAATTTCACTACATGAACATATAAAGTAAGTCTACTCCAATTCATCTATTGAGTGAGCTAAATAAACAATCCTCAATATATGTACGAGGCAGTCATCTAAAAGGTGCATGTACGTAAACACACACACACACACACACACATATGTTAGGGAAAAATTTGGAATCATTTTTTACTGCAGACCAAGAAGGGGAGACAAGTATCACACTGTCGACTACATGTATTATATCTGAGTCCAAAGAGCATGCCCCCCATTCTAATGGTACTAGGATCCTAAGCACATATTTTGTTACTAATTATTTTTTGCAATAGCTGCTAAATGGGCAAATTAGCAAGAGGTTTCTTTCAAATCTCAGTAGGTTGCCAATTTTGTCCGCAAATTACCTTTACTCAGGTTCCTCAACGCTCTTTTCCAATTGGAAATATAAAATCTAATAAACAATACAGGATCATTCTGTGGATTATGTGTAACATATTTCATTAAGTGTACCACCAAAAATCACTTAAATAAATACACTAATCTATGTATTGAAACTGATTTCCATTTCCTTATTTATGCTTCTGCTATTCGAGAAACTAAACCAAACACACACACATATGGACAATTAGACTAGTTTAAAACTTATACTCAAAATTTACTGCTTATTTAAACATTTAACGCCACAAATTCATTTAAATAAGTAAACTAACCTATGTATTGAAACTCATATACCTTTTCTTGTTTTTACTTATGCTATTTCGAAAAACTACAACCAAACACCACACACGTGTTCACCATTTATTATACTGGTTTAAAACTTAGTCCAAATCTATTAACTGCCATTTAACACCACAAAATCTTATTTATGGGTGCACAATTTAACCTCAAAACCGTACTAATTTTAGCAATTTAGAATCAAAATATTGCTTGCGACTTCACCAAAGCATGATTTACTAACCACAATGCATAATGATAGGACATTTCATATTTATTCTCTCTATATCTGTGGCTCGTATATGAGGTGGGGTGGGCGAGTGAGCAATATGACCTTGTTTGAGCAACTGTCTTACTCCATCTGGATTACGCTGGATATAATTACCAGAATCCACAGGGATTTAACAATCATTGGTTCCTAGAAATGTGAGTTAATGCGAAAAAAATTTAAGTCAATTGAATCAAAGTACTTTTGCAATGTTACCTGTGAAAACATAAGAAGCAATCTCTATTAGTACTCGCACAGCTGCTTTTACAAACTCATATTTGTTTTATGACTATACTTCATATTATGTTTCATTCAAGGTTACAGAATATTAAATCTCTTGCTTAATGGGGATATGCGCTTAGTTCGAGTCAATTGTGAAGTCAAAAGAATATTCATTAGCGAGCGAACCATTACCACTAGATACTACAAGCTGGGGCATTGATCGCCGGCATTTGTTATTGCGGGAACTGTGTTAAAATGAAATTGATTTTTAGAAAAGAAATAATTATGAAACTATAAAGCGAGAAGTACGAGAAATAAAGAGCCTGCATCTTGTATTTTCACAAGTATGATATAAAACACTACTTCTAATCTATTGTACTCTCCCGCCTGCGGTGCCAATAGTAGTTAAAGCGGGCGTTAAACACTACCAAAAAAAAAAAAAAAATATTGTACTCTTAAAATAACTTCTTATGTTTCAATCCTTGAAGAGATACAGAGCTGTTCAAACCCTCTCGTAAGTTATACATGCGTGTAGGATATAAAGGTTTATTTATCCATTCAATCCTTTCGCAAAAACAAAACCCAGGCAACAGTACACCTCCGTCATTCGGGCTAGAAACGCCGTCCTTTCGTCACGACCACGTGGCACCTAAACTAGGCATATTGTAATGGAAAACGAACGCCCTTACCCCGACCGCTTAAACGGCGACTAAAATATTCTATTAGATAGACTGATGATAATATTAACAGTCATAAAATAACTGTGTGCACATGTAATAAACAAAAATAAAAATACGAACGAAAAAAGTAACACGAATGCGGTATAACTTGCACATATTCGTCCTCTGGAAGCGCTTTATTTCTTCCAGATCAGAACCGTCGTCTGTTTGTGCTGCCGCTTTCCAATTTAAGGTTGATTATCAGGTTAACAACAGTGTCGCTTAAACTATCCCTCTCCCAAAACAATGTTTCTTGGTTTATACTTCTTACGTTTTCACCAATTTTTTTGATCGGAAAAGCTCCGTAATTAAGTTAGACGCTAATTTATTACGTGCGCGTAGCGATCCTTTTTGTGAATATTTATGAAGTATGCTGCCTAGAAGGAGTAGAATATAAATAAAGAAGTCTTGTAGTATTTTTGCAATGTAAATATATAATAATACTACACACTAAAGTGCCTAAAACCTGAGTTCCATTGTCGGCGGCAGGCGAACAGTGTTGTGGGATGCATGACGGGTGATGCATAGACGCTGTGCTGATGTATGACAAGTATGTTTCACGCAGCTACAGCTGTTCAGTGAACTTTATTATGCAGAACTTCGGCCACTCTAAAATCGAATGAAACTAACTGCGATTGATTGACTTTGTATTTATGATGACAATTTCAAAGCCTGTGGATTTCAAATTTAGCGCGAGGTTAGGTTCCAATCCTTTTAGGTTAGTGTATGTATATAAACAGGTAGCAACATTAGTTTTTTAAACCTTCTCCCCACCCCTAATCCCCCTCTAAGCACAACGGTCCCGTTAGAGTGCAAAACTGGTATAAGTCGCAGCGGAGAGAGTTAGCGGCCCAACTTGTAAATAATTACCCTAAACTTAAAATAAACATGCAGTACAATAGATTTTTCACCACTAGTCAATGGTTTACCAGCCTATGTAACTAAAAAATGCAAGAGCAATTTCAAAGTAACTGTCCTCCATGATTCTAAATAGCAACAACCAGCAACTGTTATTGTGTAAACAATATTGCAGAAATAAGGTAACTCATATGAATAGCATGTTAAGACTTGTAACTCTGTTTAGTGGTACAAATTGGCATAATTTTAACTCTTACATATTTATATAAAATATTATACCAGTTAAGAATTGTTCTGTAATTTAAATTGTTAGTATGAGATTACATTCTTAAGCTTACTACTACTGTATTTTACTGTGGTTCACTGGTCACATGGTTCCATTTTGGCATTGATCTACCAAAGAGTAAATAGATAATAGGATAGGTGCTATTGTTTGCCAGCAAGTGCATGGCCTACATCACATCATTGTTGCCAACAAAGATACATTTATGCACTGATTGTAATGTTGCCAACCGAAATCGTAGAAATAATTTCAGCTGTTAATAGAGGTGAATATAATTTATATGCTAATAACAAATACTTAGGCTGAATTTCAGAGTGAAGAAACTTACATTATATAATGTAAGCAAATTGTAGTATCTTTTAAGAATACAAACGTTACTCATGCAGATAAGATATGGCATAAAGGTAAACTTGCCTGTATTTTAGTGTAACAAGAATGTAGTGCAGAAATGGATGAACTCGGATAAATTACATGAAATAGAAACTGCATAGAAATAATGCGTAAACATAGGCAGCATGTTCTCATTGTTTTTTAGCCATAAGACACACATTGTTGAAGCACTTTACTACAATAAGTCTGTAATGAAGAAATTGATAACCTTGAGTAAGTTAGCTAAAATACAAACTGTGTAAAAATAATCCTGCAACAATTCAGAATTTTATTTTTTAGTCACAAT
This sequence comes from Hymenopus coronatus, assembly GCA_030762935.1. NCBI lineage: Eukaryota > Metazoa > Arthropoda > Insecta > Mantodea > Hymenopodidae > Hymenopus > Hymenopus coronatus. The sequence goes on along the minus strand of CM060899.1, from coordinate 14,624,226 downwards.
ACACACAGTGTTGAAGCATTTTATATATAATAATTGTTAGACATGTGTGAACAGCTTGCTTTCGAACATGAAATACTTTTTGCACTTGTGTGAGTGGCTTACTTTCAAAGTATGGTAAATGATACATGTGTGTGTAAACAGCTTGCTCTCAAATGTCTAGTAATTGTTGTATGTGTGTGAGTAATTTGCTTTCAAACATGTAGTAATTTCATCTTTGAACATGCCGGCCTCTGTTGCCGAGGTCCTGGCTAATGATCCAAGAGCTGTGGACTAGGTTTTTAAATTATTAGCTTAAGTATCTTTTACCTTGTGATGTTAGGCTGTAGTAGCTGTATACTGTGATACTTTAGTGTATTTCTAACTTTTAAACAGTTTGTATAATCTTTAAGTTTTAATTGTTACAGTGTATTTTATCGACACTTTTGTTATATGTTTTAGGCCTTTTAATGCCACAGTTTTATTGCCAGACTTCTTTTCGTCTTTTATACTTGTTTTATCTCTTATTTCAGCTGTTGTCATTGTAATTCTTTTTAACATGCATTATAACTGGACTTTTAACATCACTGTTTTATGTTAAGGCCACTGATGACCAAGCAGTTAAGCACCCTTAAAACCTAATCATCATCATCATCATCATCATGTAGTAATTGTTGTACATGTGTGAGTGGCTTGTTTTCAAACATATTGTAACTGTTGCACTGTGTGAGTGGCCTACTTTTCAAACTGTAACTGTTGCATGTCTTTGAGTGGCTTGCTTTCAAATATGCAATAATTGTTGCATAGTATGAGTGTCTTGCTATCAAATGTGTAGTACTTGTTGTATGTGTGTAGGTGGCTTACTTTCTAAAATGTAGTAACTGTTGCATGTGCTTGCTTGGCTTGTTTTCAAAGTTCAACTGATTTTGGCTCATGTATTCAAGAATTTGACAAGTGAATGGCCATGGCTAAGTGGTTAGACCACTTGCTACTCACCAAGACAGCCCGGATTCAATCCCAAATGACCACATGTGAGATTTGTGGTGAACAAAGCTGCGCAGGGGCAGGTTTTCTCCAGGTCCTACAGTTTCCTCCACCATCGCATTCCAGCAGTGCTCCATTTTCATTCATGTATTACCTGCGGTGCCACAATTTAGTAAAAGTGGGAGCTAAGCACTACCAAAACAAAAAACAAACAAAACAAAAAGAAGGTGAATAGTAAGGCACTATTCAAACCTTGGAATACAAGAGCTGGGGGTAATGGACAAGTGCTATAATGATTACTACTTCTGGAATATTGTTTTATATAGCGTTTAACGCCTGCTTTTACTGCATCTGGCATGTAGGTGATACATGGAATGAAGATAGAGGACCAGTGGAATGTGATGGCGGGGGAAAGCGGATAACCCAGAGAAAATCCACCCGTGCACCATTTTGTTCACCACAAATCCCACATGCAGTCTAGTTGAGAGGTGAGTGGTCTAACCAATTGGCCATAATGAGGCCACTTCTGGAATATCCCGGCCACATCATCAATAGCTATAAAAGATAGAGCTGCAAGACAAAGGAGTGGGATTTGTATGGGAAATCTGGAGTGTGCAGACGCAGTGGGTGCTGAAAAAAAACCACTAATGGAGAACTGTTTTGAAAATAGTGGAATAAAGAATAATTCTTATCTGAAAAGAGAAATAGAGATTCTTCGTTTTTATATTTGGGACATGAAAACGTGGGTTTGCTGTTACATATCCTACCAAACTTAGTGTTAGGCATGATACAATACTTCCTCTACACACTATACATAACGTGTTTGCAGTGAAATATGAAACTGAGGTTTGGGTGGAATACAGTACTTCCTTTACACACCATACATAACAATTGTTTGCACTGAAATATCACGCTCAGGGTTGGGTGGGATTTTTTTTTTTTTTTTTTTTGGTAGTGTTTAACGCCCGCTTTAACTACTTATGGCACCGCAGGCAGTGACACTGGTGATACATGAATGATGATGGAGCACCGGTAGAATGCGAAGGCGGGGGAAACCGGAGTACCCGGAGGAAACCCGCCCCAGCGCCGCTTTGTCCACCACAAATCTCACATGCGGTCGCTTGGGATCGAACCCCGGCTGTCTAGGTGAGAGGCAAGTGGTCTAACCACTCAGCCATGGCATGGCCTTTGTGTGGGATACAGTGCATTCTATAGATAACATGTGTTTGCAGTAAAATGTTAAGTTCGGGGCTGGGTAGGATACAATACTTCCTATATAAACTATACATAACATGTGTTTGCAGTAAAATACCAAGTTCGGGGCTGGATGGGATACCAATACTTCCTATATACACTATACATAAAATGGGTTTGCAGTAAAATATCAAGTTGGGGGCTGGGTAGGATACAATACTTCCTATATATAATACATAACATGTGTTTGCAGTAAAATATCAAGTTCGGGGCTGGGTGGGATACAATACTTCCTATATACATAACATGGGTTTGCAGTAAAATATCAAATTCGGGGCTGGGTAGGATAAAGTACTTCCTATGTACACTATACATAACATATTTGCAGTAAAATATCAAGTTCGGGGCTGGGTAGAATACAATACTTCCTATATACACTATACATAACATGCTTTTGCAGTAAAATATCAAGTTGGGACTGGGTAGCATACAATGCTTTCTATATGCACTATACATAACACGTGTTTGCAGTAAAATATTAAATTCAGGCCTGGGTGGGATACAATACTTCCTTTACACACTATACATAGCATGTGTTTGCAGTGAAATATTAAGCTCAGGGCTGGGTGGGATATAAACTTCCTCTATGCACTATAGGTTACCTGTATTTGCAGTAAAATATTATCATGTGCTGGTTGCATGGCTGTGATTTGGGTACATTGAGTTAGTTTTGGTCTCATAGCTTGACAATAAGGCAACCAGCAGAAAAGGAGAATAGATAAAGGGGCAGGGTTGCACAAGGTGTCACCATGTTTGTTAGCAAGTGCAGGAGGGCGGCTTGCCCAGGTAGCCAGGATTTGCTCCCCACCAGTGGTAGTTTTGCACAATGATCATTGTAACGGAAAGTAACTGAATAAATTTGAGTAACACAGCTTTTCTATCTTTAAATTGGTAACTTAGTTTACACTATTTTAAAACATCTTATAATGTAGAAATATTAACCCCTATAGCCCTGATAGAACAGAGGTAAGCTTCATAAGTTGGTCTGTGTTTGTCTTTCCTCTGTTGCTTTACCATCATAAACTGATTATAACATTAGGTAGGCATGACAATATCAATCTTAGGATTGGAAAGGATTTAATACTTGCTCTTCTCACTAAAAGTTAATTCTAGCAAAAGGTTTAAAGAAGAAGAAAATAAGTGTTTGAATCGTTATATACATAACTCCAAATGCTATAAATATCAATCTTAAGCCATTTTATGCATCTAGAAATGCTTAGAATATAGTATTGTTTTAAACACTAATAAATGCTAATATTTCAAAGATATACTTTATACATCTCTGTGTATGAGTCACAACAGTAATGGTGTGAGTATGAAAGTATATGTATAACAGTGAGGGTGTGACTATGAGACAGTATGTATGCAGTGATGCTCTATGAGTATGAGAGAGTAGGTAGTACAACAGTGACAGGTAACAGTGATGCATTAGATTAAATGAGCGACATGCGAGTGTGAAACTGTATAAGAGCGTACCAATGTGTGTATGAGACAGGTGGTGTCAGAGAGGGAGAGAAGGAAGGAATTTGTTTTCTGAATTTATTTCCTTACTTTTGTTCTGGCTGTATCTACAAATTGCAGCTTAGCTTTACAATAAACCAGAATAATTTAGCTTTTTCAAGTACCTATGAATTATTTGCATTTTGTAAATTGTTGAGCTTGAACTAGTACATTTATGTATGTGTTAAAATTCCAGTGTATACTTACTATTTAACACATGAAAATATAAAATGAAAGTTAAAAGAATTTGAAATTAAAAGCTTAAATGTAAAATTACAACACAACACAAAGTTTCCTGTAAATCACGTTCAACCAAGCAAAGAAACAAAGGAAAAAAATCTGTAGTAATGGGGATTCAAATCTGCAATTTTAATGCACATTCACTTTTGGATTTTTGCACCATAGCTATTACACTAAACACACAAGTTCCAAATTCTTCCACTTGTTTTCTAAGCATGCCTTGTTGTTGAAGTGGCCATGATTGCTGGTATGCATATAACCTAGCAATTTTCGATTAAAACCCTGTAATTTATATTTGTAGAGCATAGGTCTCCTGTCTCAAATTTTTGCGTATATATAAACTGTTTATTACCAGTAAAAATGGTTCTTCATTTACACCCTGCATATATTTATAGTAATTGAGGCATAGAGATCAAAAAAGAGACATGTCACTGAATAGCAGTTTTGAGATATATCAGTTTTTTTATTTAATTCTGAATAATAACACTTCAACAAATGGTGTTTAACTTACATTCTCATTAGGATGATAATAGTCATATAACAAACTTTGTAATCATATAATAAAGACACAGTAGTAAATGGATATATAAAATAACTGACATGGCCCTTTTTTGAATTAAACATCACTCATTTTACCAAAAATAAGGTGCAATTAAGATTCTTGTACAGTTTTATAGCAAACCATTTTTACATAGTGTAATAATTTATGTTCCAAATACTGTGGGTGTATAAAAATGCATCAAATAACAAAAGATACGTATAAGGGTACATATCAAAGTGGACGTCGTCATGGAAATACAAGTCAATAACCTATTAATATTTTCAAAATCTTCTCGGGCTTCTAGCCAGGTAAAAACTTGGCTTGACACCAACGTTTCGAAGAAGTGCATCTTCCTCGTCTTCAGTTCACCCTGAAGACGAGGAAGATGCACTTCTTCGAAACGTTGGTGTCAAGCCAAGTTTTTACCTGGCTAGAAGCCCGAGAAGATTTTGAATTAACACGTCGCCAGGAAAGCTTTAGTTCTTATTTTATTAATATTTTGTTAGAAAACCATGTTCATATTTGGGTTTGGAACACAGGCTCTTTGTTTAGCTCTTCACCAGTCATTTCATAAATGGCATATTTCCGTAATATGGTGTCAAAGTATTCACGAAACTTCAATGTGACAACAGCAATCATGGGTAAGACATCCTATGCTGTTTCAGGTTTCAGAGCAATTTCATCCATATATGCCTTCAGCACATTATGAAAACGGGTCACTATCCCAGTATTAAACAGAGGCATTTAAAATTTACCATTCCACTGTTACTGGGTGAAACAGATGCATTTCAACTGAGCATTGTATTAAAATATTTTGAACTTTGTAACAAAACATTTGCTACCTTTCACAGTAAAGTTACAGACTTGTTACAAAATGTATGTAGATGTAGCTGATAGTCGAGAAATACATCTTAGGTGCATAGTTCAACATATATGTGTTTCCTTGCCGTACATAGTATTGTGAACCACTAATTGGGAGTGCACACTGTGTCCTGCATCCTTTTGTGCAATTCCAAAATTGTAAAATCTGTATCTCAAGTGTTATAGGAATGCTCACAAAATGAGTACATGTGACAAACGTTGATAAATCTACTACTATAAACTATGCCATATTGTCTGTGACAAGTCCTGTTTTTGCATGACAAAATTTCAACAATGATTTAGACAGGGAAAGGATTACTGGACAGCATCAACAGATGCAAAATTATATAAAGAAAATAGCTACATTGATAACTCATATACTGCCGAAATGATGACTATGCCCAGTTTTCATCTCCAGGGCCTCAATTAATATCACTGCTGTAATAGTTTACAATGAATTCTGTAATATATTTTGCATTAAATATTTCAAGCAATGAGCTAATAAAAATTACTGAACATATACTCAACTGTTTGAAAATAAGTTCTGCAAGAAGCAACAATTAAAATATGATATACAACTGAGTGAATACTGATACCTTTCCTATTCCTACTCCTGCTCGGAGAATAAAAAATAAAAATTTTTAGTTCATCATAAATAAGTTGTTCAAGGGTTCCTTCCTATTCATGGCTGGGCCCAGCACAAGTAAAACCAATGGGTAAACCAGTTTTTCTCATCTGGAACTTTATATGATATAGCAGTATAACTGGTCTTGTACCCAATTAAAGGATAGGGTACTACTGTGCTACTGAAGATAGGTGATACATAAGAATACCTTTTGTTTTATACGTTTCTGACTCTTTGGCTCTTAATACATGAATCTACATTATAAGAAGAGCACTGTGCTGTAACATTCTTATGTGCATTTCTTAACCCTAGAGTTACAATTTTCCCTCTGGCAGATAAATACCCTATCTTATCACCACCTGATTTTGAGCAGCTTTCAAGTCATTGTTTACCTTCCATTTTGTTGAGTCATAGCAATAGTAGCACCAACAGGTCAAGGGCAACAAAAGGTTATTCTTGGAACTACACCGCGTGCCTGGTCATAGAGGTAATATTTCATATCACGGCTCCTATTGTAACCAGTCATGTAAGTAATATTTCATATCATAACTTGTGCATTTTAAAGATGTGTTTAAATAGTTTATTAATTGTTACCAACATTTTGTGTTTTTAACTTTAGGGCAAAGAAATGTTTGACACAACAGGAGTTAGAACGGCCTCTTTTAGAGGTACTTGCTGAAGAAGATGACTGTGAGGATATTGATGATTAGTTTTCTGATGGAAATGAAAAAATATCACTGAGTGATCCTGACAGTGAATCTGAAATTGACAATGATAAACAAGTGCTTTCTTTTTATGCATAAAAAATATCCCATCTACCAGCAAAAAATATTGTGAAGATCTTTCCAGGTCCTAAAACGGTGGCATGAGGTATTGTAGAGGAAATTGAATCTTTCTCAAATTGCTGTTCTGTGTAAAAAATTTAGTATGCATCAGCCAAGGTCATAGGGGACTAATTTGCACACACTTTGTAATGTAACTAATTAGTATACATATGCATAAAGCTGCTATGAAGTATACAATTGGATTTTACATATAATTGGTTGATTGATGTAATGTAAATTAGTGTAATAAATAATATAATAGTTTAATAAATAGTAACAGAATACCAACTTAGCTGTGCTGTGTACAGAATACACAGCATGCACGCTCTAGGATTAAATATATGTTCAAATAAATATGCAAAATTATATCTGTTTTATAAATATTATTGTCAGAGTAAATGTCTCAGGGTTATTGTGACATGAATGACTCCGTTATCATATTAGGAGGTTTGGATTTCTATGCCCTTTTAAAAATACCTTAAATTTCCTGTGTTCATTTCATATTTTCAAAACATTGACATCCATTCCACCAACTTATCACAGTAGAAACACAGTGGTGTGACCATGAACACAATTTTGCAAGTGAGGAACAGATTTATTTAATATAGTTGCTTTTATTGTCATTTTATTCTTACTATTTGCTTATGGTTAACTTTTCTGTTGGCTTAAATATTTATTATAAATTGCATGCTAGAGTTTTGTTAGATAGAGCTCCAAAATTTAAAAATGTATTAACACAGGCATGACACAGGGTTAAACTTGTCTCACCCTAATTTTGTGATGCCAAATTTAAATCTCCTTTTAATTTTTTCATTTAATGTACTGTTTATTTGCCTTGCGGAAAGGGTTTATTTCTAGTTTTTAAGTGTAATTTAACATGCGTGAAATGCAAGCTAAGAAACAACCTCTATTCTACACTAACAAAACTTTGCATTTAAACTAGAAATTTCAAACGTACCTTATGACTTTATTTTCTCCTGTGCTTTTTTCACAATGAATGTTCTTGCATTTATGGTCATCACAAGGGTTGTTTTTAATTAAACGCCATTATGGCCATCATGGCGATGTCCTGTGGATCCTGGTACCTTGTTTTCATTGGTATAATCTCTCTCCCTATTCTTTACTTAGTGCATCCAAGTTTTAAGGAAAAAACTCAAGATGCTAATGCAAAAGGTGCCTTTTAAACCCTTTTAATGCCTACCTAATTCTTTAACTACTTTACTTAACGTCTTCTTTACAAAAAAGCCTATGCCTCCAGTTGCCCTCCCCTTTCTTCCTACCTTATCTCCTTTTATCCCTAAAAAATAAAAATCCTTTACGTAAACCTGGTCCTCTTTTAGCCATGTTTCAGCTACTGCAAGATAGTAAAGTTTCGTCAATAATTGATTTAAACTCCCTGCATATATTTTGTTTTTAACTCCCTCACAATTCCAGAATCCAAGCTTCCTTAATTCTCCCTTCCCTATTGTGAGCCTGATCTAAATCTAAATGTTTCTAGTGTTCTTTTACTTCTTAATTGTATCCCTTCACTGGGAGGAAACGCTTTAAAAACTTTTAACGCTTTTTAAAACTAGAATGCTGCCATGTTTGGATGATATAATGCTGGCTTCTTCCCTCTCTGTATTCTCCCCGCTACTCTGTTGCCACACCTTCTTCCCTTCGAAGCCAAATTACGTGCTGCTATTATTTTCCTGCTACTCGGTGACACTATTTTCTTGGGTGACTTCATTCCAGTGGCTCGTCCTCCTGTTGCTTTCTCTGTTGACGTCATTACTTTGTCAGCTGTTGCTTCTCTCGTAAGGATGTTGGATGATGTCCTATCTGCATATGCCATTCTCATATCCATGTTTGATCTTCCTGTCGTACTTCCTAAAGTTGGCATTGGCATCTGCTGAGTAATTTCCTCTGTGCCTGATTGGGGTTCTCTTAGATCCTTCTTGTCCAGATGCGATGTCTTTTCTCCGTCTATCCACAATTGGAAATTTCTAATATAAGCTCTTCTTCCCTGGGCTCTTGCTTCCTTAATTTTTTGTACCAAATTTCTTTGCAGAGCTCTCTTCTTAGGTGCTAATGTTTGTTCCTTTTAATTTCTTAGCTCTTTTAAGTACTTCATGTACTAATTGGGCTGTTGCAAATTTCACTATAATTGCTCTCTTGCCAAGCTGTCTTCCAACTCAATAAGCTTCAATATTTTCCCATCTATACCATTCCAAATCAAGCTTTTCCTTCGTTATCTCTAATATTTCTTCTGGCCATTTATCCCTTCTTTCCTTAACTCCTATGAACACTAAATCTTCTCTCCCTTTCTTCCATTCTTTCCTTAACCATTTGAACTTCCCTTCTTGCTTCCTGCACCTCAACTCTAACATCCTCTTTGACATCTGCTGCCAGCTTTTCCAATTGTTTACCTATTTGTTGCTCCATGCCTTCTAGTTTGTTCATTTTCTCAGTCAGGTTTTCCAGCTTTGTTATTATATCTGCAGGGTCGGGTTTTACCTCAATTCCTGCAATCACTAACAAGAAAGTTATAACACCTGCTAAAACCAATATGTTTGTCATTTTCTCTCCAAAATTGTTTTTGCTATTCACCAATTTTACTTTTCTAAACCGACCAATTCTTGCTCTATACACTGTAATGTCCACTCCCATAGTGACTTAAATCCTTCTTCCTTCACCACAGGAGCACCTCTCAAAACACAACCTTCCTGATCACTGCTGGCTTAGCACTTGGGCTTTAAATGCAAGTTATTCTTTCATAAAATATTCTGCTAGCTTCTTGAGCTAAATGCACTTTCATAAAGTTATCTCTGGATTTATGAAGGAAAGCAATATTAGTGAATTTATTACAGCAACATTAAAAAGTGTGAAAATTTAGCCAATGGCCATCTTCTGGTAACCTTGAAACACAGTAGGAGGCACACATTTTATCTATGTCAACTCCTCCACATATCATGATTGCTTAAGGTTTGGGTGTCTCTTCATTAACCGAAGCGTGGATTTGGGAAAGGTCATGAAAATAAATTTTATAGGAGAAGCAAAAACTTGTTTTGATGCTACAAAATACAAGCTTTTATTTACCAAATGGTTACAGAACATCCATTTCAACTTCACAAAGTATATTTGAAGCAAAGAATCACAGTAATATCAAAAATATAAGTATGCTGTACAAAAATGTGTAACATTGATGGCAGATCGTTTTTCTTAGCATCACAGGTAGAGAATAGCTGCCTTTACACCTAGATGCTTTCGTGCGGAAATAGCAGGTGTCAGCGCTTTCATGCCAGAAAGAATGCATGTGTAGAGAAAGAGCAGAGGGGAGCAAAGCGTGTGGCCAGTCACGTACGCAATCTCGCGCACTTTACTTAGCAAGTTGTACCTTTACATACACATTCCATACTCGTATTAAAAAATGGATGTCCCTTTATGGTCGAAGCAACTGATCACTGACTTTATTAGTCTGTATAAATGATTGCCATGTTTGTGGAAAGTGAAGAGCCACGAATACAAAAACAGGAACTTACGCGATGTAGCATACAACAAAATGACTGAATTCTGTCAGCAACATGGTTTTCCCGACGCAAATAGGGACTTTGTTTGAGGTTTGGAGGAAAACCCTCTTGTCCCTATCGAGTTCTCTTTGAGCATACGGTTTAAGAAACTGTTCATTCAAACCAAAAGCTTCATCCCCAAGAAACACAAAGTTTAAATTCCTATCAGTTTTGCTATTTTGAGGTAAATTTAGTTGTCCAGAGTCTTCCATTTTCTTCCAACGTTAACATATAAAAACTCATAGTTGGAGCCCACCAATGCCAGCAGAATGATGCTATAGAAGTTCTTATAGTTGTAGTATGTAGCTCCGGAATGTGCAGGCGGAACAATTCGGATATATTTTCCATCCAATGCTCCTCCACAGTTGATGTACTGCCATTTGTTGTCAAATCCGCATACAATTTTGCTTCATTCTTCTTTACTAGTTGGAAACTGAAAAGAAATAGAAATTTAATTTTAATGAGATTAAAATCAAAAGAATACTATTATAACTCAGATTCTACTTTTGTCCCCCAGGTCGAGAAGACACCCCCCTCTACAGTATGCCCAAGGAAAAGAAACATTGTCGTTTTTCATGCCCAGTTCCTGCAAGCGTGCACCACTGCCTTGAAGTCTAATAGCCAGCCACTGAGCGAGTATGACGCATTTGCTATAAACACTTTTAAAAAGTTGGCCAGGATGGACCCGAGGCAACCAGGGTATGCCGAGTCCCTGATTAGTGCCATAATTCGTAAAGGGTTGCTTAATACATTCACAGATAACACTGATATCTGTGAAGGTTGCAACCGTTTATGAAGAGACTCTCCTTATTCAGGAACCTCCAATGAATCGCCTCACTTGCTAACCCATGGATACACAAACTACAAGTGAAACCTTATGTTCATTTTATGAGTCTAGTTATAACTGTATGCGTAATTAGCAAGAGACTGTACAACTTAATCTATGTAAATGGATGATGATAATAAAAATTGCATTAAATCAATGTTTATTAATATTTTTTGTCACTACTGGTATGTCATATGATTCACGAACTATTATTGAGCAGCAATTGTACCTACCTTCATGTACTCAGTTTTGACATCATATATAGCTTCACATGTTTCCGGAACAAGTATGCTTAAAGAAGCAGCGGAAATCCCTGTAGAGAACTTTTAAGTCTTCACACATCCGCCCTGTAGCGAAAACTCAAAAGGTTGCTGTAAGACGTTCTTCTGTACTAATAGACTTCCTCATAATGGTATGTTGCTTCCACCTTCCATAGTAAGATATCAAATGACGAAGCGTCCATTCGTAAGTAGTTTCTGAAGTCATCAGGAAATTGTTCACGGAGTTCTTATATCAAGGGTAAGTGACCAAAGCGTCGTCTATAATTTTTTACCCAAATCCTTCTTTTCGTTTCAGTACTTAGTCCTGCTAAAGTAACTATCAAACTTATGTTTCTCTTTTGTTGATCATCCATTTCTACACTTTCCACATCTCTAACACTTGATACTTTACACAACTTATCCGCACGCTCCAACTAATCCTGTTGAACTTGCAGGTGCTCCACAGATTTCAATTTCGCACACGTAAACACGCGCTTGCTTTTTTGTTCTGGAAATCCGTTTGTGCATGATTACGTCACGTTCTTTACCTCATTCAAATCCATACGCTCCTAGGCATGAGGGAAAGATTGTGCATGTAAAGCCCTCTAATGAACTGCAGAGATGTCCACAGATTTACACTTCTTCAAGATATTTTCCTCCATGGCTCGATTTCACTGAACAAATTTTTTATTTCTATGATGGGAGCTTTTCCCTCATAATTCTAATCCAAGAAGCAGAACTCACCTTTATTGGTGATGTATTCAATCAATTATCTCATACAGAGGCAAAATCATTGAATTCTTCTTCTATCATCTTTACAACATTGAACAGTTGAACATTCCTTGCTTTTGCAGTCATTGGTTTTGAAACTTTTATGCTCTTATTTGATTTAGGTTCCAAAAATCGGAGTGCAGCTTCCATACTTTTATTTTCCTCAAAGTGATTGCAACCTTATTTGCATTTAGAAGTTTTGTGCACACACACTAAATTAAAATAAAAAACAAAACTAGGCATTACCACTTAATACAATTAGTAAAATTTGTTGCAAAAGTAAAAAATGACTTTACATGAAACAGGTATTGGCAGCATTCTATTGTAATCACAGTAGCAATTAATGTTAATATCAAATCAATAATGTAAATGCAATAATTAACAGACTGAAAATAGGCCACTCAGAGAGTTGTTGACTTAATCCATTCTTGACAGCAGCTTATTAGGAGGTGTTCCATACAAACATCACTTATAGAAAATTATCCAAATGTCCTCCCCTTGCACCTAGATACATATGTACTCATTGAAGCATGGAATGTCAAATACTCCCAGTCAGGGTTGTATGATTTCACAGGCCTATATGACATTTGGATTAAGCATTTCTTCATACAGGATGTCTACTGCATAAACCAATGGATTAAGGTGCTCCCTAAAGATAAAAATCCAATGGACTGAGGTTGGGGAAACATGAAGGCCATGGAACTTGTCCTGCTCTACCTATCCATTTACCATGCTAGATACCAGCCAATGCATCGAACAATGACACTAAAATGTGCTAGAGTATCATGCATAAGCCACATGTTTCTTCTTATTATTAAATCTAGGAGAATGTTCTGAATGAAGTTCCTATATTCAGTGCTTGTTAGGCATGCTGCGTAAATGTATTACACATATGATAAATGACAAAAGCTATCAAGCACCCTTGGCAACAGAAGGCCTGGATCAAAGATTTCTATGAATGAGTACATCTACAAAGTTATTAAATTGGACCCAGAAAACCATCAAAGATGATTTTCATTAATGATATCGTCAAAATGAAGCATATGCTTATATGAATCTATTTCCTTGTTTCGATCAGGAATCCATCCCCAAATGTTGTACAAACATTTTTGAATCAACTTGTATCCATATTTGTTTAGTTTACGATTTCATCAATAATGACAAGGTCAATTATTTTGAGAAAAGCACTGATATCAATTATATTTATCTTATTTCTCATAAGACCTGACAGAATTTAATGTTTTTTCTCCCAGTTTTTGAAGGTTTAGCACACCCACTTTTACACCAGTGTGTAACTTTGTCTTTTCCAGTAAGAATTCCTGCTCTTCCATTAGATGTTCAAGATACTCACCATTCACAACTTCCAGTTCTGATTAACTGTCATGGACCACAAATTCAACGTTTTCATCACACAAATCCTCCAGTCCTGAAAAGTCAAAATATATTTCATCATGACTCTCTACAACTAATTTGTAAATTTCCTCATCTGATAACCCTTTGAACAGAAAGAGTGTAACAAAAGAATTATGAGAAAATCATCATTTAATATATGGCTATTCAAATTAAAATAAAAAAATGTGTTATGTCCCATTCACATGACTTTCTGTACATCTGAGTAAGAAATTATTGATAATAAGGCTATTCTTTTATCTACTTCATGCTGATCATGACAAACGTTAGCAGAAATGGTCTAAATATATGCTTCTTTGTAAGTAGAAGGGAAATAAGCAGTATGTTAGGATAAAATGATAGTCAAATCTTTTAAAAGCTGTATACTGAAAGTCCTTTTTTCCCATGGCTGGGAGATGATAAATTCCCAAATGAGAAAAGTGCAACTATTTCAAAGCTGAAACAAATAAAATAGAATACCTTGGAAATGATTAGCTCTACTAAAAAAGCATATGTGATATAAAGTATGTGTTTTAATAAGTTTTACAATTTTTGTAAAGTAAGTTTTTGTCCATCTCTTTTTATAATCCATTTTTGGTAAAAAGCTGTTAAAATTCTCCTTCTTGGAATTCTTATTTCTGCTTTTGAATTGTACACATATATAAGATATATAAATTATGTGTACAATTGAAAAACAGAAATATATATACACTACTCTCAAAATCAAAAAAGAACAAAATTCAAATGAAAGAGTACCTTAAAAATTACATTAAATCGAGAAACAAAACAAAGGTTAGCTTTTTAATAAAAACTTTGCTATGAAAGAACTGAATATAGCTACAAATAATCAAAACACAAAAAAAAATCCCCAGGCCCAGTTAATATGTATAAAAGAGTTCCTCAAATACCTTTGTAATAAAGCAAATATTCAATTACTTTTTTTGTATAATCTTTCTTGGAACACAAATGTCCGTGAAGACAGGAAGAAGGCCATCATAATACCTATTTTATGTAAAAAAACACAATAACTAATAATTTTTCAAATTATCATTGAATGTCACTAGCCAATTAAGTAGTAGCACAATGGAAAAAGTGATTTCAAATCCGCTAAATTGGTATTTAGAAACAAATAATTTACTCTTCCCCATTCAAGCTGGAATTAGACAATTACGTTAAGCATATCAACAGTCTTGCTTTGAACACAAGCTCCTCTCTGAGGTATAATAATCACTCAAATTTGTGTGATACAAGCATCACAAAGGTTGAGATAAATAGAATTTCTTCATAGAAGTATCAAGAGTATGTTGGTTTGCATTATGAGTATTTCCTGTGTCCATCCAAGTAGTTAATTTTAATTAATGGGGCCATGCCTTGGCCGAGCAATTAAACCAATCGCCTCTCACCTAGATGGCCCGGGTTAAATCTCAAGCGACCACATGTAAGATTTGTGTGGACAAAGCAGCACAGGGGTGGGTTTTCCAGTTTCCCCTGCCATTGCATTGCACTGGTGCTCCATCTTCATTTATGTATCACCAGTGTCACCATTTGTGGTGCCACAAGTAGTAAAAGCGTGCATTAAACACCACCAAAAAAAAAAAAATCAATAAAATTTAGTAATTTCAACTGTGTGAATTGACTAATCTTGCAGCATGGAAAAGCAATAAGACTTTCCTTTGCCTAAAAGCATGGATACAAGAGCTGAATAAGGGTTTATTCTAATAGAGGAAATGCCTAGTAAAATAGTACCACAAGACTAAGTAAGAAGTTACTATGTATTGAGCTTCAAGTATCCAAGTAATATACAGCTAGTAAGAATTTTTATTTCATGTTTCTGTTTTCCTTTTCTTCTTTGCATATCTAACTTACTGTGTTATTTTATTGTCAAAGTGTATTTTAATAATTATTTTGAGAATCAGTGTCTGAAAAGCTTTAAAATAAGGTGAAACTCTAAAATCAAGTTTATTTTGGTGTAATGAATCTATATACGAGGGCCGTTCAGAAAGTAGCCTCCGGTTGATTGCAAGAAATTTACCAAGTTAAATAAAAATATTTTAATATATACATCTTACAACTACATCTTTGCACTATTTTTCTACATAGTTTCCATAACGATTGAGGCACTTATCGTATCTGTTCACAAGCTTTGAAATTCCTTCTGCATAAAAATCACCCGCTTGTGCCTGGAGCCAGCCTGTGACCGCATCTTTGAGCTCTTCGTCGTCATCAAACCGCTGGGACCCGAGCCATTTCTTCATATGCATGAAGAGGTGATAATCGCTTGGCGCCAGATCTGGGCTGTAAGGTGGATGGTTGACAACGTCCCACTTGAAGGACTCAAGAAGGACTGTTGTTCTGCGAGCAGAGTGAGGATGGGCATTATCGTGCAAAAAAACGATACCGGAAGTCAGCATACCACGGCGTTTCTTCTGTATAGCCCGTCGTAATTGTTTTAGTGTTTCACAGTACACGTCTTGATTAATGGTCATCCCACGTTCCATGAATTCAACCAACAACACCCCTTTTGCATCCCAAAACACCGTTGCCATCAATTTTCGGGCTGAAAAATCTTGCCGGGCTTTTATTGGTTTGGTAGGCGAATTTGAATGTGCCCACATCTTTGATTGTTCTTTTGCCTCACAGTTCACGTACTTAATCCAGGTTTCGTCCCCGGCCATGATTCTGTTTAACAATGGTTCACCTTTGGTCTCATAACGTGACAGAAAGTCTAATGCAGAGGCCATTCTTTGAGTTTTGTGGTGGTCGGTAAGAATTTTGGGCACCCATCGTGCACAGAACTTATGGTAACCCAATCTTGCTGTCATTATCTCGTACAAGAGAGTCTTAGAAATCTGTGGAAAATCAGTAGACAACTCCGACATTGTGAAACATCGGTTTTCACGAACTTTTGCATCAACTGTCTGAACGAGTTCGTCCGTGACCAATGATGGTCTACCACTCCTCTCTTCATCATGAACGTTTTCTCGTCCACTTTTAAATAAACGTACCCATTCACGGACCCCTCCTTCACTCATAACTCTTGGTCCGTACACGGCACAAAGCTCACGATGAATAGCTGCTGCAGAATATCCTTTGGCTGTAAAAAACCTTATAACAGCACGCACTTCACATTTGGCGGGGTTTTCTATTGCAGTACACATTTCAAACGGCCACAAACACTAAACTAGCGCAGGTACGACTTTCACTCGACCACGGCTTGATGCTGACTGACCTGCTGAGTGCGTGAATGCACAGATGGCGTCGCTACTCCCCCCACTACCCGCACTGTGACCGATCGGAGGTTACTTTCTGAACGGCCCTCGTATATCCATTATACATAAGTTTCATTAATGGAAATATAGAATAGATACAGCACTTGTTAATGGCTTAGCCTTGTTTTGACAGTCCCCCCAGCAGATACTGCAGAATATTTTGATGTCATATGATCACAGTCTCTTACGAGGTAAGAGCAAAGAACAACACTAGCTGAAACCAAATACTGTAGAGCTCTGCCAATGTGTAGCGTCTTGACTCTTGTGTTAATGCATGCCTATAAACAGTCAGTTCAATATGATTGTCTCTAACATGTGGACTTTACTCTCAGTGTTATTTATTTTATTTTTGCTTAAACACACTAGAAGTTTATTTAAATTATGTTTTAAAAGTTGACAGTAGCACAAAGGATTTTCAGGTAGGACAATATCTGATAACTTCATCTTTCTTTTATTGAATTAGCATTGAATTTTCAGAATGACATTTATGGGACTAGTTCTTAGATTTAAAGAGATTATGTTGTTGAAAACTTAATGGCAGAATATACTGCATTGTCGATTACAAGAAGTTTAAGTGTGTCAACTTGGCTCTAAAGTTGTATAATAAGTATGGTGTAAGAATTAGCCAACTGAGTTTCTGAAACTAAATCATGTAGCAATCAATTACATTGTTTACATAGTTAACCTATATCAGATTGATTCAACAGAATCTTGGTGAAACAATCACTGATCTCTCTACGTCAATTAGTTGCATGTTTCATTCTATGAAATATTCCATATTAAAATCTTAAAAATAAAGGCTGAACAAGAAAAGAACTGAAAATGATGTTATTCATATTTATAATATGTTCAAATGGTTTAATGCTGTATGTAAAAGCTTCATGAAACAAGTTCAAAAATTTCAGATTTACTTCTTCCATTGCATATATGTAATTCAGCACAGTGTTCATATAGATCTGAATTCAATTATTTTATTTGCTACTGCTCTGAGCTTAATGCATTCTTGATAAATGTTCACAACCTTAAACACATTGGAGCCCAAGCCTGACTATAGTTTGGGCCGTGTGAAATGTTCATGAGGCCCACGTCCGAGAATAGCTCGGGCAGGTATTTCTAATGCTTTTAATGCAATTCCATGACCTTATCTCCGTCTTGGGCCATGTGGCAAAGAACATACATCAGCTATTGTTTAGTTGTCCGATTTTCACTGCCATCTGTCCTTGCTATAGTCAGCTAATAAGAATTTTAGGAAATTGTTAATATTGGCTGCTCTCGGGTAGTTGCACCATTTTCTTTAAACGTGGTGATCTGTTTGTTATGTTTGTGCTCTTAAATGTTAAAATGCTGCATTTTCCTCGATTTCTGTGGACTGAACCTGAAATTCAGGATACAAATGAAGGTGTGAAAAATTCTGATTCCAAAGGACAGTTTTTTGAACTTTGAATAAATGGAGTGTAAACAGCTTTAAGCAGTTATTTTCAAACTCAAATTTGATACTTGTTGTAAATTTAAAATAAAATATTAATGTGGAAGTTATGACTATTTTCCTACCTGTTGAGAAATCCCTTTAGATTGTCCCAATACTTTTCGGTAGATTTAATTGATGTACTTTAAATAATAACTCAAAGGAGGCATAAAAATCCTGGGTTTTTTGGCACTTCAACTACTGAAATACCTGGGCTTCAATGTGTTAAGTACAACACAAGTTCTAAGAGAAATCCTGAAAAAACAACATTTTACATCTTTCAACTTATGATTTTTTCCCCTCATGATTAATTTTTTTTTTTTTTTAAAGTATGCAAAATGTAACCCTCTTTTCTAAATAGTCACACTTATATGACTATTGGGCAGATGAATCAAAATATGCCTTTTTAAATCTGACAACCAAGTAAAATTTTTAATACATATTTTACATTGGTGTGGCTTCTTGCCCTCGTGAATCAAATGATGCATTTTCAAACTTGACAGGCGTGTAAAACTCTTATTACAAGTTTTACACTGATGTGGCTTTTTACCTTCATGAACCCAATTATGCAATTTCAAACTTGTCAACTGAGTAAAGCTCTTATCACAAGTGTCACACTTGTGTAGCTTCTTACCCTCATGAATCAAATTATGTCTTTTCAAATCTGACAACTGAGTAAAGCTTCTATAGCAACTTTCACACTGGTGTGGCTTCATACCCTCATGAGTCAGATTATGAATTTTCAAATGTGATAATCGAGCAAAGCTTTTATTACAGGTATTACACTGGAACGGTTTCTTACCCTCATGAATAAAATGATGTGTTTTCAAATGTGACAACCATGTAAACCTTTTATTACAAGTGTCACAATGGTGTGGTTTCTTACCAGTATGAATCAAATCATGCCTTTTCAAATCTGATAACCGAGTAAACGTCTTCTCACAAATGATGCACCTATGTCTGTTATCCTTTTGTTTCAAATATGAAGTCTTACTGCACATTTCTCCTCCATGACTAGATTTACCAGATTGTTCTGAGTGAGAATGTTCTACATCCAGTATTTTTATGACATTACTTTCTTTACTTTCATATTCAGCATTACCTTTATACTATAGAAGTTTGTGCCTCCTCCTAAAACTTCAGAAAGATGCTGTTTACTAGTCCTATTAGCAGCCACAGATTCCATGCATAGCCTGAAATGTGGAGGACATTAAGTATTATAATGACAGAATTGAGTTTCAAAACACGATCTTTATTTGTAACAACTGAAACTTGCTCATAAGGAAAAGATGTTCAGTGAAGTGCATTTATACAATTTTCATTTAAAGCAAGTTTGTTGTTCATTTCAATGCAGTCAACCTATTAGTCAACAAAAACATTGGATGATTAATAAAAACTTTTAAATGAAAAATAAAATACATGCACAGACAATTACACCAATCTCCAGGTTTGCTTAAACAATTATTATAGCAAGTTGTTTTGTAAGTAATTCCTTTTTTGATCACATTGGCAATGGAGTATGTTCATAACAAAGACATTCAATGTAAACAGTGAAAGTTATGGATGGAATATTTCTCATAAAAAACTGTATTTTATTATAATTGTTCAAGAAACAAACAATAACTAAACTCCCAAAACTTTCAATCAACAGTAAAAAAAGGTTACTGTCTCCATGCTTTATGAAGATTTACATTTTAAATTTAGCAGCTTCTTTTTCTGTAACTTTTACTAGTAATACTAAATTACAGCAATTAAAGGTCAATAGGAATTTAGATACTATTGTTGGGAACTGCATGTGTAAGTTTGTTAGTCATGATAACATGAATTTGAACCAAAACTGGCAAGAGACCTTTTTGAGAAAGTATATAAACAGATATAATGTTTTTGTATAGAGGTTGGGTGAGTAACTTCAAGGCCGCGCCGTGGCCGAATGGCTAGACCACTTGCCTCTCACCTAGACGGCCGGGGTTCGATCCCAAGCGACCACATGTGAGATTTGTGATGGACAAAGTGGCGCTGGGGCGGAATTTTTTCTCCGGGTACTCTGGTTTCCCCCGCCATCACATTGCACTGGTGCTCCATCATCATTCATGTATCACCAGTGTCACCGCCTGCGGTGCCATAAGTATTTAAAGCGGGCGTTAAACACTACCAAAAAAAAGAGAGAGTAACTTCAAAAAATGTTTCTGTCAATCTCTCAAAAAGCTTGAACTGAAAGTAAGTTTGACTTTATCTGAATTTTAATATTGAGCTATTGAGCCTACAGAAATATAATAAAAAATGTTATTGAACACATCTTTTGTGCAGGGAATTTCAAAGCATGCATATCCAATGAACATTGAATGCTGATTTTTGGTTAGAATATAATAATTTTCAAAAACAGTCATTAGTTTGTATAAAGGAATTAAAAATGTACATGTACACAAACTCTGTCTCTTAATGAGCCATCTGTAGGTGAAATAAAATACTACTGCTACAACCTATGTAGAGTATAGAACTTATACAAATGCTGCAAGAATCATAATTGTCCACAAAGCAATATATACATTTGTAAATAATGTTTTGAAAACAGAAACATCCACAAAGTTACTGATACAATACACTAACACCATTAGCAAATTGAAGCCCAAACCCAAGTGTAGCTTGGGCTTTTCAAAATGTTCATGCGGCCCATGTCTAAGCATAGCTGAGGCAGGCATTTCTAATGTTTTTAATGCAATTCCAGGACTGTAACCGTCTTGGGGTATGCGGCAAAGGTCAGGCATTAGCTGTCGTTTAGTTGTTTAATTTGTTCTGCCATTGGTTCTCACTTTAGTCAACTATTAGGAAATTTAGGAGAATTGGTAATGTTCGGTGCTCTCTGGTCACTCGCACCATTTTCCTTCTATTTGTTATGTATGGTGTCCTTAAATGTTAAAATACAGTATTTTCCTCCATTTCTGTGAACTAAATCCAAATTCAGGATGCAATAAATAAAGCTCTGGAAAATTCCTATTCCAAGGGGCACTTTCAAGCTTTCAATAAATGCAGTGTAAGCTGCTTTATGAAGATTATTTCAAAGTCATATTTGCTACTTGTAAATTTAAAATCAAATATTAATACAGAAGTTATGACTATTTTCTTATTTGTTGAGAAATCTTGAAAACTGTACTTTTAAATTGTACCAAGTCAGATTAGCAGATTTCATTAATGCACTGTAAATAATAATTCAAAATAGGTGTAAAAACCCTGGATTTCTTGGCCCTTCAATTAAAGAAATGCCTGCAATGTATTGAAAACAGACAGAATAAAAAGATGATAGTTAAAGAGCCCATACAGGATATTCACTTTACTTAAATCATATAAAACTGTAACCAACCTCACCAGTATCTTTCCCTACTGTGGCTATTAGTAATGAAAAAATAAGTTAACAACTTACTGTCATTTACAGGATGCTATAAGGTTGTTGACTGTAAAGATACACTGTATGGTTATTCTATCACAATAATAATACTTTAGATGTCATGTACTTCAAGCAAATTACTGTACTTCTTTTACTGATAGTGTTTAATGCCCGCTTTTACTATTTGTGGCACTACAGGCAATTTTGATGATACATGAAATAAAGGAGTGTGATGACAGAGGAAACCAAGGAACCTGGAGAAAACCCAGGTGCTGCTTTGTCCACCACAAATCTCACATATGCTCGCTTGGAATCGAAATCAAGCCATCTTGGTTAGAGATGAATGGTCTAACCACTCAGCCACATAAGAGCCCATTTTTTACATTCCCACCATTTATCCCCGGTGATAGGATGAAGGTTTGTATTTAACATTCCACAACACTAAAAGTTTTGGGTTCAAATGAATAGATTAATTAGAGGGAGAGAGACAGACTACCATAACAGAAATGCTCTAACACTTCTTTCTTTGAGCAAGAGATTAATATATTATGACTGTGATTGGCAGTCCACAATTGCGGTACATATGTGAACAACTTGCTTTCATATATAAAACATTTTTGTACACATTCATTTGGCTTCCTTTAAGTAGCAGTACCAATTGATTCAAGTGTTAGAGAAAATGACATGAGAAGAGCCAACACCACTTAACCTATTGTTCTGAGAATTCTTGCAATAAAGAAATGGCCAAAAATGTTTTCGTCCAAGTTATTTTGTGTATATTTGAATCTTCTTTCCCTGTAATTTTGTTCCATGAATTCTCATCCAGAACGCTTTAATTTAATGCACACATTTAGATGGAATGACTAGCTTCTTGTTCCATGCTATGTAAATTGTTACCTTATATGAGATAGAAGTATATGGGACAATTTAGTGAGTTCTGTAGAAACATTGTGTTCTATATTGTCAATTTCTATGTATGAACTGTGTATTGTAGCCTTCACAATGTCAAGTAACATCGATTTTGGTAGTGCTTTTCTTGAAGGATCTGGCAGCTATAGTTAAGGAGAATTGCAAGAAAGCAATACTGATTCAGATACAAGTAATTTTGTGGATCCAATTACAGCAAGACAATGGGTATAACTGCATATAGGTGATAATGTAACTCCAGCTCTAGCATTTACCTCTGTATCTAACCTGAACTTTGCAGTGCATGCTAAAAATATCACTGTGTTTGTCAGCCTCTTTTTTGGTGAGCTAATTTATATGATAACAAATAAGACAAATCATTTCACACAAGTGATGAAATATGCATTTTGCAGAGTATAATCTGGAAGCAAGAAGAAAAGCAGTGTTGCTATATTTAGCCATATGAAGGATGAGAGAGGAAAGGAAATTAGAAGAGAGAGCTATTATTGCTAAGACTTCAACATTCCAGTTTTTGACACTTTGCTTTTGCCACTATCACATTATAGCAAACATTTAAGTCAAATTTTGAGTTATATTTATGAAACACTTCTCCAGAAGTAACATAAGGTGTTGTTTTTTATATTCTAACACAATAATGTAAATTGTAAAAAACCTGAGAGTACTCAGGAGAATATAAATACATTAAAACACATTGTTGTTTGTTTTTGTCTATTTTTTTGGTATAGTGTTTCAAGCCCGGTTTTACTACTTGTGGCACTGCAGGTGATGACACTGGTGATACATGGAATGCAATGGCAGGGGAACCTGGAGAAAACCTGCCCCTGCACCACTTTGTCCACCACAAATCTCATATGCAGTCACTTGGGATCAAACCAGGGCCATCTAGGTGAGAGGCGAATGGTCTAACCACTCAGCCATGGTGTGGCCTGTTTTTGAGTATGATTGCTATAAATAAAATATAAATATTTTCAACATTTCTTTGAAAAAAAAAAACTAGAGCATGAAGAGGTTAAAAGTTTTGGAATGCGATAGCACAATCGACATTGCAATTTTCAGCTTCTTTGGAAACCTCTGTTGACCTCATTAGCCGGTATAAAGGGGAAAGAAGTAGCCCTGGTGAATCAGTTTTAACTGGTAATCCACATCACACAACAGTTGAATCAAGGTGACAAGAATTGTGATTCATTGATGCAATGACAGAATATTGTAATGTAAAACTGTTGTGAAAGGAATAATGTATAATAGAAAAAAGATTTGAGTCAGTAAACAACAATTTTGTTAGACTGGTCAGAAGTGAATTGTCCCCCTCTGTGGTGTAGCATGCTATGTTCATATACCCAAAAATAATTATGGCTTTCTCCAGCTGTAAACATTTTAGCATGGCTTCCTTTGGAAGGGAAGTAAAGCTGATGGTCCTGTGTCATAGATCTATGGCACGTAAGAAAACTTTAAGCATGATAAAGAGGCCTCTGAGCAAAATTAAGCAGTCTTTCGTGCCCAGAATACAATGGCACGTTGAACCACAGCAGTTTTGGAGCATCCTTAAATAAAACAGCGTTTAATTTCAGAAGTGAAATTAAGATGACGAAAACTCTATTGGGTAAAATAAAGAAAATGGGTATAAATATGGAGAACACGATGCAGATAGGTTTTAACTTGGAGTGAAACCACAATGGAGAACATAGAGGCAAAAATGTATTCCAGCATAGAAAAAATGAGAAATGAAGCAACATATCCAAATTGCATGATGTAAAACAAAGACAGTTATCAGCCAAAATCAATGCACAACTGGCCAGTGTGCAGGACATGAAAGAAGGATGAAGTGGCTTGACCAATGCATTAATGATTTAGAATATGTTGAAGAACATATTGACATTCTGGAAGACCTTAGGGAACAGGTTAGGGTAATGTAGGAAGAACCAGTGGCTCAAGGAACTGAATGCTAATTTAAAAAAATGCTCGATGGAAGTCTGAAGGACTTTAAGGTCGAACGTTAGGAATTGGGTGTCTTTGATAAAGGGGATTTGAAATAAAATAATTACCCTTCTACTTAGTCTAATTATTATTAATTAAAGATGAGACTAAAGAAATTAATACAAGCCAAATACCTTATTGAACTAACTAAAGTACAGAAAAAATCCCTACTGAGAGGGCACTTAGATTAAATCTCTTTTTTTATCGGGCAGTAATTACCATTTACACCTTACTTACACATATGATGGTAATCACGAAGACACTCATGATGATAGCTCTGTTCACAGTATCAGTCCAACTTCGTCGAAGAACTTCGTGGCAGAAGCTTTTTTACAATGCTTCTTAAGCTTTATTCTTACACATGCCAGCGAAAGGATATGAGTAGATGATTTGGACTGGGATTTATCAAGGATATGGTCATTATGTCATTTTATCCTTAAACGTTACCTATAGGCTTTAATGGGCCTAACTAGCTTTTAACCTTAGAGAAGTGACAGTACAATAAATTTATAAGGGTCCATTAAAGAGAGTTATTGGTTTTATAGTGTTTCAGTATAAACAGAAAACACTGATATAAATAGGGCCTTGATGTACTAAGATGACAATGTACATCGAGAAAGTAGTGCGACTTGCTAGGACACTATATACTCCCCAAATTGTAAGAAGCTGTGGGATTGTAACCCAGAGTGAATTTGAAAACATAGGCAAGTATATATGAATTTGTAAGTGTTCTATGACACTACCACATTTGATATTTACTAGGCGTCGTTTGTTTCAGATAAACTGAAATATCGATACCATCTCACCTAATCTATAATTATGTATTTTCATATTACATACATAAAATAAAACAAACTATAAACGTGCTAGGTAATTGTGTGATTAAAGTTCCCCTTGTCAATATTTTGCAGTTTACATTTTCAAAGTTCTCTTATCTAGTAAAAAATTCCAGTGGTAGCACAACCCACAGTAGGAGAATATACTTCCAATTGAGATAAAGTTGTGGACATGAATTCGTGCAACTCTGGGGAAAGTTGTGGTTCCCTTTTGTGCATTTGCCTGTGGCGAACTAGGAGATTTGGACCTCGATGCTTGATGACTAGAACCATTGCTGCAATGCACAGCAGTAGGAGTACACCACAAATCTCTTCTCCAGTAGTAACAGGGATTGAGTCGCCTTGCTCGAAAGTGGGACTTCACACACGTTGTCCATCAATTGCTGGAGCGGCATCTGAGGTGGTTAGTTGTCACTTTGAATCTGAGCTCAGATAGCTTCCAGGCTGCGAAGATTCATAGGTGTGAGAGTTGCGATGGTGAACTTCCTTACTTCCTCTGGCTGTTAATGTCAGGGACCATGATGGCGGGCAGTTAGGTCACCAACTCAGAGTGATAGCAGCAGTCTAAGTTGTCTGTGAGAAGTTCCATTCCATGTAGGATTAGCAGCTCCCTAGAATCCTCTTTTCTAGCCTAACATGTTTTAGCAATTTTTAATGGTGATGATACAGCATACCCCAATAGCTTTTCTTTTTTGACTTTATGTGATGTCATACAGAAGTGGTATTTGGAGTATTTGTATAGTCCTTGGACATTTTTCTCTTGGTCGAAAAATAGAGAGGACACACAAGTTGGAGAGGTAGGAGAATACAGGGCAAAGTGCACTGGACAAATAAATATCTAGCCGGATTTACACTTGTGCAGAAGGGATTCCGTAAGTAAGGAGTATTTTTGTCTGTCCTTTGGTACTCCCAGATACTGCTCTGAGGTATCTACGGTTAGAAATCTATCTATTTCAAAAATCCCAATCAGCAGTGGTAACAAACACCCTGTATAAATCCACTGTTCTATTCAGTCCCCTTAATGGTATTTGAATAAGTAGTCTTACAGTCCCGGGGATGGAATAAGCTATGACATTACACATATCATAATACGTGTGCGTACTAGTTAGGTCTACCCCTGCTAGTAAAGAGGTTCCCATGGGTAGTCGGGTTCCAACAGTTTGAAGGATATGGTAGAGGTTTCTTGGTGGTACAATAGTTGCACTCAACCTCCCCATACCTAACATATCTAACCCTTCCCTAAGTTGCATAATTTGTTACTATAAATTGAGAATATACCGTCAAAATTTTCTTGGGAGCTCCATACCTAGGGAATATTTTTGTTACTAGCGCTATTGTAACCAACCGTAGCTGTAAATTGATCCAAAATAGGGATAGCATCTGGATGCTTACTGAAATAATCCATGAAGGTCAACATATAGCAGTTCCATGAACTAGTTATATTTAGTGGCCCTGTTATATCTAGGGAAATCTTCTGAAATGGCCTAGTAGTTGTATCTAATATTCCTAAACGTGCAATTGGTATTTTAGCAATTTTCCTGACAGCAAATGTCTGACAATTTTGTATGTAAGTGCTTATACCTATTTTAAGAGTTGGTTAAAATATTTTTGCTCAATTATAGCCTGTGTGCGCTTCAACCTTGGTGTGAACTATAAGTTGTGTCATGGTGCATTGAAATAATGTTTTTCACTAGTGAACTTGGTACAAGTATTTTACTTTTTTGTTTAGCATTAACATATATAATTCCATCATTATCAACAGTAACCAAATTATTTAAACCTTGCGCTGCTTCCTGTATTAATTGTTGACAGTAATTATTGCCCAGTTGTTCTTTTCTTAGATCATCACAAGATAATGGAGATGCAAGACAGAGGAGAGCAGAGGGAGGACTGTCAGGAGCTCCCTCCCCCTCCATCTTCGACACCTTGGCTTGTACCAAGAGATGCAACACTCCAGTCCCCCCAGCACACCCCGCAGCCTTAGTGCCTCCTCCAGGAGGGACAATGCATCAGGTACAACATTAGCCTTACCATTACCCTTATTCACTTAACGCTAGCATCCACCAAGTTATTCTAGCACTAGGGGAGTTCTTTGTTGTAAGCAGCCAAATCAAAGCTTTGTCGTAAGTGAATATTGTGAATTTATGCCCAAACAGCTAAATTCTGAATTTCTTAATTCGGAAAACTACCTTAATAACTTTTTTTTGGTAGTAGTGTAATTAATTTGGGGGTAGTTAACAATCTGCTGGCATATGCTATGGGTCTATCCAGGCCATGCTTATGACAATTTGGCAGATATGTCATAATTAGATGAGTCGCAAACTAATACAAATAGTTCAGAGAAATTGGGATATGCTAGTACCGAGGATGATGTCAGCCCATATTTTAAAGAATTAAAAGCACGCTCTGTAGCTTCCTTCCATTCAAATTTCTGGTTTTATTTTGTTAATTGCATGAGTGGTTTACTAATAGTTGAAAAGTTTGAATAAATGCACGCTAACCTATGGCACCTAGAAAAGAGCATACCTGCTTCACAGTGCATGGTCGTGCCCGTTTCTTAATTGCTTCTACCTTACTTTTATCTAGTTTAATTCCTTGTAGGTTGACAGTGTGGCCTATGTATACAACTTCTGATTTAGCGACATGGCACTTTTCTAAGCTAGGTTATAAATTATCACTCCGAAGCTTGTCAAAAACTGTTCTTACCTGTTTGACATGTTCTTCTATTGTTTTCCCGAAAACCATTATATTATTCATATAGACTAGACAAACAATTCCTTTTAAGTTTCCCATGATCAAGTCAATAGCCTTAGACCATGTCATAAGTGCAGTTACAAGACCATAGGCAAGTGGATATATTGGTAGCTCCCTTCTGGATAAACAAAGGCAGTTTTAGGTCGATCCTCCTCTTTGACCTTGATTGCACAGTAAGCGAAATTAATGTCAATTATTGAGAAAAATGCATTACCAGAAAGCACTAATAAATTCTCTTTTATACCTTGAATAGGCCACGAAGGGACTTTTGTGACTGCATTCAATCATCTGAAATGCACACAAAGGCGATACTTAACTACCACATCTAGAGCTTTTTTCGGTACAAATAAACAAGATTTTTGGCGTTTTATAATCTTTGGTTTAAGCATTTGCTGAATTTGTCTTCTAAGCTCACCTTTCAACGAAAATGGTACTCTATAAGGAGTTAGCTTAATTGGTTTCACAACCCCTGTATCGATTTCATGTTCTACTACTGATGTACTCTTGATGCCTCATCTAGAAATAGAGGTGTATAGTCATTTATCACTGAAGCAATAGTATCTTTTTCCCTTGATTTTAGGTGGAACGATTTATTTCTTAACATCCTGTATAACTATTCTAAGTACATCTTTCTATGTGTTCAAAGTTCCTTTTTTTCTCTTTTAGGCTGGGTCTGGTTACTCTCATGGCATATAGTTGATTACTATTACTTTCTATCTCATTACAACCGACACATGTATTAACAAAGGATTCTGGGTTCATGACTCCCTGACATCCACCAATGGTCTGTACATTGGATTTAGGGAATGCAGGTCTAATTCTCTCACTTTTCCCCTCATAATAAAAGTAGTACTTACATACATGTTTATGTGCAGGTTCCCCGCCACTCCAGTCATATATGGAGTTCTATTGGGACACACCGAGGGAGCCCTGACCCCTGCTGCTTTCGAGGTCAAGTGTTGAGCACCCTTTGGACCACTACCTTCTCCGAGGTAGGTACATTGCCCACTGGAAAAAACTTACAGTTACTTTCCTTCCACTCCTCCGGCATTCCCGTGCCCAAAACAACGTCAAGAACAACTTGCCTTGACTTTGGATGGCAGGCTCTTCCAAAATTGACTTGCAAGTCCCGCACATTAATACTTGTGCACTCCCCATATCTATTAACAGAACACTTCCTAATCTCAATGTCTCATCCAACTCCGAAGCCTCACCTACCTATGCTCCCTTTCTTATTAAAACTCTCATCATACACTATTTAATCACTTGGTAGCTTCTTCTTTCCTTGTCTAAGCCAAGTTAATGAGTTTGTGTTATGGCTTTCACTTATGAAGCAGAGCTTAATCACAGCCCTAGCTACATAAACTTTATTTTCTTGAACATCTACAGGCTCGATATATATCTCAGAGGGAAAAGGTTTACTCTTTAATTTCTGTATGCATGTAAGAACATGGGTTTCTAACCTAGGAGGTATTATGGTGTTTTATGCTAATACGATATTCCAGCTGTTTGTATGTTTGCAATTATCTTCCCTTCCTTTCAGCATACGGACAGTACCCTTTCTCGGGGTGATCATATCTGGCTCAGAGCATATCCTTGTGAGCTCTAATCCTACACTCCCAAACTCTGTATGTAACTTAGCATTTAGGGAATCTATCACAGCCTCCAAATCTCTCAATTGGTCTAACCCTATAATTCCATCATGATATGAATTATATACTGATCTCCTTTAATGTCCAAAACTTCCCCTATAACTGCAATGGCAGTAATCCTAGAGGATATGGCCATGTAAATCTGATTTATGATCCCTTGTTTAAGAGCAGAAAAGCTTGCCCCTGTATCTACCAACATAGCTCTAGCTTTAGCTTCTGTACTTGCAATAATATTTCTTTATATATATTGAATTGGTATATTACATTGGCAGGAAGCAGTAGTGCCTCTGAGGTGCCGGGTTCCCGCTCTGTGGCAAGGCCAATCCGTTTCCCGCCGGTCCTTGCCAACAACAAAATTTAGCATTATGCCCAGGTATATTACATTTCAGGCATGTAAAACGAGTACCATGTGGCTTCTGCCCTATGTTACATGCTTATTCTGACCATGTCCTTGTCCTACTCCTGGCCTTGGTTTATTGTTCAACATCCTCATTCTACAGTTAACCCATATACATCTAAAACAAGTTTTATTAGCTCGCATAAAAATACCTTTCTCTCTGATTTATCAGATAGTTTAGTTTGTGCACTGCTGTACTGTCTCTCAGCATTCTCTACTGTAGTAGCAATTCTGATTGCAACTGTCAAGCTATCAGGCATCTGGAATCAAACCTGTTGCCCGACCGTTCCTCGAGGACCATTCATAAAAGCAGCTAATAGCTGTCGATCGGCCTCCTCATTAATCATTTTCTGTGTGTCGGCATTTTCCACCCTACAAATCGTCTTTAGACAGATATGTCTGCACCTATCAGCAAACATTGTGACGGTCTCATCTGCCTTTCGAGCAGGGCTGTATAATGGTATTGGGGCAGTAATTTCTCAGTAAAGCGAGTAATTAAAGCAGTTTTAAACACTTCCCAGGTACAGGTTGGACCGAAAGTTTCTCACCCCCCAAATATTTCAGCGCACCATTTGCTTTGCTTCTCAGTTTTAAATTCAATCGCCTTTTGGTACCCAATATACTGCTTGTAAAACAACAATGTGTGTTGTATTGATTCCAGTTACTGATACTTCCATTGTTTACACAGTATGAGTGAGACCTTAAGATGTGCTAGATGTTACATTTGATACATGTTTTTTCTTATTTTCTGAGAGAAGCTGGTTTTTGTGAAGCTTAAATGTGAATTAAAGAATGAAAGTTCTGGTGATATTTATCTTCAAGTATCTGTGATCTGCATTCAGCTAAGAAACGTTTACACAGCTGTTAATTTGCACATCATAGCTTGGGTTAAAATAAATTATAAAATTCTACCCTGAGTGAGAAACTTTTCGAGCCTTTATAGTTCTTTTGTCTTTATTATTTTTAATTTATTTATCACGCATTTTAAATCATTTTTTTTCTTTTTTTCAACAGATGCTGCCTACAGCAAGGGAATATTTATGCACAAAAATTCAAGTTCTTAGTGCACAAGGGGTGTCAATAAAATAAATTACATGACATCTGAAGGTTGACAGAAAGACTGTGAGAAAGAGGGCTAGAAAAGAGTAAACTGATGTCAAGGACAGAAAATGAAGTGGTAGACCATCTTAAGATAAGCAAATACAAAAAGAAGGATCAGTGGGATCTGTAATGATAAAGTTGTGGGCATACGAAGCATTGTCAAAAAACTGAATTTTTTGACTGAATTCCAAGACAGTGAGAAGAAAATTGGGGTAACAACAGTAAGGCACTATGTAAGGTCCACTGATTAGGGTAAAATTGCATATAAGGAACCAGTCAAGCCTTTACTCAGTGAAAAAAAATCAATCATCGAATGAAATTTTGTGAAAGATTAATCTGGGAACGTTTTGTTGATGACACTCCAGAAGGACATCTAAAAGGGTACATATCCTTTTTACAGAGAAAGCTCCATTGAACTCAATGCCAAACCAAGTAGACAAAATCAAAAATCAAAGGATGCGTACGAATGATCCTTCCAGTATATCACCAGTCTTTGTTCCAAAATTTTCCCTGAAAATCATGGTCACAGGTAGCATATCACGGTATGGCAAAACAGAGTGGCACATTGTACCATAAAATCAGACTTTCAATGGTCAACATTATAGACTGTCAATTTTGCCAATATTCAAGAAGACTATGGATGACCCCTCCCAGTTTCCCAAGGGTAATATGGGTGTTTTGATGCAGAATGGAGCAACAGCTCTACCGCAAAGACAACCGTGAAGGTGGTAAAGGAATCTTCAACAGCGTTTGGACTGACTGGCCAGGAAATTCGTCTGATCTCTATATCATTAAGAACTTATAGGCCAAACTTCAAGATTGTGATTTTACACAACCCAGACCATGAAACAGGGATCAATTAATCACCAGGGTTCAAGAGAAATGGGAAAGTATTGACCAGAATGCCACCAAGGATTTGGTGGAAAGTTTCGCTCAACGCGTTATTGGATGCCATGCCAACAACGGCAGACATACAAAGTTCTAAATCTGGTGCATGTTAGACAGATGCATGATATTTATGATTTTGAAAAAATAAATTGCCTAATTATTATTTAAAGGGTGTTATTTCTTAAAGCTGGGGGGTGATAATCTTGCAGTCCACCTTTCAGCATCGGTACCTTGAAGATCAGATCTTCCTCTGAAAAATTGTAAAGCCATACCTGCTAATTTTGTCCTATCTATATTTAACTGATCAGCTTTTGCCCAATTACCTATGACTGTTAAGTGCTCAGTATTTGCTACAAAATCTTTTACAGGTCTTCCCTTAGGATGCCCTGTATATCCTTTAATGACATTTGCCAAGCAAACATCCTTCAATTTTGCTGGTGTAAGGCAAAGCTATCTGTTCCTGTAGGGCATTAATTTATGCCTCTTGGGTCACCATTGTGATCTAATTTTGCATAAATTTTTTTTCAGAACCCTGCACTGCAATCGACTCCTGACTTACGCTTACTACGGCCTGTGGCACTTTCTATTGCCAGCTATCATATTGACTGTGGCCTCGGCCTAGGGGGGAATGGAGCAGAATACGTTTGTAATTACTACTACGGTGAAACATAAATGCAAGTAAAACAAATTTTCATCTTTTCTTTTACTGAGGAGGAGCTTTGGGCTTATTACTGGCATACATAGACACCCTTTTACACTTAGGAGGTCCTATCCTTTGTGCCAAAAGTATTTCACCTGTTGAATAATTGTAGAAGAAATCTGTATGCTCAATCTTTAATACCTCATCCTGACACCCAGGATCAATATGGTGTTTTAATAAACAAGTTTCTACATCAAACATAACTGTCCCATGAACATTGTGATGGACGTAAATTTTATATAAGGGGCATGTAAAACCCTAAGTTTGCCTTTTATGCCTAGCTGTATGCAAGAATCAGTGACTTATCCTTTAAATTTATGCTTATGTCACTTTTTAGCAGTTGTATATGTGTGCTAGTGTATTTCTTAAAAAAACTCAGTGATTAAAGCATAAGCATATTCAACTGCATTCCTTAATGCTAAAGCACTTATAGTGCAAACAACATGAATGTATACAATAGTGAAAGTACTTGGCTTTATCTCCCACTCAGATCTGAACATATTAAATAAACTCCAATTACCTTACATATTACTATGAGAGCGATATTTCTTAAAATACCCAAAAATTTTGCAATAAGTTTAATTTAATTATAAGCAAAACGGTATGGCAGACGTTGCCACCAATTTATAGTGATATGTGATCTTCAAAGAGATGAATGGGGTGACATTCACAAAGGGGGGGTTTCAAAATAATTAACCTTTTACTAAATCCAATTATTATTAAAGAAAGATGAGGCTAAAGAAATTAATATAAGCCACATACCTTATTCTTTGAACTAAAGTAAAGCAAAAATCCCTATTGAGATGGCACTTAGTTTAAATCCCTTTTTTATCTGGCAGTATCATCATATACACTTTACTTACTCATAGTGATGATAATCAGGAGGACTGCCATGGAACAGACATATGTGATGATAGCCCTGTCCACACTAGCAGTCCGAATGCCCTGAACAACTTCAGGGCAGAAGCTTTTATACAATGCTTCTTGGGCATTGTGCTTACACGTGCCAGCAAAAGGATTTGATGTTAGTGGTCATTACGTCATTCTATCCTTAAACGTTACTTCTAGACTTTAATGGGTCTAACTGGCTTTTAACTTTAGAAAAGTGAAAATAAAATAAATTTATAAGGGTCCATTAAAGACAGTCATTGGTTTTGTAGTGTTTAAGTACAAAACACTGATATAATTTGGGCCTCGATATACTAAGATGACTTTTGTAATTTTGTTGTACATCGAGAAAGTATTGTGACTTGCTGGGACACTATAATAGGAAACATCTGTATGTGCATAAATGATGATCAATAGAAGAGACCAATTGCAATCCTCCAGAGAGGCGGGGGGTGGGGGGGGCAAAGTACTGAACACAATCCCATCAGCATGTCTGGAAACATCTGGGAGACCCTTGAGATCACTTCACTGCAGCCTATCACAGTTAGTTTAAACATAGGCTGTAACTTATCTGTAGTGCCTATGTAGTAAAAGCAGGTATTACAAACAAAAATTAGGGCTAGGGGAAATGATACAGGAGTTTCACCCTGGTGATTAAATAACTGGTGAACCTATAAACTTGACACATGTCCCAGGAAGCTGCCAACTCCTAGATCGGGTCAACCTCCTGGATGTAATAGTTACCATTGAGATACCCAAGGTTTCAGGTTGAAATTCAGCAGAGAATGATGGATTTTTTCAGGTGTAAAAACCCTTAGTATGAAGATAAGTAAAGCTTTTATTTCTGTGTCTTACATTTGCAGAACGTAAAAAGAACCTCAAGCCTGAAAAAGGGACCTCTGAGCAAAATTAATTGGCCAATATAGAATGGAATACTGAGAACCACACAGTTAAAGAGTAGCCATAAATAAAACTCCATTCTATTTCCTAATTCAATGTTGTGCGCAATGCTAAGTTACGACAACCCTGATGTTCAGCGACTAAAAGACGACCCATGAGACGTCAACAGAATCACTGAAGATTGAGGTAGCCAAAAATAACAGATACACTCACCTCAAAGAGTATTTGCTACAACAGGAGAGAACAACAACATGATCTTCAAATGGTGTGTGTTGGGATGTGGCGAGCCAGGTAATCTAGTGAGTTACTGTCCACAACAAACTGAACAAACATGTAAAACAATACATTTGAAAGCGAGCTATTCACATTCATTTGACCATTATGGGCAGGCAATATATAAATGGAAATGATTTTTTTCCTTAATTGCTGTAGACTAAGTATCTGATTCCATACTAGACAGGAGGCCTTTTTGAAGTTCTTTAATGTACCACAAATCTATGACATGGGACCAATGGCTTTATTTCCCTTCCAAAGGAAGTCATGCTAAGGCATTTTTTAACAGAAGAAATCCATCGTCCTCTGCTGGGCTTGAACCCACGACATTGGGTATATGAAGTAAGCATGGTAACCATTACACCATGGAGGGCAACTGGCAAGTTATAGTCATACTACTCCCTTTTCAGGGTTGGTTATCCCAATCAGCAGAGAGCTAGACAGTTCAGGTGTACTGCCTGCCTCTTCTCTTGGGGCATCTTCTGGAAACAGTAGACATTATCAATCATTCAACATGAGGTATGGCTGTCGTATGACGACAAAGCTCCCTGCCAAAACCAAATACCTGGTGTCAACTCAGGGATATCATGGGTCAAAGAGTGCCAAGCTAGAAAGTTAAGTGGTACCTTGACAAACTAGTTTCTTGTGATTTGCCACAAACTTCCTCAAAAGTTCTTCTAGTCTTGATATACCAATCCTATTGGGCTGTCAATTAAGAGATGCATGCCTCTTGTGTACCCAAAGTTGCTCCAGTGTTTCCCTCATTAAATTGGGCTCAGGTTCAAGTAGCAGTCCACTTTATGGAGTTGGGTCTATATCCTATTTCTAACACAAGTTTAAGAAAACTGCTGCTTAAAGCTGAAATCTGTCAATATTACATGTCCTGATTTGTTGCTTTCATGCGACTGCTGTATGCTGTACATTTCCAGTTGAAAGAATCTTGTAAGTTCTGTCCTTTATATGCCT
The DNA here is from genome assembly GCA_030762935.1 of Hymenopus coronatus. Classification (NCBI taxonomy): domain Eukaryota; kingdom Metazoa; phylum Arthropoda; class Insecta; order Mantodea; family Hymenopodidae; genus Hymenopus; species Hymenopus coronatus. The sequence goes on along the minus strand of CM060899.1, from coordinate 14,588,255 downwards.
ATCGATGGTGTTAACAGAGGCTTCCAGAAAAAGTTAAAATTTTTGTAATGTTCAATGTACCTGGATGTTACATTCCAAGGCTTTGAGTTAGTGCTACCAATCTTCCTGTGTTAATATTTTGAACACCTACAACATGAATATGGTTACTTGAAGGATCTGAGCAAATGAAACTGTAAACAAGTTAACATTGTACTGTTTTAATGATAAGAATATCGCAATATGATCATTGCAGTTTCAAGCAGGTTATAAATAGAATATAAAAATAAAAGTAATAATCAGTAAATATACTGAAAATCTTTAATATTCAGAGAAAAAAACATAGATTTTGTTTTTAATAAGATCCGCACTCTTTGGTAAGTTACCCTACATCTCTTATGGTTCACAAGCTATAGCAATTTATGTAATTTTAACAGAAAATTCAAAACCTATATATTACCAGCCTGTGATAATCTTTAACCTATTGTATTTTGAATAAAGTTGCCATAGCCAAATTTGAGAAAATGAAAAATATCTTCAGTATAAAGGACACTTTGGGGTAGGGACATTGCTTGAATATCCGAGTGTTATACATATGGATGATCAAATCTTTGATACCAAGCTTGGTATTTATGATATATCATTTCTGAGTTTTGCACACACATTCATATACTCATATCCTGCACTAAAATGCTTGTTTTGATTTCTGTGGTCTTTGAAACATATATTTCCATTAAAATCTTGATATTCAAAATTTGGGCAGAATATAATACTTCCCCTGGTCCAGTAGAAAACGTAAAAATCCAGTTTGTATTTGATTCATTCTCATATTTGAACCACCCTGTACTAAAGTGTAAAACCATCCATATGTGGACTTAATCATAGAAAAATGAACTATAGAAGCAGCTTTAATATATAATTTGTTGAACTGATTATTATATTCCCATTTGTATCATTAGCTCCGGAGTATAATGAGACATATGCTATAACACAAATGTGAGTTATATAAGAAAAGAAAATCTTGTCAAGAAGCAAAAAGCCTTCTAATTTTTTTAACAGGGTTAAATGCCCAATTGTACTACATGTGGGACCACAGATGAAATTGAAACATTACCCAAAAGTTCAGTCTTACCTTGCTTTTACCGAAGGGAATTCTCCATCCTGTAACAAAATAATTCAAACGTACAGTTTAATACATCATCTATGTAGCTTTAGTTGAAGATTTCACATAACTAGTTATCTTCTAAAGGTTAAATAAACTACTGAGTAAAATGCAATATGCTTTTAAGAAATATGTGGAAACAAAAACTTTAATTTCATTAAAAATCAAGCAATGGCTTAAGAGTAGGATCCAAATAAATTATTTGGCTTACAGAACATATACTGGCAAAAGAAAAGTTAAGAATGCTAATACATGATTTATGCAAGTACTTCCAAAGATTAACAAAAACTGCTTGAAATGCATGGGGAATTGTGAAGGGAGAGTGGATAGCAACAATCAAATCATCTGGGTGTTGAGATAATTTGACAAGAGTCCTAAAAATTTTAATTCAACAGTTGACAAACTCCATTGCGCAAATTGTAAGCAGGTTACTGATAATGACAATAACATCATCCTATTCAAAAGTGTTTTCTGAGATACAGAATATGTTCACTATCCAGTCTGATCTGAATAAATTCTATATATCCTGCATCTGTACTCTCTTGAAAATATTTTGTTAGAACCCAAATATGTACATATAAAGTCTACTTTAATAAAGGAATTTAGACATTTCAAGTTGGAAAAATCCATAGGGATCCCTGACAGCCAGTGTACTGTCTCAGCTGATTAAAAGTGTGCCTGCATCTCTGATAATAGATTCATGCTACGTAAGCAATGATGTCATCCTTGTTGCAAGATAAAGCAAACATTCCTCAGTGCAGTTTCACTTTGCGCAAGTATCCACTTGTATTGTGCTACTTTGATTTGCTAAATATGTGTTGCTGTCAAGCTGTTTGTCAGTGATTTAGTTTGTTTGTTTGCAAATGGCTTATTGACCTGCCATGGACTGAACAAAATGTCAACAATGTGGCAGAGCTGCCATGAGGTAAGATAACATCAAGGATCCCTATGGATCTCATCAACTTTAAATATATATAAAATTACAAAAGAGAAAGAGAGATATGTGTGTGCATGCCTGTGATAGGGATTCTCCAAGAAAATATCAGCGAACACTTAATTAATTTTGATAATTCATTCACCACTGAATCATGTTACTCCAACAGGACCCACAATATATGCCTTTCACAAAGATTTTAAAATTTGCAGATATGGTATTTGGTACCCCTTCATTACATCTTCACCTAGTTCTTCCACCTATTAATAGTAGAGGATTATTTTAAAGTTTCACCACAAATAAGGTTTATATAGTTCCCTTTTTTAGAAACTATGACTGAAAGTGACAAAAGGCTATACATTTACCCCTTTCTTGATAAAAACATTTGGCAAGAAACTGTAAAATAAATATAAAATCTGTTTTTGACCTTTGTGTCATACACTCATAGAAAAAATAAATGCAATATCACAAAAGACTGTGTTTATCGAAAAATGGACAAGGTATGAGGACAATGCAGAGTTATATTTTTGGTGATTGATGTGTCAGTCGACAACAGATGGTACTGTACAGGCGCATAGCTATGACCTCTGTGTTGCCTCTGCAGACAGTCACTATGGTACCTTAACAGTTGAATGGTGGTGCCAAAAGACACTCTAGGACATAGCCCTGCCATGACAATCTGACCATACTCCTGTTGCACTACTACAGCCATTCGGATGGGGTCGAATTGTTGGCCTGGGCAAAGCTGGATGGAGCTATTGACACATTGCTGCACATGTTGGGTGCAATGTATCAGTGGTGTGTCACTGCAATGGTTTGTGGAGCATTCTCACAATCATAGACCAGGTTCTGGGTGGCCACATTATAGAAACACAGGTCTGGATTGACAGACTGCATGGGCATGGAGAACAAAAGAAAAACAGACACTTCCTGTGTGAGAAAAGTTTAAGCACTTTACAATTGAAACCAATAACAAGGAATCTGGAAAACGTAAAAGACAAAAATTGTGTGTTTTGTCATGATGTACATTTTTTGAGAAGTACCTTTTTTTCTATCTCTTATGATTTAGCAGTTAAGCAAAATTCATCCAGAATAGAGGTCTTCTGTGGCTATTCCCAAAAAATTTGAGATATACATTTTATTTAGGACATAAATAGTTTTAATATAAGGGATTTGAATCAAAATCGTTAGATCCATTTTTAAAAAAATCAAAATTTTCGAAATGTTTTCCATGTAAAGGGTAGTTTGTGAAGGGGGGCATTTTTTTTAAAATCTTTGTCTCGCATCCTTGGAAGATATTAAACCTAAATACCAAGTTTGGTATTTAACGGTCATTTTGTTTTGGGGCTTTGCTGTCCACAAACATACACACACACACACACATGGACCTTTTTTTAAAAATACCTTTTTCGGACTCAAGGGGCTCCATAACATATATTTGCGGTGAAATCTTGGTATCAAATTTTTGGGTGCATTACAATACCTTCTCCGTTGTCAATACATTGTACATATGGGGGCTAGAGAAAGTAAAAAATAGGCAAAAATAGAACCTTTATATTGTATATTAATACATATGCTAAGAGGTGAAAATACTGTATATTTAATTTATTCACAACACAAATAAAATGTATTTTTTCAACTTTCTGTGAATAGCCTCTGCATATCACTTTATTCTGGTTGATTTTTGTAGAAATTTGTAAAATGATTAAGCTGTAAGAGATTACTATACGCAAAATGTAGATGTTATTAAAACCTACAATTTATGTGATTTGCATTTTTGTTGTAGATTTGACCATTTCCAAGATTTTCCTTGTTATCGATTTTAATTTTAAAATACTTGTAATTTTCTCAGACAGTACAAATTACAATATTAAGTACAGTAATAAGTACACTCAGCTAATGCCTCTTTTGATTAGCATAGTGCAGAAAGAAGAATAAACTTTTGTAAAAACTGTTTGTAGAACAGTTAGAGAAAGTCATGTGAGTGTAACACCTGCAATTTTTACTAAAACAGTCAGATGAAATATCCAATGCTACTGCTGGAATTTGAATAGTTTTCACTGTGAATCTTCTAAATACACCATATCACAAGGAATGTACAAATTTATAAACTATCTTTTAAACATATTAATTTTGTATCAAGTATTATAATAAAGTGTACAATAAACAAAGATTCTAACTGCAGCAGATTTCTACAAAACTCACCTTAATGTGATCACAAATAGATGAAGCTTCTGTTTCCAGCAACCAAGGTTCTTCCTTAATTTCTATTTTGCTATCCAATTCATGAATACTATTGTATTTATCATTCATTACAGAATCTTCTGGAAGAAATTCTTTCTCATTTTGTGAAATCTGAGTTTGTACCTCATTTTTCATTGTCACCTCTCTTACATAATTATTGCTGCAAATAACAGTTCTAGATTTACTCAGCTTCTTACGCTGTTTGGTATAACATTCCCTTTGTTTTAGTGAAGAAAAATTCGGAAAAAACATCTCTGATTTAACTTCTGTTTTGATAGCCACATCACAGTTATTGTTCAGAAACACAGCATCACTCTTTGGCTTCACTGATGCAACCTTGGGAAAGAACTCTACCTCCTTCTGTGAAGCTATGTCATCCTTGAGAGGATCCTCTTGTTTGATTTCTATTTTAGTATTCATTTCACAACTGTTACTGAATCAGGTTGGCACTGCTCCTAATTTCAATAACAGACCTGGAGAGACAGAAGCATAATTTTATTTATTTTGAAATATTATTTGTACAATAAAATATGAATAATCTTTTAATGATCAAATAATTCTTCTTCTTTAGTCTCGAAAATTAGAAAACACTATCAACGGAGAAAGCCACATATTTCTAAACTATAAGAAGGAACCACTGTAAGGAATATTTGACAAAATAAAACAGAATTTGTTGCTCCAAACATTAAAATGTTATTACTTCAAGATATCTCCATGAACTCGTCCTCAGTTTACGAAATAGATTACACATAACCATCATCATTTGTGTTGATTTATGTTTTGGACAAGATGTTGCTCCTAAAAGTTTCCCTTAGTTGTTTTAATATTTATACATGACTTGACATATAGTCTTACCAAAGAGTCAAATGCTGTGCTCTTTGCAGATGATAGCTGTGTACTTTTATCTGAAATTAACACCAACTAAGAGATTTCATCAATAAAGTGTTTAACCTTTTTAGTGCCAGCCCCAATATGCAAATGCTGTCTGAAAAGTGTCAACAAATTTCAGAGGAGCAAGCAGGGTTTAAATTATTAGTAACAAAATCAGTACTAAATGACATAGAGAACCTTTTTTTTTTTCAATAAACCCTTTTGTCCATTATAGGGATGAGAAGTCACTTCCAATATTTTTAAAATCTGAAAAAGAAAAGAAAAATTTTAAAATAAAATTAAAAAAAAAAAAAAACAAATTAATCAATAATTAGGCATACAACACTTTACTACACAGAAAAATCAGGCTAACTGAAAGTACAGCTATTTCTTCACTAAAACAGGGTCCTGTTTTGGTTTGTGTTTTATTTTTTAAAATACAGCAAATGAATTCACATACTGAAAAAAGATCATGCGCATGCACATGCGCATGCACGCACACACACACATGCATGATTACACTATTAATGAAAATGGCATAAAGCAATAGGATACAAATGTACTGTAGAATTTAGCACTTGTGTTTTATGTTTTTTTTATGTCGCTTAAACTTATAATAAGGCAGTCATATTGTTACATTTGTGTAGTTGCTTAGCTAATTGGTTGATTCACATTGTAGACATTATCTGGTTACACCTCCTTAAGTCCATTTTGAATAGTACACTCATAATTTGTATGTGTAGGAGTACCATTGTTAACGGAAGCATTTTTATTGCTGAATTTAGAATATATATCTTCCTCTCCTATAACAATATCAGAAACATTTTCATCAAAGTCTGTAAATTCAAAATCACTCGTTTTCTTCTGATACATTGTGAACTGCGGTTCTTACTTCCTCTTCAGTTTGTTACCTTTGACTAGACAATGCCATGTTTCAACCATCATAAACAAACACCAGTTAGAGAAATAAAATTTGGAACTAATTTACTGCTTTGGAGTGTAAAGATAAGGTCCTGAAGCACTCCGAAAAACATTTATCTATGGCTATTATACATACCACTGGAAAAGTTAAAACATTTGAGAATGGCATCCTTAATAGACCATGTTTGTCAATTTTCGCCACATTTTTTAAGATTAGATTGTGATTGGCAGTAAAGAGGTAAAACAAATTAATACCTTGTTGGTAACCAAAAAACTCTAGTCAATCTCTTAGTGCTGCAATTTGATTTAATGAACTTTGTGAAACTGACTTGAGAATACCAAAAACCCAATGTGCCTGCATAGCATGAGGTGCCACTGCATTTTAAGCAGGAAATACCTTTTATGAAGCATTATGTATAACTGCTATTTATAATTGACATTGTGAAAATTTTCAGTAACTTATTTATCTGTATTTTAGACGACCTAAATACAAGGCACATCCATTTTTCAGAACTTAATTTCGGAATTTAGCATAGCATCAACATAAGATATGCTTAAAATACATAGCTTCATAAAAGAATTTTAAAATTAAATTTAAAGGTTAGCTATATATTGTGAACAAACTAATGGACATTTAAGCTGTTTAAGTCTCTTATTTAGTTATTTTTTGCACTTAATTTGCATTTGCTTGAAAATTCACTTTTGAGTGGTTGCCGGAGAGGGAAGTTTGGAAATGTAAGGTATGAGTGCATACAATGTGAAGATAGTGGTGGCGTTAGCATTACTGTAACGATGATGATGGATATGGTTTTGTATTTAGATAACATACTTAATTTAGCTCATTGTAAATGTCTTTATAATTTGAACTTACACAGAAATTCAATTGAGAGTGGGAGAGATGGAGAAAGAACGAAATGTACAGTATATGTGATAATAAAACATGACAGCTGCAGTGGTGGCAGCGCATCTCTAACAACAATTATTTATGGATATTATTTGCTGTCAAGACAACACCTTCATATATCATAACATTTTTTTACCGATTTCAAACATAAATTCAAACTGCAGTATATGTATGGCTTGAGGAGGGGAAATGCACTGTTAATCTCTGTTTTTGCTTGATCACTGACTTCCAATACAACATTACATGCAAACACTGATGTGAAAGGAAGTTTTATTTAATTTTAGTCTCGAAGAGCAATTTTTTTTCCAATGAGAATGGCCATAGGCACTCCTTAACAGCTAATTTTTGGTGGGAAATGAAACTCTCAAAATTTGCCACACATGTCAAGATCTTGGTGGTAATCTATAGTATTTCCCCTAAGCTTTGCCGATGCTCTAACATTAAAGTTTGAAACTTACCTTTCCCCCATATAGTATTTGGAAAATATATCACAAATGCAAGATGACCCCCATTTCTGAACATTAATATTTTGGGAAAAACTAGGATGTTGTATTTAGATAAACAGGGTGTAAGTCCAAATAATATAATATCCATTTATAGTGCTAATACATATATAAGTTTTATATGAATTTAATACATTTCACTAAAACATGTTATTATAGGATAAATAATTTTTCAGAATAAAAGTAAAACAGATCCATAGTAAAACTGTACCTAAAGAGTTTTCTGTTACTGAATAAAATGAAATATGAAGACCTGTAACTAGAGAAATGTGCTCTGCAATTATAAATTGCTTCATACTTGTAACTTTTAGGCTGGAAAAATGCAAACACAACATTATATTTGTATAGCAATTCGCCAATATATGACCTTGGTGACAAATTTGGGAATATCCTGTGTACAACTACATATTATTTTAGTATCATTATAGCATCACTTTTAAAACAGCTTCACAGATACTTGGGTTATGCTTGGCAGGTTACGGTTCTCCACCTTGGACTACACTTAGCACTGTAAGGTTTGTAACAAATTAGTAGTTCTAATGGCAGAATAACACAAGTGTCAAATCCCGATGACAAAAGGGAAAAGCTACTACATTTGCTCATGTACTTTTACTATTGGTCACTTGGTAATACATAAGCTCGTTGTTTCTCTTCCTAGTTTTGCTATACATCTATTTTTTTCCACCGCTTTTAATGTTACACGGTTGAAATATTTGATAAGATACATTTACCTTGGGGTCACCTTATTGTCCTATACCTCGTTACTAATGCTGCAACCTATTTTATTAATTACCAGAGTTATACAAGCCCCTAGCTGCTGTCAGTACAGATGGTTCCGTAGGTATACGGATTTGTAAGCGGTACTTGCAGTATGGTTCACACTAACTGGAAGCCTTTGAATGTAATGTTATTTGTACTTCATTCAAAATCTTCTCGGGCTTCTAGCCAGGTAAAAACTTGGCTTGACACCAACGTTTCGAAGAAGTGCATCTTCCTCGTCTTCAGGGTGAACCTGGCTAGAAGCCCGAGAAGATTTTGAATTAACACGACGCCAGGAAAGCTTTAGTTCTTATGTTATTTGTACTGTTTGCAAAACTCGGCACGAATAGATTTATTTCTAATCATTTCAATTTATGTGATACAGAAATCGGGTAAATCTGCGTTCTGACTCTAAATATTATTCCATCTGCTAGGCAGAGTATCAACATCGGATTACTGTATCCACTTGGTGCCTTTGGTGCCAGCCGTTACCAACGTAAAATATTTTAACACATCACTACATATGAAAGTATGTTTTTGTGTCAAGTGGGAAAGGAGAATTTTACCAGGTAAAACAAATTACCTTTGGGTTTGGCACTTAAACCCTCATTTTCAAGCTCACAGCCAATTTTTCGTGTGCTGGTATTTAGAAGTTTGACCACTGCAATATAGTGAGGGTTATTAGTAACCTAATTTAATTCCTTGGTCTTTATTCCTTTGGGGATCCATATCTTGTAGTATATTACTCGGCCTATAGAAAAGCTCATGCAATTCTTTATAAGGTTTTTGTTGTTTTCGTCTCCATTATTCATTATGGCGGTGACTGCCAACATTAATAAAATAATACCGCGACATGACACGTTTCGTAAATACTGACATCTAAGGGGTTTGCAACTACTGTAAATTTTTAATCACATCTGAAGAAATGGGATTCTATAGCAATTCTATGGGTTACGGGTGTGCACTTTAAGCATTTATGTTTTACTTCAAGAACTGCTTGCTGAAGTTCTCTGGTGTTTGTTTTAATTTGGAGATTTTTTTTAAATGAGGTGATTATAGTAGTGTGTATGTGTAAATAGAGACATTTTCGTGTAAGTTTTGGAAAATTCCACTGTTTCATTAGGTATAGGTGTATGTGTGTGTGTTTAACTTGATGTTTGTAATTTGTTTTGTTACTAGCATTTTAAAAAAAGTATGCAAGCAAAGCGAGCATGCATTTGGCTAGCTCTAGGTTAGAGAGAGAGTGTGTGTGTGTGTGTAAATAAACTGAATTTCGTGTAATTTTATTTTAATAATTTCCATTGTTTGGTTCGCTCTAGGTTAGTATTTGTACGTAAATTTGATTTTCAGGTAATTTGTTTTTATTTATTTCTCGGTTAGCTCTAGATCTGTGTGTGTGCGAGTGCGTGGGTGCGTGTGTGTGTGTAAACTAATTTTCATGTAATTTGAGTTTAGTAATTTCCACTGATGTTGGTGAATTTGCTTTTAATAACTTCCACTGCTTTCACTAAAGGTTGCGAACGAAAGCAGCATTCTCTCTATTGCGTTAGTTTTAGGTTAGTGTGTAAATTAATTTATTATTTTTTGTAGTTAATTTTTAGGCATTTTCAGTGGTTTCGCCAAAGCATACGAGCAACACTTGCTTAATAGAACAGAAGACTCGCGGATTTCGTGAAAAAATAGGTTGGCAGTATATTGTGCGTTCGTAATAAGAAAAATAACCTCGAATATGAATGTTATGAAGCGTATTTGGTAAAAATTACCAAATGGAGTATGTTGTTTACATTCTGGAACGAGTTTTGTATATAAGAAAATACCTTAATTAGGGCAAGTGAGTGGGATACGGCAACTCTAGTGATCACATTTATTAAAGGCACGTTCCATGTGAATTTTTATTCCTCAGGTTAGTATTTTCAACATTTTTAATTTGAACGTCCTTTACCGATTCCTTGAGTTCTTTTACGTGAGCACTCTTAATTAAATTAAAGTATACTTTACTAAGTCACACGAACCGTTATCTGCGATGACAAGGTAAGGAAGCTTCCTAATTGGCTAACCGCCATTTTACAAGACCTAGTAGTATTATTATATATCATACTCTTGAAAATACAAGAGGCGATATCTGTTATTACTATGACCGTAGGTTTTATTATTTCATAGTTATTTTACAATGCCAAATTTTAGTTTCTGTTCTAAGTAACACATCAATCTATACACTCATTTGAGAACTGTGAAGATCTACTCGATATTGAATCATTGCCTACTAGATAATACATACCCGAGTTAACATTTCGGTGCCAAAGATCTTTGTCCAGGTAAACTTATCTTTTAGGAATGTTGTAGTATTAATATTTCTAACACAAAATGATTTCTGTATCGAATACATTGAATTGACGATAAATAAATCTAATCAGGCTGGGTTAGGCAACCAGTACATATCAGTGGCGGCTTGGGGCCAATTATCAGATGCGGCATAAAAATCCTCCGGGTTTGAACCCGCGACCTTGAGAACCTAAGGCTAGTAATTTGCCCTTAGACCACCGATAAGACAAACTTAAATTAGTGGATATTAAAAGCTATCAGTGGAAATTAAATGCTAGTTTGTGCATAAGACATTAACCTTTCTGTTTGTAACTGAAGTCCAATCCTTCGATCCTTTTTTGAGAAAATATTTCGATAACTCTTTGGTTTAAATCAAGAACTGAACATCTTCCGAGAAATTTGAACAGGAACTGTCACTTTCACATGTTTATCAAATGTCAACAACATTATCAGAGAGGTCGTCCTGCTGTAAATTGATGCATAGCTCGTCTTTACAGCTGATGCACTTCAGTTTGAAAGATTCCAGTCCTCAATACTGCACTACATACTCAATACTAGCTTTGAATAGCTTATGAATGTCAATTACAACCTTCACGATGTTTCTTTTCACAAACGAAGGTCCCTTTTCGCTCAGAAAGTTATGGAAACTATCCTTAAAGTAAAGTAAATCATGATCATGGTATTAATGTCTTAAGCATTTTCTTTAGAAGCATTGTATACTTTACAAACCATCGCCTATCTTTCTTATCAGTGTATAGGATTTTTCCCTCTTAAGATGAGTTTTAACACTGCCTTTTCTTTGAATGGCTGCAACTGATAAATTGGCATATTATTCTGCAGTAAATTTCACCATATTATACTCCAGCACATTCGGATTATGTTTCATTAACATGTGAAATGCACTTTTTTCACTTTTCTCTTAAGGTAGGTTTTGTAATTCTCAGCACTCATTTTCACACTAGTCACTAATCACCTCTAGCAAGTAAGGCACCATTTTACTGTTTCTTCATGTCCAGAATTTCAGTAACTATTGGTTATTTGGCCTTTTCCTGTTTTGGAATGAAGCTTCAAATGTGTCTTTAATCTATTTCTAAGTAAACTTACGGTAGTTACAGAATACACTGCTTGTACATAATGAGCATTGTTGCACAAGCGAACCTTGTCTGCTTCGAACCAAGTACCAACATTGTACATTTTTACCACACAAGCTTCTTTAGGTATATTTCGTTATAGGTCAACTTTGTTTTCAAATAAGAAGACATTCATATTTAAGAAATGCTTCTCGTTATTTAATCCCTCATATGAAGAAATCCTTGGGAAAATATTTTTCTCAGGGATTTGACTCAAACTTTAATTTTTGCATATTGTCGGTTTGTATTTTCTCATTGCGCATGTGTGGCAAATCACCACAGAGGGTTTTGTGCCCAAGAGAAGCTTCCCCTCTTCAACCTCACACCTTCAGATTAATTACATCTGAAAATACTAAATTCTTCTGCATGTGCGCATAAAATGACCACAATATTGCTTGTGTCCAAGAAATACAACTGGTTACTATTTCCGATAGCCATCTTCACTATAACTGTACAGTGCTCATGATATTTCTTTACTTAAGCAGTCTGGTGTTTTATACTTTTAAAGTACAAAAATTAAATTCATTTGATATAAAGGCTAAAAATTGAAGAAAAAAAGACACAATCATGCAAGCACACACACATGCAAGCGCACACACATACAAATGTAATACAACTAATAATGAGAATGGCATAAAGCATTAGGCTACAGATCTAATGTAAATTCTGTACAATTTAGTACTTGATATGTTGCATAGTTAAATGTTTGATTCACTTTGTCTGTGTCATTTGGTTACACCTTCATAAATTAATTTTGATAAGTGCACTGATTATTTGCATGCACATGAGGACTATCTTTATTAGTTTTTCATCGCTGAAGCTATAATATATTTTCCTCTTATACATGAATGTCAGAAACGCTTTCATCTAGGTGTGAAAATTCAAAATCACATTCTTTCTTTTAAAACATCGGAATCTGCAGCTCTTATTTCTTCTTCTGATTGTAACCTTATGCTGGACGAAGCCATTTTTTAACCAGCATAAACAACCACTGGCCAGAGAAGTTTAATTTGGAGCTTATACATACTTTGGAGTATAAAGATAAGGCCCTGAAATGCTGCAGAGAACTTTTCTCTATGGCTATGGCATAGAAAGTTTACATGGAAAGAGTTAAAGGTATGACAATGACATCATGATTAGATTGTGACTTACAGTTCTAGCAGAACTTTCAGATCACGATTAGACCGTGATTAGCACTAAATGGATTAAATTTAGATATGTAATGCCTATGACTATTGTAAGTTAAATTAAGAAGAAGTGTTCTATAAGGTTCATATAACTTATTTGTTTGGAATGCAGTGGCTAAATCCCAAGTTTATTGGGAGTCAGTGTGTGCAGTCCAAGACATAAATTGATGTAGTAGTGCCCTTGAGTAGGTTAACAATATGGACACATAACCAGCAAACCAGCTGGACGCTTCCCCTCTCTTATGATAGAATGTTTTGTGGAAATTTCCAATGTAGGTTTAAATGAGCATCCTTGCAAATTAAGGGATGACTGCATTGGCTGGAGCGGATAAAAGTAACTTGTGTTACTTTTATCCGCTGATAAAATAGAGTGAAATTCACTGAACAACAAATTTTGACGTTTTGTTTGCAACATGAATGAAGCCTCACTTTTCATAAAGATTACACTATGTTGAATATGAATATGACAACGAGAATGCTAAATTGGTTTGAGAATAATATTAAGGAAAATTATAGTAGTAATTTTTCTATGAAAATCTGTCTTGAGGTCTTATAAAACAGATTCATTATCGCCTACCTTTACTAAATATGCTTCCCTTTTGTAGTCAAGTTGAGATTCATTGATAGTGTTCAACACCTACTTTTACTACTAAGGCACCACAGTCAAAGACATCGATACATGGAATGAAGATGCAGCATTAGTGAAATGTGGGGGCAGGGGAAACCTGAGAACCCGGAGTAAACCCACCTCTGTCTACCACAAACCCCACATATGGTCTTTTGAGATCCAACCAAGGCTGCCTAGGTGAGAGGTGAGTGATTTAACCACTCGGCTACAGGGCAGCCAGTCAAAATGGGATATTTAACAAAAGAAGCAATGTCTATATAATTCATATTCAATTAAGAGTATATGGATAAAAAGAGTTTTATACCATAAATGTAACTTTTAACTTTGACTGCAGCTACCACTATGTCCTCCAAGTCCTTCTTAATGTTGAATTGTTTGAAAAATTTGACCAATAGGTGGGGTATGGTAACTACCTCAGACTATGAGTCCAAAAACTTGAATGGAGTTCAAATAGTACTTTTTCTGGTAGTATGGAAGTAGGTTCGTACATCCTACATTTTTCCTCATGCACGTCTGCAGGTTGCTTTCATGGGGCTCTGTTGTAACTGTTGATCTGTTGCCATATAAAATACATTGTACTGCTTTACAAATAGGGGTCTAGTATCAAAATCTACCACATGCAATTTTTTGAAATGTTGAGCTATGCCATACCTGTACGAGTTGCATTTCACCCCTTATCACATCCACTACGTATTATTTTCAAGTTCAACCAACATTCCATTGAAAATGCTTTGAGAAAATACCAGTTTGTTCCAGAAACTGCCATATTCATCTGCAAAAGATGCTGCACATATTTCAAAACCTACCTCATCCTCTGACAAATTGTTTAAAGTACTTCAATTGGTAATTCATATATATGAGCCATGCTGTGAGTCAGTTTGATTGCAATGGTTTTAAATAAACCATAATTGGTCAATTATTTGTTCTTATACATTTGAAACAGCATGGAAAGAAGTCTCTCAGTATTGAAAATGGATATCTCCGAATCAATCATCCTAATGAAGGTTTTGTGTGAAACTGTGTTGCCAATTTGAATATTCAGAATGCAGCTTTGAGCAATTCAGTTAAAAAAGATTAACAAGATTTAATATGATTATTAATAGAACTTATCAAAACCTTCTATATCTAGCAAAGAGAGCCATAGATATATTTTTCTCATTTTTCTCCAAAAATGGATGTGGATATTGTAGACCTTGATACTAGATCTCTCAAATATAGGTCTGGGTTTGTAATTCTGTAACAATCAACAATCTCCCATTGTATGCAACATTTGGTGTCCACGGCTTGCACACCCTGTTTTGGTACATGAATCTTTTGACAAGCTCAGTTCACAATGTTCCATTACTCTATATAACTAACTTTATTTTAGATTCCTTCTCACACATGTAATTTGCATATATCTGGAAAGAAGTGCAGACATTTAATATTTATAATTCCTCCAGTCTGACGTCACAATTGCCTTTCAACCAAGGAAAATAATATTACTCTTTGAGATGTATCAATAGCCATCATGATTACAAAAGATGTATAACATGAACAGGGTTTGAGAAACCTGATACAAGTTTATTAGAGAGCAGTAGTGAAATTGGTGATGCTTCTCAATATAAAATCAAGTCTGAAGAAAATTCTAGTCACTAATAATTTATGTTGTACAGAAAGCAGTGAGGAAAATAATAATGAAACCAATGATGATGCAGCAGCAGCTCCTTTTCATATTAGAATGCAATTTTACTAAAACGAACAATAACCCTATTTTGTATTCAGTGAGTTTTTCATGCATGTTTCTAGCTTTTTATGATGCATATGATCCAGACTCTAGTTATTATGGATCCAAAATATTAAAAATATAGTTTGTCTTTTAGTTGCAGTTTCAACATTACTTAGCATTATCATAGGCAGTCCTATTAATTGGTTTCTTTATAAATTTCTTAGCTTTGTTTTTTCTATATATATTATAAAATTACTATCATTGGTTAAAGCTGTTGTTTTTGTTTTGAATAAATGGAGTTCCCTTTAGGTTCATTTAGCATTCATGTTTCATTTCAAATGAGCTGACTGTTAGATGTAACAGTATAACAGAATATACTGATTATGAGTTCAACTTAACCTCCATCAAATATCTAATATTTTCAAGAAATATCAGTAGAAAAATTATTGGCAGCTCTTTAACCTTTCTACTGCTGACATATTTTTAAACAAGAAACACCTGCTTGCCGAGTTAATTTCAGACATGTTCCTAATTTTAAAACTCTCAGAAAATCATGCAAAGCCATTGAGAATGAAACATTAACTGACCACAAATTATGTAGGCTCTTTAGATGTTCTAGAAGTTCCAAATTTTCATTTAGAAAATATTTTTTATATGAGCATATGCTACACCCACAACACAGAGTTGTCCATATGGAGCACACAATGCCACTACTTTTGATGTCTTAGATTTTATAATAAGAAATTACTGATTTTCCTGCTATGATTAACAATATTAGTATGCATGTTTAAATTTAGTTTATTTTTTTCCAAATTAGGGTTGTCCAAATAAGTAAAGAAAATAGGTCTGTACCTAAAGGTTTATATGTTTTTTATAACATTGTTTCACATCACTGTTGCTCACAGAATATCAAAAGTGTGTGATACTTTTCAAAGCAGGGTTGTACACCTAAGGCAATGCCACATTTGGCAGACATGTACCTGCTTTCTCTTCTCTTCTTGTCTTTTAAGGATGTATTGGAGTAGACATGGCATTTAATGTTCCACTGGAACAAAGGCAATGCTATACATGCTCACTTATGCAGCTGTGATGGTGCAGCCTGTTGCTCATTTTCACCATCATCAGATTCCTCGTTATTATCAGGAACATAAATATCACTGTCACTATCCCTGAGTTCCAATAAATCAAAAAACTGACAATAAAGCCTCAGAAACTTCTAATAATTCATTATCAGCAACAAAACACAGCATACTACTCAGAGAAGCCATTATCTCACTGCTTTTGGAATACTCTGATTATGTCATGTAGATTAAGTGGTTAGAAGCATGCAGAGCTACAATATGTAGTTTTCTGGCACCAGTTTGCTTTATTTCCCTTCAGATGTTGTAACCATGCAGGCATATATTTGAGAGATAGTTCTTTTGAATCCTAACAGATGTACCATTATGCCCATGCAATTCAAACACTTTTACATATGAAATTCTAAGACTTGCAGTCACTCAAACCTCTGGACAAGTTAACTCAACCATAGCAAGTCTGGAATGTTTTTCCTTGATGGAATTATCTTGACCAGCAGCAGTGAAAAGCGAAAATACAATATCTGACAGAAATTTACACATTCATTGACTGTCTGTAATAACTTATCAATTGCAAAATAAAAGAAAACAAACATTTTAAATTTGATATATTTCAAGAAGTCTTACCTTACCTTATCACCATGACAAACAGATGAAGTTTCTGTTTCTAACAACCAAGGTTCTTCTTTTAATTTGTATTAGGTTATCCATTTCACGATTACTGTTGTATTTCTCATCTTTCATTACAATATCCTCTGGAAGAAATTGTCTCTCATACTCTGAACCAAAGCCTGAAATCAGAGTCTGTCCCTCAATTTGTGGTTTAATATCTATCTCACAATTGTTGCTGTATGGAACAGTTTCAAACTCACTATGGTTTACGACATGTTTGGTAAACCATTCTCTCCTTTTCTGTGAACAACAGTCTAAAATAGGAGTCTCTGATTCAATTTCTGTTTTTACCACTATGTTACAATCAACGTTCAGAAGCCCAGGATCACTGTTTGTTTTAATTGAAACTTTGGTAAAGATCTCTCGCTCATTCTCTGAGGTTACATTGTCTGAGAGAGCTTCCTCTTCTTTGAGTTCTGTTTTGGTATCCATTTCACAACTATTGCTCTTAATTTTATTAACAAGTCTGTGGAGAAAAAAATATGTTAGGTATAACATAAACTATAATTTCAACAAGATTGAACTCAGTTTTGATTGATTTCAGGGTTAAAAAAAAACAAAAAAAAACTGTCAAAACAATAACTACATACATGCTTACTTTTAAAATAGTAACACCATTTAATAGAAAGCAGCTACTACTCTAAATATTTTGTGACTTGGTTAAGGAATTTACCAGCATAGATCACCTTCAAAGCTAAACTTTTATGCCTTCAATGAGACCTCTAAATTTGTGCTATGTTGTTTAATAAATGGAATTCAGAAAACCCAGATCAATGCTTCACATTATGAACTAGGTGTAACCATTAAAAGTTAGTTACTTGTTCATTGTAAGTTGCACCATGAGAAAAACATTTCACAAATGCACTCATACTTGACTGAAAGGGGCACCTATGGACCAATGTATCAACCCAGAATCAGCATTTTTAATATAGATAAATAAAAAAAAATGGGAAAAGGGAATACTGATGGAAAGGAGCATGCTGCTGGTTCATTTCGATAACACACACAATGTTTTTTAATAATGTTTAACACCCACTTTTATCACAGTGCAAATGAAGACAATGGAGCAGTGGTGGAATGCAATGGCTGGGTAAACAAGAGAACCTGACCCTGTGCCACAAACCCCTCATGTGGTCGCTTGGGATCAAGCCTCTGTCACCTAGCCTAAGTGGGTGGTGGTAATGAAGAAATTACGTTTAAAGGGCACAAGAGCTTTTGTTGAACAATATTTGTCTAAAAATAATAGAGATATAAAGATAAAGCACTAATGAAATGATGAAAGTACGCAATGAAGGAAAAGTGTCCAAGGAAGAAACCAAGTTTGGATTGATGGGACAAATAGGAAATTCATGAGCATGTAGGTATTGAGGGAACGGACCCAAATTAAATATGTGGGTAGAATCATAGAATGTGGAATGATTGGGGGACTTTAACCCTTTTAATGCCAGTCTAAATAGCAAAATATCTGAAAAGTGCCAAGCAATTATAGAGAATGGAAGGTTTTAAATTATTAGTAATGTGTATCAAATGAAATAGAGGGTTTAATCCTTTTTTATTTTTAATAAATCCTTTTATGTACTATATAGTATGGATTATGTGGAGGAGAAGTCTTTTCAATATTTTTAAAAAAGTTAAAAGACAAAGAAACATTTGAAAGCAAAATTAAAAATCGCAAAATAATAATTAGACATACATAATTTACTACATAGAAAGTTAAGGCCATTAAATTAAAGTACAGATATTTCTTTATTAAAACAGCATCGTGTTTGGTCTGGTGTTTTATTTTATAAAATAAAAAAAGGAATTTGCATAACCATAAGGCTGAAAACTGAAAAAAAAAAAAAAAAAAAAAATTGCATAAAGCCATAAGATAAAAATGTGACTATTGCTGTGCAATTTACTTGTGTTGTTACGTTGCTGAATGGTCCAATAATGTTTTATGCATCATCTGGTTACACCTCCTCCATAAATAGATTTTGATAAGTGCACTGATTATTTGCAGGCATACAAGGGCCAATGTTATCGGATTCTGAAGCTAAAATATAAATCTTCCTAACACATAGGCCAGAAACGCTTTCATCAAGGTCCAAAAATTCATAATTACTCACTTCCTTCTAATACACTGCAAACTGCAGGTCTTATTTCCTCTTCAGTTTGCAACCTTTGGCTAGTCAATGCCATGTTCCAGCCAACATAAACACCAGATAGAGAAATTAAATTTTGAGATAGTGGTTGATAGTGTTTAACACCTGCTTTTACTACTTTGACACTCCAGGCAATAAAATTTGAGCTAATTTTGTGCTTTGGAGTGTAAACATAATGTCCTGAAAACCTTTTTCTATGGCTGTAGCATACAAAGTACACAGACATTACTACTGGAAAGAGATAAAGCATATGAAAATGACATCATGATTTGATGATGACTGGCAATTCTCACAGAATTTTCGGATCATGATTAGATCGTGATTGGTAATTAAGGGGTTAATACTGAGAGGAGGAATTATGCAAACAACACGTGATGCCAACAAGGAAAAAGATACAACTTTCACATCAGCTGGTACAAAACACATCAGGTGGTTTGAATGTATGGAGTCAAGAGGGGTTTTAAGTGTAGTATTTATGCCAGCAGGAAGCCTTTTGGAACATGAAGTCCATGGCAGAGAAATGTGTGTGTATAAGTTGCCAAGCAAAATTAGATATATTTAGATTTGGTCAGCATGACCCAGTTTATGATTCAAACTGTTCATACTGAGCTGAATGTTGAAGGTCTATTGGAAAAGTGTGCTGTAGATCTTGTCTGGGCAGGTTGCTGGTGTAGCATGGCATGGTTTAGAGCAGTCAGAGAAGGCTGGAACATAGTTCAGTTCAGTCTGATCATCAAAGTATCAGTACAGGATACTTAAACAGGATATAACTAAACAATCCAAAACAAGTTAAATTTGCTGTTTTCTTTTTTACTAATGAATATTAATTTTCTACTTTGTGAGTGCATGACTTATACACGGCAATGTTTGCATTCTGACTTGATTCAAACCTGTTTACTGTAAGATACTCTATTGCTGTATTCCAGCATTGCAAATTGTACAGGGCATGCACCAGAAGTGCTGTAGTAATACTGCTTATTTGTTTGTATTTACGCCACCTTCCACTTGTGGCCATCTGCATTCATTCTTCACAGGTAATAGATATGCTTTAAGTGCTCAAGTGATTTGGTAATGGTGGTAGAAATGTATTTATTGGAAGAGGCAAATTTGGAACTACCAGGATTTTAATTGTAGGGTTAAAGTGGGGTAAAGAATAGAAGCAAAACCTGAACATTGGCTAGCTTTTTTGTTTTATGAGAGAAGAAAAAAAAAAAAGGATTTAAATAGAATTGGTGCAATTCAGTGATATGACTCTGCTTTTATGATATCTAAGTGTTTGTGCTAGTATTCTTTACAAACTGCCAAAAGCACGTTACATTAATTTAGAAAATTGAATTTGGGTATTGAGGACCTTTAGACCAAATATTACTAAAATGCAGTGCCAGGTGCAGTTCAGTTACCTATTAAGTGAGCATTATAAGTTCTAGATAGGGAGAAGACATTGCAAAGGTAGGTTTTGTAGTAATGAAGAAAGAGAGAAGGAAAAAAAATCTTAGACCTATATTAAGAAAATAATCTTATCATTTGAAATGAAATGACAGGATATAGATTGGGACTCTGCTTTTACCAGCAAAATAGTCAGTTAGATTTTAAGTTACAGATAATTTGAAGTTATGAACATGGTAGTAACAGTCATTTCCTTCTGAAGGAAGGAGGTAAGTGGAGGGATTCTTATAGCAAGTAAAATACTCAAATGGAATAAACAGAAATGGAACTAAATAGAGAACTAAATTTGAGGGTTTAATATTACAGGTGTTATAGAAGGTCTAATAAATACTTGAAAAATTGGGCATTCTCTGCTTTTTGACTAAAACTATATAGCAGGATATTCATGTGTTGATTTTATTACTTGTTTATAAGCTCAAAAAGAGTCCTAAGACTTATAAAGGATGAATCACAAAGAAACTATGAAGGGTATGTTAGATGTTAGAAATAAAACAAAATAAATAAAAAGGTCTTAATTCATAGAATTCTTATCTAAATACATAGAAATAATAGAATCTAAGAAGACATAAATACAAAACTTGAAATAATGTGCTAATACAGAGTTACAAAAATAGATAAAACATACATTTTTTGAAAATCACTGTGATACTTAACAATATTATAAACAGAAACCATTGATAAAATTTATATTACGGTACATCTTGTGGTTTTGACATTGCTTAGTGTTAAAATTCCATGTTCTTGTACAATATAATGATAGTTATTTGATTTTGGAATATTTATATTACAATGATAGAGATTATGAAGTACAGGAAGCAAATCTAAGATAACTGCAGTGTTAACTTGGGCTGCTTTTGCCTTAAACTGGAATAAGTGGGGATTTGAGTTTAGGGCTGGAGAGATTTTATATGTTAGATCACACTCCAATGTCAAAAAGAAAATGAGTGCAACTAAAAGATGTGCTTCTTCCACCACACACTCTGTTCTGGTACCAAAAGCTCCAAAACCCTGCTCTTCTTACCTTTATCCAGTTACTATGCACACTCTTATCACTTATTGTAACCATTTGCTTTTATTTTTATATGATCTAAGTTTTAATCACCTCCTTGAAGGCTGATAAACAAATCTTACTACTTTGAATATAGCACTTTAAAATATTTTTCATAAGTTATGAATTTTAGTTCAAATCAGAAATATACAGTTGTGGGGAACCATTAGGATTGCCAGCTCTCCCAGAAGGCTGAGTCTCCTGAAATTCAATGAAATCTCCCAGCTCCCAGAACCATGAATCTCTTTTATTATTGCTAGTGTTATTGTTATGCAGGGGTTGGCAGTACTTAAAAGGAAATGGTAGTGCTTTGAATTGTGTGCCCGCAGTGTTGAAGTCGGGAGGAAGAAAGAATCCCATTGTTACATTAAATAACGTTGCATACATAACATAAAGCTTATATGTGCTATATTTGCAAATAGAAATCACAAAATCAGTAATTGTAAGCAGTAATTGTTTTTGAATCAAGGACTTCAACAGTGGTCATAGTCGTAAGTCGGTTATTGTAATGGCTAGATCATCGAGAGTAGAAACGAAGAAATACCATTGCATATTTAACGATGACTGGAAAAGTTCTTATGACTGAAGTTTTTATCAATTTTTCTAGTTTTAATGTTAGATCTAATTTTCTCCCAGAATTCAGTAGCTCAATTCAGAAGTTGGTAAGCCTAATAACCATAAACTATGTTTACAACAAAGCATTAGAGCTGGGATATTTGGAGTTCTCATCTGGTTTCAGAAAGTTTCTACATTAACTATTGATTAACAATGAACAAGCAATAATTTTCTACAAAAAAAAAAAAAAAAAAAACAAGTAATGGCACCATCCACAACAAATGTGTGAAACATAACAGGGAAATTATAATAAAAAAAACTTACCCAAAACTGATGAAATAAAAGTAAGACCATAGGAAGATGAAGGGCAAAGAAATCCATTAGAGTAGGTTTTTGGTTCTAAAACAGCAATTAAAGCTTATCTGAAAGAATGGCTTCAAAGTATGAATTAGTTATCTCTAGAGGCAAGATCTTTTGTTTCAAAATGAATTATAAAAACAAAATATTTTGTATGCATTTGACATAATTTTGAAATTATGTAAAGGCTCACTCTTTTATGGAATTTTTCGGAATAATATATTTCTAGTGTGATGCATGAGAAATTCAGATTTTTTTTTTTTTTTTATTTTTCCTAAGAAAAAGTGCATTAACCTCTAGTTACAAAAAATGAAACTTTAATTGAAGTTTCTTTTGATCATGAAGTTGGAAGCTGTAAAACACTGTTTAGGATTTCAATGAAAAGGAACAAGTAGTTAACTAAAATAAGCAAGAAGGAAAACCTATTGTATCTGGAAACTGGAGGCGGCAATATATCCAAAATTAGAATTTGAGATTCATGAAAAACCTGTAGTTTACCTTGTTTTAATCAGAAACAACTCACTGGAAGCTAAATGTGAAATATTAGAGAATGGTCATTTGGAAGCAAACTGCAATTTTAAAACAGATAAATGAAAATGATAGAGATACAGCAGAAAATAATTTCAAAGTTTGCTAATGTATTATACATTATACTCCATTATGGCAAAAGAACTAGTGACAGTACCAATAAAAGCATTTGATAATTTTATATGTTTTTTCATAGAAGCTGTATGTAGTACAAAAGATGGCTAGATAGTCAGACTTTCATGTGTCATGCTGACACATAGCTCAATGATTAGAGCACTGACTAGATATCGGGAAATCTGAAGTTCAAATCCTGGCTATGGCAACCTTTTCGTCTCACCAAGCTGTTGCTATATATGTGGAACAGATTCCTAAGAATTTAGAGTCCGAATAATCACGACCTGCAACTGTGTGAATATTTTTCACTCCAGTTTGATGAAAACACTTATATTTGTGATATTGGACAGTTCTGCTTATTTATTACAATGGTCTTTCATGACTTCATAGGATTTGTATTAGAATGTACAGAGAAAGCATATGTAATGCATTCCTGAAATTTGCAAAAAGTAGTATCATTCCACTCTCTAAAATTGTTGCAGTAACAACTGGTGCGGCACCTTCAATGACTTGAAAAAGTAATGTGTTTCTGCCTCTTTGTCCTAAAGATGTATAATTTCCAAAATTTCTTTCTTATATATTATCCACCAGGAAGCTTAATGCACACAGGTTCTGATGTTCAACCACGTCATGAAAATTGTAACTTATATAATAAATACTTGATGTTACAGATGGTTCAGGAATTTTTTTAACCTAACAGATAGTGATATAATTCTTCATACATATGTTAGGTGACTTAGAAGAGAGAAAACTCTGTAACAATTCTGCAGTTTTGTGCATGAGATAAGAGTTTTCTAAAATCATCACATGAGCAATACTGGCAAGAATTATATGAGACACCATAACTCATAGAATTAGGTTATATAAGTTTAACTTTATGTTATCTCAAAATTAAATGAGCTAAATCTTGAACTGTAAGGAAAAAAATACATAAGTGCTGTAGATGCTTTTCAGAGGAAACTAAACTTATAGATTTTATATTTAAAAAGAAATTCTCTATTACACTTTCCAACTTTGAAATCAGTAATTAACACTGTATATCTCAGCGAATGAGATATACTATCTTTTGCCCAGCAAATTTGAAATCTAAGTCACAGGTTTAGCCAGTTTTCAGCACCTGAGATAGTGATTATCTTTATTAATAACCAATTCACTTGAGTTCACATTATTGAAATTGGAGGTAGAATATATGGGACCTTTGGAAATTGGCTTTGATGATGTTGTGACAAGGCCTGCATGAAAATCTATGGTACAACCTTGCTCCAGTAAGGGAAATGGGGTTTGTTTCAAGGATCTAGGAACATTACCTTATCGGAGAGTATTCGAAAATTGATGAAATGCTGGAATCTTTCTGAGGTAGGTGTAAAATTAGGCAGCTTATGCCTACAAAGCCATGCAAGTATGCACACAAAATGTTTGCCTTGGCGGATGCCCGTATGTTTTGTACAGCAAACATGGAAATATATCTTGGCAAACAACGTGATGGAAGCCCATTTGCAACAAACATGACACCAAGTGCCACTGTGAAAAGAACGGTTCAACCCATTGAAGGCAGTAGGCACAATGTAACCATGGACATTTGGTTTAGTTCTGTGTATCTGAGGAATGAACTCATTCAGAAAAACCTAACTCTGACAAGGACAATTAGAAAAAAAAACAAAATAGAAATTCCTGCAGTCATGGTAAGTATCCGAAACTGACCAGTAAACAGTAGTTTGTTTGCTTTCAGAGAACATGGTTTCTTACATCCTGAAAAAGTAGAAAAACATCCTCGTTATTTTCTCTATGCACTTCAGGAATGATATTGATTCCTCCATGGTGATGCTTGCAAGCCTGAAATAATTGTATTCTACAAGTTGAAAAAAGGTGGAATAGACAAGGTGGATGAACTAAAATCAAAATATTGTTGCAAGGGTTTGTTTTTGCTGGCCACTACACATCTTCTCTTCCCTTATGAACATTGCAGGGAATAAACAGACAACTTATTTACCTTTCAAATACAGTTGTGGATATACCCAGGAGAATATTCCTGAAGAACTGTGCTCTTACTCTCAAAAAATCACATATAATTTCCAGAGCTTCAACAATGGTCTGATTGGAACTTTGAGTTTGTCTAAACAAAAAATTTCACACAGAGAAAGCTAAGGCACCTAATAAGCCCAGTACCAGTACAGGAAGACAGAAATGGGCCTTCTACCCTAAAAGAAAAAACCGCTAAACAATAGTAAGATGTGCTGAATGTCATCTGACTATCTGTGGAAAATGGAAATGCCATGCTATTTATGGGCGCTCTTTAACTACTGTGGTTCTCAGCGTCCCATTCTAAATTGGGCATGAAAGACCGCACAATTTTGCTCAGAGGCCTCTTTTACATGGCATAAATCTACAACATGGGACCAGCGGCTTTACTTCCCTTACAAAGGAAGCCATGCTAAGGATCTCTACACCCGAAAAATCCATCATCCTTTGCCAGGTTTGAACACATAATCATATTCTGTAAGAAAGGTCATAGAAATGAAAACAATTCTGAAGACTAAATATGCTTGATAGAAAATATACAAAATATTAAAAAACAAATTCACTGTGTCAGTGCAAAAATTACATACAAAATATTTGAACATGATAATTACTATATAGGGTCTAGTAGATATAAAGAATCCTACTAGGACACTTAGTGCACCTATTTCATTGTAAACTTTATAATTCACATAGTGTTGTGCAATCACTTTGTAGAAGAGTACTATTATGTGTTGTAATGTAAACAGAGCATTTTACTATTATGTGCATTGTAAGTGTAGTTTTATGGAGCAATGTAAAAAGTCAGCCATAGAAATTTATAACAGCATGTTATTGAAGTATTTTGCTGCTACTAAAGATGTGAGTTAAATATTAATAAAATAGAATAGAACATTACAGTGATTAAAATGAAAAGTTAGCTGCAGCCTTCAGTTGTATTCTATAACTTAATAAAAACAAAAATTTCATGTACTAAAAGTAACCACACAATACTTTGCTAACACCTAGGAAAATACTTTGAGCCCCTTCATTCACATGTCTAGCATGGCATAACAACCGCGACCAACATGGGTTCATAACAGCTGTAATAGGTAATAATTGCTTAGAGGGTGATTATGCACAACGGCGCTATTAATTCTACCGTCTGATAAACAGAGATACATCAGAGTTTTTATGGTAAGAATGAAAGTGAAATGTAAGGATTGTGGTGTAAACATGAAAGTTATTGAAACTTGGTTAATAAATAGAGAGTCTGCCATTCAGATTCAGCAATGATCGTGAATTCGATTTGGACCAAATTAAACATACATCAGCTCGAGGATTCTGCCATCTGCTAAAAACTATATCCTCGGACTGAAATCTTGCACTTGACAGTTCAGGTGGTTTTGCATAGGTTGGCTATGCTGCCTTTGTGGCATTGCCAGAGTAATCAGTAAATAACAACAGCTGATTACAAATGTCTCTATAGTGTGTAACAACAAATATAAGCAGTCCACATAGTAAATGAATGCCGATGAATAATGAAACTTATTTGTTACATTCATGTTAACTGAAAATAACAGCGATACTGTAATGCATGTAGCATACATTAGGTATTTACGATAGAACAGATTAATGCAAAATAGCTTGTTACATTGAGAGAAAGGTATATCAAAATGGTTTTCACCAGTTTAGAATTTTAATGGCTCAATTCCATACAAGTCTCCGTCATCATTCTGGAAAGGATCATCGTCATTGTCATCATCACATCGTTGTCATCATCAAGGACATATTGTTAGTAGTTCACATTCATTGATGATTCCGTCTAATTCCTGTGCTTTTTGTATTATTTTGTGAACATGTTTAATTTTCTTCTTCCATGTAACCACGTCCACTCTTGCCACACCTTCCTGCAAAAGTCTATCCACCTCTATAATTGTATAAGTCTTATTATGTTCCCTCATGTACAAACACCAAAACACTATCAAAAAATATAAATAACAACAAATAATATGTAGCTTGTACAACAGCTAAATGCACGTGTTAGGAGTTCACAAACTGACACGTATTTGGAAATAGCCAGATATTGCAACGTTGCAGCATCTAGATGCATTTCTGTTGTCTGACCGACCGACTGGAATGCTTCTTTGTGGTTAGTTCAGAAAGTCAAACGGGTACCATTAACTCCTGTCAAGTGCAAGGGTTCAGTGGTGGGGGTATATGTCGCGGTATCTATAGCAGGAAATAAAAGTGAAACACATGTAGATTGTGGTCAAAACACAGAAAATACTTTAAAATTGGTTAATAAATAGAAAGTCTAAATCTTCAGATCCAGCAAAGACTGTGAATTCAATACAATAAACAGAAATTCTGCAATTCAGATCCAGCAAAGACCGTGATTTCATTGCCTGCCAAATTATACATAAATCAGGGTAATTATGCACCTTCTATTTATTAACAGATTTTAATTTATTTGTGATTTCAACACAATCCGCACATTTCACTTTTATTTCCTACTATACATACCAACATGGTTTTGCAGACGGCAGAATTAATAGAGCCGTTGTGCAGAATTACCGCGGCTACATGAATGGTCAGCTCACGTTACTGCACTACAATAATTCGTAAACTAAATTCAGGATATGAATTCTTTAAGAATTTCTTTTATGGGACAATTTCTTAAATGGCTCAAACAACAGACGCACCTAGATCACGCGAACTTCGTTTGGCTTTATGCTTCTGCAAGGTCAGAAAAATATAAGGAAGAAGCCTAATTTACATGAGCATTAACTGAAAGTTCTATTCTATCGGTACGCCATACCTGTGAAAACACAGAAAGCGATCTCTATTATTACTCAAACAGCTGGTTTTTCAATTTCTCACTCAATTGATAATGCTGAAACAGATTTTTTTGTTTAAAACTAATACGTGTATTTATACACAAATAATTTGCGAACGTAAGATAAACTTTTGACTGAGCCATTGCCCGTTAGATAATTCTAGCTATCCGTGACAAGGTACCTCGAAATGTCATGTCCAGGTGAAATTACAAATTAGGTATGTTCTAGTGGTAGAAATTTTAACTCAGATGAGTTTCTACGTACCGTGTATTGAATTCATGAAGAATAATCTATTGTTTATGTTTTATGAGTACAAACAGCAATACCTACCAAAACTTCTAGTTAATAGTGTTAAAACCATACCGAATGTGGCTCGGGAGAATTAGCGGTAATAAATCCATAAATTTTAAGTGAGACCACAGATATAGAAAAATTAGATCAAAACTGCCCTATCCTTATGCATCGTGATTGATTGCAGTTTTTGCAAAGCCGCTATATTTAGACTCTACACTTTTGGGATAAGTATGCCTTGTGTGGGTTAAGTGTGCACCCAATGTCTCAAAAACGGTGAACTGCACGAAAAAAATGTATATAACATAATTGTGTGTTTTGACGTGCTCTGCATTTGTCGTGTAGTAAGTTTTTGTCCATCTTTTATGGTTTAGCAGTTATTCAAAATTACGTAAAATTCGACCAGAATAAAGTACTCTTCAGAGGCTATTCCCAGAAAATTCAAGATATACATTTTATTTGTCAGGTAAATATCATTAATATACGACATTTTAATCAAAATCGTTAGAGCCATCTTTAAAAAAGTTCCTATCAAAGGGTAGTTGGGGGTGGTGGGATTTTTCTCAAAATCTTTGTGTTGCATCTCTGGAAGATATTAAACTTAAACACCAAGTTTGGTATTTTACCGACTTTTAATTTTTGAGTTATCGTGTTCACAGACACATGGACACACACACATACACATGGACCTTTTTCAGAAAATATTTTTTTTAGATAAAGGGGACCCTAAAGCATATATTTTCAGTGAAATGTCGGTATTGAATTTTTGGGTGGAGTGCAATACCTTCTCTATGCACTATGTACATAGATGTTTTTGGTGATATACTTAGAGAAATATTGCAATGTACAGGTTAGTGTGCTTATTTAATGGATTTTTCAGTGGTATGCTTAGTAAAATATGCGTTTTTAACAGAACAATTCTTTATTGTTTTTTAAATTTCCATCTCGGAAAGTAGCAGAGAAGCAGACAATATTGACAACCTTCTCTGGTTTATAAAAAAACCTCTCGCTAATGGACCCATTTAGCAGTTATTGTGAGAAATACTTACTATCAAATTATGTGCTTATGATACCAGAACTATGAGAATAGGGGGCGTGTTCCTCAGACTCAGAATGCAATACATGCAATTCACTGTGAAAGTCATTATCATCTTTAGGATAATCTCTGATACTTTTAACCCTTTTTGGGATGCACAATGATTCCAAGCCCTTCCCAAACATGTGTGCATGTGTGTTTACATACATGCATCTTATATATGACTGTCTGATACCTACTTTCAGGTTTGTTGATTTATTGCATCAATAGAGCAACTAGAGTGAATTAACTTTATAAATTCATGTAGTGGAATTAATGGCCTAGGCATGTGACA
The DNA here is from genome assembly GCA_030762935.1 of Hymenopus coronatus. Classification (NCBI taxonomy): domain Eukaryota; kingdom Metazoa; phylum Arthropoda; class Insecta; order Mantodea; family Hymenopodidae; genus Hymenopus; species Hymenopus coronatus. The sequence continues at coordinate 14,558,571 of CM060899.1, read as the reverse complement.
CAAAAATTAAGTTTTGGTCAAAAGCTGATATTGGACTCTCCTTCAATAGACCAAGAAAATAGAACAAAATTAAGTTATGACCTTTCCATAATGATTTTGCAATGATACCAATTTATCAATAATAGTTTCTGACAGGCCGAAAAATGTGATAGTATTAAATATTCCCTTAACTGGAAATTTCTTCCCTTCCATTCTCCTTTGTTTTTTACTTAAAAAACTTGGACAAACAATAAATATGACTGATGTTGGGTATAGTGTATATGATAGCATGTAGTGCGACAAGATGGCGGCTCACACAAACATGCTTTAGCAAAATACTAGCATTTCTGCCCTGTGGGTAAGACCCATCTGTACTAATATCAACTAGAGTCTTGAATGACCCTGGCAATTCGTAAAATAAGATAAAGTAGCATAAACACAATCAGACCAATCCCAAGATATCACAGATAGAAAGAGAAATTTTAAGCGTACGTGTTACCTGTTTAAAATCCAAAATTCATGAACAGTGGTAGTAATTTCCATTTACTTCCTTTTGTGGTCCAGATGTGGCACATGGGTGCTAATAGCCAATGCAGTTGTGCGCCATAAAGCCATACTACTACAGATGTGGCACTTTTGTTAGTTTGCCGTTAGAGCTACTTTGTAGTTACTTATAATTTGTTATAAACGTTTAGGGCTGCATAGTGGCAGCTCATGGCCAAATTATCTGGTGGGCCCACAGGGTAGAAATGTTGAATTTTGCTGAGGCACATTTTGTGCCCAGCCGCCATCTTGTGGCCTACACACTACCATATATGCCACATGCAACATCTGTCAAATTAATTGTTTTTCCAAGCTTTTGAAGTAAAGAACAAAAAATAATGGAAGAGGAGAGATCTCTAGTTCAAGGAATATTTAATACAATCAGAGTTTATGGTCTGTCAAAGTTATTATGGCAAGGTCATAATTTAATTTTATTCTGATTTATTAGCCTAAAACAATTGTTAATGTAAAAAATGTTGTTCCAAATATTACAGCATTGGCTTAAAGCTTTAGTATAATGCGTGAAATTAATAAAAATATCGGTCAAGAAATATTGCGATAATTACCATTGCATTCCAGGTCAGGCCCACTACTTTCACGGTTCTGGTCTCATAAGCACATAACTTGAATAGCAATTATTTCTCAAGATAGCTGCTGAATGGGCGAATTAGCAGGAAGTTTCTTATAAACCGAAGTAGGTTGCCAATTTTGTGTGTGAATTGTCTTTGTCCAAACTTCAAAATGGTCTTTCCGAGTTGGAAATCTAAAATCTAACAAACAAAACAGAATCATTCTGTTGATAAATGTACAGTATATTTCACTAAGTATACCACCAAAAAATCACTTAAATAAGTACACTAACTTGTGTATTGAAATGTTTAGAAAAGTATGCTACCGAATAATTGTTTATATATACACTAACATATCTATTAAAACACATTTCCCTTTTCTCGTTATTGCTTCTGCTATTCAAGAAACTACAATCAAACACCGCATAAATATTGACCATTATCCTGGTTTATAACTTAAGCTTAATTTAACATTGAACACCACAAAAATGACTTAAATATATATGCTAACCTATGTACTGAAACACATTTTGCTTTCCTTGTTTTTGCTTCTGATATTCTAGAAACTACAACCAAACACCACACATGTATTGACCATTATACTGATTTAAAATTTATGCTTTAAATTCACTGCTTAATTGAGCATTTAATACCACAAAATATTATTTTCTGGTGCACATTTAACTGACACAAGATATACTCAAAAGTCTAATGTCTAAATATAGTGGCTTGGCAAAAATGTACTTCACCAACCACAATGTATCAGGATAGGCCATTTCTGATCTAATCTCTCTCTATAGCTATGGTGGGACAATATTTTAAGAACTGACTAAAATTAAATTCAGTGTGATTTATGCATGCTCTTTAACTGCTAAGCATCCCATTCTATTTTGGGCATGAAAACTGCTTATCATTGCTCAGTGGTTACTTCACCAAACTTGATGTATCTTATGTGCCCTAAAGCTATAATATAGCACCAACTTCTGTTCCGAAGGAAGGTATGTCTCGCCTGAGAAACATCAGCTGGATTTCAACGGTGGCCTTGAGACCACAGATGATGATAAATTAAAATTAGTGGAATATAAAAGGTATCAGTGGAAATGCAATGCTTGTTTTTGATAAAGACACTAACCTTTCAACTTGTAGATGAAGTAAGTCCTTGATCCTTTGCTTGAGCAAATGCTTTGATATCTCTTTGGTTGAAGTTAGGAACTGAAGACAATATTTCCAGCAATTTGACCCTGCAGCTTCATCTGTTTATCAAATGTGAACTACTTTATTAGAGGTGGTCCTTTTGCAAATTAATGCATAGCTGGTCTTTACAGATGATGTTCTTCAGTTTAATAGATTCAACATGACATAATAACTTAGATATGTAAATCGCAGCATTCACAATGTTTCTTTTCACAAATGAAGCTGCCGTTCCTCTCAGAAAATTTTCTAAACTACCTACCCTTAAAGTAAGGTAAATTGTCATCGAGGCATTAACTGTCTTAGGCAATTGTTTATTACCAAACACTTAAAAAAACCATTGTCTACCTCTCCTAATAGTGTTTAGGATTGTCACTCTTAAGGTGAATTTTAACACTGCTGTTTCTTTGAGTGCTACCCACTGATAAATCAGCATATTAATTTCATCTAATTATTCACCATTATCAGCATTTTCAGAATATGTTTCATTAATATGTGAAATATATTGAAGGCACAGTTTTCACCGCTTCTTATCAGTTTCTTCTTAAGGTGGATTTTGTAACTCCCAGCATTCATTTTCAGAATACATCACTAATCATCTCTCGCAAATAAGGCCCCATTTTATTCTCTGTTGGCTTCCATAATTTAATAACAGCTCAATTATTGATTTGGGCTTTTCCTGTTTTTAAGTGTAACTTGAATATAGAGCATTACTACTATTACTACTAGATTTCAAATTATAGAACCATTAAAAAGTTTTAGACTTAATGGTAGTCACAAAAAACTCTGCTTCTACACATTGACTGATGATGTACAGCCATTCATTAACTTCTGCTAAATTTGCCAAGTACCAACAGTGTAAATTTTTACCACATAAGGTTCTTGTTGTATATTTTGTTAAAGAGATTTGTATATGAACTTTGTTTTCAAATAAGAAATCTTTGAAATTTAAGATTTTTTTTTTTATTTAATCTTTCATGTGAAGAGGTCTTTCAATTATAGTTAACCTGAACCTTTGCCAATAAAATTACTGAAATTACTCTTAGCAGATGTTCTTATCACTTCCCACTTTCTGGTATGGTATTAAACCTTCTCATCTGGTTAAACAGCACAGGAAGCTTTTAACATATCAAATACATGGTGGCGCACGATAAGTCACCTGATTTGTTTCATGAATAACACATTTATTGTTGATGACAGGATTTGTAATTTATTGATGTAGAAATAAAGAATATAGCTTGGAAATACAACCTAATGAATCACATGTTCAATATGACCACTGTTTTTGTTTACAACTTCTGCAAATCGCACACGTGAATTTGAGACGACTCTCCGACACAAATCTTCTGGAATGGCATGCGGCAAAACTCCCAGCCTAAGTTGCCATGCATTTTCGGGTTTTCTGCAGTATGCCTTCTCTTTAAGAAACTCCCTAAGGCCAAGTCTTTCATGTAGGATATCAAGCACAGCGTTGGCAGTATGTTGGAGTGCTCCATCCTGCATGAACCATTGTGTTTGCAATAGAAGACATGTCACCATGAGTTGAGGAAAGTACTGGTTTCGTAGCATGTCTAAATAGTGTTGACCGGTTATTGTAGCATCAAAGAAGAACGGACCGATGATTCCATGGCTTGACATAATGACCCACACCCACACTTTCTCCCCATAGGTGTCTTTCACGTGGATTATTTGTGAAAGTTCATGAGCCCAGAATTGAACGTTCTGTTTGTTCACAACACCGTTCACGTAAAAATAAGCTTTGCCAGAAAAGCATTTGTTGTTTAGCACTACCTCTTGGTCTGCTTGATTGCCCACCTTACAAACTTTAGTCTCCACGCCTTATCTCTCACAGTAAACTTATGTGCCACCTTCATCTTGTGTGCCACCAAGCGAAGCTCAGATTAAATAATTCATTATACAGATCGGCGTGAAATCCCCAACTCAGCACTGGCTCTTCTTGTTGATTTACATGGACTACGGTCAAAGCCTTTCGAACTGCTTCAATGTTTTGCGGCGAACATACGATATGTGCATGCGGCCGCTTACACTCAAAAACTGAAGCAGTACCCGCAATGTGTCATGTAATCTGTGTATTGTCTGTAGACTGGGAGCCCACCGTGTGCCCAAATGAGCACAAAACCTCTGTATCAATGTAACACTATTCGTCACTGCGTCAGTAACACAATCGTCATCTTTTGCATGACGGTCAACCGTCCTTTGTCTTCCAACGCGACAAACTTAAATGGTGGACTCAAAATGGAAGCGATGAACTTGTAACAACATCTGGAGAAATTTCCATTCGCCGCATGAAAATGAGCACATAATTTAAAACCTATTACCCCAGTAGTATACTTATATAATCAAAATTCAATCGGGTGATGTATCGTGCGCCACACTGTACATAAATATTATAACTCAATGTTTATTTAGCATGTTGTATGTGTTTTAGTGTTAACCATTATTATAAATAATTTTTAACTCAACTAGTTTATAAGAACAATTATCAGAACACAACTTAACTCTACTAACCATTAACTATAAGGCACCTGCAACATGTATTAATAACCAAGCCATTCAGCAGTCTAAAACAACCCCCCCTCCTCCTCTTCCCCACCCTCCCTTCCCCTCCTCCTCCTACAAGTTGAATTTGACCATTTTGGTGACACCCTAAAATGCTGTCTGAAATGACCTAAGCATTTTTAAAGAGGAATGCAGGGTTTTAGATTATCAGTAATAAAATGAGTATCAAATAAAATAGAGAGCTGAATCTCTTCTCATTTGTAGTAAACCCTTTTATCTATATGTGTTATATGGATGAGAAGTCTCTTCAATATTCCTAAAAAATTAAATACAAAAGAAAAATTTGAAAATAATTAAAAAAAAATCCCAAAACAATCAATTAGGTATACAAAACCGTGTTACACAGAAAGTTCAGGCTAATTGAATGAAGTACAGATCTTTGTTTAAAAGAAAATCATCCAGTTTTGGTCTGGTATTTTATTTTTTAAAATACAAAAACTGAATTCACATAACCTGAAGGCTGAAAACTGAAAAAAAAAATCGCCAAAACATACACACATAAGCATTATACCATTATTATTGAAAATGGCATAAAGCAATAGAATAGAAATGTAATATAGATATACGAGGACCAATTTTATTGAATGTATTTTCATTGCTGAAGCTAGAATATATATTTTCCACTCATATGTCAATGTCAGAAATGCTTATATCAAGGTCTGAAAATTAAAAATCACTTGATTTCTTCTAATATTTCACAAACTTATTTCACATTTCGTTCGTAACTGTTGGGTAGATGATGAAGTGTTTGAACTAACATAAACCAACACTGGCTAATGGAATTAAACTTGGAGCTAATACGTGTGCTTTGGATTGTACAGATAAGGCTTTGAAGCGGTCCAGAAAACCTTTCTCTATGGCTATGATGTGGAAAGTACATTGACTTTCCTGCCGGTTACAAGGTATGAAAATAGCATCACAATTAGATTGTGATTGGCAATTCTTGTAGAATTTTTAGATCATGATTAGATTATGATTGACACTAAAATGGTTAAGGTATATTTGATACTTAAAAATTCTTTTGAAGGTTAACTGTTTTACTTCAGTCAGATGAGAAGATTTAATGCCCACATATTTGGAATGTGAACAGAATTAGCATAAAGTGATCAAAATCCATGCTTTGGTCCATCCCTGTTTCAAGTGTGATTTAACTTAACAAGAAGTAGTAGCTTTATTTATGTGAGGAAAGTGAAGGGTTTGAGAACCAACTCATGAATTCAAAGAAGTTAATTGTAAAAATTATGAACATTTTATGATAAACTTGTCTCCTTCTCCACAGACTTGATGCAGCATCAGTTGTGAAATGGATATCAAAATAAACATTAAACAAGAAAAACCTCACTCAGAGGACACAGTCTCACAGCTTGAGAGACAGTTCTTTTCCCAGAGTGTTACAATGGAGGCTAATGGTGAAGCTGTGCTTTTGGACAATAATTGTGATGTGGCAGTGAAAACAGTAATTAAATCGGAGAGTCCTTCAACAGACTTTTGTTCACAGAAGGAACATCCCTCAAAGCATGTTAAGTCTGAAACTGTTACATGCAGCAACAAATATGAGATAGATACTAAAAGAGAAATTAGTACACAAGAAGGGAGAGAATGTCTTACAGATGATCTTGTAATGAAGGTTTGGAAATACAACACTGATAATAAAATAGAAATTAAAGAAGAGCCTTGGTCACTGGAAATAGAAACTTCATCTGTCAATGATGACATAGTGGTAAGTTATTTTTGTTTCTTGTTCTTAAAAATATTTAATTTATATAATATAAAATTAAGAAGGTTAAAATATACTTTGTGAATGTATATATTTCTTTGTTTGATTGTATATTTAAAGGGTTAAAGGTAATGGGGATGATAGTTTTTAAAGATTTAGAAAAATGTTGTAGAAATTATACCATAAATGTCCTTGGTATTATAGAATCTGACTGCCAGTAGCTTTACCCCAAAATGGGTAATAAATTAAATAAAAGAGAAATGCAGTGAATAGAAGAATACAGATTATCTCATTATCAAGATTAACAACTCACATTTTACCCAGTAGAACTATAGGACGTAATGAACTGAAAACAAAGATTAGCGGTATTTGCAGTAAGGATTCAAAGAAATTGTTGATATTAATTTCTGAGCAAACTAGAGTGAAATTCAGTAATATTTTAATATAGTGTTTATTACCCAGTTTTGCTACATAGGCGCTTCAAGTAATGACTCTGATGATACATGGAATGTAGATGGAACACCAGTGGAATGTAATGGTAAGAGAAACTAGGGAATCTGAAGAAAACTTGCCCTTGTGTCCTCTACTAATCCCACATACAGTTTTTTTGGATCGAAGCTGGGCTGCCCTGGGGAGAGGTGACTGGTCTAACCACTTTGACATGACATGGCCTGAGAAGCTGAATATGAATATGTAAACAACTCTAATTGTTCATTCTTAAAATGTTTGGAAATATGTAAAGATCCTACAGAATAAACATGAATCAGTGGTGAGAGAATTATCAAAATCAATTTCTGTTTTACTAATATCTGTTGTGTATATATTGTTGACCTTGTGCATCATTCTCATTAAACAACCCTTCATGGATATTCACAATTACTGTGGTAAAACTTTGACCAGGGTAAGCATCATAGAGTACAGCAACAATGTTTGCAATAGTTCACCTACCTGGTTAATTGTTTGTCACTCACCTTTTCTTGTAGTGTTTAATGCCTGCTTTAACTATTAATGGCACCACAGGGGATGGCTCTGATAATACATGGAATAAAGATGGAGCATTAGTGGACTGTAATGGAAGGGGAAACCAAAGAAAATCCATTTCTGTACCGTTTTATCTACCACAAATCCCGCATATGGTTGCCTGGAATCAAACCCTAAGTGAGAGGCGGGCAGTCTAGCCACTCGACCATGGTGTGACCCCACTCACCTTGGTTCAGCACACCATGCATTACAGCTATCTCCACTGAATACATCTGAAAATAAATTACGTCATCTTTTTTTCTCTTTACTGAAGCACATGCATTTACTTATTCACTGTGCAGCAGAGGAAAGTTGTTCCAAACTTCTCTAAACATGAATTAGAATGTAATTTCATTTAAAATGCAATTTTTAAAAAATAAGGAAAATAGAGCTACAGAAGCAATAAGTTAAAGGTGGTCATACTAAAAAAGCTGTTCTTGCAATTCAGTAGAATGATATGCTTATCTTTTTTAGAATTTCTTATTTTCTTTCATTTCATTCTGATTAGAAGTTCCATTTAGGTTAGTCAACATTCGCATTACAAAAGAGAGGGAAAGACATTATTGCCAGACAAAATTTGAACTCAAAAGCCCTACAACACTGGATGTACATGCTACCCACCCACATCATGACTTCAAGCAATGGTTCTTTTTACTTAATCTGACCTGATTCTTTTGTGTGTTCAATTAACACTTTCAATGATTGGATGTCAAATGAGGTCCATTTGAAATGCAGGAGAAGCAATATGGACATCAATATTCATCCTGTACATACATGCATTTAAGGCCTATTTAACCCTAATTATTTTTTTCTCTTTTATCATAAATTTAAATAAATTCTATAGGAGATCAGGGCATACCTTTAAAGGCTTGTTCTTGAATGTTTTTTTCTTTTAACAGTTGGCTTACCCTCCCTAACACTTCTCTAGGACTTACAAGAGAATGCCTAGGGATCAGAAGCCTATCAGGGAGCCCACAGCATCTAACTACAGAATGGAGAACCTAGAATGAGTGGTTAGCTCATAACCAGGCATTAGTTTGGGAAGCGGATGATATGAAATGCAAATAAAATGGATGATAGGGAAGGTGATGATGGGGTTAGTGGAATGAGTGGCCGAGGAAACTGGAGGACCTGGGGAAACATGCCTGGACACCGCTTCGTCCTCCATAAATCCTACATATGAATGCTTGGGATCAAACCCAAACCACCTAGATGGAAGCAAGTGGTCTAACTACTCAGTCACAGCACTGCCTTCTTCTTGAATGGTACACCTTGAAACATAGACAAACACTCAAGAGCACATTTCCACATTCACGACTACTCATATTAGTTTCTGTGTGAACTCTGATTTAGTGACACACCAGACACATTCGAAATGTTCGCAACTTTTTTTGCTGTGGGTGGTATTCTTTCAGAAAAGTATTGTCCTTCAAGCCTAAAGGGTGCAGGAGTTATGGATTTCTTACACCCAGTATGAAGAGGCCTCTAAATGTTATAATGCTGAAATAGGCTGCAAGCCATTGGCTGGGCTTCAGATAGGTGATGTGTGGCATGGGCTTAGAGCTCTCCAAATTATCAACCAATTGTCTAGGTTATATCTAGCAGGTGAAAAAATATTTTATGCCATTTTACTTTTTTTCGCAAGCTGAGCTACTAGACCCATATGCATATTTTTATGCTGGATAACATAAGACTTGAAAATTAACATTTTAGTCTCTCTCCCTCTCCCCCCACTCTCTCTCTCATGAGTGGCACTATTTTGATGGTCCCAAGAGCATCAGAATTTGACCAATGATGTATGGGATTGCATGCTCTTCATAGATGGAAGCAGATTCAACATGAGTAGTGATTCTTGATATACCCTTATGAGGTATATTTGACAAGAGACGGGAACATGTAAAGCATCCAGGAGCATCCTTGAACATAATTGGTTTGGTGGCCTGGGTTTTAGGGTTTGGTAAGTCATAAGAGTCTCAATTACTTGTGCTACATTATTCGTAAGCCATACACTAACCGCTCCTTGTTTGAGAAAAGTTCAGAAGTTTTGCCACTTTTATCTATACTTGTAACTAATAAATTCTAATTAATATAGACTTGATTCATACTTTAATAACAATTTTGCTGCAATTTCATGATGATCCTCGGTCAAAATTTGCAAAACGCTGTGCCCATAACTTTTGCACAACAATATTTTAAAGTAGCTGGAAAAAATTTCCTTTTAAATATTGCATTCACGTCATTCTCATTTACCTCTTGGCTCTTACATAGATGACCTTGGCTTGATCTCCAGCAACCGCATATGAGATTTGTGGTGGACAAGGCAGTGGAAGGGTGGTTTCACCCGTTATCACATTCAGCCGGTGCTCCATCTTCATGTATTATCATTGTCACCATTGTGGGTGCATTAACAATAAAAGCAGGTGTTAAGCACTATCAAAGAAAAAACTTCCCTTTACTTTTGATAAATTACTGTATTGCTCTGTGGCACTGCACTCAGAGCACAGCACCATGAAACTGTCTTGAAAATCCAAAACTTTGAGACACTTCCCCAAGGCCAGTAAGAAAAATTAAAAACTTATGTACATGAGGAAAGGGAAGACTACCAGAAGAAATGGTACAGCTTAAAGAACTACCAAATGCTGGCTCCAAACAGAATTTATTCTACATGGACTAAAAGTATTCCACTCTGGCTGGACTATAAAACAACAAAAGACACAGAATATTAACATCTCTTTTAAACAATAATGCCTGCAATATACATGTGTATTCCAATAACCAAGCGAAGAACTAGTAAATGTAAACAAGAACATTTTCTCCCAAGGCTGGACTATCTCAATATTCAACTCCCAGAGTCCAATAAAAGATTATAAAACTTTATATTACAAAACTGGTTTTCACTCTCAAGGTACATATATATGTGCTTAACAATAATACAACAAAACACAACCCCATTAAAAGAGTAAAAATTCTATACCAAATTTGCTAAAATCATTGAACCCAGAATTTCACTAACACTGTAAGCCTAATGCACTTCAAACTCAAAGGTAACAAGTAGCGAAAATACTATAATTTTCTGCTCAAGCAAGATTTACTTAATATTATTTCCAAAATTTACTCCTAAATGTTTGCAAAAATACATAAAGGAATAGCTTCTTTGCCAAGATCCAAGGATAATTAAATGATAGAAATTAGTAAAGTACTAAAACAAAGATTTACTAATGAAGAATAATAAATTCCATATTAATATTAAAGGAAAAAAGGCCAATAAATTTACTTATATAGAAGCCGTTAAATGAAAAGAGAAAGTAGCCAAACCTCAAAAGAAAATGTTATAATTGCAACAATATGAATCCAATCTCAATCAAATAGAAATGCCCTTAAGATGAAAATGGTCAAATGAAGCAAGTTAAACACCATAATTTGGTGCAACAAAGATACAGAAACAAGCAACAAGCAAAATTAATGAAACCAAAAGAAGTTATAAAGTTAATTCCCCTTATAACATTTATAACTTCACACAAAAAAAAAAATTTCCCAAAAAGAAATTTAAACTTTGCAATATGGGAGTGCAAGTTCCTTTGAGCCATAAGCAGTAATTTCCTCTAGCTGAAAACAAGATTACAAATAGGAAAGCACTTTATGACAATATCCTCTTTAATATTTTCTTTCTTCTGGTATACTAATTCATGATCTGAAGCATTAGCACTTAGAATGGTTTAAATTCAGCCCACAATTAGCATAAGAAATACAAGAAATTAAGCCACAGAAATAGATGAAAATAGGTATCCTTACATGTATGAATTTCAACCGAAATACAGGATTTCTCCTTATGATTTAAAGATGGTTTTTATCTTGACTTTGCATAGTTCTTATTAAATGACTCCCAAAAAGCACTACCACTAATGAGAATATAATCGAAAGTGATTTTCTTATAACTTTAGAAACATTGGACTGCAAATATTTCATAACCAGATCAAAGTAAAACTGGGCAATAACATATAAATATATGTCTCCTACAAACAGAATACTGGCTTCTAACAAGCATTACAATAACATAATCACTATCCAAATTTTTGTAACAATTACACAAAAAAAAAAAAACCCATTATCCCTTGCAATTCAAAGAATTCTAAAAACATTGAAATTTATTTAATTATTAGAACAAAATAGTGAAATTACAACTATTATAACTTCCCCAATACAATATTAAAATTTCCATAAACCCTCACTCATAAATAGAGTTAAAAAGAACCCCATTGCCCATCTAGCTCAGATGTCCCTAAATCTCTTCCATTAAATCAATGAGGTATATGGGTATAAAGATGAATTAAGCTATAAACTACTGGGAGAATAAGTTATGCCCAGAAACAATAAAATGTTATTAACATACCCCAATAGACTTAAAGGATCATGTGGCACAACTTTTGCATTTTATGCAAAATATACTCCCGTTTTAATTATATGCATGGCAAGAAAGAGAAAGAATTAAACACAAAACAGCGAAAAGCCCACACAAAATCTTTTAAATTTTAAGAATTTCTATGTTCCACAGTGATGGTGCATACCTTGTAAAATCATAAATTAGGCAGCTATCCTGGACTTGGGTTCCAACACAACAGCCAACGTGTCCCGTGTCACTCCAAACAAGCAACTCCCACCTATGTCTCAGGGCTTTCGGAAGAAAAAAAAATTTAGCCCAGAGGCATGACCAAGGAAGGTAGCTTAGGCAACAGCTGAGATTGGAAATGGGCAGCAAAGGACAAAGGTTCTTGAACATTTGAACAACTTCACAAAGGGAAACAGTAAAAAAAAAAAAAAAAAACACTTCAGCTCTTCATTATCTTCAGGTTTCTTAGAAAAGCTGCTAATGTTGGCTGGAATAAGGTCTACTTCAGTTGATGTGGATTTGAAGTTATCACTTATATTGCTTATTAAGTTAGCTATTTTAGCTTTCTATTAAACACTTTTAAATTGCTTCTTCTACATATTTTAACACTTATATAATGCAAAGACTAGAAAAAAAAAACCCACTAATTAGTTAAAACCCAAAAACCACACAGAATAAGAACTATTACACTAAAAAACAATAATTTGGTATAATCTGTAGTGAAACTATTGAACTAATTAGCCCTTGCCAGGGATAAAATATCCCCTCTGAACATTAACCATTCCTTAACAGAGCTAAATTTGATTGTTTTATCAAAATAAGTTCAATGTTTTGAGAGTTTTCATTTATATGTGCCAAGCCAACTTAGCATTAATTTCAAATCTTTGTTAAATAGGTTTACATTTGAGTAAATCATATCAATTATATGTATAATTTTAAAGCATAAATACAACAGATATTAAAAAAAAACAACAGAAATTGCAAGATACTTTACTCTTCCAGAGTATCTTAACCCTTAGTTGCCAGCATTAGTATACCACATATGCCATTTGTCCTTTAATTCAAATTTAAAATTGGATTTCTAGTAAAAATATATTGGAATAAACCTATAACATTATTATATAACATAATAGAGAAAAACAGAAAACAGAAATGAAAAATGTAGATCCTTTAATAATCTTTTTCTTCCCAATTAAAAGTTTAAATTCTTTAAACCAGTTTTCATAATCCTGCCAAAGACACTACCAAAAAAGTGGTTCAAATGACCTTGGGTGTTAGGTGATGTACTGGTCATCCATCCAAAGCTAAAAATTGCAAGTTCAAATCCCAGTGATTGTGGTAAAGGACGGGGAGAGACGAAGTAAAATAATCGGTGTGAATGTTTGGAAGTTAATGGGGTTATATTTGACTGTAGTTATGTGGGTTTTACTCTTTTATTTATAAAAAAAAAATATCACTGCAATTTTAGGTCAAAAATTGTATATATTTTTTTACAAAATAAAACAGTCTTGATTAATTGTTATTTATGGTTGAAGGTTAGTATGTCAGCAAATTAATCCTAGAGTAGGTACCACCCTATTTGTATAGTTGATCTTAAAACAAGCAGAAATTATAGGTACTGACCAGTCATAATGGGTTAAAGAGGTTAAGAACAGTCATGTTATTCACTACTTTTGGAATCATTTGAGTTGATAAATGCTATATTAAGGTAACTATTTACTCAAATGCTTCGTCAGGTACTTTTTTATTTATTCATTTTTACTTTCTCTATATGTACTATGTACATAGTGTATAGACAAGATATTGCACTCCACCAAAAAATTTGATACCGAGATTTCACTGGAAATATATGTTTTAGGGTCCCCTGTATCCAGAAAAAGTATTTTCAGAAAAAAGTCTGTGTGTGTGTGTGTGCGTGCATGCGTGCGTGCGTGGGTGGGGTGTGTGAACTTAAAATTGGAAAGTGGGTAAAATACCAAACTTGGTATTTAAGTTTAGTGTCTCCCAGGGATGCGATATGAAGATTTTGAGAAAAATCCCCCCACCCCAAACTACCCTTTACATGGAACTTTTTTCAAAAATTTTGATTTTCTAAAAGATGGCTCTAACATTTTAATTAAAATATCATATATTAAAGATATTTACCTGACAAATAACATGTATATTTTGAATTTTCTGGGAATAGCCTCTGAAGACTACTTTATTCTGGATGAATTTTGCATAACTATTGCATCGTAAGAGATGGACAAAAACTTAACACACAAAAAATGTAGAGCACGTTAAAACACACAATTTAAGTTATATACATTTTTTTCGTGTAGTTGATTGTTTTTGAGATATTCCTTTTTCTTGGTTTCAGCTTTGAAAAACAAACTTTTCTCATACAGGAATTTGTCAACTCCTGTCCATACAAACAAAGGAACATCGTCACATAGCAACCAGCTTTTGGCTTTCACTTTAACCTATGGTACTCCCTTATTTCGCTTCTACTTCCAATAAAGCAAGAAATAAGACTATTTCTGCTAATTTTTCTCGATTGGCATGAAATAAATAAAAGATAAGCTTATTAAAATAATTTGTTACAGAGATATAGAGAAAGTTATGTGAATGGAACACATCAAATTTTTCTTATACCAATTACATGATGAACTATTAAATGTTTGATGTTTTTTGCACATTTCGTAATACCACATTCTTGATAATAAATAAATCAAATGTGATGCAGTACACTTACTAGTATGTGTAGAAGATTATGTACAACTATATGGTACACAATTTAACTCATCTTTTCACACAACAAATTTCATATATATGTATACTTACCTTCCTGGAGTGCTGAATTTGGTATGATATACAGTTAACACCCTAATTGCATAAGTATCTTTCCCTCTAATTGTACAGTTTAATACCGTACCAACTTAATCTGTTTATTGCGTCTCTTTCTTTGGCAACTTTCATCCCCCATTTCTCTCTTACTTTCCATGTGTTCGTAGTTATTTCAGACATCTTTTGTTATTGTTTCCAAAAAGCTTTAAGTACAATATCTCTGGTGGTAACATTTCCATTTTCTCTCCACATTCTAGTTTTCTCGCACTCAATTATACTGTGTCAATTGTTATTGACATTGCCACATAGTAGGCATAGATCTTTTTCAACTGTCAGACTTTAACAACATAGTTCATGTTCTTGCCCTTCCCATTAATGTATTTCTTTTACCCATTCTTTCTTAACATTCTTATGTAATATTATTCTTATCTACCAAGCTACCTATTATTTCTTGTTTCATTTATACTAGCTTTCTCTTCATTCAGAGCTTTTTGTCCCCCTATTGTCTGCTGATTGGCTAGCTCACCCAATCTAACTTCTCTTATAATTTCCTTTAGTGACATGTCCAATTTCTTTCTCACTTTGCTGATTTTGTGCCCCCCCTTTTTTTAGTGGTGTTTAATGTTCGCTTTTACTACTTTTGGTACTGCTGGCAGTGGCACTGATGATACATGGAATAAATATGGAGCACCAGTGGAATGTGATGACAGGGGAAAACCAGAGATCCCGGAGAAAACCTACCCATGTGCCGCTTTGTCCATTACAAATCTCACATGCAGTCGCTTGGGATTGAACCTGGGCCATCTAGGTGAGGCCTCATGTGCCCTGAAACAGTCTTTGACAATATTTCTTTCCTCTAGTACTTGGATCCTGTAACTGTATAAAACTGTATGTTTACTTCCTTATATCTTCTAATAGCATATTTTGGCTAGTAATTGAAATATGATGCAGTATATTTACTAGTACTGTGAGGTGATTGTGCAAAACTGTATGTTTATTTCCACATATCTTCTGACTAATAATCAAATGTGATGCAGTACATTTAGTAGTACTGCATAGAAGATTGTTTGAAACAGTATATTTATTTCCACATATCTTGTAATATCATATTCTAGTTAAATAAATAAATGAAATGTGACGTTATACGTTTACCAGCACTGTGTAGATTAGTGTATGCAACTGTATGTTTGATTTCTTTCCATTGTAGGTTCGGGACTTTCCTGCGGTAAACTCTCCAAGGTAAGCTTTGCCTCTTTGCTATATTTCCAATAGAGAAGTCTTCTGCTTCTTGTGTCACATTTGGTTGTAATTCTTATGTAACTGTCACATTTATATTGTAGTGAATGTCTTGTTATGAAACTGATACAAACAGGAATATAATATAACTGTATCAAATTTAGTAGTAGAATTGGTCATATGCTTGACTCTACAGATGCTGCAGAGGGTGTTATGTCTTATACAGGATGTGGCAAAAACAAGAAGCAGTTTTGATTTGATAGCTGTTCAGAATCTGGTGGGTTTGGGTAGATGAGGTGTGGTAGCTAATGTTCTAAAATGAGTTCATTGGCATGTTTCTGCATCAGTCGGTTACATAAAACATTGGCTAAAATCATTAAAATGCATTAATCAACAGTCTTCTGCACATATTAGTTACTGTCCTCTTGAGCAAGGAAACTTGGATACAAAAGGTAGATTCTGTAAAAAACAGTATATAAGAAAATATTGAGAGCTATAAATATAAAAAGAGAATAAGAATTTGGCACATTCATTCGAAATTAAGAAGAAAACAAGATATTCACATATCAGTCAAAATCATTTTAGAAATTCTAGGGGGTCTTGAGGATCATAACATCACTTTTGGTTCCAAAGGCAAATATTACACCCCAAAATAAAAGCTAATATCCCAAAGGAAAACAAGCCAGTAAGTGATACTTAAGTGTTACAAACCAAACTCAAAAATATTCTATTCAATCCAGTAATATTCTAATTCAGTAGCAGCAATATTTACATCAGATCAGACTCAATCTTAGAATTGGATAAAGTTAAGATTGAAATTAAATTTTTGTAACCAAATAATACATTAGCACGTATTCGAAGTTTTAAGCACTCGTTGCTAAATGGTCTGTTATAAATTTATAGGCTTATTTCCAGGGTGATTTAACTTAAAGTTTTAAAGATTTGGATCTAAGTATACCAAAGCATTGACAATACCTTGGGTGAACAGGTATAGCATTTAATTTTTGAAACATAAATATAGGTCCAGCTTTAAGAGCCTTTGAAAGTTCATGTTGTTTCAAAAGTGGTTCATTTCTTGATAGGAACACGTCATGCATTTATATGAATACGTAATGTATCAGTGATTTCTGATGTGATGCTTCTCCCAGCTGTGTTCATCACTAAATAATCTCATTTCCTCACAGCTGTTAGGATGACAGATAATGTCAGGAGCGAATTATGTGTCAATGCCTTGAGCATTGTTTCTCTTTAAAAATCTGGTGACTTTCTCTAGCTGTTCTACACACTTCTTACATAAGATTATTCTTCTTTCTACACCATACTAATCAAGATAATCTATGGCAGGTTGTTCTTATTATTTAGTTCCTTATAAGAAGGCAGAAGTGAACTAAAGGAATACACTGGTCAAAACTGATAGTCAAATGTTTTAAAACCTGTCATTATGCAATTACTATTGTAAATCTATTCTTTGCCTGGTCAGGAGCAGAGCAAAAGAAAAACACACACTTTCTGTCTGCAAAAAGTATAAGTACTTTACAGATGAAACCAATAACAAGAAATATCACAGAAATGGTTACCTCCACAACAAAAATGTAGAGGATATAAATTTTGTGTTTTGATGAGATCCAGATTTTTTCTGCAGTAAGCTTTTGTCTATCTCTTACGCTTTAGCAGTTAAAACAAAATTTGGCAAAATTCATCAGGAATAAAACGTTCTTCAGAGGCTATTTCCAGAAATTCAAGATACACATTTTATTTGGGATGTAAATATCTTTTATACTCAATATTTTATTCAAAATTGTAGAGCCATTTTTAAGAGAAAATCTACATTTTCATACATGTTTCCATATAAAGTGTAGTTTCTGGTACAGTGATTTTTTTTTAAAATCTTCATGTCGCTTCCTTGGAAGATACTAAACCTAAATACCAAGTATGATATTCAATGGTCTTTTCCTTTTTGAGCTATGCTGTCCACAGACATACACACACTCATGGTCCTTTTTCTAAAAATGCTATTTTTGGACTCAGGGACCCCAAAATATATATTTCTGGTAAAATGTTGACATAACATTTTTGAATAGAATACCGTACCTTCTCTATCGCTATGTGCATACAGGGCTAGAGAAAGTAAAAGGTGTTGTTTTAATATACAAGGGTTGGGGTATGAATCATAGCAATTACTTTATTTTGTGCCAAACTGTTATTTGAGCACAAAACTGTATATGTTGTGATGAAGAGATGCAGTCCTAATGTGTTAATAACAGTGTTAGATGGTGCTGAGTGGTCAAAACTGATATTTCTGATAAAATGTTGACATAAAATTTTTAGGTAGAATACAGTACCTTCTCTATCTGCTAAGCACATGGTACATACAGGGCTAGAGAAAGTAAAAAGGTGTTGTTTTAATATACAAGGTCTGGGGTATAAATCACAGCAATTATTTTATTTTGTAACAAACTGTTATTGGAGCACAAAACTGTATATGTTGTGATGAAGAGAGGCAGTCCTAATGTGTTAATAACAATGTTAGATGGTGCTGAGTGGTCTGTAAGAGCACAGTGAGCAGATTGATGTAACAGCGCTAATACATTAAAACATCACGAGAACTTCCAGAGGATGCCACAGAAAACTGGTGGAAGCTGTTGGAAATAATACCCTGCCATACCCGAAAGTTGTGGGCATCTGTAAAGCGGCTATTACATTGTTGGGGATGGAAAGAATTGGAGCAGCCAGAATTCTGATTTTTTTCTCCCTTTGATGTCTAGACCTCACAGATAAAAGGAAATGGAATGGATTTTTATTTATGGATGCTCTTTAACTGCTGTGGTTCTCAGCATCCCATTCTATAGTGAAAGGCTGCTTCATTTTGCTCAGAGGCCTCTTTTATCAGGCTTAAGGTTATTTTACATGCCGGAAATCTACGACATGGGACCAACAGCTTTACTTACCTTCCAAAGAAAGCAATGTTAAGGATTTTTATGCGCAAAAAATTCCATTGTCCTCCGCTGGGTTTGAACCCATAGAGGTAAAAGAATCATTATGTGGTAGGCAGTTTGCAACACATGAGAATATTG
Source organism: Hymenopus coronatus (assembly GCA_030762935.1). Classification (NCBI taxonomy): domain Eukaryota; kingdom Metazoa; phylum Arthropoda; class Insecta; order Mantodea; family Hymenopodidae; genus Hymenopus; species Hymenopus coronatus. The sequence goes on along the minus strand of CM060899.1, from coordinate 14,539,449 downwards.
GAAATATTGTGTAGCTGCAGATAACCAGATTGTCGCATGGGAGGAGAATGCTGTTTTAGTGACTTCCACAGCCTAGTAGCAAGTTGGGAATGTTGCAGGGAATTACTTTGAGGGTCTTTAAAATGGGTATGTGAGCTGTGCTCTGCAGTGTTGTAATGAGGTGAAGCATGAAACCAATAATGACATATTATGTACCTTATATACTATGTGAAACCCAATTTTGAGGTGTTGTTCACTGTCCATAGAGTTCATACTTTCTCCTCTCATATGTATATTTCACATTTCCTGTATATGCATTCTTATAAAAGCAGTTGCCATGACTCTGGAGTTAATGGTTTGTAATCAGGTAAGAAGGTATTTGTGAGTCTTTCCCTGAAAATGACATGAGGTGTAGAACATTTAAACACAATGATTAACATTTGATTTCTGTGCACTGAAGCTGAAATTCAGGATGCAGTATATGAAGTTCTGGAAAATTCTGATTCCATAGGCGATTTTTGAGCTTTCAATGAATTCAGTGTAAGCTGCTTAATGCAGCTTTTTTAAAATCATATTTGATACTTATTGTAAATTGAAAATAAAATAGTAATACAGAAGTGATGAATATTTTCTCATTTGTTAACAAATCCTTGAAAACCATGCTTTTGGATTGTACAAAGCCATTTGAGAGATTTTACTATACTGTAAACAATAATTCAAAATAGGTGTAAAGATTCTGGGTTTCTTGGCTCTTCAATGTGATAAATTCCAAATGGTCAAAGAGAATGAACTAGTTGAAAATTACAATGACTACATACCAAAATATAATAGCTTCTCCACCTTGCTCAGAACTCACTCCTGAAATCTGACCCTTTTGCATCTTTGCGAAGCATATAGCTGCCCGGGGAGGAATATATTTGTTTAATACAGTCTTTCACCACTAGTCCCACTAAATCAATCAGCTTTATCTTCTGTCTATATTTAGTTGCCAAAGTTGTAAGTCAGAAAGATGAGATACTTGATTCTAGTTTAATCCATAAAATGTATCTGAAGTTGGTTTGGGAAGAAACATTTTGAACACTCCATACTGCCATGTGGTTCGTTACCTAATCTATCATGATTTCCAATGTGATGCATCTCCCGTCTATGTGTATTTCCAGATCATCTTACTTCCTCACAGACAATAAGAGTCTATCATACTATTATTTGACTATTTACTGTATCAGTTACTTACAATATGATGATATCCTAGCTGTGTATATTTCCACATCATCTCACTTCCTCACAGCTAATAGGAGACCATTATGCTGTCGTGTGATCTAATGTATCAGTTACTTCTAACATAACACGTATCCTAGCTATGTGTATTTCCAAACTGTCCCATTTCTTCACAGCCAAAAGGATCACATCATTCTGTCACCGCAGATATAGAGAGAATATAAAGGAAATGCCCTACACTTACACATTGTGGTTAGTGAAGCAGGTTTTTGTCAAGCCGCCATATTTTGATTCTGCACCTCTGAGATGAGTAGGACTTTTGTGGGTTAAATGTACAATCAAAAATGAAGTTTTGTGGTGTTAAATATCAATTAAGCAGAACATTTGGACTGTAGGTTTTAAAATATTATAATGGTGAATACATGTTCAGTTGTAATTTTTTGAATAGCAGAAGGAAAAACAAGGAAAGGGAAAAGTGTTTCAATACATAGATTAGGGTACTTATTCAATTTATTTTGTGGTTTATCCTGATATATGGTGGACTTTGAGACAGTGATGTGTTTTAACAATTAAAATTTAGTTGAGTCGGTTTTGTAACACTACATCACTTACTTTTTTATTTCGGAAAACATGTTTCAGAAGCCATGTACTTCCATTGTCAATTCCTTTGGCCGACTGCCGGCATTGCTTGCTCTGGTGGTTGTCTCTGTCCCTGGTGGTGGTTTGATGAACTACTGGATGAGTAGATCGCCTGGCGGGATTTCAAAATTGAAAACCCGGTTCTTGTTTTTCCAAATATATATGTTTTCCCAAACTTTTAATTCTGTCTTCCTTGTGATGTTTTTGAGGATTTTTGGGCTTCTATTTATAGTGTGTTTCTCTTTCCAAAAATGCCAAGCTACTGCAGATTTTTCTTCTTGTTTGAGTTTAATATTTCTGTGGTGTTCTTTTGCCCTGGTTTTTATATTTCTTTTTGTTTGGCCGATGTAGATTTTTTCACAGTCATTACAGCTGAACTGATATATTCCTGGTTTGTTTTCTTGTGGGATATCATCTTTTAATTTAGAATTTAAAATGTTTTTTATAGAGTAATTGTTTTTAGGGGCTAGAATGATGTTATGTCGTTTGAAGATCCTCTGGAATTTGTAGAAATTTGTAGGGTGGTATGTAAACTTCTTGTAGATCTTGTTTTCTTTCTGGTTTTGAGTGAGTGTGCTGACTTCTTTAATTCTCTTTCCATTTTTGGCTTTATTAACTTTTTTGTACACCAGTTCTGCCCGAAATCCATTCTCTGTAGCTATGTCCAATATTTTAGTAAGTTCACAATGGTATTCTGTTTTTCCCATTGGTACATTTACCAATCTGTGTGTAAGGCTGTTGAGTAAAGCATGCTGATGGGGAATGGGATTGTAACTCTTTTGTTTTATATTGCTGTTGGTGTGGGTAGGTTTTCTGTAGATGCCAAATGTAAGGTGATTATCAGTGTTGATGATTTTTAGGTCGAGGAATGGTAGTTGTCCATCACATTCCTTCTCCATGGTAAACTTTATAGACTTTTCTTGCATATTTAGGAGTTTTAGTGCATCTTCTAGGTGTCTTTCTGGGACTATTGCAAAGATGTCGTCTACATAGTGGTACCATATTTTGAACATCCAGGGGAATGCCTTTTTAATCCTAGTTTCCAGAGCACTGACAAAAACTATTAATTTGACCGTTTTGTGTTTGCTGTATGTATGCAGAATCACAAAATGTGCTTCAGCAAAGTGCTAATCATTTCCACCCTATGGATGTCACATGCCTTCCCTAGATATCATGGTAGTTGTTGCTGTGATGTAGATGGATATAATATTTACATATCTGGACACAGTTTTTAGCTTTTGAGGAGTTGAGAAAAATTTATCAAAAACTAAACTGAGTTTTCTGAATTTTAAAAGAATATTTTCAAAAATAGGTATTCTGCTCGCGCTTGGCAAGGACTGATACTTTTAATACTTAAAAGGTGCTCAGAAATGCCATATCAAATAGAAATTGGCATTTAAAGTCCATGAAATGGAGCCGTTTGAGATTAACTCAGAAACTGTTAGTTATGGAGATATTCATTCAAATGTACTCCCATACATTGTTATAGAGAAGGGAACCATCTTGTTTCAAACCGATTGATTTTAAGTTACTTATACATTAGTCATGTGGAAGTCTGATTGTTAGGCATATTGTATAATTTGCAGAAAATATTGGCTATTTTTGCATTATGTACATTTAAAGATATTTTAATATTATTTCCCCCATTCAGATGTAGTAACGGCATTATCATATGCAGCAAAGTACTGGATAGAGTGCAGCAGTTTCAGTCATGCAGTAACCAAATGCTTAAATTTGTGTAGTCAGCCATCTTATTGTATCTTGTGAAATTAAGTCATACAGTAAGTTGCTGAGCACACTGTGGCAGTTTCGCATACCCGCAATTACTGAATCCTTGACTGTGGGCTGTCAGCTGTAGTACTTACCTTGTCAGTTTTACAAGAAATTGTGTAGAAATTAGCAAAGAAAACCTAATTTCAAGGACAATTTCTATATTTGTCCATTGTACTACTTATAATACAGAATCTGTAAGGTGAAAATTCATACCTCACTTAGAATAGATTCATCTGTCACTTGTGGTTGGCAACATAAACCATGAGTGTTGTGTTGATTGTGATAGATGAAGGAAGCGCTTCTTAAGCTGACTACTTGAACTGATTTTTCCATAAAAGTCTTGGAATTAATTCCATTGGATTCACATACCTCATCAATGTTCGTTTTCTTCTTCTTACTAAGGCCATACAACTGTACAAAAGTTTTGGCCTTATCAACAATTTGTTTCCAGACTTTTCGATCTTGTATGCCAATAGGCCAGTTTTTTATTTTCATATCCTTAATGTCATCAAGAACACCATTGAACCATCTATTTTTGGGATGGCCCCTTAGTCTTGTGTTCATTGGGGTTCATTTGTAAATTATTTTGACCATTCTGTTATTCTGGGTCCATATTTTCATTTTGGATTAGTTCATTTATTTTGTTTTTCTAACACATTCTCCATGTATTATCATTATGTTTCACTGCTCCAAATATATAGTATATAATATCCTTCTTTCAAATACCATTAACTTTTCTCTACTTGTTTCATTAAAGACCCAGTTTCACACGCATATGTTACAATATGTCTGATGATGGATTTATGTAATTTTACTTTTACTGACTTGGATACTAACTTGCTCCTAAATAGAAATTTGTTAGCATAGAAGGCGCTACTTCCTAGAGCAATTCTTTCTTTAATTTCATTCTTTATATTGATTATAGAGCCTAGGTAATTAAAGGAATCCACTCCTATCTTTAGCCTTTTCTTTCTTTGCTGTGACATTCAGATGTTTATACCTATCAACAGACTATATTGCTTAGACAATTCTGCCAATATTTTTAAAATTTACCTTATCAATGCTTGTATCTGAAATTGTTCATTGTGTTATTTCTCATATCACTTATCTCCAATTCAGATGCTGCATCTTGATCATAATCATGTGCTACTTTCTTAAGCATGCCAATATTATAAGATCGACCACATGTGGGATTTGTTGTACAAAAAGTGGTGCAGGGATGAGTTTTTTTCCCGGTTCTGCAGTTTTCCCTGCCAGTGCCTTCTACCGGTGCTCCATCTTTGCTTGGGATTGAACTCAGACCTTTGTAGGAGGCAAGTGGTCTAACTATTCAGCCATAGCATGCCTTACAAACACACAGACACCAGCCAACAAAAATGAATGTGTGCCATTGTGTCCTTCAGCAAAATAAGAAAAATCTCTTCCAGCAAGCATATATGTCTGGAATATGCTGTCAAAATTGTTACCACACATTAAAATATATATCTGTTTATGTATGATTGATAAGCAGTGCAAGGAAGACTGATTATGTAAAAACAGAACATATTGAATTTATATACTTGCTACATTACTTGCAGCTTTATTAAATAAACATTATTCTCGAATTCATTCTTGAATTAAATCAATGACTTTCTAATGTAATTATAATAGGTAATAAACAGCAGGGTTAAACCATATTCCATTGAGGTTTGTCATACCTATGAAAAAAGTTCTTAGTTTTGTAATTTATGGTTATTAACCATTCCAGTTATTTAACTTGTTTTTGAACTTTCTGTGTTTTTATAAATGTTTGTTGATTTGATACATTGTATATAAATGTTTAAATGTTCCATGGCAATTATTTAATTTCTATGCACAATTACATGCCTGGGTGATTAAGGGTTAAGATGAGAGCAAATATCTCTTGAATCCGGTCATGCACAAAAACATAAGTGATGTGCCTGTATTAAAGTCTATATGATGGTTCTTAAATTAAAGTATTTTCATGAATCATTATTTGTATCCTGCATTTTCTGCAAATTGGAGTACTTCTGAAGTCCTCTTAATTCAGAATGAATTTCATATATACTACTGGTGATATATACTGAGCCTTACAAAATGTACAATATACTAGGTCATTATTTATTTACTGTGGTATCATAGAAGCCAAAGTTTGCTGTCTGAAACATATCTTTAAATGCATTTTAAGCTGAAAGTGCACTGGATTGCTGATAATCTAAGTCTTATGGATTTATATTTTTGACAAGAATAAATATAATTTATTTATACTAAGCCGTCATAAATAGAATATGGCTATACATCAGCCCAGGCTGTTATCTTGCTATATTCCTAACCAAGTTTCCCTTATAATCTGGCACATTTATTTTAATATTTTTTTTAATACTGTAACACCTGCTTTTACTACTAGTGGCACAGTAGGTTATGACACTGATGATATATGGAATGAAATGGAGCATCAGTCAAATGCAATGGTAGGGGAAACCCAAGAACCCAGAAAACCTGCCCCTGCCTTGCTTTGTCCATCACAAATCTCACATACAGTCGCTTGGGATTGACCCTAGGCTGTCTAGGTGTGAGGTAAGTGGTCTAACAACTCGGCCACGGTATGGTCTATTTTAATCGTAAAGATGATGATGATGAAAGAAACAACACCAATAATAATTAACAAATATTGATGATAATGCTCAACATTTGATAAATATCATAAAGTCAGATGAAAAATTCAATGCCATAGCAAGGATTTGAACCATGAATATCTCACTCTCTAGCCAGTTGCTCTTCCACTAAGCTAACATGGTAACATGTTGCCATAGCATTTGATTTCTCAACTGAATTGCATGTTTCCCTGTAAACCACAAAGTGATCTCAAATTATTTTGACATAGTAACCCCAATGATGACTTGCAATGCTGTATGTACTTTAAGTTCCAGGATTCATAGTATAATCAACTATTATGGACTGTTGTGATAATTTTAGTTGTTTTCTCACAGAAACTGTATGCAGGACAGGAGTTGGATAGGTAGAATCAGATTCATAGGTATTGTTTGTAAAACTATTTTGAATAATTGGCAATGGAGAAAAATTGGATGTTTGTGTACTTTTGTGTAACTGTATGTAAGCCAATTGCTTATATTTTCAGATGTTTGACTGATTTTACCATTATAATGTTTTTGATTTCAAACATTTTGTAAATTGCTTAGTGATGTTATGAGTTAACAAGGTTAATTTAGCTATTTACATAAAGAATCTGTAATTACAATTCATGAGATATCACTAATTTCTGAGCATCAATCTATGGTTGTCAAGCACATATTTCTTTTCCCACTTAATTATTTTTCATATTTGGAGTTTTGTACTTAATGATTCTAAATTTTTATATATTTCAGATTAGGCTTTGCAGGAGTTTCAGATAATAGCAACATTAAGTCACCATTGCCTTCTGCTGAAGACTGTGGGAATCTCACAGGTTTCTGTAATGCAAATCTACCTGAATATAAAGGTCAAGAATGTAATATCACAGAAATACCAAATGCAGAACATGATCACTTAGAACTGTCTGGTAAATGTAGTAATGGGGGAGAAATTTACAGCAGGGCTTTATATTTGATTAGTGATGATAAATGGCCACACAAGTGTAACATATGTGAGAAAAGGTTTTCTATTTTGAAAGATTTAAAAAACCATCAATTGATTCATGAAGATAAAACGCCATACAAGTGTGCAACTTGTAATAAGAGTTTTACTTTTCTTGCATTGTTCAAATCTCATAATTTGATTCATAAGGGTAGAAAACCACATAAATGTGAAGTATGTGATAAGAGCTTTGCTTGGCTGTCACATTTGATAAAACATAAGCTGGCTCATGTCAGTAGAAAACTACACAAGTGTGAAGTATGTGATAAAGGCTTTATTTGGCTGTCACATTTGAAAAGACATAAGTTAACCCATGAGGGTGGAAAACCATATAAGTGTGAAACATGTGATAAGAGTTTTATTCAGATGTCACATTTGAAATCGCATAACTTTATTCACAAGGGTAGAAAACCACATAAGTGTGAAAAATGTGATAAGAGCTATATTCATATATCAGACTTGAAAAGGCTTAATTTTATTGATGAGAGCAGACAGCCACATAAGAAAGAAACATATGATAAAAGTGTTACTGCTTTTTCTAGTTTGAAAAGCCATAATTTGATTGATGAAGGTAGAAAACCATACAAGTGTCAAATATGTGATAGGCAGTTTGCTCAGTTGTCAAATTTGAAAAGTCATAATTTGATTCATGAAGGTAGGAAAACATTTAAATGCAAAATATGTGATAAACGTTTTACTCAGTTGTCACATTTGAAAGGTCATAATTTGACTCATGAAGGCAGGAAACCACACAAGTGTAAAATATGTGATAAGAGTTTTACTTTTTTGTCAAACTTGAAAAGCCATAATTTGATTCATGAGGGTAGAAAACCACACAAATGTCAAATATGTGAGAAGAGCTTTACTCAGGTGTCACATATGAAAAGGCATAATTTGATTCATAAGGGTAGAAAACCACATAAATGTGAAGTATGTGATAAGAGCTTTGCTCGGCTGTCACATTTGATAAAACATAAGCTGGCTCATGACAGTAGAAAACTACACAAGTGTGAAGTATGTGATAAAGGCTTTATTTGGCTGTCACATTTGAAAAGACATAAGTTAACCCATGAGGGTGAAAAACCATATAAGTGTGAAACATGTGATAAGAGTTTTATTCAGATGTCACATTTGAAATCGCATAACTTTATTCACGAGGGTAGAAAACCACATAAGTGTGAAAAATGTGATAAGAGCTATATTCATATATCACACTTGAAAAGGCATAATTTTATTCATGAGACCAGACAGCCACATAAGACAGAAACATATGATAAAAGTGTTACTGCTTTTTCTAGTTTGAAAAGCCATAATTTGATTGATGAAGGTAGAAAACCATACAAGTGTCAAATATGTGATAGGCAGTTTGCTCAGTTGTCAAATTTGAAAAGTCATAATTTGATTCATGAAGGTAGGAAAACATTTAAATGCAAAATATGTGATAAACGCTTTACTCAGTTGTCACATTTGAAAGGTCATAATTTGACTCATGAAGGCAGGAAACCACACAAGTGTAAAATATGTGATAAGAGTTTTACTTTTTTGTCAAACTTGAAAAGCCATAATTTGATTCATGAGGGTAGAAAACCACACAAATGTCAAATATGTGAGAAGAGCTTTACTCAGGTGTCCCATTTGAAAAGGCATAATTTGATTCATAAGGGTAGAAAACCACATAAATGTGAAGTATGTGATAAGAGCTTTGCTCGGCTGTCACATTTGATAAAACATAAGCTGGCTCATGACAGTAGAAAACTACACAAGTGTGAAGTATGTGATAAAGGCTTTATTTGGCTGTCACATTTGAAAAGACATAAGTTAACCCATGAGGGTGAAAAACCATATAAGTGTGAAACATGTGATAAGAGTTTTATTCAGATGTCACATTTGAAATCGCATAACTTTATTCACGAGGGTAGAAAACCACATAAGTGTGAAAAATGTGATAAGAGCTATATTCATATATCACACTTGAAAAGGCATAATTTTATTCATGAGAGCAGACAGCCACATAAGACAGAAACATATGATAAAAATGTTACTGCTTTTTCTAGTTTGAAAAGCCATAATTTGATTGATGAAGGTAGAAAACCATACAAGTGTCAAATATGTGATAGGCAGTTTGCTCAGTTGTCAAATTTGAAAAGTCATAATTTGATTCATGAAGGTAGGAAACCATTTAAATGCAAAATATGTGATAAACGCTTTACTCAGTTGTCACATTTGAAAGGTCATAATTTGATTCATGAGGGTAGAAAACCACACAAATGTCAAATATGTGAGAAGAGCTTTATTCAGGTGTCACATTTGAAAAGACATAAATTGACTCATGAGGGTAAAAAACCACACAAATGTGAAAAATGTGGCAAGAGCTTTCCTCGTGTGTCATCTTTGAAAATGCATAATTTAATTCATGAGGGTAGAAAACCACACAAGTGTGAAATATGCAATAAACAGTTTACTCAGCTGTCACATTTGAAAAGTCACAATTTGATTCATTGAGGCAGGAAACCACACAAGTGTAAAATATGTGATAATTTGACTTTTATGTCAAATTTAAAAAACCACAATTTGACTCATTAGGGGTAGAAAACTACATAAGTGTGGAAAATGTGATAAGCACTTTACTCAGTTATCACATTTGAAGTCATAATTTGACTCATGAAGATAAGAAACCACACAAGTGTGAAATATGTAATAAGAGTTTTATTTATTTGTCACATTTAAAAATTCATAAATTGATTCATGAGGGTAGAAAACCATACAAGTGTGAAATATGTGATAAGAGCTTTACTCAGCTATCACATTTGAAAAGACATAATTTGTCTCATGAGGGTATAAAACCGCATAAGTGTGAAATATGTGATAAAAGCTTTACTCAGGTGTCACATTTGAAAACACACAATTTTATTCATGAGAGTAGAAATCCACACACGTGAAATATGTAATAAGAGCTTTACACAGCTGCCATTTTTTTAAACATAAATGTTTGCTTATGATGGTAGAAACCACACAAGTGTGAAATATGTGAGAAGCTCTTTGCTCATCTGTCACATTTGCAAAGTAATTATTTGGTCACAAAGGTAGGAAGCTTCACAAGTTTAAAATGCATGATAACGGTTTTTTTATTTGTTTTTTTTTTTCCTCAACTATAAAATACCCCATTATCTGACTAATGAGAATAAAAAAAACATGCTAGTGACAAATATGTGATTAACTCTTTACTCTGTAGACACTTTTGAGAAGACATAATATGAGTGTGAAATATGTGATAAGCGCTGCACTCATTTGTCACATTTGAAAATTAAGTATTTGAATCATGAAATATAAAGTCACACAGGTTTAAAATGGGCAATAATTGTTTTGTGTCAAACTTAAAACACCACTATCTAATGAGAGTAGAAATCCTTTCTAGTACAAAATATGTTGATAACACTTTACTCTTATGACTCCTGAGGGTAAAAAGTATCATAGACTAAGTAATTTTTTTCTCAAACTTGACACAGTAGGACAGAAAACCACACAAGTGTAAAACTTGTGATAAGGGGTGTATTGATTGTAAATGCATATCTTTATGCACGATCATAAACAAGCTATACAAGTGTGAAACATATGATAACAGGCTTACTCATTTTGATATTTGCATGGATGAATGAATGTATTTGTATCTCTTTCTTACATATTATTTATATGATAGTTATAGTTATTTCTGCATTTGCATCTGTTTGTTATACTTGAAAAGCTTAATTTGGTTCTTGAGGGTAAGAAATGAATTAAAAGAATTTAAATTGCTGTCAATTTTGAGACTGTATAAATTATTTGATTAATTAGGGTATTTAGCCACAAAGGTATAGAATGTATGATAAGAGGTTTACTCAGCTGTCACTTTTGAAAACACATAATTTAATTAACAAGCATACAAGAAAACCATATAAGTATCAAAATACATGAACACAGGTTTAGAGATTTATGAAATTAAAAGCAAGAAACTTGATTCATAACGATAACAGACAAGTGTGAGAGATGTAATAACAGTATTACAAATGCAAAACTTGTAACCACAGCTTTACTCAGTTATTATATTTGAAAAGTCACAGTCTAGCTTAAAGCCTATAAGACAACAAAAGTGTGATGAATATGAAACATAGGGTCAGACTGAAAAATTCAACGCCATAGCCATTTGAACCAAGGATCTCCTGGTCTCTGTAAGGGCAGTCTAACCACTTAGCTACCATGGTAGTATGTTGATATCATGCTAAATTGCCCAGCTGACTCCGGATTTTCGCTGTCAATGACAAGGAGCCTCAAATTATTTTTAGATTATACACCCCAATGGTGACTTACAATGTTAAAACATACTTTATTTCCCTTGCCAAATAAATAGATCACAAAATTATAAAATCTGTGTCTAAAAGTTCTGTTCTCACTCCTTGTAGAACTCCCCAACAGTTTTTCACTTACTTGTTCTGATGAAAATCATATTTTGGTATTAACACATTCTTCTCCATTGTTTTTCACAATATTTTATGAGTAATATTTACTCCACATTGTAATGTTTATGTCTTTGTCTCTTTGGTTCTCAGCAAACAAATAACATTGGTGGTCTGAATGTGCTGTGGCATATTTAAGGGATTGTAGTCCATCTTGGTGTTAGTTTGCAGCAGCTAATAGTAAGCATTAAGAAACAATGGAGAAAATGGTAGAACTGGATGCATGCCTGCCTCTTTCTTGCTTTGTTGTGAATATTTTTGCTGGTTTGGCTGTAGTTTAACAAGCATTAAGATGGGGAGCCAAGCTTCTATTGCTGCAAGTCACCTGTTCTTTTTTTTTTTTTTTGAGCGTGGGATTCCAAAGAATCAGTCACTGAGGACAAGGTTAGTACCACAACTTACCAACAAAATCTGAAGATAACATCTTCAAATCAATGTAATCTTTGAAGTTTATATATTTTCCTTTAACACTAATTATATATATCCTTGAAACCTGTCAACCTTAATAAAATAGTGGATTTTATAGCAAAATCATATTTAGATATTTTCTAGTTTTCCATATAAGGGAAGCCTTGGGCCATTTTTGTTATTACACAGAAGCTGATAAAAGGAAATGGTGACCTATGGTTTTGAAATTTAGCCCTAGGTTAGGCTACGTTAATATGCATACATAAACAGACTTCAAAAACAGATCTCATTGATTATTCTTGGTTGGAAATTTCTTTTGTGGATGCACATTGGTAACTTTCAATGGAATCCTTTGCTGATATTTCGCAATTATTGTGCTATAAAATAAACACTTTCAAAAAGCTGAGGGGCAATGCGTTTTGTGGTGCAGGTAGTCACAACTCTTTTGTAACTTTCAATTTAGGTATTTCCATTGAATTTGTCTATCATATAACTCTTTGTTGGCTATAGCTCTCTCTCCATATAAAGATAAGTTCCAAAAGTTGTGGTCTGTCTCTGATTAGCTTATGAGAGAAAGATGTAAATCACCTCTAATGAAGAATTATAGAAATCTTTGCTATAATCTTGAAGACGCTACCTATGTGATGTCATTGCAGTGTAACAAACTACAGTCTATTTGAAAGAGATACAGGTTTGTGAAATTCATAGCATGCCAAAGGAATCTTAATAAATAAATGGGAAGGAAAATACCTTAATTCAGTCTTTCTAACACATTGAAACCCAAGCCTTAATATAGCTAGGGTTATGCAAAATGTTCATGTGGCTTGGGCATGTAATAACCCATGTAATTCAATTGCATGAATGTAACTTTGTGTTGAGGTATGCCACAAAGGTCACTTATTGCTTAGTGGACGGATTTATGCTGTCAACGGTCCTCGCTTTGGTCAACTATTAGTAAATTTAGGAGAGTTGGTAATATTGTCTGCTTTCGGGTCACTTGCGCCATTTTCCTTCTTCATTATGTTACATATAGTATTCTTTAATGTTAAAATGCAAAATTTTCCTGAATATCTGTGAACTGAAGCTAAAATTCAGAGTGCAATAAAAGGAAAATTCCAATTCTAACAGAGATTTTTGAGCTTTCAATAAATGGAGTAAAAGCTACTTTAGACAGATTTATTCACTCATATTTGATACTTATAAATTTAAAATAAAATAGTCATACCAAAGTTATGACTACTTTATTATTTGCTTATAAACCCTTGAAAACCACTTTTAGATTGTACCAAGCCTCTTTAGCAGATTTCAATGATGTTCTTTAAATAATAGTTCAAAATAGGTGTAAAAAGCCTGGGTTTCTTGGCTTTTCAACTAAAGAAATACCTGGGCTCCAATGCGTTACAGCCTAACTGGAATCACAAACAGCACTTTACTTATTTGCTAGTATTTCATTTATTACACTCTTATGTGATGTTGTGTACATACATAGGTGTACTAAATTCAAATTGCAGCTGATTTCTAATAAGTAATATTAGCCAAACACAAATTATAAGTCAACATACCTTTATTTTGAAAAAAAATTATGTTACCTAGGAGGAGGGGGTCGCGGCACTCCTACAGGTAGCACTTTTATAACAGTGTTACTTCAATTGAATTAAAACTGATAACTCTGTTCTCTACCCTTTTGTTTCAAATAGTATTGTTTTTAAACATTTACTGAACAAGCAAGCATGACAGATGCCATGTGTGCTTTCAATCAAATTATCAGAATACATGGAACCTTTGTTTGTCAAAAGTATGATGAACCTAATGATTATACAACAAGGCAGTTGAGCCATCACACAATAGATAAATTTTGAAAAACGACCACAACTGGTTTTACACAATGACAGAATAACCTCTATTGCTTTAATTATTTTGATTTCTCAAATGTAAAATAATCCATTCAATTATATTACAGCAAAACTTTAAGTCAATACCCAGAGATGCCAATTATTTAGATCCATCACATACGACAGCAGTATTCGAGACAATAGTACTAGCGAGTTGTTTTGTTTTTTTTAAATAATGTGCATGGGTATCTTTTAGCAAAAGCTACCAATTGGTTGACTTGAAATGATTCTATTAATCATTAAACTCTCATCATCCTCATTTCTAGGGGTGTACATCTTGTTTCCAATCAGTTTTAAAGGCATTTAAAGACAATGGAATTGGTGAAAGAATGTTATTAAATGAAGAATATCTGATCCGATACCTCAACAGAAAAGGTCAGAAATATACAAGATTCAATGTAAAACTATGTTAAGGTGTAAATTTTTGCTACTATAATATTTGTACACTCTTAAGGTTTCCTGCCTGTACATAATTCAATGAAATAAATGGTTCTGAAAATGCTATCCTAAGAAAATATGATATATGATTTCCTACCTTATGAAATTTGCTACTTTAGTAAGGGATTAAATTATTTTCAAGAAACTAAAATAACAAAAAAACAAGTGGTAATTTGCTGTGGGAAAAATATATTGAAGTCTGTATGTTACATTTTAAGAATTTAAAAAACTTAAAAACTATAAATTTTGGTAATAATAAAATTGTTTACTTTTACAATTTGTAGAGAATAAACTGCATTTGTCTCATTAAAGCAGGCTTGGTATGATCCCAGGCAACTATATGTGGGACTTTTGGTGAACAAAAGCACACAGAGACAGGTATTCTCGGATTTTCCGATTTCTTCTCCCACCAGCAAGTTCCATCTGTGCTCCGTCTTCATTCCGTGTATCATCAGTTTCATCGGCTGTGGTGCCTTTGCAATAGAAGCAAGCGTTAAAAACTGAATTTCTTATATTACCTGTAAAAGTTTTGGCTGCCTGTTGAGCACCAGAAACCAGCCATTTTGTCATTAGACAGCCATCTACATACTTTAATAAATGTCATTATTTTTTATTTGTAAGCCTTCCTTAAAATATATATTTCCCTTGAGTTTGTTCTCTCGTTTGCTTCCACATTCTCTGCTTTCCTTATGTATCTCTGTTCTAATTTTTTTTAAATCCATACTCACATTTAACCTTATTTATTATATATTTGGCCTTTTCTTTTACCTCATACATTTGCTTTGTGCACTTAATTTTATCATCTTTCTTTTCCTCCGCATTCTTTTATTTTTATTTCAGTTTCATATGGAATCACTTGCCTTTGTTCTAACTCTTTCACATCCTCCCTTCTCTTCTCTGCTATCTATGGTTTACTACCGTTTACTCAGCCTAGTAATATCTGGTGTCATACCTGTTTCCTCCCAAGTATTCAGTTTTACACACATTATGACACCTTGTTCTCTAACTACGCACATTTACCTGTCTCTATATCCTTCCACTTTTGTGTATCATCCCCCATTCTTCTTTCTTTCCAGGCAGCAAAATTATTGAAAGCCATTACGTTGGGTGGCTATCCAATCCAATTGCAAAGCCCAAGAACTTGAATTTCTTGTGTGGTGTTATCACTACCAGCGCCTTCGATGGTGTGTCCAATGAGGAGCTTCAAGAAGATCCAACGGATAAGGTGTATCTTCTGTTTATATGGTTCAGCGGAAGGAGAATGATGAATTTATGTCTACCCGTACCCTGTTACTTACCTTTGATCAGGTGGATCTTTCCCAAAGGCAGGGTAAGAAGCCATCGAGGTTAGATCCCTATATACCCAACCCATTCAGATGTTACAAGCGTCAGCGGTTTGCGCATACCAGTGCCTTTTGTACTGGTCATTCTACATGTGCTTTCTGTGGAGACACATCGTACCATGGAAGTAGTACTACCTCTCCATCTTCTGAATATTGCTTTGGGGAACATCCATTTAGTTCCCGCAATTGTCCCTGTTTCACAGAGGAGAGAGCGATCCAGGAGATAGGGATGAATGAGAGAGAGAGAGAGTATCCTCCGAAGCCCGTGGGCTCCTGCGCCTCCGCCAACCTTCTGTCCCGCGCTCTGGTACCTATAGTTCGGTTGCAACTAAATCAATACCGAGCCGGGAAATCGCGACTCAAACCTGCTACTTAAGTAGAGAAGATAATCGTTGCCAGTCCAATAACAGAGCCCACAACATCTAGATCGGCTATTGCACCTACGATAGCAACTCCAGCCAAACCGTAAACCTTGGGCAAAAATACTGCTACACCCGTAGTATTTTCTGTATCATCGAAGACTTTTAAGATAAGGTATGTGCGAATCGACTACATAAAACATGATGCAAAGTCCTCTCCCAATATATCTACTGAAAGAAAAATCCAAATCCTCTTCTGAGGACTCCTCTGAGAGGTGTGCCGATCGGCGACAACCAACTTCGCCGATCAGCACATCTAATCGCTTTGAGGTTCTCGAACTGAAATTCTATATTGGAAAGGACTCTTCCCACCTGGAGGAGATGGACCAGGAGGATTCTGCCCTCACTGCAAGACGGCCAGTAAGTTTGCGGCAGGATCGTGATCCTGAAAAAAGGTGTTAGGCCGACGGCCAAGAAAAATAAACTGAACCGACCAGCACAGCTGAATATGCCGAAATGCCTTTTAATTTATAACTTATCCCATACCATTGCCTATGGATATCCTACAGTGGAGTGGCCTTGGATACCATAGACCAGACCTTGAATTGTTGCTCCACCTGTATCAGCCTTTGGTAATATGCTTGCAAGAGACCAAGCCCCGACCAGAAGACAGCCTTACGTTAAAGCAGTACTCTTCTATCCGGTGTGATTTATCGCCGGCAAATGGTGTTCCTGCACATGGAGGCACCTGATTCTTATCAGAGATGATATCTTCACTGAAATCGTACCCTTGTATTCTCACATACAGTCCATCGCTCTACGGATTATATTATCCTCCTTTAGCTTCACTATTTCCATTATATAAATGCCTCCATATGATCACCTCTCGCGCACTGCTTTTGAGGACCTCGTCTCCCAGCTACCAACACCTCTTCTGTTAGTAGGGGATATGCATGCCCACCACCCACTTTGGAACTCCCTCCGGGCTCGTGCAAGAGGTCAAGTGATTGCTGATACCTTCGATAATATAAATCTATCTTTTCTGAACATCGGAAAGCATGCATTTCTTTCTGATACCTTCAATAATGTTTCTCACCTGGATATAGCAGTATAGCCAACTGGAATCTTTATTCCCATTTGACTGTTTTCACTGTGACGAGCACGACTCGGCGGATCGTTTAATCCAAACCTCACGAGACAATTAGTTGCGCTTCTGAGCTTTCTATTCCACTGTCGATTAGACATCCCTGTCGATTTCCAGTCCCTTGGTGGACAGTTGCATGTCGGAATGCCCTTCGTGCTCGCAGACGTGCTCTCTGGGTTTTCCAGCGACGCCTTACTCTCGAAAATCTTATACAATATAAAACGCTGCGTGCTCAGTCTCAAAAAATTATTAAGGATTGCAAGAAGGCATCATAGAGCATCATTTACTCGACATACCCATTCCTGTGTTACATGAGATAAGTTAAGGCTTGTAGCCGGAAGAGCGATATATGCCGATAGGCGGTCTTAAGACATATGCAGGCTCTGTGGTTAATTCGTTTGACTTGACTAACACACCTATCAGTGTTTTCGCTCAAGTGTCTAGCTGAGAGAACTTTTCCCCTGAGTTTCTTCCAATTAAGGTTCAGGTGGAATCTCAAGGGTTTACCTTCCGATCTGGAAACCTTGAAGACTACAATCGCCTTTCCACCATAGTGGAGCTAGACCATGCCCTTTCATCTTGGCGAAATTCTGCACCAGGTGCAGATGGAATCCATGCTGCAACATCTCTCTGCTGAGGGTATTGTTTTCGTCCTCGAGGTTTAAAATCGTGTCTGGGTGAATGCCACTTTTCCAACTTAGTGGCGGGAGGCCACCATCATACCTATTTTGAAACCTGGAAAGGACCATCCTATTTCCCTCACCAATTGCGTCTGCAAGGTGATGGAACGCATGATCAGTGGACGGTTGGTATGGTGACTGGAATCCCACCACCTTCTGACAAACACCCAGTGTGGCTTTCAAAGGCGTCGTTCAGCGATTGACCAACTTGTGTGTCGGTCGACGCAGATAATGAACGGCTTTCTTCAGAATTGTCAGTTAATTGGGATATTTTTTTTACCTCGAGAAGGCTTATGATACATGTTAGTGGGCAGGGATTTAACTGTCCCTCTACAACTGGAATATATGTGGATGCTTACCGTTGTTCATTGAGGAGTTTATAAGGGACCGCGTTTTCGGAGTAAGGGTCAGCTCAGCTTTTTCTACCCATTTTATTCAATAGAACGGTGTGCCGCAGGGCTTGGTATTAAGCGTAACTGTTTGCTATAGCGATTAATTTCACATCGCAATGTGTTCCCCCAGATGTCTCTTCCTGTTCATTCGTAGACGATTTTGTCATATTCTGCATTTCACAGCGTATGCCGATTTGGAACGCTGTCACCAGCAGTGTTTTAACAACCCTATGAATGGAGCTCAAAATACAGCTTTCGTTTCTCACCTGAGAAGATAGTCTGCGTTAACTTCTGACACCGTAGTTGGCGAAGGACACCTGTTCTTAAACTCGGGCGAGACTTACTTCTCTTCGCAGATGAGGTGAGATTCCTAGCACAACTGAAAGCCGGAAGCAAACATTTTCTGAATATTTTGTGGGTACTAAATGTCACATGTTGGGGAGCAGATTGGACAGTGTTGCTGCGTCTTTATCCTGCGCTGATCCAAGCAAAGTTAGACTACGGATGCATTATTTATTCTACAACATGTCCAACTGTACTAAGAAGGCTCGACGCTGTCCATAATCAGGGCATCCGTGTAGGAGTTGAAGCTTTCCCGACTAGCTTAATTATGAGCTTGTACGCAGAATCTGCCGAACCCCCTCTGCTTGATGTTCTTCTATCTAACTATGGCTGTAGCCTCAAGTGACTATCTGCGCATCCATCATTTACTCTCTTTTTTGATACTGCATTGGGCGACCGCTATTGAAACCTTTTACGTAGTCCAACGCCTGCAGGATTTCGCCTCTGGAAGCGGCTTCGAACGCACGATCTTGAAATACCTCGCATGTTTCCAAAGGGGGAGAGGGTGCCCCCAACTTGATTACGTGTTCCTCCCACGTAGATCTCGGGATGACGGCTTACTCGAAATCTTCTAGACCTATGTCTAGTATTAGTTCTTATTTTTTAGAATTTTTATCAAAATACAGCGGCCGTATATACATATTGTATATTCCGATGGCAGTAAGTTCACCTTTGGCGTTAGATATGCCTTTGACACTGGTACCGAAGAATTTTCTTTCAGTTTGCCGAAAAGCACGCTAGTTTATACTCCAGAACAGTATTCTATTTATCGAGCCCTTTTCTAAATTCGCAGTCGAAACTTGGGTGATTGCCTTATTCTGAGTGATTCCTTTAGTGCACTTCAGAGTCGTCGTGAGGTGTACAATTACCATCATCTGTCGCAGCGCATTCAGGACACCTTTCACATTTTGCATGCTTTGGGTGAAAATATGGAGTGCGCTTCGGTTCCTAGACGCGTTGGCTTGACGGGGAATGAACTGATGGATTTGGGCGGCAAAGAAGTCATCGTTTGCGCCCAGTGTTACCAAAGGCTTTTTCACGGCTGAAGATTTTAGAATTAATGTACGAAGAGCGGTTATATTGAGCTGGCATGGAGAGTGATCCGCTCTCCGCGGCAAGAAATTTAAGGAGAGTAACCACACATACCCAGCTAACGGAGTTGTCGTCACTGGAGAGCCATTTGCCTCTAGCGGGAAATGAAGACATGCGATCTCGAAATCAAAATAGACCGTGTCATAGGAATAAGACACACGAGCAGAGGATACCTTTGTCAATCTTAGCGAAAGAGCTCGAACCCCGATACCGTGACGCAGCACCTCATTTCAGGTAGGAAGAAGGACGGCAACCAAAAACATCCTGCAAGGATGAGAGAAAGCTGTGCATCAATAGCATCCTTTTCCAAAGGGGTAACACCGATCGCGGAAGGTATAACGACGACCGTAGGCGGACCTATAACCGCAATTACGGCCCGAAATTCAAAATTTTGTCCTCGAGAGCAACACTTTGCGTGACTGCAAAACCACTTAAAACGCGGAGGAGGGGCAACAGCAGCTAATGTTATGCCGGAGTTAAACTGCTAAAGGATTTCGATGAGACCCTACCAGAATGGCAACGAAACTATAAGGAATATGTCTATCTTCGGGTCAGAATATAAGAATGTAAATTTAGGACCCATAAAACTATGCAATCTTTTTTTTTTTCTAGAGAAGAGCGCTAACTTAGTAGAAAACCCAAGCACAGACACCCAAAATTGTAATCCGAGTATACGGGAATTCAACCCAAGCATTGTTGAACAGCGGAGAAAATTCAACCGTTTGTCAGAAAGTTATTAACAGAAAATATTGGCACAGGGATTCCAGTTAGAGTTTACTAGTCACTAATGTCTGTTGTACATTGGCAATAGGGAAGCAGCGGCAACACGCAATGTTTAAGCTAAATTTATAAGGGCAATGTAGAGAGGTGGTAGGATTAATTGTACCGAAATGAAATATAGATTTTCTCATTGGTGCAGATCTGCTGTACAAACTGGCCGCAAGAATCAATTTTTAACATTACGTTCTGGATATACCGTGAGAAAGGTATTTGATCCTCTTACATTTTGTATAGGAAGCAGTAGAATCAGCTGACACCCGCTCACCCGAGAAGGAGACAAACGGAGAATATT
Source organism: Hymenopus coronatus (assembly GCA_030762935.1). Taxonomy (NCBI): domain Eukaryota; kingdom Metazoa; phylum Arthropoda; class Insecta; order Mantodea; family Hymenopodidae; genus Hymenopus; species Hymenopus coronatus. The sequence continues at coordinate 14,518,555 of CM060899.1, read as the reverse complement.
TCTTTGTAGAATTGGTCCAAATAGGTTCCTATAAACTAAATGTTATGTATAAGGATAATGAATGTAATGACTCTTGAATTCCGAAATCGATCGTAAAAAGATAAAATAAATGAAACAAGACATAAGAATGGAAATATCAAAATCAAAGACGAAAGGGATTAATACTATCGTCCCAAGAGGGGGACAAGGATAAAAAAAGACCGCCTGCGAAGAAACCATTTGTCCTAACGAGGAAAGGGCGTGTCACGGCCTGAACGATTTGCGGGCAAAAGCGGAAGGGACTGTATACTTGCGAGACACAGAGAAAGAAGAATTATTTGAAGTTCTAGTGAATAATCAGAAAGTGTTTTCCGAAAGACCAGGAGAATGCCAAATATTTACGCATAGTTTTACAGTATGAAACCTTCAGCCCTTTCCCCCCCGGGGCTTCTACGGTAGGTATGGGTTAGGCACACCCGGGGTCCCGAGCCAACCTTGACTCCCTCTGTGGGCAACCTCAGGAATGTGAGGGTCAGTAGGTTAAAATGCCCACCCACCCGTAGGCCGTGCGTGAAGACCCGTGTTGGTGGAAAGGAACATCCTGGTTGGTTGAGGGTCGCGCATCTGATCCTGGGCTTCTGTTTCTTCAGTAACTGAGGAGGGTACATAACCTAATACACCGCTTTGCTTTCTGCATGGACTAAATGGGAGGCTAAGGACTAACCCACCCCTAGTCAATCGGCCAGCAGTAGGTGTTATACTGAGCTCCAGGGCGAGTGGGACGGCGGGTCTGCTATATCCCCTTTGCAGTCCTTTCAACCTAATAGGGGACCTTTTGTTGGGCTCTGTGGTGGATGGGAACCACTGGGGGATGACTTTATACCCTTTTTTTTATGGGAAAATCAAAACCAAATCTTAATGTTCAAGTAAAAGAAGTAGCTGAGTCATGTGTACCTCGCTACTTAGTTGTCCTAGAACGGAGGAAGGGAGAAACTTCACGTGTATCAGCCCTTTTGCCATCCAATTGTGTTAGGCAGTAATCAGGTCAAGGTTGAAACATATAAGATCATGAACTCCTCGCGCGGAGTTGTCAACACCCGCACTTTGGACGGGTTGAGAAAAGAGGAGATTCAGGAGAATCTGGCCGACCAAGGCGTAACCTCTGTGTACAGGGTCCAACGTAAAGAAAGTGGTGAATTCGTGCCTACTCGTACCCTGTTCTTTACACTTGATCGGGTAGACTTCCCTCAAAGGATAAGCGCAGGGTACGAAGCCATCGAGGTTAGGCCCTACATTCCCAACCCACTCAGATCCCAGAAGTGTCAGCACTTTGGGCACACAAGTGCATTCTGTACTGGTCTGTGGAGACGCTACGCACGATGGAGCGTGTACTTCCCTTCCATCGTACGTTAACTGTAGTGGCGAACATCCATCTAGTTTCCGCGATATCCCCGTTATGAAGAGCAGATCCGGGTGAAAGCGGTGTCCTTGTCCGGAAGCTCCTGCACACCCGTCAACACTCTGTCCCGCGTTCTGGTACGTACAGCTCAGCTGAAGCTAAATGTGAACCGAGACGGGAGGTCGCAACTCAAACTGACTGGCGATATTGACGGGGCCACACTTGCTGAAAAGATTATGATAGCCAGACCGCATCCAAAATCCTCGACTTTTACCACTGCTACGGCATCAACATCTGCCAAATGCGCCAATTGAAAGAGTGGTACAGAGAACGTGTCAATCAAGCCTTCAACCCCGGCCACCAAGATCGGCTTATGCGCCACCTGTTCTACGCCAGCAAAGACATTTAAGGCCAATTAAGTCAAAACCGACTTCTTAAAAGACCATGTAAAGTCTGCTCCTAAATCATCGAAGGGAAGGAAAAGTCAACGAGTATCTCCAAAAGGATCCTCTTCAGGAGATCTTCTGGTGGGAGTATAGATCGGCGACGAACACCTCTGTCGATCAGCAATCTCAAATGGGATCAAGGTTCTCCAACCGACATTTTTTATTGGAAAGGGGTCCTCTCCCGTGGAGGAGATGGAACAGGAGGACTCTGTCCCCACTGCTAGACGGACAGTGCGGAAACGGCAAGATTGTGCTCTTGAAGATAGTACAAGTCCAATCCCGTAAAAGAACAAATTGAACCGATCAATCTGCAAAACGTCTTTCGATTTAAACCGTATTCCATAATATAGACAGTGGCTATCCTACAGTGGAACATACGCGGAACAAGACTACGTCGACCAGAGCTAGAGCTGTTGCTCATCCGGTACCGACCGTTGGTCGCCTGTTTACAACAGACCAAGCTCCATTTCCATGACATCGTCATATTCAGGAATTACTGTGCTGTACAGTGTGATTTATCACCGGCAGAGGGTGTTACTGCCCACGGGGGTATTATGCTGTTCACCAGAATTTATCTCTATGCTGAATCCGTGCCCTTACAGTCTTGCATCCAGTCTGTTGCTGTCAGCATTACACCGGCACCTACCAACTTCATAATTTGTATTATCTATCTGCCTCCATCTGCTGACCTCTCGCGCATCAATTTAGACGACCAATTTTCCCAGCTACTAACGCCATTTTTGTTGATGGGGGACATGAATGCCCAACACCCGCTTTGAAGGTCCCCTCGGGCTTAAGCGAGAGGTCATTTAAATGCCAATTTCTTGGACAGTCGTAATATCTCTCTCTCTCTCTCTCTCTCTCTCTCTCTCTCTCTCTCTCTCTCTCCTCTCTCCTGAATATCGGAGAGCCAATATTTCTCTCTGTCGCCTTCAATAGTTTTTAACACCTCGACATAGTTGTTTGTTCTCCGCAGTTAGCAGTTTCCTTACAATGGACTGTGTTCTCTGATCTATACCCTAGTAACCACTTTCCAAAGTCTCCTAGAACATGACGTATGTTTCACGCGCTTACCTAGATGGCGCTTAGACCGAGCCAACAGCATTTGTCTGTTTTTAATCGCTGCGAGCACAACTCATTGGACGTTTTAGTCGAACACCTCCCAACCACCATTCTTTCTGCTGCTAATCAGTCTAGTCCGCGGTCGAATGACAGCCTCGTCGATTTTCTGTTCCCTGGTGGACATCTGAATGTCGGGAAGCCATTTGTGCTTGCAGACGTGCTTAGCAGATCTTCGAGTATCGCCCTACGCTGGATAGTCTAATTCACTATAAGAAGTTGCGTGCCCAATCTAGGTGAGTTATTAAGGATAACAAAAAGCAATAATGGAGCCAGTTTGTTAGCTTCTTTAATAGGTATACCCCTTCCTCCGTTGTATGGGATAAATTGAGGCGTGTTGCCGTTAAATCGACCAATCTGCCAAAAGCTGGTCTCCGCACACCTCATGGAGTGGTTTTGGACGTGGCGAGCACCTTAGGCAGTAATTTCGCTCAGGTATCTAGCTCAGACAACTATTCCCCTTCGTTTCTTGATTATTAGGCACATGTGGAATCTCAAGTGTTCTCCTTTCGCTCCGGAAATCTTGAAGATTACAATCGTCTTTTTACCATAACAGAGCTAGAACACGCGCTTTTATCTTCGTGGAACTCTGCAGTTGGTCCATATGGCATACACGTCCAAATGTTGCAACATCTCTCTTCTGACGGTAAGGCTTTCCTACTCAAGGTGTATAACCGAATCTGGGTTGACGCCTCTTTTCCAGCACGGTGGCCCGAGGCCTCGTCATGCCCATTTTGAAACCCGAAAAGGACCGTCATTTTCCTTCTAGCTACCGTCCCAGTTTCCTCAACAGTTGCGTTTGCAAGTTGATGGAACGTATGATTAATGGGCGGTTGATTTGGTGGTTGGAATCCGACAAATTACTGACTACCTTCCAGTGCGGTTTTCGACGACGTCGTTCAGCGGCTGACAACCCTGTATCGCTTTCGACGCACATAACTGAGGAGTTTCTTAGAAACTGCCAAACCATAGCGATATTTTTTGACCTCGAGAAAACCTACGATACCTGTTGGCGGGGAGGAATATTACGTTCCCTCCCCGACTGGAATATACGAGGCCGCCTAACGCCCTTCGGTCAAGGGTTTATGAGAGAATATGTTATCCAAGTACGGGTCGGCTCGGAGTTTTCCAATCATTTCATGCAAGAGAATGGAGTGGCGAGGGATCGGTTATAAGCGTGACGCTGTTATTAACCCTATATCGGAATGTGTTACCCCAGGTTTTTCGTCCAGTTTATTATTGGATGACTTCGCTATCTACTGTCCTCAGCGCACAGCGTTTTTAGAACGCTGTCTTCAGCGGTATCTGGACAATCTGTATGACTAGAGCACGGAAAACGACTTTCGTTTCTCACCTGAGAAGACAGTCTGCGTTAACTTCTGAAACCCAGGTGGCGATACCCGCCGTCTCTCCGACTCGGGCCAGATTTACTTCCTTTTGCAGATGAGGCGCGATTCCTTCGTTTGGTTTTCGATAAAAAAACTTTCCTGGTCATCACATATAGTACAGTTTAAAGCGCGATGTGCCCGATCTCTCAATATTTTACGGATTCTAAGTGGGAAACCTCGGGGAGCGTCTCGGACAGTGCTGCTGCGTCTTTATCGTGCACTGTTCCGATCCAAATATATGCACTATGGATGCATCGTTTATTCTTCAGCACATCCATCTCTGCTCAGAGACTAGATGATGTCCATAATCAGGGCATCCATGTGGCTGTTGGGGCTTTTCCGACCAGCCCCGCCGAAACTGCAGAACCTCTTTTGCGATGTCGACGGGATGTCCTCTTAGCTAATTATGGCTGTAGCCTTCAGAGCATGACTTCGCATTCAATGTTTTCTCTTCTTTTCAGTACCGAATTGGACGAACGCTTTCACCACCGCCCACTTAGTCCAAGGCCTACAGTTTTCAGTTCCGCGAGATTCTCCGGAAACACGATATTGCAATGCCTCACATTTTTCCCACTGGAGAGAGGGAGTACCTACCTTGGTTGCGTGCACTCATGTTGACCTCGGGATGGCCGCGTATGGGAAATCTGCTACACCTGTGGCTAGTATTCGTGCTCTTTTTTGTTTTTTAGAATTTCTATCAAAATACAGTGGCCGCATTTGTAAATACGCCGATGGAAGTAGGCAACGATGGCGTTGGATGTGTTTTTGTACTGGAACCTAAAGCTATATGTTCGCCTTGCCTAGTGGCACATCCACTTATTCTGCAGAGCTCTATGCCTTACTCTGAGCCCTTCTCCATATTCGCTGTCGTAATCTGGGTGACTGCCTTCTACTGAGTGATCCTCTAAGTTCCCTTCAGAGCCTCCGTGAGCTGTACAACTACCATCCCTTCGTACGGCGTATTCAGGATACGCTCCAGATTTTGCACGCATTTGGCGTAAATGTGAACTGCCCTTGGATACTTGGACACGTTGGCTTTTCGGGGAACGAACTAGCAGATTTGGCGGCAAAGGCTACGGCCGCAGAACCCAGTATTGCCATACAGTGCGTAACATTTGCAGATTTTGGACTTGTGCGGAGCGCGGTACTTTCGTGCTGGCATGCCGAATTCATTATCACGTTTATATCAAGCAGGCGGGGTCATAGCCCGCTAAATTGATTTTATATTAATTCTAAACTTTCTCCGATTTTTAGCCAGTACATGGATTGACCCTACCGTTTCGAAGATTTGTGCATCATTTTCGTCTTCCGGATAACTGATTGGATTTATTTTATTATGTGTTTATTTAGCTTTATATAAAGGTCCGATGAGCATATTAGTACGCTTTGTGGGGTTTAAGTTAGTTGTTTTTTGTGCTCGTGAACAAGAGTGTTTATAAATGTAATGGTGATTAAGAATGAGGCGCTCAGCTATATGAAACTTCAAATTAAGGAAGATGACTAGGACGGAACAGAACACACACAACAGAGTAAACTTTGGAGTTAGTTCCTCCATTGCGCAATAAGAAAATAAGGTTATCTCTGTTAGTATTCATTTCAACTATATTTTCTTTCCTATGTGTTGTTTTCACCAAGTACCGAATAAGTTTACAGGGTTCCACTCCCGATGTGTGAACCACTGTAAATTGTTATATCAATCACATACATAGCGGTAACTCGTATATCGTACTTCTTCAGATATGTTTTTGAATTATAATGCACACTTTTTTTTGTTACATTTGTGTCAGTTTGTTTCGTAAACGTAAGGGAGGCATGATGGGAAACTTACTATCTGTGTGTTGCCAACATTCCTACTTTAAATATAGCGGAAGAACGTAACTCATAGATTGAGAGAGATTAGATAGGAAATGCTCTATCCTCATACATTGTGTTTGGTGATGCATGCTTTTTGTCAAGCCACCATATATCACTTTTAAGATGAGTATGCCTTTGTGGGTTAAATGTGCATCCAAAAATAAGATTTTTTGGCGCTAAGTGTTCATTTAAGCAGTAAATTTAGAGTGTATTTTTAAACCAGTATAACGGTCAATAATTATGTGGTGTTTGGTTATAGATTTTTGAATAGCAGAAGCAAAAACAAGGAAACATAAATGTGTTTCAATACATAGCTTAGTGTTATTTAAGTGATTTTGCAGTGGTATACTAAGTGAAATATTTCAGTACAGAGGTTAGTGTGCCTATTTAAGTGATTTTCAGTGGTGAAATATGTTATACATTATCAACAGAATGATTCTGTATTGTTTGTTACATTTTAGATTTCCAACAGATCGTTAGAAACTTGGATAAAGACAATTTGCAGACAAAACTGGCAACATATGCAATGGTAATTAATGCAATATTGCTCGACCAAAATTCTTGATTATTATTAAACATTCTACTAACAGCTTTAAACTGTGCTATAGTTTATGGTACACCCTTTTGTTACATTAACAGTAGTTTTAGACCAAGAAATTAAGTTAAGACCTTGCTGGTATGCTTACTGAAATAATACCAATTTATCAATAATGGCTTCTGACAGGCCAAAAATATGGCCATATTAAATATTCCTTCCTTTAGAGATCTCTCCCCTCCATTGTCCTTTGTTTCTTCCATCAAAAACTGGGAAAAACAATTCATTTGATATTGTATATGGTAGTGTTTAATGCCATAAAATTGCTGCTGGGCATAAAACGAAGATTTTCAAGAAAACCCAATTTTTACATTGGATACAGTATAAAATGAAAAATAGATTTGCGTCTTTATAAAATAATATACTCTCCAAAGTTGGATTAAAGGTAACCCATTAAGGCCCAAATTATCTCCATTTTATGGCAAAAGGTTCAATAATACTGTGTTATGGTAACACATCACAGCTGGGAAATATTAGATAAGGATGATCCTGTAAGAGTTGAATGTAATATTTGAATGTAGTATTCAAATTTGATAGCCAGTTTAACCAAAAAGAGTCCAGAATTAAAGCCACTATTGTATATAGACAATTAAAGTTTGACTGGAGAAGGGAGAAGTATGTGAATGTAGTTAATAAGTTAGCAAGAGAAGGATGGGGCCTGTCTAGATTATGTGTACATAGGCTAAGGTGAAATAGAGAGGGAGGATATTTGGATAGATGTCCTCAATATGGAGAGGCAGATAATGACTTCCATTATACAATTGAATGTCAAACAAAGTTGTGGAGTGATCAGTTTATATATAAAACATGGGAGAATGTTAACAAAGAAGTACTAAAACCTAGGATAGTGAAAGAAAAGGGATATAAAAAGAATAGGAGAATATATGGGAAAATAAGAGAAAATGGTTGAGAAAAATAAAGCAGTATGAATGTTAGGGACCATCATGCATAAATAACCACAGTGTTAAAATGCATGGTGCACTAAGGAATAAAAACAAACATTATAGCTTCCAAACCCCTTGCAGTCATGAGAATGTTGTCTGTCCGTGTCAAAAAGTCATTCAATTGGGTCTCCAATTCCAGTGACAGTACTGATGGTTGAATCTGTTGCTCAGAGTGTACTAGCAGCTACCTCGCAATTCTGCAACTCTGTTCCAGACTGGATGTTCTAATCAGTGTCCAATGGGTTCAGCAAATGTATCGGTACTTCCTCCTGGTAAGGCAACCAGGCTACATTCAGTTTTCTCTTCTAATCCAAAACATGGTTCCCTAAGCGTTATTTCTCCAGGTGGGTCTTCACCAGCACCACTTGCAAGCAAACTACATGGAGAGTGTTATGTCATAGTGAACCAAGTGACATTTTTTAAGTGTAGAATTTACGTGCCAACCAATAGGTTTTACAGGTGCCTTGCCACTGTCGGAAAGTTTAAGACCACATTCAGCCGATTAAACTATTGTAGCTAAATTTCATTTTTGCTGATGATTTTGGTAACACTGGTGGTCAGGCAAAGTGAACTAAATAGACAGGAAGATCAGTTAATGAGTGTGTTGTAACAAGTTTAATTATGGACAAGATTCAAAAAGCAGCACACCTTCAGACTTCTCAGCATTTTCTGATGAAGATTATTCACCTGAATCTGACCTAAGTAAGTAAACCTGTTAGTTTTTAAATTCTATGGGTAATATTTCCAAAATTTTTAGGCTATCAAGTAAAGCAAATTCGTAAATACATGGTCAGGCAAAGTGAAATATGCGACACAAGTTTTGTTTATTTCTTTACATGATAGTGACATCTCTTGGATATGGTTTCAACTATGTACTATCTTGATTGAATGTCTGTGTGACCGGACAGCTTGTACCCGCCACATTGTATAGTTCAGTATGGCTGAATATGATGCCACCAAGACAGCGTGATATATGATTATTGCATTTTATGGAGGATTAACGGACATTATTTTCATAAAAGATTAAGAAATGAGACTTCTTTTGTAAATTAATAATGTTAAAAAGCTAATTATTATTAAATAAAATTATTTTATAAAACTGCATATTATTTTCAGATTTGTCATCGGATAGCTACTCTATCTGTCCTTCACCATAAAAGTCGGCCTCCTTGGTGTAATGCTTACCATGCTGACTTCATATACCCAAGGTCGCGGGTTCAAACCTGGCGGAGGACGATGGATACTTTTGGGTGTAAAAATCCTTAGCATGGATTCCTTCGGAAGGAAAGTAAAGCTGTTGGTCCTATGTTGTAGATTTACGGCACGTAAAAGAACCTCAAGCCTGATAGAGAGGCTTCTGAACAAAATTAAGCGGTCTTTCACCCCCAATTTAGAACAGGACGCTAAGAACCACAGTAGTTAAAGAGCGTTTGTAAATAACCATTTTTTTCACCATAAAGATGCAGGAAAGCAAACCCTGAAATATGGAAGAAATACATTAGAAAATTGAATCAAATTGTGGAAAACCATACAAAAATATTAATGGATTGAAAGTTCCTACAAAGAAATTGTGCGAGAGCTATGACTGATTGCCGCTGGAAATATAAGGAGAGAATACTTTCTGAACGGCGGAAAATTAACTTTGATATGATTTACAGCAATGGTTCTTGGGAAACACAAACAGCAAAAGAGCAAATGCAATGAAACTAGTTCCTGTTAAACATCATAGAAAAGGAAAAGACCCCCGAAAAGGACAGTCGATAGAGAAAACTACTTGAATGCAAGCAATAAGACTGTTCACGTGTGTAAAGTCATGTTTATGAATACTTTGCAAGTTGCCAGTGGAAGAGTTCACTGCGCCTTGAAGAAAGCCAATACAGGTACTTTCGAGGACAAACGAGGTAAACATGTACCTACAAATGTTACTTCTAATGAAATGCTTACCAGCATTCACAATCATATTCAGTGTTGCCCTTGCTACACAAGCCATTATGAAAAAATTTGAAGTACTTACCATGCAAGCTTAATCTGCAAAAAATGAATTGCCTGTACAAGGAAATGATGAGGTAAGTAAATGAAAATGGTGCTGATTGGAATAAAAACTGCAAATAAAACTACATATAAATGCATATTCTATCGAGATTTTAACCCTAAGTTCAAATCTCCCAAAAAGGACACGTGTGACAAGTTGAAAATACAGATAGATTCTGAGCAAAATAAAAAAGGGTGCAGAAGACTGAAGGCTGTGCAGGAATTCCACCATCCACAGCTAGAAAGTGCTAAGAAAGCTCGTGAAAATGTTATCATAGTTGGAATAGAAGAAACAATCCATGTGATTTCTTTTGACCTTGAAAAAGCTTTTCTGATCCCAAAATTGTCAACTAATGAAGCTTACTACAAATGCCAGCATTCTGTTGTTAATCTTGGTGTGCACAATTTACCTACTTAACAAGCTTACATGTATATTTGGCAAGAGGGAATAGCCTCCAGAGGACCTCAATACATAGGTAGCTGTGTCCAGAAATATGTGCAAGGAAATGTGAATTCGTCCCAAATGGTTGCTTGGTCTGATGCATGTGGTGGCCAGAACAGAAACATAAAAACTGAGTTGATGTGGATGCATCTGGTAGCTAAAGATTACTGTCCAATTGATGTTATTATACATAAGTTTTGTGTTAGCTGTCACAGCTAACTTCCTAATGACAGAGACTTCAGTCAAATCGAAAACAAAATTCGGAGGAGGAAAACATTTATTCCATTGATGAGTTTAAACAAATTGTGAGATCTTGTCGTCAAAACAAGGCACAGTTTGAAGCTACTGAAATGTCAACAAATGAATTTCTCTCCACAAAAGAACTTCAAGTGAGAATCATTAATCGAAAGCTGGAAGTAGACAAACACAAAGTGCATTGGTTAAAAATAAGAGAAATTAGGATTGAAAAATCAAACCCTGGTGTAATGAAGTATAATTATTCTTTTTAGGAAGAGGTTCCTTATTACCAGTTAAATTTAAAGAAAAAACTTACTGGATCACCAACCATGTTCAATGAAGGTCATTTGTAGCTCCTATAGGTCAAAATTTCTAAAGACAAGAAGAGTAATATACTCCGTTTGTTCAAATATGTACCACATGTTCACCATAATTTCTTCCAAAATCTTTCTTCAACGGATGAAGATGAAGAAAATAATGGCATAGTACCATTCGAGTACAGTGATTCCAATAATTTAATCTAACATATTGCAGTTACTTTGAAAAAAAATGTTTTAAATATAGTCATGTTGTATTCACCACCAGTAATTAAAATTCAATAACTACAGTTCAAGATGTACTTAGTCGTAGTGATGCTGTATTATTGGCTGAAAGCTCTGATATAGAAAATTAACTTTAAAAAGGCAGCTTAAAGCATGCGAATTCATATAATTATAACAAGTTAAAAGGCACTATAATGTATTTATCTTAAGTTATTCAACTGATAGGGAAAATTAACTATAATCTGCTGAAATATGTATCACAAGGCATTAAACTAACACATGGGAAACAAATATAAGATAACTAAATCATATTAATGCAGTGAAAATTTTAAAATCATGTTACTGTTATAAACACTAAATAATCATAATGTATTCAACAAGAGTGAACTATATACCCAATATACTGAAAGCTGTTCTGCCAGACTGAACTATCTGCTTGCATTGTAAAATATAAAACAGAATTTAATGTATAATAAAGCAAATAGGATCGGACAGATAATATTGCAATTATTTTTCAAATGCAAAGGAATATTCCTATCAAGTTTCATACAGCCTATGCAGCATAACAATGCTACTGTGTCTTTGAAATCTGCAGTGTCTTTTCCTGAAAAAGATCCTAAATGTCACTTAGTTCACTGTGGCAAAACACTCTCCACATCAGCTCTTAGGAAATTCTGCAGATCCCTGGATGTTATCAGCAAATCTGGACTAATATCTTGTCTCCATCGCGTCCCAAGATTCTCTGGCCATAATTGAGTATAGCCTTGGCAGACACCCAGTTCCAATATCACATCTTCAGCCACTCTCGAATATATATCCAGAGATTCCAGTATGTCCTCCACAAATACATAGTCTGGTGCCATTACTAGTTGATACAAGTGTGTGCTAACATTCAGGGCTGTAGCAATGTCCACCACAGGGCGAAAATGTCTAGTATTTTGCTGAAGCATGTTATGTCACCAGCTGCCATCTTGTGACCCTACACACTAAAATATGCACTATAGCAACCTCTGAAGAAGGTAAGCTCTGTGTAAAACACATGACCAATATGCAACTAAAACAACATCACCTTCTCAAGGGAGAAGTTACCCAGTTTAGGGAAAGGTCCTCACTGTTCAAAGCCTGTTTCTGTGAAGAACACACTTCATACCAACATGACAGCACACTTTCTGGTGACAAGTGTAAAATCTTCCAATGTTTAATGGGGATCTACAACAAAGAGTGGTCTGATGGCCATTTTAGTTGCCAAATCTGCCTGCTTATTTCTATTAAGCTAATGTAACCAGGAATCCAAGCATGCTTTACATTATGGCCATAAGTATGTAAAATATGTAGGATATCCTTAACCCATTTAGTGCCATTCCAAATAGCAAAATGCTGTCTGAAATGTGTCAAGCAAATTTATAGCTGTTTGCAAGGTTTTAAATTATTAGTAATAAAGTGAGTACAAAATGACATAGAGAAATGAATTTTTTTTTTTTTTTTTCATTTTTAGTAAACATCTTTATCTACTGTATTATGTGCATTATATGCATGAGAAGTCTCTTCAATATTTTTAAAAACTTAAAAACTAAAGAAAAATGTAAAAATAAAATTAAAAATCCCAAAATCAATAATTAGGCATACAAAACCACACGCACGCACGCACACACACACACACTGCCACTATTAATGAAAACAGCATAAAGCTACAGGATACAAATGTAATATATATTACTGTACAGTATTTGCACTTGTGTTGCTATATAGCTGAATGGTTGATTCACATTCTATCTGCTTACACCTCTGTAAATCCATTTTTATAAATACATCCAACTACGTGCATAGGAAGACCATTGTTATCTGATATATTTTCATCGCTGAAGCTAGAATATATATCTTCCTTTCTTACGTTGGTATCAGAAACTGTTTCCTCAATGTCTGAATATTCAAAATCACTCACTTAGTTCTCATACATAGCAAACAAATGCTCTCATTTCCTCTTTGTTTTGTAACCTTTGAAGACGTCATGTTTGAATTGAAATAAACTAAATTTGGAGCTAGTTTAGCATTTTAGAGTGTTACGATAAGGTCCTGAAATGTCCAGAAAACCTTTCTATATGGCTACAATATAGAAAGTACACAGACTTTCCTGCTGAAAGGAGTTAAGACATATGAAAACAGCATTAGGATTAAATAGCGATTGGTAATTCTTGCAGAAATTTTGGATCAGTTCACAAGTGCTCTGAAGGTCACTAGGAATCACTCAAAATAAGAATGTTACTCAAACTGTGATGGTGAACATAGAGAATGACTCAGTATATGGCATAGAGCTCAGCAGTATAAAGGCATGTGCCACTATGCTAACTGAATGCAAATGGTTCAGTTTCATAAACAAAAATAAATAAAACACTGTCGGTGCATTTACTATGATAGGGGTATATAAATACAGTCACTATAATGTGATAAAATTCTAAAACACAGGTAGAGATACTACATGAGGGTATCATAGACTTTGTGACCAGATAGCCATCATCCAGAGATCTTCATTGGATGCAGCACATAGCCAAAATGGGTGCACCCTCCTTGGGAAACCAACAGGGTGTTTCAATACCATGCATCCGTAGAAGCTCTTGGAAACTAAAACATGCAGGCCTTGGACTATGTGAGAGGTGCCTATAATGTTCATCCAGTTTCGTATGGCAAAAGGGAGTAAACGAATGCAATAGCATGCTCACAAACCTACAGACATAATTTGCTAACAGGACATCACACCAGCAGTGCAGCAGGATTTCTGTCAATTTGGTATAAAAGCTCACAACTTGTTGGAAAAGCTCCAAAACCACACAGGTGCCCTGTTTATGGATGATGTCTAAACTTCTTCGCATAGATGGTCTTGCAGAGAAATAAACGGTGCAGCCATAATCTAATTTGGATAGGATCAGTGGCTGATAGAGATGGTCTGATGATCTGCTCCCTGAGATTTTCCACTGAATATCTGTAAAATATTTAGAGAATGGTCACACTGTTTTGCAGTTGTGCTATGTGTGATACCTAACAAGGTTTTCAAATGAATATCAGCTCAAATAATTTTGTCTCATCTGCAAATAGTAGTAAAGCTGGATCAAGTCACCTCCTAGTGCCAGAAGTTAACACAGAATGGCTTCTCCATTAAGACACAAATCCAAATTTATAATTCCAGTTAGAAAAATTGTGTAAAAAATGCTAGAGACAGCTTTCCAAAAAACAGTATATGTTGAGAAGTACAAAAGACGGCAAGTTATTTACAAATAAGCAGGATGAGATACCAGGGATTACATACAGCAATATAAAATTATTTATTGTAGCACAGAGCACATGATGCCTAGTACCAATCCCTCTGGACTCCATTCTCTTTGAATAAAGCATTCAAAACAACTGAGCAGACTCATACTCAGAAAATGTGGTCTGTCCTGAACTTCAGAATGAAAAATGCTAGACATCTAGGTATATTCCAGTGGTGGAGGGGAATATTAAGATCCGTGCTCGCCAAAACATGTCCTAAACCTTCAGGAGATCAAAAAATATCCCAGCCATTTGAAAGTTCTTAAGAAAGCCTTCATGATCTATGTTGATAGCAACACAGGGCAGTAAGCCACTGATGAAGGAGATTGTAGAATTCCAACCTCCATACCAACCATCCGTTGATCATGTTTTCCATCACTTTGCAAATTAAACTGCTGAGGAAATAGGATGGTAGCTGGAGAGATGATGTTTCTCCCACCACTAAACTCAAAAAGCAGTGTTAATCCAAGCACGATTATTGACCTTAAGCAGGAAAGGCATATCTCGCAACATTTGGATGTGCATTCCATCCAGACCACCATGCTACAATATCTGCTAATTCCGTGTTGTCTGTGTAGATGGCCTGGACATTCAATGAAACATATTTTTTGTTCCAGTCCATTCTTCATCATTGCCTTCTACACATTGAAGCCCAAGCTGGAGTATAACTTGGTCCATGGAAAAAGTGCATGCGGCCCATGACCAAGCTATGCCATTTTTAACACTTTTAATGCAATTCCATGACTGTAACTCAGTCTTGGGCTATGTGATATAGGTCATGCATCAGCTATTGTTTAGTTGTGTAATTTGTGCTGCCATCTGTCCTTGCTTAAGTCAATTATTGGGAAATTTAGGAGATTTGGTCATGTTGGCAGCTGCTGGCTTAGTGCGATTTTCCATTTTCTGATTGTTGCATTTAATGTTCTTAAATGTTAAAATTCTGCATATACCTCAATTTCTGTGAACTGAAGCCAAAATTTAGGATGCAATAAATGAAGTTCAGGAATATTCTGATTTCAAGGGAGAGATATTTGAGCTTTCATTTAATGTAGTGTAAGCTGCTTTATGCAGGTTTTTTCAAAGTCATATTTGATACCTGTTGTAAATTTAAACAAAATATTTGTAGAGAAGTTTTGGCTATTTTCTTATTTGTTGAGAAATCCTTGAAAACCACACTTTTAGATTGTACCAATGTGTTCTAGCAGATTTCATTTGTGTACTGTACATATTAACTCAAAATAGGTGGAAAAACCCTGGTTTTCTTGGCTCTTAAATAAAGAAATTTGTTAAAATAAAAAAAAAAAAAAAAAAAAATTACAAAATCAAAATGCAAAGGACATATGTTGCACAATACTTAATCAAATGTTCAAAGACACTGCACTCTTATGTTTTTATTGTTGGATTAGAAACAAAATAGAACTAGAGATTTCTCTTAGATCTGATACCTTTGAGCCAGGAGGGTGTGCATTTGCTTCTGCTATTTTGATGAACTTTCTTACATTTTACATAGTGTAAGTATCTTCTGCTCCTCCTACTTACCCTCATTTTATGCAGCATTTATCCCCCCCCCCCTTACAAGTCAAGCTTGAAATCAGATGCCTGTTGAGGATCAGAGGACTAAGGATGTAATAGAGTATCCAGGGATGACAGATCAGTCCTATATCTGGCATGAAAGCAAGGAATTGCACGATATGAATTGTGGCTGAAATGTATAAGAGGAAAAGTGATGATGGAGCAAACTGGAATATTTGGAAAAAACTTGCACAAATGCCACTTCGTTCACCACAAATCCTAAATACAGTCACACAACCACATACCTAAGTGAGAGGTGAGTAGTCCAAATAATTGTATTAGTCTTAAAACCAAATAATAATTGAAAGCCCTCTCAATATATCTCATGAAATAATATTTGCTGCTCATACATGCATGCATAGGTATTGTTTTTACAGCAATACAGTGCATGCCACATGACAAAACTATCCATAACAAATTAATACATGGACGTGCAGTCAACATCTGTTTTCTGTAATGGAGGTAATAAATTCCGAAAGTGTGTGTGTGTATGAAAATAGCTTTTGTTCCGATATGCTCTTCTTTTGTCTGTCTTATGTAAAACAAATTACTTCACAACCAGAAGTTCTCTCTTGGAATATTCAGAAGATATACAAATACTGTATTATAAATTTTAAACCATATTGTGAAACTTACCAGAAGTTTTCATTTATATATAGAGTCTAATAGAACTATTGTCTTTGAAATTTGGCACCATAATACAATTTCAATTGCCACTGTTGTATACTTTCTGTATTAGTAGGCATTTTTATGTTCCATGCACAAAGTTTAGCCACTGCACAGCTACTCCAAGCACAATTCTGTGAGCTGAATACTGTGTGATACACTGCAAAAGGCATTATATTATTTCTGTAGTTTTAAGAAACAGAAGTAGCATGGCACAATTAAAAGAAAAATCCATAAATTTCTACTTAATAATCAGTTCCATTTAATCATGGAAAAGGTAAGATTTGAAATTATGTGAATTGCCTAATCGTATTACTTCATTACTATTAATGATTTCTTCTCAGGATGTCAACCAGGTATTGGATTAATAACCAGCTGCAGGAAAATTTCAATTACTTGACTTAATAACTACTTAAATTAATACATTACCTTTATTGGGTTCTCTTACATGTCCACAATGAATGAATTAACACAAGGAAGAACTGCTATGGAAAAGAAGATTATATCTCACACTTGCTTCAAGACATCATATTCTGTATATTAAAGTGGTCATTGCTTATAATTCATTTAGGATATATAAGGTTCATAACCTATAATATATGTTTTATTTCAATTCTAACTTGTAAATAATAACACCTTATACTTTATCTTGTTAATTTATTTATTAATTGTGTTAAACTTTTCATATATGATTTCAAGCAACATTTTGTAATTTCCAGTTGTTTATGTTTGGAAAGAGTTTTTCTGTAATTAAATCTAATGGAAAATAAATTTGATTTGCTTTCTTTTGATTAAATTATTTTACAGGAAATCTGCATCATATTTCTGTTTATCCTTGGACTGGAGATATATTCTACCCAGTTTAGCACACAAGCTGCAATAATTGCTTTATCCACCACCCGATAGAATAACATATCTAACTTTCTATTAGTTGGTTGTTAATTGTGAGTCACTGGTGCATCCTTGGAGGTGAGTAAGGATAAAATATATTGCTTTGGTTATGTGCTGCAGTAGGAGACACCCATCCAATCTTAGGTTCTTAATTTCAATTTGGGTTATTTTTTCTTTTAGATAACTATTGCATTATGATTTTTTTTTTTTTTTTTTTTTTTTTGGTAGTGTTTAACGCCCGCTTTAACTACTAATGGCACCGCAGGCGGTTGCATTATGATTGGCTACAGGATTACTATATATGTAGAAGAAGGTGAATTTAGGTGAGAATTATGATAATTTAAATGCAGATTTGGAAGGTAGTTTTGATAATAATAATATGGAAACTGAAGATGATAAGAGTGATAGTGCAGATGGGGGAACATCAAAGATAATGCACATACTCTGAATGTAAAACATGATGCACCAATAGAAAATAACGAATGGATGCTGAATTACTATGGAAAAAATGGACATTGTGGTACAGTAATGGATTAGCAGCAAAGATCTGAACCAGGAGAGACTATATAATCATAAAATCGTGAGTTAGCGACGTGAGTGCAGTGCCTCTGAAGATGTCCCCCACAGACAGGGACGAAATGTTAGGTAGAAATATTTTAACTAAACATATTTTAACCTACAGACCACGGCAAAACAGCCCGAAAATTTTAAATTTTAAAACCATGGACACCGGCCGTGAAAGCTTACGCATATATTTCACTCATTTATTTGGCAATTCATCCACGTCAGGAGGAAGCTCAAATTGACTTCATAAAGTCAGAGACAGCAATTAAACAACCATATTTTACAAGAGGGATATTCATTAACCATGTTCCATGCCAGATTTGAGTGAGAATATCTAGTATCTGGAATAAAATTCTCCCAGTGGCATGTCAAGAGGGCTTAGTTAAATATGTATCAGAGTTGTTCTTTATGCAAGGCATTAGTATATAGAGATTTAATAAATTGTTTATTACAATTAGCTGAATTTGGTCTAAGAATCTGCCTAGCTTTTTATGAAAAAAGTAGGTGCCGATGATAATTTGTGTAGTACTGTTTAATGTTTGAGTATCAAAGCTGTTTTGGTCAAAGACTGTTATTTGTATTTTTTCAGACTAAGATAAATTATATTGAATAACTTGTCAGAAAAAAAAACACTTTTAGTAGAGCTTATGCTTACCAACAACTAATGTAAACCTAATGTTCAATATTCTAATAATTTACTTTTAAGTTCATTATATTTTCAAATTCTATACGCATATAACTCAAAAGGGCTGTTTTTACTTTTTCTGTACATACTATGCACATAGTGCATAGAGAAGGTATTGTATTGTACCCAAAAATTTGATTCCAAGATTTCACCAGAAATACATATTTCGAGACTCCCTGAATCCAAAAAGAGCATTTTTAAAAAAAATGTCCATGTGTATCTGTGAGTAGCATAGCTAAAAAAAAGAAAAGTCCATTAAATAATATAGTTGATAATTTAGTTTAGATCTTCCAAGGATGCGAAAGAAATATTTAAAAAAAAAAAAAAAAAAACTCTCACCGCCAACTAGTGCAACATTTTTTCAAAATTTTCATTTTCTCAAGAATGGCGTTAATGATTTTGATTAAAATAACATATGCTTAAGATATTTTTATGACAACCATTTTCGAGACATTCCAAATTATTGGTTTCACATTTAGCCTCTTAAACTTTTCTCAAGTGGGAAGAAATCTTTGTTCTCATTTCTCATTTGTTTACTTCTGTCAAGCAAAGAGATTGGAATTTCAAATGTTTCATATAGCAACTGTCTTTTAAAGGATGAGATTATAGCTTTAGCCTGTGCACTTTCTTATTTCCCTTCTACTTATAAGGAAGCTAGCAGTAGAACTAATTCTGCTTATGTTTATCTTGATTAGTACAATGTAGGTAACAGATTAATCTTTTGAATAAAAGGTTTCTTTAGCATACAGCTTGACGATCATGTGGATGGAACACATTGGATTATTTCTCTTCTAATTACTAGGAAGCAAGTTAATAATGGACAATTTCTGCTAATGTTTATCTTGATTAGTATGGTGTATATAGAAGAATGGGCTTTTTAGCAAAAATTTGCTACAGAGATGTAAGAAAATCATATGAATGGAACAGATTAGACTTTTTTTTATGATTGGGTAGAAATTATTCTTCATGCCAATGATGTAACAAAATAAGCATGTCCATGTTACTTAAAATATAATAATTTAATGCCAATGTGCTTATTGGAAGGATGAGGAAAATGCCATTCATGGGTGTTGTTCATGTAAAGTATAATAGGTCTAATATTACTGTAAAGCAATTTTTAATATTTTGATATAGCCAATTCTACTTTTGAAACCCATGCCAATAAATTGGTTATTTGCGCTAGATTTCTAGCCCAACTATGAATAAAAAGAGTAATAGATTCTGGAGAGGAAAATATATCACAATTTTACATAACAATACAAACTGTAATCAAATGATACTACAATTCTGCAACATGAATTATTTCATAAAAAACCAAGGGTATAAAGAGGCAATTCAAGACAGTTGGCAGAAATGGAAGTGTCTTTGTTATTCTATTATACAACAGTCTCAGGAATTAAACAATATAAAATATTCAGGAAGCATAATAAAAGTATGATGTCTTCATGGTAGTTCATTACTGAAATAAAGGTTAGTATGCTAAAGCTATAAGAAATTATATCTTTGCTGTGGTGTTAGAATCTTCAATTTGTTATCATTCCTCACAAGTTAAAAGCTTACCTATTGAAAAGGATTTCCAATTCCTCTATTTGATCTTCAATAGAGAGAACAGATTGTTTGCTGAGAAGAAACCTGGTAGCAAAATCCATGTCATCATATCATAGAGGTAACTGTAGCTATGTTTAACCTACCTTTGCCACCATATTCTCTAATTCTGCAGCCTTTTTTCAACATTATTTTTATGTTAATTCTGAAATAACAGCTATATTTTTGCATAAACCATTTCCTTTGCTACCGTTAACATCATCGAATGAGTATAAATATTTATTTCTACAACTTTTTTTACATAGCTTTTACATTTTTCTTACTCTAACCTAAACTATGTACCAATTTTAATTGCCTTCTTGCTACCTCAGTTTGCATGGAAACCAGGCCGTTAACCTCCTGAGTATCTCTTGTAGCCCTTCCCTCTTATTTTAGTTTTCCTTCTCCTCCCATCTGTCTTGCACTCCTTAATTTTCTAGCCCATTTTTTGCTTGCTTTCTGCAAGAGCCCACCTTTGCATCTCATCTTCTTTTCTTTCTTCCTTGTTAATATTTTGATAGCCACAATTTTTCCCTCTACTTTTTACCATTTTTTCTCCCAACCTTGATTCTCCATATTCTAGTTCCTTGCATTCTATCATATAATGTTCTATACTTTCTTTCTCACTACACATTTCACATATTCCTTTTTCACTGACTCTTATCCCTCTTAGAAATATTGTTCCTGTTCTCATCAAAGCTGATCCTTCTTTTTCTTGCCTGTTGCAATAATCTACATATGATTCTCATCCTCAGTCTCTCTTTATTTGCTAATAAAGTTGTGCACATTTCTCTCCAAACATCTCCTGTTTCTACCCTGCATTTTACTAATTTATCTACATTACTTTCAATTCCTTCTTCAATCCTGTATATAGAATGAAACATTCCTATTTTCTAACCCCTTCCCACCAAGTATTTATGCTCTCCAGATTAACATCATTTTATACACATAAACAGTGAGAAGTGGTCACTGGTGTAACAAGTCTTGAAATTAATCGACTAGTTTAAAAGTAAATGGTGGAAGAGCAATTTTACTAAGATCAGGTTTTCAGAGGTGTAACACAGGCAAAATTATTATTGTTGATGAAACTCACCCTGAGTCATTATTAGGAAGCCTGGTTAAACATAGCACCTGGTGATGTCTTGGCCTTGTATGGGTGATAGACACCAGTGCATACTGCCAGGCATTATGATGCTATATCTACATAACTTCTTATGAAAATAAAGCAAAGACTAATTTTTCTCATTTTTGCCAATGTATGATAATTTGGGGTAATTCACATGTATATATCTCACTATAAATGAACAGTGCAATCTGAGTGTGCCTATCACTTGCAATGTTATATCATCGGACATCACAGCAATTTGTTATCCAATTGAAATGATGGCTGAAAATTTTCATGTTAAACACATTACTGAAACCTTGGAAGTTTTAAATTAAGTACTGAAGTTACAGGACTTGTTCTTAGATTTATATAAATCACTCTGTCAAATACTTGTTGAATATTTTAGAATATATTACATTGTTTGGTACAAGAAGCAGCTTAATTCTGTGATTGAACTTAAATTTTGAAGCTGCAGATATGGTGCAAGAAATACAAAATTTTCACAACACATTGAGCAAAACAGAGTGAACTAGAAGCACAGAACTGAAGATGCTGTTATCGAATTAGTATACATATTCAGCATTTTAACTATCTTCTTAGTTGTCAGAATGTACATTATGTACACATGGTATAAAATGTTTAAAAACAAAACGAAACCTCTTTATTTAAAGTACACCTTATAATTCCAACACCAATTTTGGTTATACATAAGAGTTAAATGCCTTTATTTGCTTCTATTCTACACTAGATACAGATAATAATGTGTTAAACTTTCATAGAAAACATTTCTTATAATCAAAACAGTGGAAATCAGCAGAGGTTGTACTTTTTTAACTTCATGATATAAATGAAATGGGTATTCTATAAATTACAATAAAGTCCTCATTGTATATTCTATACAGATATAGAGTTCTTTATTCCTACAAGGTATGTTAGTTTTTAAAATATACAGATCACTGAAATCCTCATAAATATTCTTATTTGTACGAGTTTCTACTCTCATGTTTCAATTTATGCACCTTCAAACTATGTATAATGAAACCCTTTCTTTATAAATGACATACATATTAGTCTTTATGACACTGATGAATTAAATTATGACTTTTCAAATGTGATAATCGAATAAAGCTTTTATCACAAATTCCACAATGGTGTGGTTTCTTACCTTCATGAATTAAATTATGGCTTTTCAGGTCTGACAACTGAGTAAAGCTTTTATAACAAGTTTTACAATGGTGTGGCTTTATACCCTCATGAATCAAATTATGTGTTTTTAAATGTGACAAAAGAGTGAAGTGTTTATCGCAAGTCTTACATTGGTGCGGTTTCTTACCCTCGTGAATCAAGTTATGCCTTTTCAAATCTGACACCTGAATGAAGCTCTTATCACAGGTTTTACATTGATGTGGCTTCTTACCCTCATGAATCAAATTATGTACCTTCAAACTTGACAAATGAGTAAAGCTCCAATTACAGGTTTTACATTGATGTGGCTTCTTACCCTCGTGAGTCAAATTATGAATTTTCAAACCTGATAAACGGATAAAGCTCTTATCACATGTTACACACTGGTATGACTTCTTACCCTCATGAATTAAATTATGTGTTTTCAAATTAGACAACTGAGTAAAGCTCTTTTCGCAGGTTTTACACTGATGTGGTTTCTTACCCTCATGAATTAACTTATGGGTTTTCAAGTTCGACAACTCAGTAAAACTCTTATCACAAGTTTTACATTGCTAAAGCTTTTTACCCTCATGAATCAAATGATGCCTTTTCAAAGATGATAACTGTGTAAACCTTTTCCCACATATTGTACAATTGTATGGCCTGTTGCTTTTATGAATGAAATTCTTTTGTTTGAGGTAAAAAGTCCTGCTGTGTATTTCACATCCCTCACTACATTTAACAGATTGTTCTGAGTTAGAATTTTCTTCTATAGTTGATATTTCTGTTCTATCACTTGCCTTACTTTTATATTTAGGATGATCCTTTACATTATAGATGCTTATGTCTCTTCCTGATACTTCAGCACAAGGCAGTGGTAATATTTCATTACTATCACCAAAAGCAGCTTTTGTGCACAATCTGAAATGGAGTATTTTGCATCATTAAATACAATATGAGAGATATAAATTTGAAGAAAGAATTTGTTTGCTTTAAGAGGCATTAAGTCAGAAAGAATTGATATTCTGTCAAATATAGTTGTATATCTTTTGTTTCAAGTAATTCTGTTGAACATAATAGCAATTAATTTTGTTAATTCATAAATAATTGGATAATAAATAAAATAGGTCAACTGAACAGCAAGTTAGTGGTGAAACCAGGCTGATGTTTATGGCAAGACAAGTGCTATAACAAGTTTCAGGTTTGCTTTAACTACCACTATTCAATGTAACTTTGCAAGCAAATCCTATATTGATTACATTGGTAAGAAAATATATTTACAACAAAGTGGTTATATAAAAACAATATATAGGATCTTCTACTATAAATCCATACTGCTTCTATGACTTTACAAGAAGCTTATGAACAGCAACTACATCTAACACATTGAAGCCTAAGCATTTCTTTAGTTGAAGAGTCAAGATACCCAGAGTTTTTACACCTATTTTGAATTATTATTTACATACATCAATTAAATCTGCTAAATGCCTTGGTACAATCTAAAAGTATGGCTTTCAAGGATAACTTCTATATTAATATTTTATTTTAAATTTAGAAGAATCGAATATTAATTTGAAAAAAAAAAAAATCTGTATAAAGTAGCATAACTATATTTATTGAAAGCTTGAAAATCTCTCCCTTGGAATCAGAATTCAGAACTTCATTTATTGCATCCTAAATTTCAGTTTCTGTTCAGAGAAATCAAGGAAAACGCTGTATTTTAACATTTAAGGACACCAAACAGATCACCACCTTCAATAAAAGCAGTGAGATTGACCCGAGAGAAGCCAATATTATTAACCCTCTAAAATTCCTAATAGTTGACTAAAGTGAAGACAGACAGCAGCACAAATCAGAGAGCTAAATGCTAACTGATGCATGACCTTTGCCGGATAGCCCAAGACCGAGTTATAGTCGTGGAATTGTATTGAAAGCTTTAGAAACACCTGCCATATCTATGCTCAGGTGTGCCCACTTCGATATGTTAAAGATTATAAGTATATCAAATTGAAAATTGGCAGCAAAAATATTTCAAAAACAGTTATTGAAGAGGCTTTTCAGATAGTGTTTACAATTTGAACATATATGTTTTGAATTTATTTTTATCTCTAAACTGTGTTTTAGTGAATACAAATTGAATTCATTCAAAATGAATGAATAGCTTCAGGAGCTATTCATAGAAAATTCAAATACAAACATTAGTCATGAAAATGTATTATATATGTGAAATTTATTTTCAAAGCAGTAAAGCCAGATTTTTGAAAAAATAATACAGCCATACAGAAATAATCACAGTAAGAAGAGAGGCAGAATGAAAATGTAGCAAATAATGAGTCAAAGCAGAATTATGCTTTATTTTATTTGCATTAACCTTCACACATATGTTGTCGTAATATAAATTCCTTTATGAATTATGGTATTTTACTTTGGGGTAACCATTCCTATACCAATAAGCTTCTTATTTTACAAAAGAGAACAGTAAAAATAATATATGGAGTTCCACCAAAAACACATTGTAAACCAGAGTTTATTGAACTGGGAATCCTGATTCTTCGTTGTATATATATATTTTAAACTGTTTACTATGTATTAAGAAAAATATACAAGGCTATGATTCCAGTGAAGCTGCATATAGCTATCCCACAAGAAGCAACAATAATATTTATTTTAAGGTATGTAAATATAGTAAAACACAAAACATTTTTGAAGTAGTATCCTTAATTTAATAGTTTGCCTGACAAAACTAAGAAACTTACATTTAACAGAGAGATTTTATTATTTTGGAAAAAAAAAAATCCTATCTCTAAGGTCCAGATGTTTTATTACATTGAACTTTTGTAAACTTTAATTGACGTTGCTATACATGTATATGGCAATAAACATCTATCTCTAGCCCAGCACTGCTTCTTTTATTCTGCTCTGGCTGTTGGTGAAGAAAGATTAAGTAAACATCTCACTGTAGGCGTTAACACCTACAAGACACATTAGGTGGTCAAGTCTACACATAAAACCTTTGTCCTGTTCTGGTAACACTGAAGAAAGAATAAGTGAACACTTTACTATAGGATTTAATGTCCATAAGATGCAGGAAACAGTTAAGTGTTAAAAAAACAAAAAACTGTTTGCCATGCCCAAGAGTTATCAGTAAAGTAAGATTAAGTAAACACTTTAATGTATAGTTTATTTCTCACAAGACACAGTAGGTAGTCGCAAGTGCAAATAAAGCCTTTGCTATGCCCTGGATAATGTAAAGAAAGAATAGGATACTTTATTCTGTCAGTTAATGCCCAAAAGACACCGTAAGGTGCTAAACTGTACATATAAAGCCTTTCTACTAATGATATGGAATCTTATTTATGGCCGCTCTTCAATTACCTGATTCTCAGCATTCCATACTGGGCATGAAAGTCCCCTTAAATTTGCTCAGATGCCATTTATTGTACTTGAGGTTCTTTTAAGTGCCGTTAATTTATTACACAACACCAACAGCTTTACCTCCTGTCCAAAGGGGACCTTGCTAAAGATTTTTACACCTGAAAAAATTCATTATCTTCTGCCAGATACGACCTTGGGTATCTGAAGCTAGCACAGTAAACATTACATGTCAGCAATGGAAATTAATGCTGTATCTTTATTGTATCAGTTATATACCTAAAAGTTAAAGTAAGTCAACTCTAGACATGTGAGGGATTGGTTATTTTATCACTGCACTGAAATTTAAATGTTATGTCCACTATATTTCTTTTTCTTCCTTGCCAATTATCCCCTGTGAGTGGATGAAGTTTTATATTGAACATTACAAAAAAGCTGTAGATTTGTGTTTCCTGAATATAGAAAATGTATTTCTCTCATAAGAGAGAAGTATATCAGAAAATTTTGTATGCCTTCTTCTCTTTTCTTTGAGAAAGGAACAAATATATGGCAATTTGTTTGAGAAAAAGTACTATGAAGTAAGAGGACTATATAAAAAGTGATACATGATACTTATACCTAAAAACAAAAATTCTCTTAACCTTGAATTAATTTTTCCAGCCCTGTTTATATATTACACTTTTCTTGTATCTATCTTTTCTGTTAACCATATAACAATGCACACAAAGCTTAACAGAAAAGTTTTCTAATGTTTTGTTGTAATAGTGATATTTGTTCATGTACTAATTGGTTAGAAAATTACTAGCTTCATGGTTTGGCTTCCTGATTATAACAGTGTCCGAACAATCCTTGTAAATACAACCATCCTTACCAAATGGAATGTTTGAATATCCCTACACATTTAATTGAGTAGAGAAACTTGTTGTTTGTTACTAATGCCAAAAATGTTCCTTACTAAGGTTTTAACCAAAATAATTTCTTTCTTCCAGCCTTATGTCTATTCAAAGAAAACATTTTTTGTAAGTAGGTGTAAGGAAACTAAAGATAAGTCAAATGTTTATAAGTGCATCACTATATGTTGTATTTGAATTCAATACACTTGACATAGTACAGGAAACAAAATAAATGAATATGTAATGTATCGAAAATGATTAAAGACAAGTTTTTTATTTTTGGTAGTGTTTAATGTCCACTTTTACTACTTGTGACACTGCAGGCAATGACACTGGTGATACATGGAATGAAGATGGAGCACTGGTGGAATGCAATGGCAGGGTAAACCAGAGAATCCGCCCCTGCGCCATTTGGTGCACCACAAATCTCACATGCGGTCGCTTGGGATCAAACCCAGGCAAGTGGTCTAACCACTTGGCCATACAAAGAGAAGGGAAATTTTTTTAATATGGTCTCTGTTTTCACGTGGTATCAGTCTTTTGTATCGTTAATGATTTATAACTAAAAAAAATGTATACAATATTTAAGATGAAAAGCACTTAATCCAATTATAGAAAATTGAAAACATATATTTTATTACTCTGCAAATGTCTTAATTTTAATGGAACCTAAAGCAAGTTTTGAGAACATCAAGAAAAATCATTAGTGAAAGGAGAATTTGGGGTGAGAATATACTTTGAATATCTGAGTGTTACATATTGGCATTATGCAAAATATTGATATTAGTTTATTATTATGAAATACTTTACATTCTCTATGCATACTATGTAAATAGTATATAGAGAAGATATTGCTCTCAAAAATTTGATACTGAGATTTAACCAGAAATACATGTTTTGGAACTCCCTGAATCCAAAAGAAGCATTTTTAGAAAAAATCTGTGTGTGTGTGGATCTATGGGCAGCATAGCTCAAAAATGAAAGTCTGTTAAATACCAAACTTGATATTTAAGTTCAGTATCTCCCAAGGATACAATATGTGATTTTCAGGAAAATCCTCTCAACCCCAACTACACTTTACATGGAGAAAATTTCCAAAATAATGATTTTCTCAAAAATGGATCTTAATGATTTTGATTAAAATCTCTTATATTTAATGAAGACTAAGATAATTTTTGTTCTTAAGTCTCCTTAACTAGTAAACTATAAAGATAGATAAAAACTTTCTACATGAAAAATGTAGAGCTACTTAAAACTCACAAATTTATGTAGATAAGTATTTTTCCTGGAGTTGACCATTTTTGAAATATTCCTTGTTAATGGTTTCAGGTTTAAAATAATCTCATACATGAACTTGTCAACTTCTGGCAATGTAAAGAAATGGATTTCAATCCCATAGCAACCTCATTTTAAAACATGTGACTGTCAGTTTAGCCTAGTGGATTCCCTTATTTCCCTTTTACTTATAAGAAACTAGGTAATAAGACCATTTTTGCTAATGTTTATCTTGATTAGCATGAAGCGGATAGAAGAATAAACTTAACAATAATTTGTTACAGAGAAGTATCGAGAGTCATGTGAATAGACATCAGATATCTTGAGTTATGTGCTTTCTCTATTTTACATTTGCAAGTACATACTCTGCCCACACCTTACAGCCAATATTAGCATAAAGACATAGTTAATTGTTGCCACTCATCTGTTGACTTCCTTTCATTAGTTGATGCATTGTTACACTTGTATGAGTGAATATGTGTGCATTTGGTGAGCACTTTATAATGAATTGATTAATATTTAAGGGTGCTCAACTGCTAAGGTCATTCGTGCTTTTTATTGAAGCTCAGACTGTTGCACCTGTGTGTGAGTTTTTGATGCCCGCTGTGGTTTGCAGGTGCAACAGTAAGTCTCATTTCTTGAAGTTTTTGCCGCATGATCAACAGGTATAAAAAGGAAAGCAACATGGCCCGGAAGTTCTGAGCACGCAGTTTTACGGTTGCCACAGTGAGCACAAAAAGTAAACAATATGATAAGAGATGTTGAGAAAACATCCAATAAAGATATTTATTTATAAACAGCTTTTTTATTTTAGTCAGTTGGAAGAAATCACAAGCTGTTTCAGTATTAAAGATTAGTTTACTACAAATTCTGTTTGAAAATGCTCATTTGCTTTTAGAACCTATGCCTCCAATGAAACTTTTAATACTAAAATTTTGGTTGGAATAAAACACTTCCTCCACCATAAGTGTGTAGTAGAGGTCATATAACTCTAAAGTGTATTTCGCCCACCAACATATAAGAGTACAAAACCCTCTCCAGTATCTGTGGACTAAATCATGCAACAAAAATGAGGCAGAGAACAAATTGCAATACCTAACTTCATATATTAATCATTATATTATATTGTATCAGTTCAGAAACACGAGACATTTTCTACAACATAAAAGTGAGACCTATATAAAAATTAAAGGAAAACAAAACAGTAGAAACTGAAGGCTTAAATCTTACCTTAAAGATTTTACTGGAGAGATATCTTCAATCTGTAACAGAAAATTCCTCAATCATCTATAGTATGTTAGTTGGTATAACATGGTTATGTATTAAACTACCAGGTTTGATTAGTTGGACCATGTTATGAGCAGGTACATGGAAACAAACACTTGGCATTTCATCTTGGGTCAGAAAAATACTTTGAGTTTTCTAAAATTAGCTATGCATGTTTTTTTTTTTTTTTTTTTTTTTTTGATATTGATTACTGCTCACTTTTACTACATATGGCACAGCAAGAGATGACACATAGAATGAAGCTGGGGCACCGAAGGAATGCGATGGTAGGAGAAACCTCAGAATTTGGAGTAAACCTGCCCTTTGCCACTTTGACAACCACAAATCCCACATGCGGTCACCTGGGATCAAACCTAGGCCTTTGTTAGAGGTGAGCAGTCTAACCACTCTGCCACTGGTTGGCCTGTGTGTTGACAGAAGACAGAGAGGGAGAGAGAAAGATGTGGAGAATATCCAGAAGTTCTGTAATATAGCTTTTAATATGATAGATATTGAAATAGATATACTAGTATGCTCATTAAATTGACATTTAATTATATATACATTTATTGCTTCAGTAAAACTGAGTTTAGGTAAATAGGGGACACAATTTTTAAAGTAGGAAAATATATTAAAATATTTTATTTGCAATGAGGAATATTTAAATGTTTAAAAAATTCTGACATGATATAAACAAGAGAGAAAAAACAATTATCCCATGAAATTCAAGATTAGCATGGGAGAAGTTGGATGTGTAGGTGTACAATACCTACTGCAGGCAATGCAGTGTTACTTCAAAATAAACAATAACCACTTCCTCATTGACATGTGTCCTGAGTATATGCTTTCTAACTAAACAACACAAACGTTTATATGACACGGAGACTTAACAACTATTTTTAATTTGGATACATATTATTCTTCAATATATGCAAGGTTTTAGTTAAGTGGTGAAACATTTTCTTTCTTAAATTTTGAGATATCTTCAACATTACTACTTGTACTATTCCTGGTACTACTAGTACTAGATTCCACATTTACTTGTATACTACAGCTAGATTGCATTTCTACATTAGAAGTAAGTTTATATTCGAGGTTGTATGAACTTGAAGTTTTCAGCAATGTAAATTCTAACTTATATTCAATGTTCTGTCACAACAGAATAACAATCAGGTATCAATGTAGCTGTCCCTTTCTCAAATGGGCTCTGTAAGGGATTTAAACTGCAATTACATCTGTACCTTTTTATCTCCCATATTTAAATACTGACAGTACATGAATAATTAAGACATTACTAGGTATGCTAGCTATCAAAATAATGTTGCTTTAATTTGCTATTGATTTTATTTTACTCTAAATCAGTAGATATTTCATTTCTTCAAGTTACATACTTCATAAATATATAGTTACTTTCTTGGAGTTGCTGAATTGGGCACATACAGTTAAGACCCTGGTTACTTATGTGTATCTTTCCATGTATGTGTACATTTTTATACCCTACCAATATAATCTGTTTATCTCTTTTATAAGTTACAACCTCATCAGTTTTATTATTTAGATCTTCTCTTTCTTTGCGATTTTCCTCTGTTCTTGTCCCCTTCTCTTTCCATTTTTTGTTACAGACATCAATTTATCTCCTCCCCATTCTTTCTTAAATTAGCTCCATATTTAATTTCCCTGGCCGATGTATGTTTATGTTGGTTGACTCATGGTGTCATAGCCAAAGGTTACAAACCGTAGAGAAAAAAGAGTTGCAGTTCATGATATATTAGAAGAAATCAAGTGATTCTGAATTTTCATACCCTGATAAAAGTGTTTCTGACATTCATGTAAGAGAGAAAGATTCTAACTTCAGTGATGAAAATCCATTTGATACTGACAGCCCTCGTATCATGCACTCCATTTATCAAAATGGGTTTACGGAGGTGCAACCAGAGAATGCATACAATGTGAGTCAACCATTCAGCTATGCAGCATCACAAGTGCTAAACTGTACAGTAATCTACACTAGATTTGTATCCTATTGCTTTATGCCATTTTCATTAATAGTGGCATCATGCTTATATATGTATTTTATTGTGATTTTTTTTATTTTCAGCCTTCAGGTTACATGAATTCATGTTTTGTACATTAAAAATAAAATACCAGAGCAAAAGAAAATGGTGTTTTAGTAAAGAAATATCTGTACTTTCATTAGTTAGCCTGAACTTTATGTGCAGTAAGGTTTTGTATGCCTAATTGTCGATTATTCAAAGATTTTCAATGTATTTTCAAATTTTTCTTTTATTTTTAATTTTTTAAAAATGTTGAGAACTTCTCACCTATATAATATGTACAGATGTTTTCAAATGAATACAGGGGTTTTAATGTTTTCTAGTGTCTACAATTTTTAATGCATAATCATGAATGGTATATCAAATGAAAGAGCAAGTCAAACAGTTTTTTTACAATATTCAAAGTGTGCACATTTCACCACACAACACACATTGAGTTCTTCCCAAAACTTGATTAAGGTGTGTTGAATAATTGTTGCAACAGCTCTTACAATCTTCCATCTTAAGTATTGGATTTCAGCTGGTAGCAGAGGGGTACACTTGATTCTTTACGCATCCCTAAAGGTAGAATTCGCACAGTTTAAGGTCTGGAAAACATGGAGACAGTGTTAAACAAGCTCTGTCGTTTGGTCCCTTTCGGCCAATCCAATATCAAGCAGTGTTGTTCAATCAATTGCGTACTTCCATATACCAGTGAGGCAGCATGACATCTTGCTACCAAATAATGTTCTCTGGTTCATTTTCTCCCAATTTTGGAAGCATACTGCTGAAGCACATCCAGGTAAAAAGTGCCATTTACAGCTTCCTCACTGAAAAGAATGGCCCATAAACTTTATGCTGGGATATTGGCAAAAAAACATTAAATTTAGGAGAGTCACATTGAAACCAAACAAAACCTTGGGTTTTTGTGACCCCCAGATCTGAACATTATCAGCCACTAAGGTGGAAAGCTGATTCATCACTAAAGTTGATAAGATCTAAAAATTTGTCATTGTCATGCAGTAGCATTACAGTTGCTAAGTTGGTATATAAAGCATAGTCTGTTAGTCTGTAGCCTTTAGAGCTTGTTGTAACTGCAAATGATAAGAAGATAGCTGTAAGTGTTTCCTTAACATTTTCCATACAGACATAGGTGGAATTCCTAACTCACAGCTAGACTTTCGAACAGATTTCTTGTGGCTATGTGTGAAAGATTCTCTCAGCCATTCAATACAGTCTGCAGTTAATCTTGGTTGTCCCATACACACACTGCCTGTGGCTTTAAACTGAGCATACCATCTATGGATGATGATATCATTTGGAGGATTGCAATTGAAGTCCCTACAGAAAGCTTATTGCACTGTATAGCAGATTTAGTCATTTGAAACTCTAAGACACATGATATCTTTTGCTCCATAATCACTATTTGGGCATTAGTGCTTTGCTGCTGCATTACTGTAACAGCAGACACTTTAAACAAATGAAACATACCAACCAATGCATGCATTATCAAAACTGTTTGAGTTGCTCTTTCATTTGATATATCATGCATAACTGTACGTTGCAAACTATAGGTACAACAAAACATTACACCCCTATATTCATTTGGGAACACCATGCATTATAAGCTAGACAAAAGGGTTTACTAAAAATGAAAAAAGATTCAGCTATGTCATTTGGTACCCATTTTATTAAATTAATTTAAAACCGTATATTCTGCTCTAAAATTGCTTGGCAACTTTCAGACAGCACTAAAAGGGTTAAAGGTTCTTCCGGGGAAAAGCTTGCTAATTATTAAGCTAAAGCTTGCATATTTACTAAAGAAACCACGCCCAAGATAAACTAAGCTGGCATTGAAGTTCTGTATGATTTTTCTAAGGGATCTATGCTTAACTTTTACTACAACACAGTATAGTTTTATGTAAGTGCCTTCAAAGTAGCTGTGTCAATCATATTTCATCTGTTGTTTGGCACAGCTTACAAGAGACATTTATAAATAGGACTTCAATACTTTCACCACAGCTTAGCTTCCCTGAAGACGAAGATAATGGTTATTGAAAAGAGTCTATATCCTTCATCACCTGGCAGGAAGTCTGAGAGCAATTTCAGGTAAATATTTGCCAGGGCAGCTGCAGTTCATATTTTAAAGTACCACTTGTTTTGGTTGACGCATACTACTTTGAATAGCTTATAAGTTAGCTTTTGTATTTTTAATACATAAAAAGTAAGCAAAATATAAAGGACAGATGTACAAAATAGTAATTTCAATTTTGGATTAATTAATTTGGCCTTCCTGCCAATGGGTGCAGCTTTATACCTGGATTGTCTGTTGTCTTTTGAATCACTGTATTTACTTTCCTTTGACATACGAAGGTGGTCTGAAAAGTTTCCAACCATAACATGAAGATGGCAGCACTCATAAATAAAAGCTAGTGAATTTTGTTGTTCTTCTGTTTACAGCTACTCACCAAAGTTTCAGCCATTTTGGACACTCAGTTGTTATATAACAGTCGTTTGAGTAAGATGATGTGGGTACTTTTATGAAAATTGACAAAATCGAGTATCGAGCTGTCATTAAATATTTGTTTTTAAAAGGTAATACACCCATGCAAATCAAAGATGAGTTGGATTTTGTGTATCGGGACTCTACACCATCATTTACCATCGTGAAATTTTGGGCAGCTGAAATTAAACGTGGCTGTGAGAGCTTGGGAGGCAATGAATGTTTAGGATGTCCAAAAACTGCAACTATCGATGAAACCATCGCCAAATTTCACCAAATCATGCTAGACCACTGCCGAATTAAAGTGAGAGAGATAGCAGAGGCTATGAACATGTCAAAGAAACGTGTTTGTCAAATATGAAATCAACATTTAGACATCAAAAAGTTGTCCTTGGGTGCCACATTTGCTCACATTTGACCAAAAACATGTTAGAATGAACATTTCCAATGCTCTGTTGGCACATTTTAGGCACAATAAATCCAAGTTTTGGTGCCAATTAATTACTGTATATGAAACTTGGATACACCGTTATATACCAGAAACAAAAATACCATCCAAACAGTGGACTGCAAAGGGGGAAACAGCTCAAAAAAAAAGCAAAAGCTGTTTTTTCGGCTGGGAAAATGATGGTGACTGTTTTTTGAGATAGTCATGGAGTTATTTTAATTATTTTTAAAAAGGAAAAACCATTACAGGAGCATACTACACATCATTGCTTGACAAGCTGAAGGTAGAATTTGTGGAAAAACGGCCACATTTGCAGAAAAAGAAAATCCTGTTTCACCAAGACACATCTCAGTGGTTGCAATGGCAAAAATCCAGGAATTACGGTTTGAACTGCTTGACCATCTGCCTTACTCACCAGATCTAGCCCCAAGCAAGTTCTTTTTATTCCCTCATCTGAAAATTGCGCTCGGAGGCAGAGATTTTCTTCAAATGAAGAGGTAATCACCTTCGTGAACAATTATTTTGCAGAGAAGAATGCCGAGTACTATTTGGACGGGTTAGAGAGATGGGAGCAATGTGTAGAGTTACAAGGAGACTATGTTGAAAAATAAAAAAAAAAAATCTGAAAAAATGATGTACATTAGGTTGGAAACTTTTCAGACCACCCTCGTAATTTAGCAATTATTGCACTTTTTATATCCTGTAGCTAACTTGTCAAGTGATAAAATATCACAGAATATTTTGGTTATGATTCCAATTAAGCTTCTCTCAAGAATATCAAGAACTATAAGCACTATCACCCAATTGCTTTCAAATATTTCAACGACACTGTACACATATAAAGTATACCTTATGCTTATTAATTTTATATCACAAAATATCAGTATTTTATTAAATAAAATAAATAAACATTTAGAAGATTTCAACAAAACTTACCCTAATATCCTCAAAAATAGGTGAGATTTCTGTTTTCAATCACCAAGGTTCTTCTTTAATTTCTATTTTGTTATTCACTTCATGACATTTGTTGTATTCCTCAACCTTCATTACAGAGCCCTCAGCAAGAATTCCTGTTTCATTCTCTGAACAAAAGTCTGGAAAGGCTGTCTCTAACTTAGTTCTGGTTTTGACTGCTATGTCACAACTATCATCTGGAAGCACAGCATCATGGTTTGTATTAATGCTAAAAACCTTGGTAATGAGCTCCCTTTCATTCTGTGAGAGTATGTTATCTGAGAGAGGATCCTCTTCTTTTATTTCTACTTTGGTATCCATTTCACAGCTGTTCTTGAATCTGCTGGTGTGTAATTTTACTACCCATTCTGTGGAAATGGTAACATATTATAATTAACATAAAATATCTTAACAAATTGAATCCTTTAGGCATTGTATAGGCATTACAGTTAGCAAAAAGCGTGCAACAGAGAAAGACGCACATGCTCGCTTTAGACAGATAGATCAATAGATAATTTATTTTATGTTTGCAAATTACAAACATCACGTTACTTTCCGGGAGTTGCTGAATTTGCTATTATATACAGTTAACACCCTGATTGTTTATCTTTCCCTCTATTTGTACAATTTTATACCTAATGGATTATCTCTTTCACAAGTAGGGTGCTGATAACCTAGTAGTTGACACCCTTAAACCCTAACCTTCATCATCATCCCTCATGAGGTTTGTTATTAAGATCCTCTTTCTTTGGCAACTGTCCTTCCCCATTTCTCTCTTAATTTCCCTGCATAATTACCTAGTTGTCTCATAATTTCTTTCTTATTTTTTTTGCAAAAAATTAAGTACAATATCTCAGGCAGCAAATTTTTTCCCCTTTTTATTCCATATTTTATTTTCCTCACACTCAATTATATAGTGTAAATTGTTATCAAAATTGCCAAAAAATGGTCATATATCTTTATCAACTATTAAAATTATTGATAATATTATTCCTATTCTTCCCAGACTTTCTCTTTCCATTTTTTCACAGATATCAATGTATGTTTCTCTTCCCCATTCTTTCTTACTATTCCTATACAATATTAAAGTACTCTTATCCCTTAAGCTACATATTATTTCTTGTTTCTCTATATTGTCTATCCTAGCTTTCACTTTATTCCATAGATTTTGTCCCCCTACTGTCTGCTGATTGGCTAGCTTGCCCAATCCAACTTCTCTTACAATTTCCTTTAATTGACATATCCAATTTCTTTCCCATTTTGCTGATTTTTGTGCCCTGAAACAGTCTTTTGGCAATATTTCCTTCCTCTAGTACTTGAATCCTGTTCCAATATTTCACTATCTGTTTGACTACTGGTTCCTTCCTCCTAACCCAATTTAACTAATGCTACCACATTTAGAGTTATTGTCAATCCCAATGTCATTTAGCAAAAGGACCTATGAATTTCACTTATACATTCTCACCCTTCTTTAATTTCTTTTCCATGTCATCATTCTTTATTCTAATGTTGCTACATATATTTATTCTCTCTAGGCAGTTCATTCTCATATTTGGTATTTTCATTAAGCATGTTCTTATGCTATTGAAAGCTACTTCACCTTTATCTAGCCATTTTTCATTTGCTCCATCCATTTTCCACTTTAAGTAATTAAATTTGTTCACAACTTTGAATTCACTCTCCTCTAACCACCATCTTTCTTCTCTGCTGAGTTTATTTCCATTCTTACAAACAATAGTTTTTTATTTGCCTTAATTTATTTTTAAAACACACTTTTGGCATTATTTTTCTGTTGCTTCTATTGCTTTCTCTAAACCTTCACTTGTGATTGCTGCTGCCACTAAATCATCTACAAAGAGAAAACCCAGAATATCTTTAGTTTTCCCCACTTTGAAATGGTAACAGCATTGGACAAAAAAAAAACTACAATTTGGAATATTTTTTGACTTAACCAAGGAATTTGAAAAGATGGATAAAAACCTATAGCTGCATAAATTAAATTTTATGGCTTCAATGAGACCTCTATAAATTGGTGCTATATCATTTAACAAATGGAATCCAAAAACAAGAATTAATGTTCGAGATTAGAATCTGCTTTTACATATTATTAAAGTAAGGTTGATTGGTTGAAAGTTGTGAGAAGTACCTGTCTTATGCAAACCTGTGTTGGAAGGAAATAGGTATGAGAGTACAAACATAGGGACTAGAATCAGTGTTTGTAATGTAAAAAAATAAATAAATAAATAAAAATAAATAATAAAAAATAAATACAAAAAATGAGATGGAAAACAAGAACCAGTCCTTGGTATGTTTTAGTAACTCTTATGCATGCTGATGTTCAGAATTGAAATGAATTCAGGCCCTAGAACAAAAGGCAGATGTTGGAAACTATCACTCACCAAATAAAGGAAGTAAAGAACAGGAAACCAGATGGGACAAGAAAGTCTAAGGTAAATTTGAAGGGATGAAACACCTCAGAGCTATCCTGATATATGGTGGACTTTGAGACAGTGATGTGTTTTAACAATTTAGTTGAGTCGATTTTGTAACACTACATCACTTACTTTTTTATTTCGGAAAACATGTTTCAGAAGCCATGTGCTTCCATTCAAGGAATTGACAATGGAAGCACATGGCTTCTGAAACATGTTTTCCGAAATAAAAAAGTAAGTGATGTAGTGTTACAAAATCGACTCAACTAAACCTCAGAGCTAATTCTTAAGGAAAGATGAAAGAGTCAGATAATGAAGTGCAGGAGTAATTGGATAATTGGAGGAAGGAACAGGAAGTTACATACAATAATTTTTGGTATACAAGAAAGAAGAGAAGGTCTTGATTGGTAAGATCTTATACAACAGAAACTACAATTAAAGATCATAGGATGAGAGATTGTTGATTGTTGTTAGAAGAGGCTTTCAAAGAATAAATGTTAAGCCATAGGTGCTAAGCAATATCAATAAATAAAATCTTACTTGCCCTTTTATTGAACAAGATTTGCATAAAAAGTATCAAGAAACGAAAAATGTAGCACTAAACAAAATAGAAAAAGGAACTGAGTTAGGAAAAAGAGTGTTTCTGGACAAAACTGAGTAGTGAATTGATGGTGTCAAGTTACGGTGCTTATAACCAATAGTTGAACACCCTTACACACCATCATCCTGGTGTCATCATCTGTGGTGTAGGGTTTGCAAAATTTTGGGTTTGAACTTATGAAGGACCATGGCATTTTTCAGTATAAAAATCCTTAGTATGGCTTGCTTCAGAAGAGAGGTAAAACTGGAGGTCCTGTACCTTAGACTTACAGTAAACAAAACAACTTCTAACTCTTACATAAATGTCCAAATATGGACAGTCATATTGACTTCATCTGTAGTAAAGTAAGCTCAGTTATATCTTTAAAGGAGACTATGAAAAATATCTAAACTGCTACTTTTGGTGTACATGCTACATGGAATCAAGGTTTGGGGAAGTACGACTAAGCACAATTATAATAGATTATTAATTTTACAGAAAAATAGTATAAGAACTGTATATAAGCTAAGTAATAGGAGTTCATGTCATAGCGTGTTTAGAGAAAAAAGCTTATCACTGTAATCTCTACATATGTGTGCATAATATAACATATGCATGAGATTAATGTTAATAAAATAAAAAGTGAAAGTGACCCATTTATAAGTGAAGTGTAACTTGTAAGCAAATCAGCACATACTATAAGAGCTAATCAAGGTATAAACTTTAAAAAATAATTAAGGAACTATCCAAAACAAAAATGTTTATATTCTTTAGAAGAAAAATAAAATGGCATGTTATTTTTATGGACGCTCTTTAACTGCTTGGTTCTCAGCGTCCCATTCTAAATTGGGCGTGAAAGACCGCTTAATTTTGCTCAGAGGCCTCTCTATCAGGCTTGAGGTACCTTTACGTGCCGTAAATCTACGACACGGGACCCACGGCTTTACTTCCCTTCCGAAGGAAGCCATGCTAAGGATTTTTACACCCGAAAAAATCCATCGTCCTCCGCCGGGTTTGAACCTGCGACCTTGGGTATATGAAGTCAGCATGGTAACCATTACACCACAGAGGGCGACTTCTTTAGATGAATTGTAATTTTCTAGTATTATATATTTATTGTTATGACCTAAGACTGATCAAGTAAATCTTTGCTGTTTTTTTTTTTACCTTACTTGTAGCTTGACAATGCCTAAAACATATTCTATTATGATTATGCACAAAATAAAAATTTAGCAGATGTAGCAAATGCGGAATGATTGTTCAGCAATTTAACCCTTTTAGTGCCAGTCCAGATAACAAAATGCTGGCTGAAAAGTGCCATACACTTTTAGAGCATAATGCAGGATTTTAAATTATTAGTAATAAAATTACTACAAAATGACATAGGGAGCTGAATATTTTTTTTTTTATTTATATATTAGTAAATCTATTTTTTTACTGTATTATATGTGTTATATAGATGGGAAGTGTCTTCAATATTTTTAAAAACTAAAAACAAAAGATTTTGAAAATAAAATCAATAATTAAGCACACAAAACCTTTCTATACAGAGAGTTGTAGCTAATGAAATGAAAGAACAGATATTTCTTTTCTAAAACACCAATCTGTTTTGATCTGGTATTTTATTTTTTTGAAATACAACAAATTAATTCATGTAACTTGCAACTAAAAATGTCATCCCCCCCCCCACACACACACACACATGCTCGCACACAAACACACATATTGGCATAATAGAACTAATAAAGAAAATGGCATCAGAAATGAAATGAAATGGCGTTTTATTTATGGACGCTCTTTAACTGCTATGGCTCTCAGCGTCCCATTCTATATTGGACGTGAAAGACCACTTAATTTTGCTCAGAGGCTTCTTTATGAGGCTTGAGGTTCTTTTAAGTGCCGTAAATCTATGACACGGGACCAATGGCTTTGCTTCGCTTCCATGCTAAGAAGTTTTACGTCTGAAACAATCCATTATTGTCCGCCGGGTTTGAACCTGAGAACTTGGGTATATGAAGTTAGTATAGTAACCATTACACCACGGAGGGTGACGGCTTCAAGCAATAGCATAGAGATTTAGCAGTTGTGTTTTTACACAGCTGAATGGATAATTCCCATTGGGTCGTCTGGTTACACTTCCATAATTCCATTTTATAATCACACTGATTATTTGCATGGATATGAGGGCCGTTGTTAGATACATTTTCATCACTGAATTTAGAATAAATATCCATTCTCCTCTCCTAGGTGAATGTCAGAAATGCTTTCAACAAGGTATGAACATTTAAAATCATTTGTTTTCTTCTAATACATCAGTTCCTCAATAAGTAAATTTTGTTAGATGACAGTTTTTAACCACTGTAACCAAACATTTGCAGAGAAATAAAATTTGAAGGCTATACATGTTTTGGAGTATATAGACAAGGACCTGAAACACTCAAGAAAACCTTTCTCTATAGTTATAACATAGAAAGCAGAATGACTTTTCCACTGGAAAGAGTTAAAAGTGTGAAAATGGCCTCACAATTAGATGGTGATTGGCAAATCTCCTAGAAATTTGGGATCATGATTAGATCATGATTCAGACAAAAAAAAATTAACGAAAGGAGGAGGGATAATGCAAGCAACAAATTGTCAGAGATGTCCCCGAAGGCAACAGATGCAAACTTCGGATCAGCGCTAAAAGACACTAAAAGGTCAGCATAAGTCACATTAGTGGATTTGGATGTATAGAGTCAAGAGAGTTTAAGTGTGGATCTTAGCTTATTTTGGAACATGAAGTTTATGGCAGCACAATAAAAAAGTGCAAGTGCATATAACAAGACAAGCGGAACTAGATATATTTAAGTTTGATCAGATGCATTCCAGTTAATGATAGTGAACTGGAATGCTGAAGGTCAATTGGAAAAGTTTAGCAATGATATAATCCTACAAGTGTTATAAAAAAGGTGATTTGTATTAGTAGCAGAAACCTAGTTATTGGAGCAGACAAATGTGGAGATACCAGGGTTTCATGTCTATATTTTAATACTTTCCAGTCTGAGGGTTATGCTCACAGTCCCATATATAACACAACATGTGACAGGCTATATTCGCAGTGAAGTATAAAAATACACATAACATTGGCGACAGCTTATGCTCGCATTTTTGTTGTTGTGCTATGTAGCCAGATATTTTAGTTAATGAAATAATTCAATAGATGGCATATGAGACCAGGAAACCAAATGAAAGTATGTTTTGTTAGAAAGCCTGCAGGTCTACAGATCCTACTGCATATATGGTTCAAAAAATGGAAATGGCGTGTTATTTATGGATGCTCTTTAACTGCTTTGGTTCTCAGCATCCCATTCTATATTGGGCGTGAAAGACCGCTTAATTTTGCTCAGAGGCCTCTCTTATCAAGCTTGAGGTTCTTTTACGTGCCGTAAATCTATGACACCGGACCCACGGCTTTACTTCCCTTCCGAAGGAAGCCATGCTAAGGATTTTTACGCCCGAAAAAATCCATCGTTCTCTGCCGGGTTTGAACCCGCGACCTTGGGTATATGAAGTTATCATGGTAATCATTACACCACGGAGGGCGACTATATATGGTTCAAAGATGATTAGCTCAGACAAATGTAATCTTACCAAGGAAGAATGGCTCGCCATTTATTTCAATGATTCAGGATCTGAAGGTGACCTTAATGAATTTTTTGAGAGTATAAATTATGCTGAGGGTAATTAAATTGTATTTTAGTGAATTTTCTGCATTTTAATTTATTCATAATGTGAGTTTTTTATGTATTTATCGTATATTATATAACATCACTATGTAATTTTTCTATTTTTTTTTACAACTAAAAATATTATGTTTACATTCATTATTTAGTTTAAACTTCAGTAATAAATTGCAGAAATAAACAGTGAGTTATCTCAAACATTCATTTTTAAAAAGATCTTTAAAACACCATCAGGAGGGCACAACTGTCAATATAAGGACAAGACCAAGGTGTGTTAATGGGGTAAAGAATAAAACCAAAGACCAAGTAGGTATTGGTAGTTTGTCTGTTTTGTGAGAAAAGAAAAAAAAAAAAAGGTTTAAAATAAAAGGAGAGAAACTGCTTTGCTGTAATTCAATGTTACTGCCTTCTTTTTATGGCATTTATGTTTTTGTGTCAGTACTGTTACAACCTGCCACGCAAATGAGAACATTTAGAGTTGGTTCAGAAAATTAATCTGGGTATTGAAGACCTTCAAATAGTATATGAAAATAATCATTATGAAGGATTTATGCTAAGGTAGGTGTTGTTCTATAAACTATTAGATCAGC
Source organism: Hymenopus coronatus (assembly GCA_030762935.1). Classification (NCBI taxonomy): domain Eukaryota; kingdom Metazoa; phylum Arthropoda; class Insecta; order Mantodea; family Hymenopodidae; genus Hymenopus; species Hymenopus coronatus. The sequence continues at coordinate 14,475,974 of CM060899.1, read as the reverse complement.
ATGACAAGGAATTTGATTTGGAGAGAAGGCATAGCAAGAATAAGTTCTGTAATAACAAAGGAAGGAAACTATGAGATTTATACAAAGAAAACTATTGGAATGGAGTGAATTATCTTATCTTTTGCTGTAGATGGAGACTTTATTCTTGCAAACAGAAAGGCGAGTGGTTAGATTAATATAATTTAATTATAGAGTTTAATGTTATAAATATGGTATTAATAAGCAGTAATTTCCCTACAAGATTAATATATTGAAGTTATTAATATAGTATTAACAAGTAGTCATTTCCTTCAAGATTAACCTTTAGTTGCCTGCATTAGTATACCACATATGCCGTTTTTCCTTAAATTCCAATTTAAAAGTGCAGTTTCAGCAAAAATATATGGAAATAAACCTATAAAATTATTATATAAAATAAGAGAAAAAATATCTGTAGATCCTTTTATTAATATTTTTCTTCCCAATTGAAAGTTTAAATTTGTCTAAACATTTTCATAATCCAGCCAAAGGTACTACCAAAAAAGAGGTTCAAATGGCCATGAGTGATAGGTAATGGGCTGCCCATCCATTCAACGTTGCAATTTCAAATCCCAGTGACTGTGGTAAAGGACAGGGAGAGTCCAAGAAAAATGATTGGTGTGACGCTTAGAAGCACCTTGACTGTAGTTACATGGGTTTTTACTCTTTGATTTATTTATTTTAAAAAAATCACTGCAATTTTAAAGCAAAAATTATATATATATATATACAATATAAAACAGTCTGGATTACTTGTTGTTTATGGTTGAAAGGTTAGTATAACATGAAATAATCCTAGAGTACAATCCTATTCGTATAGTTACTCTTAAAACAAGTGGAACTTAAACCTTGACAGGCAATAAAGGGTTAAAGTGGGGGAAAGCAAGAGTTGACAAAAAAGCGGAACTGGAGAGCTTCCTAGAATAACTGCGATATATATCAATGATAGGAAGCATTTTAGACTATGAATCACCATAAATTAAATAAAGTGAGTCACCTTTTTTATATCTTTTCCTCCACTTTGCCTTCGTTTGGGAAGACCAGTTTTAGCTTACCTTAACCCTATCTTCAGTTTTGAGGTTGACTCAAATGTCAGCATACCAAATAATAAGAATTATTTTATACTTCTTGCTCCTCTTTGCCTCTGTTTGGGAAGACTGGTTTTAGAGTACCTTAAGCCTATCTTTAGTTCCTCTGAGGATAAAGTTTAAAAAAGTGACTCAATTCATTTAAACTGCAATATAAATGTACTGTAAGAGAAATATGCAAGATGTCAAACAGAAATACATTCTGAAGCAATAAAAATCCTCTAGGTGAGTATAGGAAGGCTAATGATTAGTAAAATAGGACAAGTAGTGGAGAGTGGAAGATATATAAAATGGGGCAGTATGGTATGAAAGCAAGAGTTGGTGATACAAATAACAGGAAAAGGTTTAATAAGGATTTACAAGCAGCAATGAAAAGAAAAATGAAAGAGTTAAGAAATTGAAACACACAGGAGAAAATGAAAAAAAGGGAGAATTTCTTAGCCCTAACTTGAGGTTAAAACCTCCTATTATAAGTAAAATGGAGGAGTGCTGTATATAATGTTTTTTATAGTGTTTAACAGATGCTTTTACTACTGTGGCGCCACAGGCAATGACACTGGTGATACATGCATGAAGATGGAGCAGCTGTGAAATGTCACGGTGAGGAAACCAGAGAACCTGGAGAAAACTCGTTCCTGGGTCTCTTTGCCCACCTAAAAATCCCAAACATGTCACTTGGGATATGTGGTGCACAAAGTGGCCCAGGGGTGGGTTTTCTCTGGGTTATCCAGTTTCCCCCACCATGACATTCCGCCGGTGCTTCCATTTTCATTTCATGTATCATTTTGTCATTGCCTGTGGTGCCACAGTATAAAATACTGAAATATCAAAAATTCAAAATGCAAAAAAATAAGGTTATTAGTAGAGTTTGTATAAGAAAGGTTAGAGAGAAAACAATATTGGTTAACCCAAAAAAATAGTACAATCATTTCAATGTGTTATTAGGGCACAATAATATGATTATAGAGGATAGCCAGCAAGTTATTGATGATCTAGACATGGAATTTCCATTGCAGAATCTTGTGATCAAATTAAGATGGGAAGTCAAATAAAGCAAGTTATATTGTTATAGAATTGATGCAAAAAATATACAGCAAGTATCTACAAAACTTGGTTATCTGGTGCACAGTCCATCTCCTGCACACATAGTGTACACTTATCTGGCAGTCGCATGGCATGTCACCCAGTCACACATGCGCATATATAAAATTAAACCTCAACTCAAATTAACATACCTAAGCACAGGAGATGTTGGAAATTTCTGGGCTACAGTAATTTGTATGGTTTGAGTTTTAAAAGTTTTGTTGCTTTCCATGCTGAAGCTTTTGAAATGTCAGTTTCTCGTGCAAGGAGGTGACCATTCTAACCTTTCTTTGATTTCATCTAATTTCTGCTCTATAAGCACAAGCCTCTTTACCTTGGTTTAAATATCACAAAATTGATCCCGTCTCCCTGAAGTTTTAGTCAGCCTCCATGGTGCAACAAAAGAGAATGCATTTTTTTCGGGCAGCGTAAAAATCGTTAGCATGGCTTCCTTTGGAAGGGAAGTAAAGCCATTGGTCACGTGTCATAGATTTATGACACATAAAAGAACCTCAAGCCTGAAAAAGAGGCTTCTTAGCAAATTAAGCAGTCTTTAATGCCCAGTATTGAATGGGATGCTGAGAACCAGAACAGTTAAAGAGCCTCCATAAATAAAACACCATTTCATTTTCCCTGAATTTATTTACAAGCAAATGAACTGCCTCTCTACTTGGAACATGCACCCAGGAAATTTGGTTTCATACCTACAAGATGATGTAAGCACATATGTATCATACATAAACATTCTTTGTGGTACTGTATACAGCATTTTGAAAGCACTTTAAGCAAAACTAAACAGTTTTAAACATTCCTAACTTTATTCACGTGTAAACTGGACTGGAAGTAAAATGCACCTGCAACGACAGATAGATGTAGGATTCGCATGCAGGGAAATACAGTGAAGGTTACACAGGCTGTGCTCCTGGTAACAAAGTTTTGTAACAAACATACTGTACAGAGGCCACATGTTCTGTATTAAATTTGCAAGACAAAGTAACAGAGAGCATGCAGAGTACAACTGGACTGAGAGAAGTTGTAAATTACATGTTATGCAATTTAATCTTCTTATTGATGATATAATGGAGAATATCCAAACATAAAGCATACACTTATGGGTATTCAATAATTAAGAATTTCCTGGGTTGCTTTCACGTGTTGGTTTCATCATTAGATCCATTTAAGTGGAGGTTTAGGAAAGACACTGGAATTTAAGTTTTCTAAAAATTGGGGATTTAAAATAAATCATAGTGTAGAAAATATGGTGCTAAATGAAAAGGGATGAGAAATGAAAGGGAAAGAAATTGAAGTGATAAGGAAATCTGATTAAACTGGAAAGGCAGATGAAATGAACAGCAAAAATGGCAATAGCCAAGGTAAACATAACTCCATGGCACGACAGCTCACGGGGAGCCTTGGCCTACCGCCCAGCCGCTGCGTCCCCCATCTCGGTCCACTACAGATGTCATGGATGGGGTGAAGTATTGGAGGGTGAGACGTGGCCGGTTAATGCGGTTCTCACGACCTGGAGCCGCTACTTCTCCATCAAGTAGCTCCTTAATTGGCCCCCCAGGGACCTCACGAGGCTGAGTGCACCCCGGTCCAGGTCTCCCAGCGGGGGAAAAATCCCCACGCCGGTACTGGGGATAGAACCCAGGTCTCCCGCTTGGTAGGCAGCTGCGCTACCACCGCGCTAAGGAGACGACCTAGCCAAGGTAAAACTACTATGAATATTATAATACCATGCTTGAAGAAAGCCCAAATATGAGTTAATTAGCTGAAAATAGTTTATACAGCCACAATTGTGCCATAGCAGTAAAAGCTACATTTCAAATCACAACCTTATGAGAGTTATAACAAATTCATGAGCAACCGACTGTTAATATTCAAATAAAATGACTTGAGGAATTTATTCTAAGGATTTTAACTGCATTTTGCATTAACCTGTAGGCATTAGCCTCTGTCATGTAATCATTTCAAAATGACAGACATCAATATTTCATTTCAATAACCAGCTGTCATTGAATTCCTTGCTAAAGAGGAAAATTCCTTGCTGAAGTTCACCTTAGGCTTCAACATGCCTATGAATATCTCTGCACGTGAATCAGCATTCTTAGCAAATTGATTAAACATTTAAAAAATGGGAACACAAGTAGCCAAAATGAGCACTGTCCTCAAACAGCCTTCAAAGAAAGCAGTAAGAAAAGAGCTGAAAAGCTCATTACAGTAGTAAAGTATGCCACTCTCAGGGCAGAAATGCATGCTTTTTACTGAAGCAAGTTTAGTGTCCAGCTGCCATCTTGATTTTATACACACTACCATATACATCATATGCAACATCTGTTAAATGAATTGTTTGTCCAAATTTCTGAAGTAAAGAACAAAGGACAATGTAAGGGGAGAATTCTCTAGTTGAAGTAATATTAAGTGCAATCACATTTTTTGGCCTGTCAGTAGTTATTGCTAAATGAAAACATTGTGGCAAGATCACAACTTAATCTCTTGGCCAAAAATCACTCTAAACAATGAATATATGTATGAGGCAGTCATGTATAGGATGAATGTACATAAACACACACACACACATATGTTTGGGAAAGGCTTGGAATGAATTTTAAGTACACAGCAAAAAAGGGTGAAAAGCATAAGGTCCCAAAGATTATAATGACCTTCACTGTGGGCTGCATGTGTTGCACTCCAAGTCCAAGGAACACCTCCCCTATTTTCACGATTCTGGCATCATAAGCACATAATTTGATAGTAATTATTTCCCATGATAGCTGCTAAACAGACGAATTAGCGAGAGGTTTCTTATAAACCAGAGTAGGTTGCCAATTTTGTTTGTGAATTTCCCTTTCCTTGCTTTTGCTTCTGCTATTCGAGAAACTACAACCAAACATCACACACATATTGATCATTATACTGGTTTAAAAGTTACACTCAAAATTTACTGCTTAACTGAACATTTAACACCACAAAATCACTTAAATAAGTACCCTAAACCTAGGTATTGAAACATTTCCTTTTTCTTTTTTTCTTCTCCATACAAGAAACCACAACCAAACACCACACATGTATTCACCATTATTCTGGTTTAAAACCTACAATCCAAATGTACTACTTAATTTACATCTAACACCACAAAATCCTATTTTTGGTTAAATGGAAATGGTGTACTCTTTATGGATACTCTTTAACTGCTATGGTTATCAGCATCCCATTCTATTCTGGGCATGAAAGAACATGTAATTTTGCTCAGAGGCCTTTCTATCAGGCTTGAGGTTCTTTTATGTGCTGTAAATCTATGACACGGGACCAACGACTTTACTTCCCTTCCGAAGGAACCCATGCTGAGGACTTTTACACCTGAAAAAAATCCATCGTCTGCCGGGTTTGAACCCGTGATCTTGGGTATATGAAGTCAGCATGGTAACAATTACACCACAGATGGTTACTATGTCTGGTTGCACATTTAAGCTACTTCATCTCAAATATTTATAATCAAAATAGGGCACCTTGACAAAAATGTGCTTCACCAACTACAATGTATAAGCATAGGACATTTCCTATCCATTCTCTCTCTATATCTGTGGTGCCACTAGAATAAAATCACTGTAAGATATGTGGTAGAGGTTTTGTGTAAAGTTTCTTTAGTATATTGGCAGATGGTTTGCCAAATGAAAGTATAAAAGCTTTACTGTCACTGGGCAAACATGTGGCCGTGGAAGAAGCAGGCTTTGTGGTTTGGACTAATGGACATAGTTACCATAGTGAGGGATTTTTAATACCCTTTTCTTGTAAATACATGCTGGAATATCCAGGTGATTTGGTGCATGATACTGTTTCAGTTGAGTTGAGTTATAGTTTTATGGATAATGAATCAGTTTACTAATGGTCTGTAATCTTTCCATAGGCAGTTTGCAATTAGCTGGAACTATAAATATGTGTGTGTGTGTATAAATTTTGGAATTTTGTGAGCTAGGTATCACCGATATAATGCTAATATTTTCCTATTTGTGCAATCTTTTTAGCTCCTTGTTGAATTATAGTTTTAATTGCTATATACACACACTCACGCACACACATATATGTATATAGATGTATAGATTAGATATATAGATATTTTGTTTATATATATAAAGCTCCCCATCCCTGCTTACTCTCAGGGGAAAGGAGTCTATTGAATTGGGTTATATCTGAGCAGGGTTGGCCAATATATTCTTTTGTTAAATAATTACTTTACATTATTAACTCTGAAGAACAAAATTTGCAGCTGCAAATGGTTTAAATTGACAGAATGGTTATTGAAATACTGTATTTAGAAAGCTTTTTTTGCTTAGCTTTATATTAATACCAGTTATGATTTTTATGTTCAATAATTATTAATTAAATTACTATATAATATACGATCAGTTGTGAGATTTCTAATTCATGCCTGTGTTGTATTAATAACATACTTTTATTACTTGTAGCATTTATCAAAACAAGATTGTTCCTTGATATACTATTATTTACTTAAAAACTATAATATTCATTGTTTTGGCCATTAAAATGGGTTTCACTCCCGTTTGTGCTACCCATGTATTACTTGCTAATTACTCATGGATTCCAAGAAATAGGATATCCAACTTAATCCTGAACAAATATGAAAAGGGTTTACACATCACAGATTTTTCTTCTATGCCCAGTCGCTCCACAGCCACAACTATTCCACTGCTTTCTTTCTAAAAGCATCACTCCATTATGCTGAGTGGCTTAGGGCCAGCAATATTGCTAATCGTAGAAGCCTAAGATGCTTTGGGTACTCTAACATGAAATGTCTGTTGGTATCACAAAAGAAGTGACAAAAGTGAGAAGTTTATGTTATAAATGCTTTAATAAGAGGGATGTTCAATAAGGAATGTAACACATTTTGTTTCTTTACCAATTTTGGTTGAAAAGAATTGTAATTTTGAATAGCACGTGTTTAAATATGCCCGACTCTCCTCATAAAGCTTCATTAATTCCTGATAGGTGGCTGCACTAAACTAGCCTTCAAAGTGACGTCTGAAACGGAAATGCATTTCAAACAGAGACCAGTAGTAGCTTTATTCACCCATTAGTCAATACAATGACATGGGATACGTCAGTATATAGATTTATTACAAAACTAGAAAAATATGTACATTTCTTTAGCAGAACATTGTCATAATAAATAAGTGTAACAGGTCATAATTAATACAAGTAAAAATCACAACAGTGGTAATAATAAGCACATTTATAATAAAAACATATTTATTTGTCACTACAAAATTATAGTAATGCTTTATTTTCTTCACCATTCAATGTTAAGGGAATGCACGACAATATGGTGTCAATAACACAAGATAACATGAAATTCAAATACATTTTTATGTATTAAGTATTTATTCCCTCACTCCCATTGTTTAAAATAAAGAAATATTAATGTAGCTATTAATGTTTTGCAAGATGGCTAAATTAGTGCTCTACTTTTCTTCCCCACTCAATGTTAAAGAATGTACGTTATGGAATCAATAATGTTAAGATAACAGTGAAATTAGAATATATATTTATATATTAACCATTGTTTCCCTATTCCTTTTGTTTAAAATAAATAAATAAAAACATGCTTATTTCACATGTAAAGTTGGTTTTTGTAGACACAATTCTTTAAAATGAACCAGCACATTAACCAATAATCCTTCTTGAAAGTTGAAAATGCTGGAGAAAAGATAGGACCCGGATAGTATACTGCTTTAGATTTGCCTACCTATTGCACATGTTGTTCATATGAGGTTATGTAGTACATGATCCACCTAAAGGGGTTTTAATCAAAACATGATGACACCCCCATTATCTGCAGCACTCTTAATATAGTTAATCAACCGATATTTTAGATTAAATAAAGAAATTTCTCATTCTAAACTACTATCAAATAAAACCAACATACTTACCTTTCTATTGTTCAGTGCACATTTCAGTTTTTCCCACTTCCCTATGGCCTTCACTCCTCTTCAGAACACCAATTCTTTATATCCCATTAGGCAGATCATTGAGCATTTCAGCAATTTCCTGATACAAATATTGCCTGTCTGACATTTTACACCAAACAGATCTTCATTCGGCAACATTACCAAATAAAACCTTATTGAACCACAGCACAGCCAACAGATCTGTGAAGCCAAAACTCATTTAAATTATCAGAAATAGCATATTTTCATTTTAGGAACATTTTCATAGGTTGGCCGCATTAATTAACTGTCATTTTTGCCCTTAGCAGATTTTGTAGTTAATTGCAATACTTTGTGGCACAAGGTGGAAATCCGTAGCGTTCTGCTAAAGCACCATTTGTGCTCAGCCATCTTGTGATTCTACTACACACTATAATATACACCATGCACAATATCTCTCTAATTAATTTTTTCCAAGTTACTGAAGAAAAGAACAATGAAAGGGGAAGGATGTCTATCTGAAGGAGTATTTAATACAATCACAGGTTTTGACCTGTCAGAAGTTGTTACTGATAAATTGGTATTATTGCAGTGAACGTTGTGGCTTGCTCATAATTTAATTTTCTTCTAATTTCTTAATTTAAAACTGAAGGAGGGTAAAATATCAGATTTTGATGAAACCTTATTGTTTGTCTTTCATACGTATAGCCATTATATTCACTACATGAACATATAAAGTAAGTCTACTCCAATTCATCTATTGAGTGAGCTAAATAAACAATCCTCAATATATGGACGAGGCAGTCATCTAAAAGGTGCATGTACGTAAACACACGCACGCACACACACACACACACACACACACACACACACACACACACACATGTTAGGGAAAAATTTGGAATCATTTTTTACTGCAGACCAAGAAGGGGAGACAAGTATCACACTGTCGACTACATGTATTATATCTGAGTCCAAAGAGCATGCCCCCCATTCTAATGGTACTAGGATCCTAAGCACATATTTTGTTACTAATTATTTTTTGCAATAGCTGCTAAATGGGCAAATTAGCAAGAGGTTTCTTTCAAATCTCAGTAGGTTACCAATTTTGTCCGCAAATTACCTTTACTCAGGTTCCTCAACGCTCTTTTCCAATTGGAAATATAAAATCTAATAAACAATACAGGATCACTCTGTGGATTATGTGTAACATTTTTCATTAAGTGTACCACCAAAAAATCACTTAAATAAATACACTAATCTATGTATTGAAACTGATTTCCATTTCCTTATTTATGCTTCTGCTATTCGAGAAACTAAACCAAACACACACACATATGGACAATTAGACTAGTTTAAAACTTACACTCAAAATTTACTGCTTATTTAAACATTTAACACCACAAATTCATTTAAATAAGTAAACTAACCTATGTATTGAAACTCATATACCTTTTCTTGTTTTTACTTATGCTATTTCGAAAAACTACAACCAAACACCACACACGTGTTCACCATTTATTATACTGGTTTAAAACTTAGTCCAAATCTATTAACTGCCATTTAACACCACAAAATCTTATTTATGGGTGCACAATTTAACCTCAAAACCGTACTAATTTTAGCAATTTAGAATCAAAATATTGCTTGCGACTTCACCAAAGCATGATTTACTAACCACAATGCATAATGATAGGACATTTCATATTTATTCTCTCTATATCTGTGGCTCGTACATGAGGTGGGGTGGGCGAGTGAGCAATATGACCTTGTTTGAGCAACTGTCTTACTCCATCTGGATTACGCTGGATATAATTACCAGAATCCACAGGGATTTAACAATCATTGGTTCCTAGAAATGTGAGTTAATGCGAAAAAAATTTATGTCAATTGAATCAAAGTACTTTTACAATGTTACCTGTGAAAACATAAGAAGCAATCTCTATTAGTACTCGCACAGCTGCTTTTACAAACTCATATTTGTTTTATGACTATACTTCATATTATGTTTCATTCAAGGTTACAGAATATTAAATCTCTTGCTTAATGGGGATATGCGCTTAGTTCGAGTCAATTGTGAAGTCAAAAGAATATTCATTAGCGAGCGATCCATTACCACTAGATACTACAAGCTGGGGCATTGATCGCCGGCATTTGTTATTGCGGGAACTATGTTAAAATGAAATTGATTTTTAGAAAAGAAATAATTATGAAACTATAAAGCGAGAAGTACGAGAAATAAAGAGCCTGCATCTTGTATTTTCACAAGTATGATATAAAACACTACTTCTAATCTATTGTACTCTTAAAATAACTTCTTATGTTTCAATCCTTGAAGAGATACAGAGCTGTTCAAACCCTCTCGTAAGTTATACATGCGTGTAGGATATAAAGGTTTATTTATCTATTCAATCCTTTCGCAAAAACAAAACCCAGGCAACAGTACACCTCCGTCATTCGGGCTAGAAACGCCGTCCTTTCGTCACGACCACGTGGCACCTAAACTAGGCATATTATAATGGAAAACGAACGCCCTTACCCCGACCGCTTAAACGGCGACTAAAATATTCTATTAGATAGACTGATGATAATATTAACAGTCATAAAATAACTGTGTGCACATGTAATAAACAACAATAAAAATACGAACGAAAAAAGTAACACGAATGCGGTATAACTTGCACATATTCGTCCTCTGGAAGCGCTTTATTCCTTCCAGATCAGAACCGTCGTCTGTTTGTGCTGCCGCTTTCTAATTTAAGGTTGATTATCAGGTTAACAACAGTGTCGCTTAAATTATCCCTCTCCCAAAACAATGTTTCTTGGTTTATACTTGTTACGTTTTCACCAATTTTTTTGATCGGAAAAGCTCCGTAATTAAGTTAGACGCTAATTTATTACGTGCGCGTAGCGATCCTTTTTGTGAATATTTATGAAGTATGCTGCCTAGAAGGAGTAGAATATAAATAAAGAAGTCTTGTAGTATTTTTGCAATGTAAATATATAATAATACTACACACTAAAGTGCCAAAAACCTGAGTTCCATTGTCGGCGGCAGGCGAACAGTGTTGTGGGATGCATGACAGGTGATGTATAGACGCTGTGCTGATGTATGACAAGTATGTTTCACGCAGATACAGCTGTTCAGTGAACTTTATTATGCAGAACTTCGGCCACTCTAAAATCGAATGAAACTAACTGCGATTGATTGACTTTGTATTTATGATGACAATTTCAAAGCCTGTGGATTTCAAATTTAGCGCGAGGTTAGGTTCCAATCCTTTTAGGTTAGTGTATGTATATAAACAGGTAGCAACATTAGTTTTTTAAACCTTCTCCCCACCCCTAATCCCCCTCTAAGCACAACGCTCCCGTTAGAGTGCAAAACTGGTATAAGTCGCAGCGGAGAGAGTTAGCGGCCCAACTTGTAAATAATTACCCTAAACTTAAAATAAACATGCAGTACAATAGATTTTTCACCACTAGTCAATGGTTTACCAGCCTATGTAACTAAAAAATGCAAGAGCAATTTCAAAGTAACTGTCCTCCATGATTCTAAATAGCAACAACCAGCAACTGTTATTGTGTAAACAATATTGCAGAAATAAGGTAACTCATATGAATAGCATGTTAAGACTTGTAACACTGTTTAGTGGTACAAATTGGCATAATTTTAACTCTTACATATTTATATAAAATATTATACCAGTTAAGAATTGTTCTGTAATTTAAATTGTTAGTATGAGATTACATTCTTAAGCGTACTACTACTGTATTTTACTGTGGTTCACTGGTCACATGGTTCCATTTTGGCATTGATCTACCAAAGAGTAAATAGATAATAGGATAGGTGCTATTGTTTGCCAGCAAGTGCATGGCCTACATCACATCATTGTTGCCAACAAAGATACATTTATGCACTGATTGTAATGTTGCCAACCGAAATCGTAGAAATAATTTCAGCTGTTAATAGAGGTGAATATAATTTATATGCTAATAACAAATACTTAGGCTGAATTTCAGAGTGAAGAAACTTACATTATATAATGTAAGCAAATTGTAGTATATTTTAAGAATACAAACGTTACTCATGCAGATAAGATATGGCATAAAGGTAAACTTGCCTGTATTTTAGTGTAACAAGAATGTAGTGCAGAAATGGATGAACTCGGATAAATTACGTGAAATAGAAACTGCATAGAAATAATGCGTAAACATAGGCAGCATGTTCTCATTGTTTTTTAGCCATAAGACACACATTGTTGAAGCACTTTACTACAATAAGTCTGTAATTAAGAAATTGATAACCTTGAGTAAGTTAGCTAAAATACAAACTGTGTAAAAATAATCCTGCAACAATTCAGAATTTTATTTTTAGTCACAATACACACAGTGTTGAAGCATTTTATATATAATAATTGTTAGACATGTGTGAACAGCTTGCTTTCGAACATGAAATACTTTTTGCACTTGTGTGAGTGGCTTACTTTCAAAGTATGGTAAATGATGCATGTGTGTGTAAACAGCTTGCTCTCAAATGTCTAGTAATTGTTGTATGTGTGTGAGTAATTTGCTTTCAAACATGTAGTAATTTCATCTTTGAACATGCCGGCCTCTGTTGCCGAGGTCCTGGCTAATGATCCAAGAGCTGTGGACTAGGTTTTTAAATTATTAGCTTAAGTATCTTTTACCTTGCGATGTTAGGCTGTAGTAGCTGTATACTGTGATACTTTAGTGTATTTCTAACTTTTAAACAGTTTGTATAATCTTTAAGTTTTAATTGTTACAGTGTCTTTTATCGACACTTTTGTTATATGTTTTAGGCCTTTTAATGCCACAGTTTTATTTCCAGAGCTTCTTTTCGTCTTTTATACTTGTTCTATCTCTTATTTCAGCTGTTGTCATTGTAATTCTTTTTAACATGCATTATAACTGGACTTTTAACATCACTGTTTTATGTTAAGGCCACTGATGACCAAGCAGTTAAGCACCCTTAAAACCTAATCATCATCATCATGTAGTAATTGTTGTACATGTGTGAGTGGCTTGCTTTCAAACATATTTTAACTGTTGCACTGTGTGAGTGGCCTACTTTTCAAACTGTAACTGTTGCATGTCTTTGAGTGGCTTGCTTTCAAATATGCAATAATTGTTGCATAGTATGAGTGTCTTGCTATCAAATGTGTAGTACTTGTTGTATGTGTGTAGGTGGCTTACTTTCTAAAATGTAGTAACTGTTGCATGTGCTTGCTTGGCTTGTTTTCAAAGTTCAACTGATTTTGGCTCATGTATTCAAGAATTTGACAAGTGAATAGCCATGGCTAAGTGGTTAGACCACTTGCTACTCACCAAGACAGCCCGGATTCAATCCCAAATGACCACATGTGAGATTTGTGGTGAACAAAGCTGCGCAGGGGCAGGTTTTCTCCAGGTCCTACAGTTTCCTCCACCATCGCATTCCAGCAGTGCTCCATTTTCATTCATGTATAACCTGCGGTGCCACAAGTAGTAAAAGGGGGAGCTAAGCACTACCAAAAAAAAAAAAAAAAAACAAAAAGAAAGTGAATAGTAAGGCACTATTCAAATCTTGGAATACAACAGCTGGGGGTAATGGACAAGTGCTATAATGATTACTACTTCTGGAATATTGTTTTATATAGCGTTTAACGCCTGCTTTTACTGCATCTGGCATGTAGGTGATACATGGAATGAAGATAGAGGACCAGTGGAATGTGATGGCGGGGGAAAGCGGATAACCCAGAGAAAATCCACCCATGCACCATTTTGTTCACCACAAATCCCACATGCAGTCTAGTTGAGAGGTGAGTGGTCAAACCAATTGGCCATAATGAGGCCACTTCTGGAATATCCCGGCCACATCATCAATAGCTATAAAAGATAGAGCTGCCAGACAAAGGAGTGGGATTTGTATGGGAAATCTGGAGTGTGCAGACGCAGTGGGTGCTGAAAGAAAACCACTAATGGAGAACTGTTTTGAAAATAGTGGAATAAAGAATAATTCTAATCTGAAAAGAGAAATAGAAATTCTTCGTTTTTATATTTGGGACATGAAAACGTGGGTTTGCCGTTACATATCCTACCAAACTTAGTGTTAGGCATGATACAATACTTCCTCTACACACTATATATAACGTGTTTGCAGTGAAATATGAAACTGAGATTTGGGTGGAATACAGTACTTCCTTTACACACCATACATAACAATTGTTTGTACTGAAATATCACGCTCAGGGTTGGGTGGGATACAGTGCATTCTATAGATAACATGTGTTTGCAGTAAAATGTTAAGTTCGGGGCTGGGTAGGATACAATACTTCCTATATAAACTATACATAACATGTGTTTGCAGTAAAATACCAAGTTCGGGGCTGGATGGGATACCAATACTTCCTATATACACTATACATAAAATGGGTTTGCAGTAAAATATCAAGTTGGGGGCTGGGTAGGATACAATACTTCCTATATATAATACATAACATGTGTTTGCAGTAAAATATCAAGTTCGGGGCTGGGTGGGATACAATACTTCCTATATACATAACATGGGTTTGCAGTAAAATATCAAATTCGGGGCTGGGTAGGATAAAGTACTTCCTATATACACTATACATAACATATTTGCAGTAAAATATCAAGTTCGGGGCTGGGTAGAATACAATACTTTCTATATACACTATACATAACACATGTTTGCAGTAAAATATTAAGTTCGGGGTTGGGTAGGATACAATACTTCCTACATACACTATACATAACAGGTGTTTGCAGTAAAATATCAAGTTCAAGGCTGGGTAGGATACAATACTTCCTATATACACTATACATAACATGCTTTTGCAGTAAAGTATCAAGTTGGGACTGGGTAGCATACAATGCTTTCTATATGCACTATACATAACACGTGTTTGCAGTAAAATATTAAGTTCAGGCCTGGGTGGGATACAATACTTCCTTTACACACTATACATAGCATGTGTTTGCAGTGAAATATTAAGCTCAGGGCTGGGTGGGATATAAACTTCCTCTATGCACTATAGGTTACCTGTATTTGCAGTAAAATATTATCATGTGCTGGTTGCATGGCTGTGATTTGGGTACATTGAGTTAGTTTTGGTCTCATAGTTTGACAATAAGGCAACCAGCAGAAAAGGAGAATAGATAAAGGGGCAGGGTTGCACGAGGTGTCACCATGTTTGTTAGCAAGTGCAGGAGGGCGGCTTGCCCAGGTAGCCAGGATTTGCTCCCCACCAGTGGTAATTTTGCACAATGATCATTGTAACGGAAAGTAACAGAATAAATTTGTGTAACACAGCTTTTCTATCTTTAAATTGGTAACTTAGTTTACACTATTTTAAAACATCTTATAATGTAGAAATATTAACCCCTATAGCCCTGATAGAACAGAGGTAAGCTTCATAAGTTGGCCTGTGTTTGTCTTTCCTCTGTTGCTTTACCATCATAAACTGATTATAACATTAGGTAGGCATGACAATATCAATCTTAGGATTGGAAAGGATTTAATACTTGCTCTTCTCACTAAAAGTTAATTCTAGCAGAAGGTTTAAAGAAGAAGAAAATAAGTGTTTGAATCGTTATATACATAACTCCAAATGCTGTAAATATCAATCTTAAGCCATTTTATGAATCTAGAAATGCTTAGAATATAGTATTGTTTTAAACACTAATAAATGCTAATATTTCAAAGATATACTTTATACATCTCTGTGTATGAGTCACAACAGTAATGGTGTGAGTATGAAAGTATATGTATAACAGTGAGGGTGTGACTATGAGACAGTATGTATGCAGTGATGCTCTATGAGTATGAGAGAGTAGGTAGTACAACAGTGACAGGTAACAGTGATGCATTAGATTAAATGAGCGACATGCGAGTGTGAAACTGTATAAGAGCGTACCAAAGTGTGTATGAGACAGGTGGTGTCAGAGAGGGAGAGAAGGAAGGAATTTGTTTTCTGAATTTATTTCCTTACTTTTGTTCTGCCTGTATCTACAAATTGCAACTTAGCTTTACAATAAACCAGTATAATTTAGCTTTTCCAAGTACCTATGAATTATTTGCATTTTGTAAATTGTTGAGCTTGAACTAGTACATTTATGTATGTGTTAAGTTTCCAGTGTATACTTACTATTTAGCACATGAAAATATAAAATGAAAGTTAAAAGAATTTGAAATTAAAAGCTTAAATGTAAAATTACAACACAACACAAAGTTTCCTGTAAATCACGTTCAACCAAGCAAAGAAACAAAGGAAAAAAATCTGTAGTAATGGGGATTCAAATCTGCAATTTTAATGCACATTCACTTTTGGATTTTAGCACCATAGCTATTACACTAAACACACAAGTTCCAAATTCTTCCACTTGTTTTCTAAGCATGCCTTGTTGTTGAAGTGGCCATGATTGCTGGTATGCATATAACCTAGCAATTTTCGATTAAAACCCTGTAATTTATATTTGTAGAGCATAGGTCTCCTATCTCAAATTTTTGTGTATATATAAACTGTTTATTACCAGTAAAAATGGTTCTTCATTTACACCCTGCATATATTTATAGTAATTGAGGCATAGAGATCAAAAAAGAGACATGTCACTGAATAGTAGTTTTGAGATATATCAGTTTTTTTTTTTTTTATTTAATTCTGAATAATAACACTTCAACAAATTGTGTTTAACTTACATTCTCATTAGGATGATAATAGTCATATAACAAACTTTGTAATCATAATAAAGACACAGTAGTAAATGGATATATAAAATAACTGACATGGCCCTTTTTTGAATTAAACAACACTCATTTTACCAAAAATAAGGTGCAATTAAAATTCTTGTACAGTTTTATAGCAAACCATTTTTACATAGTGTAATAATTTATGTTCCAAATACTGTGGGTGTATAAAAATGCATCAAATAACAAAAGATACGTATAAGGGTACATATCAAAGTGGACGTCGTCATGGAAATACAAGTCAATAACCTATTAATATTTTGTTAGAAAACCATGTTCATATTTGGGTTTGGAACACAGGCTCTTTGTTTAGCTCTTCACCAGTCATTTCATAAATGGCATATTTCCCTAATATGGTGTCAAAGTATTCACGAAACTTCAATGTGACAACAGCAATCATGGGTAAGACATCCTATGCTGTTTCAGGTTTCAGAGCAATTTCATCCATATATGCCCTCAGCACATTATGAAAACGGGTCACTATCCCAGTATTAAACAGAGGCATTTAAAATTTACCATTCCACTGTTACTGGGTGAAACAGATGCATTTCAACTGAGCATTGTATTAAAATATTTTGAACTTTGTAACAAAACATTTGCTACCTTTCACAGTAAAGTTACAGACTTGTTACAAAATGTATGTAGATGTAGCTGATAGTCAAGAAATACATCTTAGGTGCATAGTTCAACATATATGTGTTTCCTTGCCGTACATAGTATTGTGAACCACTAATTGGGAGTGCACACTGTGTCCTGCATCCTTTTGTGCAATTCCAAAATTGTAAAATCTGTATCTCAAGTGTTATAGGAATGCTCACAAGTTGGGTACATGTGACAAACGTTGATAAATCTACCACTATAAACTATGCCATATTGTCTGTGACAAGTCCTGTTTTTTCATGACAAAATTTCAACAATGATTTAGACAGGGAAAGGATTACTGGACAGCATCAACAGATGCAAAATTATATAAAGAAAATAGCTACATTGATAACTCATATACTGCCGAAATGATGACTATGTCCAGTTTTCATCTCCAGGGCCTCAATTAATATCACTGCTGTAATAGTTTACAATGAATTCTGTAATATATTTTGCATTAAATATTTCAAGCAATGAGCTAATAAAAATTACTGAACATATACTCAACTGTTTGAAAATAAGTTCTGCAAGAAGCAACAATTAAAATATGCTATACAACTGAGTGAATACTGATACCTTTCCTATTCCTACTCCTGCTCGGAGAATAAAAAATAAAAATTTTTAGTTCATCATAAATAAGTTGTTCAAGGGTTCCTTCCTATTCATGGCTGGGCCCAGCACAAGTAAAACCAATGGATAAACCAGTTTTTCTCCTCTGGAACTTTATATGATATAGCAGTATAACTGGTCTTGTACCCAATTAAAGGATAGGGTACTACTGTGCTACTCAAGATAGGTGATACATAAGAATACCTTTTGTTTTATCCGTTTCTGACTCTTTGGCTCTTAATACATGAATCTACATTATAAGAAGAGCACTGTGCTGTAACATTCTTATGTGCATTTCTTAACCCTAGAGTTACAATTTTCCCTCTGGCAGATAAATACCCTATCTTATCACCACCTGATTTTGAGCAGCTTTCAAGTCATTGTTTACCTTCCATTTTGTTGAGTCATAGCAATAGTAGCACCAACAGGTCAAGGGCAACAAAAGGTTATTCTTGGAACTACACCACGTGCCTGGTCATAGAGGTAATATTTCATATCACGGCTCCTATTGTAACCAGTCATGTAAGTAATATTTCATATCATAACTTGTGCATTTTAAAGATCTGTTTAAATAGTTTATTAATTGTTACCAACATTTTGTGTTTTTAACTTTAGGGCAAAGAAATGTTTGACACAACAGGAGTTAGAACGGCCTCTTTTAGAGGTACTTGCTGAAGAAGATGACTGTGAGGATATTGATGATTAGTTTTCTGATGGAAATGAAAAAATATCTGAGTGATCCTGACAGTGAATCTGAAATTGACAATGATAAACAAGTGCTTTCTTTCTATGCATAAAAAATATCCCATCTACCAGCAAAAAATATTGTGAAGATCTTTCCAGGTCCTAAAACGGTGGCATGAGGTATTGTAGAGGAAATTGAATCTTTCTCAAATTGCTGTTCTGTGTAAAAAATTTAGTATGCATTCAGCCAAGGTCATAGGGGACTAATTTGCACACACTTTGTAATGTAACTAATTAGTATACATATGCATAAAACTGCTATGAAGTATACAATTGGATTTTACATATAATTGGTTGATTGATGTAATGTAAATTAGTGTAATAAATAATATAATAGTTTAATAAATAGTAACAGAATACCAACCTAGCTGTGCTGTGTACAGAATACACAGCATGCACGTTCTAGGGTTAAATATATGTTCAAATAAATATGCAAAATTATATCTGTTTTATAAATATTATTGTCAGAGTAAATGTCTCAGGGTTATTGTGACATGAATGACTCCATTATCATATTAGGAGGTTTGGATTTCTATGCCCTTTTAAAAATACCTTCAATTTCCTGTGTTCATTTCATATTTTCAAAACCTATCAAAACATTGACATCCATTCCACCAACTTAGCAACACATCACAGTAGAAACACAGTGGTGTGACCATGAACACAATTTTGCAAGTGAGGAACAGATTTATTTAATATAGTTGCTTTTATTGTCATTTTATTCTTACTATTTGCTTATGATTAACTTTTCTGTTGGCTTAAATATTTATTATAAATTGCATGCTAGAGTTTTGTTAGATAGAGCTCCAAAATTTAAAAATGTATTAACACAGGCATGACACAGGGTTAAACTTGTCTCACCCTAATTTTGTGATGCCAAATTTAAATCTCCTTTTAATTTTTTCATATAATGTACTGTTTATTTGCCTTGCGGAAAGGGTTTATTTATTTAACGTGCGTGAAATGCAAGCTAAGAAACAACCTCTATTCTACACTAGCAAAACCTTGCATTGAACTAGAAATTTCAAACGTACCTTGTGACTTTATTTTCTCCTGTGCTTTTTTCACAAAGAATGTTCTTGCATTTATGGTCATCACAAGGGTTGTTTTTAATTAAACACCATTATGGCCATCATGGAGATGTCCTGTGGATCCTGGTACCTTGTTTTAATTGGTATACTCTCTCTCTCTATTCTTTACTTAGTGCATCCAAGTTTTAAGGAAAAAACTCAAGATGCTAATGCAAAAGGTGCCTTTTATACCCTTTTAATGCCTAACTAATTAGCAAAATGCTGACTGAAAAATGCCAAACATTTTACCGGAGAATGCAGGGTTTTAAATGTTAGTAATAAAATGGGTTCCAAATGACATAGACTTGAGCCTTTTTTCATACTGTATAATATGCATTATATATTTTATATGAAAATTCTCTTCAATATATTAAAAAAAACTAAAAACATTTTAAAATTCCCAAAATAATAATTAGGCACACAGGACCTTACAGTACAGAAGTATAAGGCTAATTAAATGAAAGTATAGATACTACTTTACTAAAAAAGCTCCTATTTTGGGCTGTTTTTTTATTTCTTAAAACACAAAAAGGAATCTGCATAATCTGAAGGCTGAAAACTGAAACAAAAAATAAATCAATAAATAAGTCACCTAACACATACATACACACAAACCTGATACCACTATTAATGCAAATGGTATAAAGCAATAGAATACAACTGTGACATAGATCAGTGTACAATTTAGCACTTGCATAGCTGAATGATTCATTCACATTGTCTGGTTTCACCATGTGAATCCCTTTCGATAAGCATGCTGATCATTTGCATTTGTACAAGGGCTGCTGTTATCAGATGCATTTTCATCACTGAAGCTAGAATATATACCTTCCTCTCTTACACTGACAGTAGAAATGCTTTCAGCAAGGTCTGAAAATTCAGAATTACTCACTTTCTTCTAACACATTGTGAACTGCAGCTCTTATTACTTTTTCATTCATAATGTTTGGCTAGACGATGCCATATTTCAACCAACATAAAGAAAAATGAACTAGAGAAATTAAATTTTGGACTAATTTAGTGCTTAAAAGTGTAAAGATAAAGATAAGGTTCTGAAACGCTCCGGCAAACTTGTCTCAATGGCTATGATGTAGAAAGAACACAGACTTTCCCGCTGGAAAACATTAAAATGTATGAAAATGACATGATTAGATCATGATTGGCAATTTTCATAGAATTTCAGAACATGTTGGTGATGGGCAATAAAAGGGTTAAGCTCATATTCCTCTGGGTGGCTTTAGTTTTCGAACATGGTTTTCACCTTCTGGCAGGTATGCCTAGTTTGTTCACATGAGCAGGTGTGTGTTGTAAAATTTACAACATGGACATTTTTAAATGATGGCAACCTTATGATAAGTAAACTGGTTAATACGTAGATCACAACCAATTTTAGCATATGCTATAACAAAAACTTAAGCTCTTTTAGTTTTTCAGTATACCATTTTATCCAGTTATTCTGAAACAATGGTGGAGCATAGAATTGGGACCAGGAGATCCATGTTCTTGGGTTATGGCATTAAATTTTACAGTCTGACTGCATTTATGCAACTTCTGTCCAACACACTGCTTCACTTTTATAACACCTTTCACATACAATTTTTTTCTTAGTGTGCTTTTTACAAGCATTTATCACATGTAATGAAAGTCAAGAAAATTGTTTGACATCCGTAAAGGATACACATTCTATGTTCTTTGCCAGAGATTCGAGGATCTGATCTGCAGATGATGATGTTTTACCATGGAATTGCATAAGATAACAGATCCATTCTCTGTAGCTATGTCCAATATTCCCCATCAGCATGCTTACTCAACAGCCTTACACACAGATTGGTAAATGTACCAATGGGCAAAACAGAATACCAATGTGAACTTACTAAAATATTGGACATAGCTACAGAGAATGGATTTCGGGCAGAACTGGTGTACAAAAAAGTTAATAAGGCCAAAAATAGAAAGAGAATTAAAGAAGTCAGCACACTCACTCAAAACCAGAAAGAAAACAAGATCTACAAGAAGTTTACATACCATCCTACAACTTTCTACAAATTCCAGAGGATCTTCAAACAACATAACATCATTCTAGCCCCTAAAAACAATTACTCTATAAAAAACATTTTAAATTCTAAATTAAAAGATGATATCCTACAAGAAAACAAACCAGGAATATGTCAGTTCAGCTGTAATGACTGTGAAAAAATCTACATCGGCCAAACAAAAGAAATATAAAAACCAGTGCAAAAGAACACCACAGAAATATTAAACTCAAACAAGAAGTCAAATCTGCAGTAGCTTGGCATTTTTGGAAAGAGAAACACACTATAAATAGAAGCCCAAAAATCCTCAAAAACATCACAAGGATGACAGAATTAAAAGTTTGGGAAAACATATATATTTGGAAAAACAAGAACCGGGTTTTCAATTTTGAAATCCCGCCAGGCGATCTACTCATTCAGAGGTTCATCAAATCACCACCAGGGACAGAGACAACCACCACAGCAAGCAATGCCGGCAGTCGACCAAAGGAATTGACAATGGAAGCACATGGCTTCTGAAACATGTATTCCGAAATAAAAAAGTAAGTGATGTAGTGTTACAAAATCGACTCAACTAAATTTTAATTGTTAAAACACATCACTGTCTCAAAGTCCACCATATATCAGGATAATTGTTTTCTTTTGTTCCAGTAATGAATTATATAAATCCCTCCCTTGCATATACTCTTTCTTTAATTCTACGTATACTAATTCCCTCCACTTTATGAGTAGCTGTTTGACTTGTCATTTAGTTACTCTACATTCTTCATCAAACCAGCCCTCATCTCTTTTGTAAACCTTCTTTCTCATTTTCATTTCCTCCCCAGCCCTTAGCATAATGATATTTAAGATATTCATAGCACTTTCAAATTCTTGTTCCTTTATCATAAAACTTATTCCACACTGACATATCTGGCCATAATTATTATTTAGTGTCTGCCTAAATTTATTCCAATACTCTTCCTTCCATTTGTATCTACTGTATTCTTCTATGTTACACTTTTCCTCCCTTAAATTATAGACTGTTGCTCTGTGTATATTTTTATGTCTACTATCACTGGAAAATGTCCACTGTTGGAACTTAAATTTAGTACCTTAAAATTACTTAAAATATACCCCATATTAATTGGCCATAACACATAATCAATCATCACTTATTATTAACATACGTATATTCTCCATTCACATCTTCTCCATATTTATCATTCAAAATATCAAAGGCATTCAATTCACAGAATTCTATAAATTTCATACACCCTTTATCAACTATCTTATCTTTGATGTATCTAATCTTCTCAGGTTTCTCTAATATATCATTACTCATCCAGCTATTCCCTCCAATAAAATCATTTTCGCCAATCCTAATGTTAAAATCTCCCATTAATATAACCTCAGAATTGACATATCTCTCCTTTAAATTTTCTATTTCTATCTCTAGGTGTTTAAGAAGGTCTGGATTATGAAAGCGTGAAGAGGAGGATTATATACTATACCTATACATACAACATTTTCAACTATTTGTTTCTCCTCTAATACAATCCATAGTATTTCTTTTCTCCTTGACCAAGTTTCTTTAACTACTTTACTTAACGTCTTCTTTACAAAAAAGCCTGTGCCTCCAGTTGCCCTCCCCTTTCTTCCTACCTTATCTCCTTTTATCCCTACAAAATAAAAACACAATTCCAGAATCCAAGCTTCCTTATATTCTCCCTTCCCTATTGTGAGCCTGATCTAAATCTAAATGTTTCTAGTGTTCTTTTACTTCTTAATTGTATCCCTTCACTGGGAGGAAACGCTTTAAAAACTTTTAACGCTTTTTAAAACTAGAATGCTGCCATGTTTGGATGATATAATGCTGGCTTCTTCCCTCTCTGTATTCTCCCCGCTACTCTGTTGCCACACCTTCTTCCCTTCGAAGCCAAATTACGTGCTGCTATTATTTTCCTGCTACTCGGTGACACTATTTTCTTGGGTGACTTCATTCCAGTGGCTCGTCCTCCTGTTGCTTTCTCTGTTGACGTCATTACTTTGTCAGCTGTTGCTTCTCTCGTAAGGATGTTGGATGATGTCCTATCTGCATATGCCATTCTCATATCCATGTTTGATCTTCCTGTCGTACTTCCTAAAGTTGGCATTGGCATCTGCTGAGTAATTTCCTCTGTGCCTGATTGGGGTTCTCTTAGATCCTTCTTGTCCAGATGTGATGTCTTTTCTCCGTCTATCCACAATTGGAAATTTCTAATATAAGCTCTTCTTCCCTGGGCTCTTGCTTCCTTAATTTTTTGTACCAAATTTCTTTGCAAAGCTCTCTTCTTAGGTGATAATGTTTGTTCCTTTTAATTTCTTAGCTCTTTTAAGTACTTCATGTACTAATTGGGCTGTTGCAAATTTCACTATAATTGCTCTCTTGCCAAGCTGTCTTCCAACTCAATAAGCTTCAATATTTTCCCATCTATACCATTCCAAATCCAGCTTTTCCTTCGTTATCTCTAATATTTCTTCTGGCCATTTATCCCTTCTTTCCTTAACTCCTATGAACACTAAATCTTCTCTCCCTTTCTTCCATTCTTTCCTTAACCATTTGAACTTCCCTTCTTGCTTCCTGCACCTCAACTCTAACATCCTCTTTGATATCTGTTGCCAGCTTTTCCAATTGTTTACCTATTTGTTGTTCCATGCCTTCTAGTTTGTTCATTTTCTCAGTCAGGTTTTCCAGCATTGTTATTATATCTGCAGGGCTGGGGTTTACCTCAATTCCTCCAATCACTAACAAGAAAGTTATAACACATGCTAAAACCAATATGTTTGTCATCTTCTCTCCAAAACTGTTTTTGCTATTCACCAATTTTACTTTTCTAAACCGTCCAATTCTTGCTCTATACACTGTAATGTCCACTCCCATAGTGACTTAAATCCTTCTTCCTTCACCACAGGAGCACCTCTCAAAACACAACCTTCCTTATCACTGCTGGCTTAGCACTTGGGCTTTAAATGCAAGTTATTCTTTCATAAAATATTCTGCTAGCTTCTTGAGCTAAATGCACTTTCATAAAGTTATCTCTGGATTTATGAAGGAAAGCAATATTAGTAAATTTATTACAGCAACATTAAAAAGTGTGAAAATTTAGCCAATGGCCATCTTCTGGTAACCTTGAAACACAGTAGGAGGCACACATTTTATCTATGTCAACTCCTCCACATATCATGATTGCTTAAGGTTTGGGTGTCTCTTCATCAACCGAAGCATGGATTTGGGAAAGGTCATGAAAACAAATTTTATAGGAGAAGCAAAAACTTGTTTTGACGCTACAAAATACAAGCTTTTATTTACCAAATGGTTACAGAACATCCATTTCAACTTCACAAAGTATATTTGAAGCAAAAAATCACAGTAATATCAAAAATATAACTATGCTGTACAAAAATGTGTAACATTGATGGCAGATCGTTTTTCTTAGCATCACAGGTAGAGAATAGCTGCCTTTACACCTAGATGCTTTCGTGCGGAAATAGCAGGTGTAAGCGCTTTCATGCCAGAAAGAATGCATGTGTAGAGAAAGAGCAGAGGGGAGCAAAGCATGTGGCCAGTCACGTACGTAATCTCGCGCACTTTATTTAGCAAGTTGTACCTTTACATACACATTCCATACTTGTATTAAAAAATGGATGTCCCTTTATGGTCGAAGCAACTGATCACTGACTTTATTAGTCTGTATAAATGATTGCCATGTTTGTGGAAAGTGAAGAGCCACGAATACAAAAACAGGAACTTACGCGATGTAGCATACAACAAAATGACTGAATTCTGTCAGCAACATGGTTTTCCCGACGCAAATAGGGACTTTGTTTGAGGTTTGGAGGAAAACCCTCTTGTCCCTATCGAGTTCTCTTTGAGCATACGGTTTAAGAAACTGTTCATTCAAACCAAAAGCTTCATCCCCAAGAAACACAAAGTTTAAATTCCTATCAGTTTTGCTATTTTGAGGTAAATTTAGTTGTCCAGAGTCTTCCATTTTCTTCCAACGTTAACATATAAAAACTCATAGTTGGGGCCCACCAATGCCAGCAGAATGATGCTATAGAAGTTCTTATAGTTGTAGTATGTAGCTCCAGAATGTGCAGGCGGAACAATTCGGATATATTTTCCATCCAATGCTCCTCCACAGTTGATGTACTGCCATTTGTTGTCAAATCCGCATACAATTTTGCTTCATTCTTCTTTACTAGTTGGAAACTGAAAAGAAATAGAAATTTAATTTTAACGAGATTAAAATCAAAAGAATACTTTTATAACTCAGATTCTACTTTTGTCCCCCAGGTCGAGAAGACACCCCCCTCTACAGTATGCCCAAGGAAAAGAAACATTTGTCGTTTTTCATGCCCAGTTCCTGCAAGCCTGCACCACTGCCTTGAAGTCTAATAGCCAGCCACTGAGCGAGTATGACGCATTCGCTATAAACACTTTTAAAAAGTTGGCCAGGATGGACCCGAGGCAACCAGGGTATGCCGAGTCCCTGATTAGTGCCATAATTCGTAAAGGGTTGCTTAATATATTCACAGATAACACTGATATCTGTGAAGGTTGCAACCGTTTATGAAGAGACTCTCCTTATTCAGGAACCTCCAATGAATTGCCTCACTTGCTAACCCATGGATACACAAACTACAAGTGAAACCTTATGTTCATTTTATGAGTCTAGTTATAACTGTATGCATAATTAGCAAGAGACTGTACAACTTAATCTATGTAAATGGATGATAACAATAAAAATTGCATTAAATCAATGTTTATTAATATTTTTTATCACTACTGGTATGTCATATGATTCACGAACTATTATTGAGCAGCAATTGTACCTACCTTCATGTACTCAGTTTTGACATCATATATAGCTTCACATGTTTCCGGAACAAGTATGCTTAAAGAAGCAGCGGAAATCTCTGTAGAGAACTTTTAAGTCTTCACACATCCGCCCTGTAGCGAAAACTCAAAAGGTTGCTGTAAGACGTTCTTCTGTACTAATAGACTTCCTCATAATGGTATGTTGCTTCCACCTTCCATAGTAAGATATCAAATGATGAAGCATCCATTCGTAAGTAGTTTCTGAAGTCATCAGGAAATTGTTCACGGAGTTCTTGTATCAAGGGTAAGTGACCAAAGCGTTGTCTATAATTTTTTACCCAAATCCTTCTTTTCGTTTCAGTACTTAGTCCTGCTAAAGTAACTATCAAACTTATGTTTCTCTTTTGTTGATCATCCCTTTCTACACTTTCCACATCTTTAACACTTGATACTTTACACAACTTATCCGCATGCTCCAACTAATCCTGTTGAACTTGCAGGCGCTCCACAGATTTCAATTTCACGCACGTAAACACGCGCTTGCCTTTTTGTTCTGGAAATCTGTTTGTGCATGATTACGTCTACGTTCTTTACCTCATTCAAATCCAGCTCCTAGGCACGAGGAAAAGATTGTGCATGTAAAGCCCTCTAATGAACTGCAGAGATGTCCACAGATTTACACTTCTTCAAGATATTTTCCTCCATGGCTCGATTTCACTGAACAAATTTTTTATTTCTATGATGGGAGCTTTTCCCTCATAATTCTAATCCAAGAAGCAGAACTCACCTTTATTGGTGATGTATTCAATCAATTATCTCATACAGAGGCAAAATCATAGAATTCTTCTTCTATCATCTTTACAACATTGAACAGTTGAACATTCCTTGCTTCTGCAGTCATTGGTTTTGAAACTTTTATGCTCTTATTTGATTTTGGTTCCAAAAATCGGAGTGCAGCTTCCATACTTTTATTTTCCTCAAAGTGATTGCAACCTTATTTGCATTTAGAAGTTTTGTGCACACACACTAAATTAAAATAAAAAACAAAACTAGGCATTACCACTTAATACAATTAGTAAAATTTTTTGCAAAAGTAAAAAATGACTTTACATGAAACAGGTATTGGCAGCATTCTATTGTAATCACAGTAGCAATTAATGTTAATATCAAATCAATAATGTAAATGCAATAATTAACAGACTGAAAATAGGCCACTCAGAGAGTTGTTGACTTAATCCATTCTTGACAGCAGCTTATTAGGAGGTGTTCCACACAAACATCACTTATAGAAAATTATCCAAATGTCCTCCCCTTGCACCTAGATACATATGTACTCATTGAAGCATGGAATGTCAAATACTCCCAGTCAGGGTTGTATGATTTCACAGGCCTATATGACATTTGGATTAAGCATTTCTTCATACAGGATGTCTACTGCATAAACCAATGGATTAAGGTGCTCCCTAAAGATAAAAATCCAATGGACTGAGGTTGGGGAAACATGAAGGCCATGGAACTTGTCCTGCTCTACCTATCCATTTACCATGCTAGATACCAGCCTATGCATCGAACAATGACACTAAAATGTGCTAGAGTATCATGCATAAGCCACATGTTTCTTCTTATTATTAAATCTAGGAGAATGTTCTGAATGAAGTTCCTATATTCAGTGCTTGTTAGGCATGCTGTGTAAATGTATTACACATATGATAAATGATAAAAGCTATCAAGCACCCTTGGCAACAGAAGGCCTGGATCAAAGATTTCTATGAATGGGTACATCTACAAAGTTATTAAATTGGACCCAGAAAACCATCAAAGATGATTTTCATTAATGATATCGTCAAAATGAAGCATATGCTTATATGAATCTATTTCCTTGTTTCGATCAGGAATCCATCCCCAAATGTTGTACAAACATTTTTGAATCAACTTGTATCCATATTTGTTTAGTTTACGATTTCATCAATAATCTCAAGGTCAATTATTTTCAGAAAAGCACTGATATCAATTATATTTATCTTATTTCTCATAATACCTGACAGAATTTAATGTTTTTTCTCCCAGTTTTTTAAGGTTTAGCACACCCACTTTTACACCAGTGTGTAACTTTGTCTTTTCCAGTAAGAATTACTGCTCTTCCATTAGATGTTCAAGATACTCACCATTCACAACTTCCAGTTCTGATTAACTGTCATAGACCACAAATTCAACGTTTTCATCACACAAATCCTCCAGTCCTAAAAAGTCAAAATATATTTCATCATGACTCTCTACAACTAATTTGTAAATTTCCTCATCTGATAACCCTTTGAACAGAAAGAGTGTAACAAAAGAATTATGAGAAAATCATCATTTAATATATGGCTATTCAAATTAAAAAAAAAAAAAAAAATGTGTTATGTCCCATTCACATGACTTTCTGTATATCTGAGTAAGAAATTATTGATAATAAGGCTATTCTTTTATCTACTTCATGTTGATCATGACAAACGTTAGCAGAAATGGTCTAAATATATGCTTCTTTGTAAGTAGAAGGGAAATAAGCAGTATATTAGGATAAAATGATAGTCAAATCTTTTAAAAGCTGGATACTGAAAGTCTTTTTTTCCCATGGCTGGGAGATGATAAATTCCCAAATGAGAAAAGTGCAACTATTTCAAAGCTGAAACAAATAAAATAGAATACCTTGGAAATGATTAGCTCTACTAAAAAAGCATATGTGATATAAAGTATGTGTTTTAATAAGTTTTACAATTTTTATAAAGTAAGTTTTTGTCCATCTCTTTTTATAATCCATTTTTTGTAAAAAGCTGTTAAAATTCTCCTTCTTGGAATTCTTATTTCTGCTTTTGAATTGTACACATATATAAGATATATAAATTATGTGTACAATTGAAAAACAGAAATATATATATACACTACTCTCAAAATCAAAAAAGAACAAAATTCAAATGAAAGAGTACCTTAAAAATTACATTAAATCGAGAAACAAAACAAAGGTTAGCTTTTTAACAAAAACTTTGCCATGAAAGAACTGAATATAGCTACAAATAATCAAAAAACAAAAAAAAATCCCCAGGCCCAGTTAATATGTATAAAAGAGTTCCTCAAACACCTTTGTAATAAAGCAAATATTCAATTACTTTTTTTGTATAATCTTTCTTGGAACACAAATGTCCGTGATGACAGGAAGAAGGCCATCATAATACCTATTTTATGTAAAAAAACACAATAACTAATAATTTTTCAAATTATCATTGAATGTCACTAGCCAATTAAGTAGTAGCACAATGGAAAAAATGATTTCAAATCCGCTAAATTGCTATTTAGAAACAAATAATTTACTCTTCCCCATTCAAGCTGGAATTAGACAATTACGTTAAGCATATCAACAGTCTTGCTTTGAACACAAGCTCCTCTCTGAGGTATAATAATCACTCAAATTTGTGTGATACAAGCATCACAAAGGTTGAGATAAATAGAATTTCTTCATAGAAGTATCAAGAGTATGTTGGTTTGCATTATGAGTATTTCCTGTGTTCATCCAAGTAATTAATTTTAATTAATGGGGCCATGCCTTGGCCGAGCAATTAAACCAATCGCCTCTCACCTAGATGGCCCGGGTTAAATCTCAAGCGACCACATGTAAGATTTGTGTGGACAAAGCAGCACAGGGGTGGGTTTTCCAGTTTCCCCTGCCATTGCATTGCACTGGTGCTCCATCTTCATTTATGTATCACCAGTGTCACCATTTGTGGTGCCACAAGTAGTAAAAGCGTGCATTAAACACCACAAAAAAAAAAAAATTAATAAAATTTAGTAATTTCAACTGTGTGAATTGACTAATCTTGCAGCATGGAAAAGCAATAAGACTTTCCTTTGCCTAAAAGCATGGATACAAGAGCTGAATAAGGGTTTATTCTAATAGAGGAAATGCCTAGTAAAATAGTACCACAAGACTAAGTAAGAAGTTACTATGTATTGAGCTTCAAGTATCCAATTAATATACAGCTAGTAAGAATTTTTATTTCATGTTTCTGTTTTTCTTTTCTTCTTTGCATATCTAACTTACTGTGTTATTTTATTGTCAAAGTGTATTTTAATAATTATTTTGAGAATCAGTGTCTGAGAAGCTTTAAAATAAAGTGAAACTCTAAAATCAAGTTTATTTTGGTGTAGTGAATTTATATATATCCATTATACATAAGTTTCATTAATGGAAATATAGAATAGATACAGCACTTGTTAATGGCTTAGCCTTGTTTTGACAGTCCCCCCAGCAGATACTGCAGAATATTTTGATGTCATATGAACACAGTCTCTTATGAAGTAAGAGCAAAGAACAACACTAGCTGAAACCAAATACTGCAGAGCTCTGCCAATGTGTAGCGTCTTGACTCTTGTGTTAATGCATGCCTATAAACAAACATGATGCTATAAACAATCAGTTCAATATGATTGTCTCTAACATGTGGACTTTACTCTCAGTGTTATTTATTTTATTTTTGCTTAAACACACTAGAAGTTTATTTATATTATGTTTTAAAAGTTGACAGTAGCACAAAGGATTTTCAGGTAGGACAATATCTGATAACTTCATCTTTCTTTTATTGAATTAGCATTGAATTTTCAGAATGACATTTATGGGACTAGTTCTTAGATTTAAAGAGATTATGTTGTTGAAAACTTAATGGCAGAATATACTGCATTGTCGATTACAATTAGTTTAAGTGTGTCAACTTGGCTCTAAAGTTGTATAATAAGTATGGTGTAAGAATTAGCCAACTGAGTTTCTGAAACTAAATCATGTAGCAATCAATTACATTGTTTACATAGTTAACCTATATCAGATTGATTCAACAGAATCTTGGTGAAACAATCACTTATCTCTCTATGTCAATTAGTTGCATGTTTCATTCTATGAAATGTTCCATATTAAAATCTTAAAAATAAAGGCTGAACAAGAAAAGAACTGAAAATGATGTTATTCATATTTATAATATGTTCAAATGGTTTAATGCTGTATGTAAAAGCTTCATGAAACAAGTTCAAAAATTTCAGATTTACTTCTTCCATTGCATATATGTAATTCAGCACAGTGTTCATATAGATCTGAATTCAATTATTTTATTTGCTACTGCTCTGAGCTTAATGCATTCTTGATAAATGTTCACAACCTTAAACACATTGGAGCCCAAGCCTGACTATAGTTTGGGTCGTGTGAAATGTTCATGAGGCCCACGTCCGAGAATAGCTCGGGCAGGTATTTCTAATGCTTCTAATGCAATTCCATGACCTTATCTCCGTCTTGGGCCATGTGGCAAAGAACATACATCAGCTATTGTTTAGTTGTCCGATTTTCACTGCCATCTGTCCTTGCTATAGTCAGCTAATAGAATTTTAGGAAATTATTAATATTGGCTGCTCTCGGGTAGTTGCACCATTTTCTTTAAACGTGGTGATCTGTTTGTTATGTTTGTGCTCTTAAATGTTAAATGCTGCATTTTCCTCGATTTCTGTGGACTGAACCTGAAATTCAGGATACAAATGAAGCTGTGAAAAATTCTGATTCCAAAGGAGAGTTTTTTGAACTTTGAATAAATGGAGTATAAACAGCTTTACACAGTTATTTTCAAACTCATATTTGATACTTGTTGTAAATTTAAAATAAAATATTAATTGCGAAGTTATGACTATTTTCCTACCTGTTGAGAAATCCCTTTAGATTGTCCCAATACTTTTCGGTAGATTTAATTGATGTACTTAATTGATAACTCAAAGGAGGCATAAAAATCCTGGGTTTTTTGGCACTTCAACTACTGAAATACCTGGGCTTCAATGTGTTAAGTACAACACAAGTTCTAAGAGAAATCCTGAAAAAACAACATTTTACATCTTTCAACTTATGATTTTTTCCCCTCATGATTATTTTTTTTTTTTTTAAAGTATGCAAAATGTAACCCTCTTTTCTAAATAGTCACACTTATATGACTATTGGGCAGATGAATTAAAATATGCCTTTTTAAATCTGACAACCGAGTAAAATTTTTAAAACATATTTTACATTGGTGTGGCTTCTTGCCCTCGTGAATCAAATGATGCATTTTCAAACTTGACAGGCGTGTAAAACTCTTATTACAAGTTTTACACTGATGTGGCTTTTTACCTTCATGAACCCAATTATGCAATTTCAAACTTGTCAACTGCGTAAAGCTCTTATCACAAGTGTCACACTTGTGTGGCTTCTTGCCCTCATGAATCAAATTATGTCTTTTCAAATCTGACAACTGAGTAAAGCTTCAATAGCAACTTTCACACTGGTGTGGCTTCATACCCTCATGAGTCAGATTATGAATTTTCAAATGTGATAATCGAGCAAAGCTTTTATTACAGGTATTACACTGGAACGGTTTCTTACCCTCATGAATAAAATGATGTGTTTTCAAATGTGACAACCATGTAAACCTTTTATTACAAGTGTCACAATGGTGTGGTTTCTTACCAGTATGAATCAAATCATGCCTTTTCAAATCTGATAACCGAGTAAACCTCTTCTCACAAATGATGCACCTATGTCTTTTATCCTTTTGTTTCAAATATGAAGTCTTACTGCACATTTCTCCTCCATGACTAGATTTACCAGATTGTTCTGAGTGAGAATGTTCTACATCCAGTATTTTTATGACATTACTTTCTTTACTTTCATATTCAGCATTATCCTTTATACTATAGAAGTTTGTGCCTCCTCCTAAAACTTCAGAAAGATGCTGTTTACTAGTCCCATTAGTAGACACAGATTCCATGCATAGCCTGAAATGTGGAGGACATTAAGTATTATGACAGAATTAAGTTTCAAAACACGATCTTTATTTGTAACAACTGAAACTTGCTCATAAGGAAAAGATGTTCAGTGAAGTGCATTTATACAATTTTCGTTTAAAGCAAGTTTGTTGTTCATTTCAATGCAGTCAACCTATTAGTCAACAAAAACATTGGATGATTAATAAAAACTTTTAAATGAAAAATACAATACATGCACAGACAATTACACCAATCTCCAGGTTTGCTTAAACAATTATTATAGCAATTTGTTTTGTAAGTAATTCCTTTTTTGATCACATTGGCAATGGAGTATGTTCATAACAAAGACATTCAATGTAAACAGTGAAAGTTATGGATGGAATATTTCTCATAAAAAACTGTATTTTATTATAATTGTTCAAGAAACAAACAATAACTAAACACCCAAAACTTTCAATCAACAGTAAAAAAAGGTTACTGTCTCCATGCTTTATAAAGATTTACATTTCAAATTTAGCAGCTTCTTTTTCTCTAACTTTTACTAGTAATACTAAATTACAGCAATTAAAGGTCAATAGGAATTTAGATACTATTGTTGGGAACTGCATGTGTAAGTTTGTTAGTCATGACAACATGAATTTGAACCAAAACTGGCAAGAGATCTTTTTGAGAAAGTATATAAACAGATATAATTTTTTTGTATAGAGGTTGGGTAACTTCAAGGCCGCGCCGTGGCCGAATGGCTAAACCACTTGCCTCTCACCTAGACGGCTGGGGTTCGATCCCAAGCGACCACATGTGAGATTTGTGATGGACAAAGTGGCGCTGGGGCGGAATTTTTTCTCCGGGTACTCTGGTTACCCCCGCCATCATATTGCACTGGTGCTCCATCATCATTCATGTATTACCAGTGTCACCGCCTGCGGTGCCATAAGTATTTAAAGCGGGCGTTAAACACTACCAAAAAAAAAAAAAGAGAGTAACTTCAAAAAACGTTTCTGTCAATCTCTCAAAAAGCTTGAACTGAAAGTAAGTTTGACTTTATCTGAATTTTAATATTGAGCTATTGTGCCTACAGAAATATAATAAAAAATGTTATTGAACACATCTTTTGTGCAGGAAATTTTAAAGCATGCATATCCAATGAACACTGAATGCCGATTTTTGGTTAGAATATAATAATTTTCAAAAACAGTCATTAGTTTGTATAAAGGAATTAAAAATGTACATGTACACAAACTCTGTCTCTTAATGAGCCATCTGTAGGTGAAATAAAATACTACTGCTACAACCTATGTAGAGTATAGAACTTATACAAATGCTGCAAGTATCATAATTGTCCACAAAGCAATATATACATTTGTAAATAATCTTTTGAAAGCAGAAACATCCACAAAGTTACTGATACAATACACTAACACCATTAGCAAATATAAGCCCAAACCCAAGTGTAGCTTGGGCTTTTCGAAATGTTCATGCGGCCCATGTCTAAGCATAGCTGAGGCAGGCATTTCTAATGTTTTTAATGCAATTCCAGGACTGTAACCGTCTTGGGGTATGCGGCAAAGGTCAGGCATTAGCTGTCGTTTAGTTGTTTAATTTGTTCTGCAATCGGTTCTCACTTTAGTCAACTATTAGGAAATTTAGGAGAATTGGTAATGTTCGGTGCTCTCTGGTCACTCGCACCATTTTTCTTCTATTTGTTATGTATGGTGTTCTTAAATGTTAAAATACAGTATTTTCCTCCATTTCTGTGAACTAAAGCCAAAATTCAGGATGCAATAAATAAAGCTCTGGAAAATTCCTATTCCAAGGGGCACTTTCAAGCTTTCAATAAATGCAGTGTAAGCTGCTTTACAAAGATTATTTCAAAGTCATATTTGCTACTTGTAAATTTAAAATCAAATATTAATACAGAAGTTATGACTATTTTCTTATTTGTTGAGAAATCTTGAAAACTGTACTTTTAAATTGTACCAAGTCAGTTTAGCAGATTTCATTAATGCACTGTAAATAATAATTCAAAATAGGTGTAAAAACCCTGGATTTCTTGGCCCTTCAATTAAAGAAATGCCTGCAATGTGTTGAAAACAGACAGAATAAAAAGACGATAGTTAAAGAGCCCATACAGGATATTCACTTTACTTAAATCATATAAAACTGTAACCAACCTCACCAGTATCTTTCCCTACTGTGGCTATTAGTAATGAAAAAATAAGTTAACTACTTACTGTCATTTACAGGTTGTTGACTGTAAAGATACACTGTATAGTTATTCTATCACAATAATAATACTTTAGATGTCATGTACTTCAAGCAAATCACTGTACTTCTTTTACTGATAGTGTTTAATGCCCGCTTTTACTATTTGTGGCACTACAGGCAATTTTGATGATACATGGAATAAAGGAGTGTGATGACAGAGGAAACCAAGGAACCTGGAGAAAACCCAGGTGCTGCTTTGTCCACCACAAATCTCACATACGCTCGCTTGGAATCGAAATCAAGCCATCTATGTGTTCAAAGTTCCTTTTTTTCTCTTTTAGGCTGGGTCTGGTTACTCTCATGGCATATAGTTGATTACTATTACCTTCTATCTCATTACAACCGACACATGTATTAACAAAGGATTCTGGGTTCATGACTCCCTGACATCCACCAATGGTCTGTACATTGGATTTAGGGAATGCAGGTCTAATTCTCTCACTTTTCCCCTCATAATAAAAGTAGTACTTACATACATGTTTATGTGCAGGTTCCCCGCCACTCCAGACATATATGGAGTTCTATTGGGACACACCGAGGGAGCCCTGACCCCTGCTGCTTTCGAGGTCAAGTGTTGAGCACCCTTTGGACCACTACCTTCTCCGAGGTAGGTACATTGCCCACTGGAAATAACTTACAGTTACTTTTCTTCCACTCCTCCGGCATTCCCGTGCCCAAAACAACGTCAAGAACAACTTGCCTCGACTTTGGATGGCAGGCTCTTCCAAAATTGACTTGCAAGTCCCGCACATTAATACTTGTGCACTCCCCATATCTATTAACAGAACACTTCCTAATCTCATTGTCTCATCCAACTCCGAAGCCTCACCTACCTATGCTCCCTTTCTTATTAAAACTCTCATCATACACTATTTAATCACTTGGTAGCTTCTTATTTCCTTGTCTAAGCCAAGTTAATGAGTTTGTGTTATGGCTTTCACTTATGAAGCAGAGCTTAATCACAGCCCTAGCTACATAAACTTTATTTTCTTGAACATCTACAGGCTCGATATATATCTCAGAGGGAAAAGGTTTACTCTTTAATTTCTGTATGCATGTAAGAACATGGGTTTCTAACCTAGGAGGTATTATGGTGTTTTATGCTAATACGATATTCCAGCTGTTTGTATGTTTGCAATTATCTTCCCTTCCTTTCAGCATATGGACAGTACCCTTTCTCGGGGTGATCATATCTGGCTCAGAGCATATCCTTGTGAGCTCTAATCCTACACTCCCAAACTCTGTATGTAACTTAGCATTTAGGGAATCTATCACAGCCTCCAAATCTCTCAATTGGTCTAACCCTATAATTCCATCATGATATGAATTATATACTGATCTCCTTTAATGTCCAAAACTTCCCCTATAACTGCAATGGCAGTAATCCTAGAGGATATGGCCATGTAAATGATTTATGATCCCTTGTTTAAGAGCAGAAAAGCTTGCCCCTGTATCTACCAACATAGCTCTAGCTTTAGCTTCTGTACTTGCAATAATATTTCTTTATATATATTGAATTGGTATACTACATTGGCAGGAAGCAGTAGTGCCTCTGAGGTGCCGGGTTCCCACTCTGTGGCAAGGCCAATCCGTTTCCCGCCGGTCCTTGCCAACAACAAAATTTAGCATTATGCCCAGGTATATTACATTTCAGGCATGTAAAACGAGTACCATGTGGCTTCTGCCCTATGTTACATGCTTATTCTGACCATGTCCTTGTCCTACTCCTGGCCTTGGTTTATTGTTCAACATCCTCATTCTACAGTTAACCCATATACATCTAAAACAAGTTTTATTAGCTCGCATAAAAATACCTTTCTCTCTGATTTATCAGATAGTTTAGTTTGTGCACTGCTGTACTGTCTCTCAGCATTCTCTACCGTAGTAGCAATTCTGATTGCAACTGTCAAGCTATCAGGCATCTGGAATCAAACCTGTTGCCCGACAGTTCCTCGAGGACCATTCATAAAAGCAGCTAATAGCTGTCGATCGGCCTCCTCATTAATCATTTTCTGTGTGTCTGCATTTTGCACCCTACAAATCGTCTTTAGACAGATATGTCTGCACCTATCAGCAAACATTGTGACGGTCTCATCTGCCTTTCGAGCAGGGCTGTATAATGGTATTGGGGCAGTAATTTCTCAGTAAAGCGAGTAATTAAAGCGGTTTTAAACACTTCCCAGGTACAGGTTGGACCGAAAGTTTCTCACCCCCCAAATATTTCAGCGCACCATTTGCTTTGCTTCTCAGTTTTAAATTCAATCGCCTTTTGGTACCCAATATACTGCTTGTAAAACAACAATGTGTGTTGTATTGATTCCAGTTACTGATACTTCCATTGTTTACACAGTGTGAGTGAGACCTTAAGATGTGCTAGATGTTACATTTGATACATGTTTTTTCTTATTTTCTGAGAGAAGCTGGATTTTGTGCAGCTTAAATGTGAACTAAAGAATGAAAGTTCTGGTGATATTTATCTTGAAGTATCTGTGATCTGCATTCAGCTAAGAAACGTTTACAGAGCTGTTAATTTGCACATCATAGCTTGGGTTAAAATAAATTATACAATTCTCCCCTGAGTGAGAAACTTTTCGAGCCTTTATAGTTCTTTTGTCTTTATTATTTTTAATTTATTTATCACGCATTTTAAATCATTTTTTTTTTCTTTTTTTCAACAGATGCCGCCTACAGCAAGGGAATATTTATGCACAAAAATTCAAGTTCTTAGTGCACAAGGGGTGTCAATAAAATAAATTACATGACATCTGAAGGTTGACAGAAAGACTGTGAGAAAGAGGGCTAGAAAAGAGTAAACTGATGTCAAGGACAGAAAATGAAGTGGTAGACCATCTTAAGATAAGCAAATACAAAAAGAAGGATCAGTGGGATCTGTAATGATAAAGTTTTGGGCATACGAAGCATTGTCAAGAAACTGAATTTTTTGACTGAATTCCAAGACAGTGAGAAGAAAATTGGGGTGACAACAGTAAGGCACTATGTAAGGTCCACTGATTTGGGTAAAATTGCATATAAGGAACCAGTCAAGCCTTTACTCAGTGAAAAAAAATCAATCATCGAATGAAATTTTGTGAAAGATTAATCTGGGAACGTTTTGTTGATGACACTCCGGAAGGACATCTAAAAGGGTACATATCCTTTTTACAGAGAAAGCTCCATTGAACTCAATTGCAAACCAAGTAGACAAAATCAAAAATCAAAGGATGCGTACGAATGATCCTTCCAGTATATCACCAGTCTTTGTTCCAAAATTTTCCCTGAAAATCATGGTCACAGGTAGCATATCACGGTATGGCAAAACAGAGTGGCACATTGTACCATAAAATCAGACTTTCAATGGTCAACATTATAGACTGTCAATTTTGCCAATATTCAAGAAGACTATGGATGACCCCTCCCAGTTTCCCAAGGGTAATATGGGTGTTTTGATGCAGAATGGAGCAATAGCTCTACCGCAAAGACAACCGTGAAGGTGGTAAAGGAACCTTCAACAGCGTTTGGACTGACTGGCCAGGAAATTCGTCTGATCTCTATATCATTAAGAACTTATAGGCCAAACTTCAAGATTGTGATTTTACACAACCCAGACCATGAAACAGGGATCAATTAATCACCAGGGTTCAAGAGAAATGGCAAAGTATTGACCAGAATGCCACCAAGGATTTGGCAGAAAGTTTCGCTCAACGCGTTATTGGATGCCATGCCAACAACGGCAGACATACAAAGTTCTAAATCTGGTGCATGTTAGACAGATGCATGATATTTATGATTTTGAAAAAATAAATTGCCTAATTATTATTTAAAGGGTGTTATTTCTTAAAGCTGGGGGGTGATAATCTTGCAGTCCACCTTTCAGCATCAGTACCTTGAAGATCAGATCTTCCTCTGAAAAATTGTAAAGCCATTTCTGCTAATTTTGTCCTATCTATATTTAACTGATCAGCTTTTGCCCAATTACCTATGACTGTTAAGTGCTCAGTATTTGCTACAAAATCTTTTACAGGTCTTCCCTTAGGATGCCCTGTATATCCTTTAATGACATTTGCCAAGCAAACATCCTTCAATTTTGCTGGTGTAAGGCAAAGCTATCTGTTCCTGTAGAGCATTAATTTATGCCTCTTGGGTCACCATTGTGATCTAATTTTGCATAAATTTTTTTTCAGAACCCTGCACTGCAATCGACTCCTGACTTACGCTTACTACGGCCTGTGGCACCTTCTATTGCCAGCTATCATATTGACTGTGGCCTCAGCCTAGGGGGGAATGGAGCAGAAGACATTTGTAATTACTACTACGGTGAAACATAAATGCAAGTAAAACAAATTTTCATCTTTTCTTTTACTGAGGAGGAGCTTTGGGCTTATTACTGGCATACATAGACACCCTTTTACCCTTAGGAGGTCCTATCCTTTGTGCCAAAAGTATTTCACCTGTTGAATAGTTGTAGAAGAAATCTGTATGCTCAATCTTTAATACCTCATCCTGACACCCAGGATCAATATGGTGTTTTAATAAACAAGTTTCTACATCAAACATAACTGTCCCATGAACATTGTGATGGACGTAAATTTTATATAAGGGGCATGTAAAACCCTAAGTTTGCCTTTTATGCCTAGCTGTATGCAAGAATCAGTGACTTATCCTTTAAATTTATGCTTATGTCACTTTTTAGCAGTTGTATATGTGTGCTAGTGTATTTCTTAAAAAAACTCAGTGATTAAAGCATAAGCATATTCAACTGCATTCCTTAATGCTAAAGCACTTATAGTGCAAACAACATGAATGTATACAATAGTGAAAGTACTTGGCTTTATCTCCCACTCAGATCTGAACATATTAAATAAACTCCAATTACCTTACATATTACTATGAGAGCGATATTTCTTAAAATACCCAAACATTTTGCAATAAGTTTAATTTAATTATAAGCAAAACGGTATGGCAGACGTTGCCACAAATTTATAGTGAAATGTGCTCTTCAAAGAGATGAATGGGGTGACATTCACTAAGGGGGGGTTCAAAATAATTAACCTTTTACTAAATCCAATTATTATTAAAGAAAGATGAGGCTAAAGAAATTAATATAAGCCACATACCTTATTCTTTGAACTAACTAAAGTAAAGCAAAAATCCCTATTGAGATGGCACTTAGTTTAAATCCCTTTTTTATCTGGCAGTATCATCATATACACTTTACTTACTCATAGTGATGATAATCAGGAGGACTGCCATCGAACAGACATATGTGATGATAGCCCTGTCCACACTAGCAGTCCGAATGCCCTGAACAACTTCAGGGCAGAAGCTTTTATACAATGCTTCTTGGGCATTGTGCTTACATGTGCCAGCAAAAGGATTTGATGTTAGTGGTCATTACGTCATTCTATCCTTAAACGTTACTTTTAGACTTTAATGGGTCTAACTGGCTTTTAACTTTAGAAAAGTGAAAATAAAATAAATTTATAAGGGTCCATTAAAGACAGTCATTGGTTTTGTAGTGTTTAAGTACAAAACACTGATATAATTTGGGCCTCGATATACTAAGATGACTTTTGTAATTTTGTTGTACATCGAGAAAGTATTGTGACTTGCTGGGACACTATAATAGGAAACATCTGTATGTGCATAAATGATGATCAATAGAAGAGACCGATTGCAATCCTCCAGAGAGGCGGGGGGTGGGGGGGGCAAAGTACTGAACACAATCCCATCAGCATGTCTGGAAACATCTGGGAGACCCTTGAGATCACTTCACTGCAGCCTATCACAGTTAGTTTAAACATAGGCTGTAGTGCCTATGTAGTAAAAGCAGGTGTTACAAACAAAAATTAGGGCTA
Source organism: Hymenopus coronatus (assembly GCA_030762935.1). Classification (NCBI taxonomy): domain Eukaryota; kingdom Metazoa; phylum Arthropoda; class Insecta; order Mantodea; family Hymenopodidae; genus Hymenopus; species Hymenopus coronatus. Next base: position 14,434,202 of record CM060899.1, on the reverse strand, counting down.
GGGGAAATGATCCAGGAGTTTCACCCTGGTGATTAAACAACTGGTGAACCTATAAACTTGACACATGTCCCAGGAAGCTGCCAACTCCTAGATCGGGTCAACCTCCTGGATGTAATAGTTACCATTGAGATACCCAAGGTTTCAGGTTGAAATTCAGCAGAGAATGATGGATTTTTTCAGGTGTAAAAACCCTTAGTATGAAGATAAGTAAAGCTTTTATTTCTGTGTCATACATTTGCAGAACATAAAAAGAACCTCAAGCCTGAAAAAGGGACCTCTGAGCAAAATTAATTGGCCATTTATGCCCAATATAGAATGGAATACTGAGAACCACACAGTTAAAGAGTAGCCATAAATAAAACTCCATTCTATTTCCTAATTCAATGTTGTGCGCAATGCTAAGTTACGACAACCCTGATGTTCAGCGACTAAAAGACGACCCATGAGACGTCAACACAATCACTGAGGATTGAGGTAGCCAAAAATAACAGATACACTCACCTCAAAGAGTATTTGCTACAACAGGAGAGAACAACAACATGATCTTCAAATGGTGTGTGTTGGGGTGTGGCGAGCCAGGTAATCTAGTGAGTTACTGTCCACAACAAACTGAACAAACATGTAAAACAATACATTTGAAAGTGAGCTATTCACATTCATTTGACCATTATGGGCAGGCAAGATATAAATGGAAATGATTTTTTTCCTTAATTGCTGTAGACTAAGTATCTGATTTCATACTAGACAGGAGGCCTTTTTGAAGTTCTTTAATGTACCACAAATCTATGACATGGAACCAATGGCTTTATTTCCCTTCCAAAGGAAGCCATGCTAAGGCATTTTTTAACAGAAGAAATCCATCATCCTCTGCTGGGCTTGAACCCACGACATTGGGTATATGAAGTAAGCATGGTAACCATTACACCATGGAGGGCAACTGGCAAGTTATAGTCATACTACTCCCTTTTCAGGGTTGGTTGTCCCAATCAGCAGAGAGCTAGACAGTTCAGGTGTACTGCCTGCCTCTTCTCTTGGGGCATCTTCTGGAAACAGTAGACATTATCAATCATTCAACATGAGGTATGGCTGTTATCATTGTGGATGATTTGGGGCAGCATCCCATGGTCCAGGTGGAGCAATATTGCTGCACCATATCACCCTGATCCTTGGTTCTTGTACTGCCAGTCATAGTGTGAGTCTTACTACTGGATGTGATAGGAATCGCCTGCAAGCTGTGAAGTTGATCAACAAGACATTCCATGTAGTTAGTTAACTACTGGTTGTTCTGACCCAGGCAGATACCCAAACATCAGGTCGTATGACGACAAAGCTCCCTGCCAAAACCAAATACCTGGTGTCAACTCAGGGATATCATGGGTCAAAGAGTGCCAAGCTAGAAAGCTAAGTGGTACCTTGACAAACTAGTTTCTTGTGATTTGCCACAAACTTCCTCAAAAGTTCTTCTAGTCTTGATATACCAATCCTATTGGGCTGTCAATTAAGAGATGCATGCCTCTTGTGTACCCAAAGTTGCTCCAGTGTTTCCCTCATTAAATTGGGCTCAGGTTCAAGTAGCAGTCCACTTTATGGAGTTGGGTCTATATCCTATTTCTAACACAAGTTTAAGAAAACTGCTGCTTAATGCTGAAATCTGTCAATATTACATGTCCTGATTTGTTGCTTTCATGCGACTGCTGTATGCTGTACATTTCCAGTTGAAAGAATCTTGTAAGTTCTGTCCTTTATATGCCTATCGATGGTGTCAACAGAGGCTTCCAGAAAAAGTTAAAATTTTTGTAATGTTCAATGTACCTGGATGTTACATTCCAAGGCTTTGAGTTAGTGCTACCAATCTTCCTGTGTTAATATTTTGAACACCCACAACATGAATATGGTTACTTGAAGGATCTGAGCAAATGAAACTGTAAACGAGTTAACATTGTACTGTTTTAATGATAAGAATATCCCAATATGCTCATTGCAGTTTCAAGCAGGTTATAAATAGAATATAAAAATAAAAGTAATAATCAGTAAATATACTGAAAATCTTTAATAATACAGAGAAAAAAACATAGATTTTGTTTTTAATAAGATCCGCACTCTTTGGTAAGTTACCCTACATCTCTTATGGTTCACAAGCTATAGCAATTTATGTAATTTTAACAGAAAATTCAAAACCTATATATTACCAGCCTGTGATAATCTTTAACCTATTTTATTTTGAATAAAATTGCCATAGCCAAATTTGAGAAAATGAAAAATATCTTCAGTATAAAGGACACTTTGGGGTAGAGACATTGCTTGAATATCCGAGTGTTATACATATGGATGATCAAATCTTTGATACCAAGCTTGGTATTTATGATATATCATTTCTGAGTTTTGCACACACATTCACATACTCATATCCTGCACTAAAATGCTTGTTTTGATTTCTGTGGTCTTTGAAACATATATTTCCATTAAAATCTTGATATTCAAAATTTGGGCAGAATGTAATACTTCCCCTGGTCCAGTAGAAAACGTAAAAATCCAGTTTGTATTTGATTCATTCTCATATTTGAACCACCCTGTACTAAAGTGTAAAACCATCCATATGTGGACTTAATCATAGAAAAATGAACTATAGAAGCAGCTTTAATATATAATTTGTTGAACTGATTATTATATTCCCATTTGTATCATTAGCTCCAGAGTATAATGAGACATATGCTATAACACAAATGTGAGTTATATAAGAAAAGAAAATCTTGTCAAGAAGCAAGAAGCCTTCTAATTTTTTTAACAGGGTTAAATGCCCACTTGTACTACATGTGGGACCACAGATGAAATTGAAACATTACCCAAGAGTTCAGTCTTACCTTGCTTTTACCGAAGGGAATTCTCCATCCTGTAACAAAATAATTCAAACGTACAGTTTAATACATCATCTATGTAGCTTTAGTTGAAGATTTCACATAACTAGTTATCTTCTAAAGGTTAAATAAACTACTGAGTAAAATGCAATATGCTTTTAAGAAATATGTGGAAACAAAAACTTTAATTTCATTAAAAATCAAGCAATGGCTTAAGAGTAGGATCCAAATAAATTATTTGGCTTACAGAACATATACTGGCAAAAGAAAAATTAAGAATGCTAATACATGATTTATGCAAGTACTTCCAAAGATTAACAAAAACTGCTTGAAATGCATGGGGAATTGTGAAGGGAGAGTGGATAGCAACAATCAAATCATCTGGGTGTTGAGATAATTTGACAAGAGTCCTAAAAATTTTTATTCAACAGTTGACAAACTCCATTGCGCAAATTGTAAGCAGGTTACTGATAATGACAATAACATCATCCTATTCAAAAGTGTTTTCTGAGATACAGAATATGTTCACTATCCAGTCTGATCTGAATAAATTCTATATATCCTGCATCTGTACTCTCTTGAAAATATTTTGTTAGAACCCAAATATGTACATATAATGTCTATTTTAATAAAGGAATTAAGACATTTCAAGTTGGAAAAATCCATAGGGATCCCTGACAGCCAGTGTACTGTCTCAGCTGATTAAAAGTGTGCCTGCATCTCTGATAATAGATTCATGCTACGTAAGCAATGATGTCATCCTTGTTGCAAGATAAAGCAAACATTCCTCAGTGCAGTTTCATTTTGCGCAAGTATCCACTTGTATTGTGCTACTTTGATTTGCTAAATATGTGTTGCTGTCAAGCTGTTTGTCAGTGATTTAGTTTGTTTGCAAATGGCTTATTGACCTGCCATGGACTGAACAAAATGTCAACAATGTGGCAGAGCTGCCATGAGGTAAGATAACATCAAGGATCCCTATGGATCTCATCAACTTTAAATATATATAAAATTACAAAAGAGAAAGAGAGATATGTGTGTGCATGCCTGTGATAGGGATTCTCCAAGAAAATATCAGCGAACACTTAATTAATTTTGATAATTCATTCACCACTGAATCATGTTACTCCAACAGGACCCACAGTATATGCCTTTCACAAAGATTTTAAAATTTGCAGATATGGTATTTGGTACCCCTTCATTACATCTTCACCTAGTTCTTCCAGCTATTAATAGTAGAGGATTATTTTAAAGTTTCACCACAAATAAGGTTTATATAGTTCCCTTTTTTAGAAACTATGACTGAAAGTGACAAAAGGCTATACATTTACCCCTTTCTTGATAAAAACATTTGGCAAGAAACTGTAAAATAAATATAAAATCTGTTTTTGACCTTTGTGTCATACACTTATAGAAAAAATAAATGCAATATCACAAAAGACTGTGTTTATCGAAAAATGGACAAGGTATGAGGACAATGCAGAGTTATATTTTTGGTGATTGATGTGTCAGTCGACAACAGATGGTACTGTACAGGCGCATAGCTATGACCTCTGTGTTGCCTCTGCAGACAGTCACTATGGTACCATAACAGTTGAATGGTGGTGCCAAAAGACATTCTAGGACATAGCCCTGCCATGACAATCTGACCATACTCCTGTTGCACTACTACAGCCATTCGGATGGGGTCGAATTGTTGGCCTGGGCAAAGCTGGATGGAGCTATTGACACATTGCTGCACATGTTGGGTGCAATGTATCAGTGGTGTGTCACTGCAATGGTTTGTGGAGCATTCTCACAATCATAGACCAGGTTCTGGGTGGCCACATTATAGAAACACAGGTCTGGATTGACAGACTGCATGGGCATGGAGAACAAAAGAAAAACAGACACTTCCTGTGTGAGAAAAGTTTAAGTACTTTACAATTGAAACCAATAACAAGGAATCTGGAAAACGTAAAAGACAAAAATTGTGTGTTTTGTCATGAGGTACATTTTTTGAGAAGTACCTTTTTTTCTATCTCTTATGATTTAGCAGTTAAGCAAAATTCATCCAGAATAGAGGTCTTCTGTGGCTATTCCCAAAAAATTTGAGATATACATTTTATTTAGGACATAAATAGTTTTAATATAAGGGATTTGAATCAAAATCGTTAGATCCATTTTTAAAAAAATCAAAATTTTCGAAATGTTTTCCATGTAAAGGGTAGTTTGTGAAGGGGGGCATTTTTTTGAAAATCTTTGTCTCGCATCCTTGGAAGATATTAAACCTAAATACAAAGTTTGGTATTTAACGGTCATTTTGTTTTGGGGCTTTGCTGTCCACAAACACACACACACACGGACCTTTTTTTAAAAATACCTTTTTCGGACTCAAGGGGCCACAAAACATATATTTCCGGTGAAATCTTGGTATCAAATTTTTGGGTGCATTACAATACCTTCTCCGTTGTCAATACATTGTATATATGGGGGCTAGAGAAAGTAAAAAATAGGCAAAAATAGAACCTTTATATTGTATATTAATACATATGCTAAGAGGTGAAAATACTGTATATTTAATTTATTCACAACACAAATAAAATGTATATTTTCAACTTTCTGTGAATAGCCTCTGCATATCACTTTATTCTGGTTGATTTTTGTAGAAATTTGTAAAATGATTAAGCTGTAAGAGATAGATAAAAGATTACTATACGCAAAATGTAGATGTTATTAAAACCTTCAATTTATGTGATTTGCATTTTTGTTGTAGATTTGACCATTTCCAAGATTTTCCTTGTTATCGATTTTAATTTTAAAATACTTGTAATTTTCTCAGACAGTACAAATTACAATATTAAGTACAGTAATAAGTACACTCAGCTAATGCCTCTTTTGATTAGCATAGTGCAGAAAGAAGAATAAACTTTTGTAAAAACTGTTTGTAGAACAGTTAGAGAAAGTCATGTGAGTGTAACACCTGCAATTTTTACTAAAACAGTCAGATGAAATATCCAATGCTACTGCTGGAATTTGAATAGTTTTCACTGTCAATCTTCTAAATACACCATATCACAAGGAATGTACAAATTTATAAACTATCTTTTAAACATATTAATTTTGTATCAAGTATTATAATAAAGTGTACAATAAACAAAGATTCTAACTGCAGCAGATTTCTACAAAACTCACCTTAATGTGATCACAAACAGATGAAGCTTCTGTTTCCAGCAACCAAGGTTCTTCCTTAATTTCTATTTTGCTATCTAATTCATGAATACTATTGTATTTATCATTCATTACAGAATCTTCTGGAAGAAATTCTTTCTCATTTTGTGAAATCTGAGTTTGTACCTCATTTTTCATTGTCACCTCTCTTACATAATTATTGCTGCAAATAACAGTTCTAGATTTACTCAGCTTCTTACGCTCTTTGGTATAACATTCCCTTTGTTTTAGTGAAGAAAAATTTGGAAAAAACATCTCTGATTTAACTTCTGTTTTGATAGCCACATCACAGTTATTGTTCAGAAACACAGCATCACTCTTTGGCTTCACTGATGCAACCTTGGGAAAGAACTCTACCTCCTTCTGTGAAGCTATGTCATCCTTGAGAGGATCCTCTTGTTTGATTTCTATTTTAGTATTCATTTCACAACTGTTACTGAATCAGGTTGGCACTGCTCCTAATTTCAATAACAGACCTGGAGAGACAGAAGCATAATTTTATTTATTTTGAAATATTATTTGTACAATAAAATATGAATAATCTTTTAATGATCAAATAATTCCTCTTCTTTAGTCTCGAAAATTAGAAAACACTATCAACGGAGAAAGCCACATATTTCTAAACTATAAGAAGGAACCACTGTAAGGAATATTTGACAAAATAAAACAGAATTTGTTGCTCCAAACATTAAAATGTTATTACTTCAAGATATCTCCATGAACTGGTCCTCAGCTTACGAAATAGATTACACATAACCATCATCATTTGTGTTGATTTATGTTTTGGACAAGATGTTGCTCCTAAAAGTTTCCCTTAGTTGTTTTAATATTTATACATGACTTGACATATAATCTTACCAAAGAGTAAAATGCTGTGCTCTTTGCAGATGATAGCTGTGTACTTTTATCTGAAATTAACACCAACTAAGAGATTTCATCAATAAAGTGTTTAACCTTTTTAGTGCCAACCCCAATTGGCAAATGCTGTCTGAAAAGTGTCAACAAATTTCAGAGGAGCAAGCAGGGTTTAAATTATTAGTAACAAAATCAGTACTAAATGACATAGAGAACCTTTTTTTTTTTTTTCAATAAACCCTTTTGTCTAATGTAATATGCATTATAGGGATGAGAAGTCACTTCCAATATTTTTAAAATCTGAAAAAGAAAAGAAAAATTTTAAAATAAAATTTAAAAAAAAACCAAATTAATCAATAATTAGGCATACAACACTTTACTACACAGAAAAATCAGGCTAACTGAAAGTACAGCTATTTCTTCACTAAAACAGGGTCCTGTTTTGGTTTGTGTTTTATTTTTTAAAATACAGCAAATGAATTCACATACTGAAAAAAGATCATGCGCATGCACGCACACACACACATGCATGATTACACTATTAATGAAAATGGCATAAAGCAATAGAATACAAATGTACTGTAGAATTTAGCACTTGTGTTTTATGTTTTTTTTATGTCGCTTAAACTTATAATAAGGCAGTCATATTGTTACATTTGTGTAGTTGCTTAGCTAATCGGTTGATTCACATTGTAGACATTATCTGGTTACACCTCCTTAAGTCCATTTTGAATAGTACACTCATAATTTGTATGTGTAGGAGTACCATTGTTAACGGAAACATTTTTATCGCTGAATTTAGAATATATATCTTCCTCTCCTATAACAATATCAGAAACATTTTCGTCAAAGTCTGTAAATTCAAAATCACTCGCTTTTTTCTGATACATTGTGAACTGCGGTTCTTACTTCCTCTTCAGTTTGTTACCTTTGACTAGACAATGCCATGTTTCAACCATCATAAACAAACACCAGTTAGAGAAATAAAATTTGGAACTAATTTACTACTTTGTAGTGTAAAGATAAGGTCCTGAAGCACTCCGAAAAACCTTTATCTATGGCTATTATACATACCACTGGAAAAGTTAAAACATTTGAGAATGGCATCCTTAATAGACCATGTTTGTCAATTTTCGCCACATTTTTTATGATTATATTGTGATTGGCAGTAAAGAGGTAAAACAAATTAATACCTTGTTGGTAACCAAAAAACTCTAGTCAATCTCTTAGTGCTGCAATTTGATTTAATGAACTTTGTGAAACTGTCTTGAGAATACCGAAAACCCAATGTGCCTGCATAGCATGAGGTGCCACTGCATTTTAAGCAGGAAATACCTTTTATGAAGCATTATGTATAACTGCTATTTATAATTGACATGATGAAAATTTTCAGTAACTTATTTATCTGTATTTAAGACGACCTAAATACAAGGCACATCCATTTTTCAGAACTTAATTTCGGAATTTAGCATAGCATCAACATAAGATATGCTTAAAATACATAGCTTCATAAAAGAATTTTAAAATTAAATTTAAAGGTTAGCTATATATTGTGAACAAACTAATGGACATTTAAGCTGTTTAAGTCTCTTATTTATTTATTTTTTGCACTTAATTTGCATTTGCTTGAAAATTCACTTTTGAGTGGTTGCCGGAGAGGGAAGTTTGGAAATGTAAGGTATGAGTGCATACAACGTGAAGATAGTGGTGGCGTTAGCATTACTGTAACGATGATGATGGATATGGTTTTGTATTTAGATAACATACTTAATTTAGCTCATTGTAAATGTCTTTATAATTTGAACTTACACAGAAATTCAATTGAGAGTGGGAGAGATGGAGAAAGAACGAAATGTACAGTATATGTGATAATAAAACATGACAGCTGCAGTGGTGGCAGCGCATCTCTAACAACAATTATTTATGGATATTATTTGCTGTCAAGACAACACCTTCATATATCATAACATTTTTTTACCGAGTTCAAACATAAATTCAAACTGCAGTATATGTATGGCTTGAGGAGGGGAAATGCACTGTTAATCTCTGTTTTTGCTTGATCACTGACTTCCAATACAACATTACATGCAAACACTGATGTGAAAGGAAGTTTTATTTAATTTTAGTCTCGAAGAACAATTTTTTTTCCAATGAGAATGGCCATAGGCACTCCTTAACAGCTAATTTTTGGTGGGAAATGAAACTCTCAAAATTTGCCACACATGTCAAGATCTTGGTGGTAATCTATAGTATTTCCCCCAAGCTTTGCCGATGCTGTAACATTAAAGTTTGAAACTTACCTTTCCCCCATATAGTATTTGGAAAATATATCACAAATGCAAGATGACCCCCATTTCTGAACATTAATATTTTGGGAAAAACTAGGATGTTGTATTTAGATAAACAGGGTGTAAGTCCAAATAATATAATATCCATTTATAGTGCTAATACATATATAAGTTTTATATGAATTTAATACATTTCACTAAAACATGTTATTATAGGATAAATAATTTTTCAGAATAAAAGTAAAACAGATCCATAGTAAAACTGTACCTAAAGAGTTTTCTGCTACTGAATAAAATGAAATATGAAGACCTGTAACTAGAGAAATGTGCTCTGCAATTATAAATTGCTTCATACTTGTAACTTTTAGGCTGGAAAAATGCAAACACAACATTATATTTGTATAGCAATTCGCCAATATATGACCTTGGTGACAAATTTGGGAATATCCTGTGTACAACTACATATTATTTTAGTATCCTTATAGCATCACTTTTAAAACAGCTTCACAGATACTTGGGTTATGCTTGGCAGGTTACGGTTCTCCACCTTGGACTACACTTAGCACTGTAAGGTTTGTAACAAATTAGTAGTTCTAATGGCAGAATAACACAAGTGTCAAATCCCGATGACAAAAGGGAAAAGCTACTACATTTGCTCATGTATTTTTACTATTGGTCACTTGGTAATACATAAGCTCGTTGTTTCTCTTCCTAGTTTTGCTATACATCTATTTTTTTCCACCGCTTTCAATGTTACACGGTTGAAATATTTGATAAGGTACAGTTACCTTGGGGTCACCTTATTGTCCTATACCTCATTACTAATGCTGCAACCTATTTTATTAATTACCGGAGTTATACAAGCCTCTAGCTGCTGTCAGTACAGATGGTTCCGTAGGTATACGGATTTGTAAGCGGTACTTGCAGTATGGTTCACACTAACTGGAAGCCTTTGAATGTAATGTTATTTGTACTGTTTGCAAAACTCGGCACGAATAGATTTATTTCTAATCATTTCAATTTATGTGATATAGAAATCGGGTAAATCTGCGTTCTGACTCTAAATATTATTCCATCTGCTAGGCAGAGTACCAACATCGGATTACTGTATCCACTTGGTGCCTTTGGTGCCAGCCGTTACCAACATAAAATATTTTAACACATCACTACATATGAAAGTATGTTTTTGTGTCAAGTGGGAAAGGAGAATTTTACCAGGTAAAACAAATTACCTTTGGGTTTGGCACTTAAACCCTCATTTTCAAGCTCACAGCCAATTTTTCGTGTGCTGGTATTTGGAAGTTTGACCACTGCAATATAGTGAGGGTTATTAGTAACCTAATTTAATTCCTTGGTCTTTATTCCTTTGGGGATCCATATCTTGTAGTATATTACTCGGACTATAGAAAAGCTCATGCAGTTCTTTATAAGGTTTTTGTTGTTTTCGTCTCCATTATTCATTATGGCGGTGACTGCTAACATTAATAAAATAATACCGCGACATGACACGTTTCGTAAATACTGACATCTAAGGGGTTTGCAACTACTGTAAATTTTTAATCACATTGGAAGAAATGGGATTCTATAGCAATTCTATGGGTTACGGGTGTGCACTTTAAGCATTTATGTTTTACTTCAAGAACTTCTTGCAGAAGTTCTCTGGTGTTTGTTTTAATTTGGAGATTTTTTTTAAATGAGGTGATTATAGTAGTGTGTATGTGTAAATAGAGACATTTTCGTGTAAGTTTTGGAAAATTCCACTGTTTCGTTAGGTATAGGTGTATGTGTGTGTGTTTAACTTGATGTTTGTAATTTGTTTTGTTACTAGCATTTTAAAAAAAGTATGCAAGCAAAGCGAGCATGCACTTGGCTAGCTCTAGGTTAGAGAGAGAGTGTGTGTGTGTGTGTGTGTAAATAAACTGAATTTCGTGTAATTTTATTTTAATAATTTCCATTGTTTGGTTCGCTCTAGGTTAGTATTTGTACGTAAATTTGATTTTCAGGTAATTTGTTTTTATTTATTTCTCGGTTAGCTCTAGATCTGTGTGTGTGCGAGTGCGTGGGTGCGTGTGTGTGTGTAAACTAATTTTCATGTAATTTGAGTTTAGTAATTTCCACTGATGTTGGTGAATTTGCTTTTAATAACTTCCACTGCTTTCACTAAAGGTTGCGAACGAAAGCAGCATTCTCTCTATTGCGTTAGTTTTAGGTTAGTGTGTAAATTAATTTATTATTTTTTGTAGTTAATTTTTAGGCATTTTCAGTGGTTTCGCCAAAGCATACGACCAACACATGCTTAATAGAACAGAAGACTCGCGGATTTCGTGAAAAAATAGGTTGGCAGTATATTATGCGTTCGTAAAAAGAAAAATAACCTTGAATATGAATGTTATGAAGCGTATTTGGTAAAAATTACCAAATGGAGTATGTTGTTTACATTCTGTAACGAGTTTTGTATATAAGAAAATACCTTAATTAGGGCAAGTGAGTGGGATACGGCAACTCTAGTGATCACATTTATTAAAGACACGTTCCATGTTAATTTTTATTCCTCAGGTTAGTATTTTCAACATTTTTAATTTGAACGTCCTTTACCGATTCCTTGAGTTCTTTTACGTGAGCACTCTTAATTAAATTAAAGTATACTTTACTAAGTCACACGAACCGTTATCTGCGATGACAAGGTAAGGAAGCTTCCTAATTGGCTAACCGCCATTTTACAAGACCTAGTAGTATTATTATATATCATACTCTTGAAAATACAAGAGGCGATATCTGTTATTACTATGACCGTTGGTTTTATTATTTCATAGTTATTTTACAACGCCAAATTTTAGTTTCTGTTCTAAGTAACACATCAATCAATACACTCATTTGAGAACTGTGAAGATCTACTCGATATTGAATCATTGCCTACTAGATAATACATACCCGAGTTAACATTTCGGTGCCAATGATCTTTGTCCAGGTAAACTTATCTTTTAGGAATGTTGTAGTATTAATATTTCTAACACAAAATGATTTCTGTATCGAATACATTGAATTGACGACAAATAAATCTAATCAGGCTGGGTTAGGCAACCAGTACATATCAGTGGCTGCTGGGGGCCAATTATCAGATGGGGCATAAAAATCATCCGGGTTTGAACCCGCGACCTTGAGAACCTAAGGCTAGTAATTTGCCCTTAGACCACCGATAAGACAAACTTAAATTAGTGGATATTAAAAGCTATCAGTGGAAATTAAATGCTAGTTTGTGCATAAGACATTAACCTTTCTGTTTGTAACTGAAGTCCAATCCTTCGATCCTTTTTTGAGAAAATATTTCGATAACTCTTTGGTTTAAATCAAGAACTGAACATCTTCCGAGAAATTTGAACAGGAACTGTCACTTTCACATGTTTATCAAATGTCAACAACATTATCAGAGAGGTCGTCCTGCTGTAAATTGATGCATAGCTCGTCTTTACAGCTGATGCACTTCAGTTTGAAAGATTCCAGTCCTCAATACTGCCCTACATACTCAATACTAGCTTTGAATAGCTTATGAATGTCAATTACAACCTTCACGATGTTTCTTTTCACAAACGAAGGTCCCTTTTCGCTCAGAAAGTTATGGAAACTATCCTTAAAGTAAAGTAAATCATGATCATGGTATTAATGTCTTAAGCATTTTCTTTAGAAGCATTGTATACTTTACAAACCATCGCCTATCTTTCTTATCAGTGTATAGGATTTTTCCCTCTTAAGATGAGTTTTAACACTGCCTTTTCTTTGAATGGTTGCAACTGATAAATTGGCATATTATTCTGCAGTAAATTTCACCATATTATACTCCAGCACATTCGGATTATGTTTCATTAACATGTGAAATGCATTCAGAGCATTGTTTCACCACTTTTTTCACTTTTCTCTTAAGGTAGGTTTTGTAATTCTCAGCACTCATTTTCACACTAGTCACTAATCACCTCTAGCAAGTAAGGCACCATTTTACTGTTTCTTCATGTCCAGAATTTCAGTAACTATTGGTTATTTGGCCTTTTCCTGTTTTGGAATGAAGCTTCAAATGTGTCTTTAATCTATTTCTTAGTAAACTTACAGTAGTTACAGAATACACTGCTTGTACATAATGAGCATTGTTGCACAAGCGTACCTTGTCTGCTTCGAACCAAGTACCAACATTGTACATTTTTACCACACAAGCTTCTTTATGTATATTTCGTTATAGGTCAACTTTGTTTTCAAATAAGAAGACATTCAAATTTAAGAAATGCTTCTCGTTATTTAATCCCTCATATGAAGAAATCCTTGGGAAAATATTTTTCTCATGGATTTGACTCAAACTTTAATTTTTGCATATTGTGGGTTTGTATTTTCTCATTGCGCATGTGTGGCAAATCACCACAAAGGGTTTTGTGCCCAAGAGAAGCTTCCCCTCTTCAACCTCACACCTTCAAATTAATTACATCTGAAAATACTAAATTCTTCAGCATGTGCGCATAAAATGATCACAGTATTGCTTGTGTCCAAGAAATACAACTGGTTACTATTTCCGATAGCCATCTTCACTATAACTGTACAGTGCTCATGATATTTCTTTACTTAAGCAGTCTGGTGTTTTATACTTTTAAAGTACAAAAATTAAATTCATTTGATATAAAGGCTGGAAATTGAAGAAAAAAAGACACAATCATGCAAGCACACACACATGCAAGCGCACACACATACAAATGTAATACAACCAATAATGAGAATGGCATAAAGCATTAGGCTACAGATCTAATGTAAATTCTGTACAATTTAGTACTTGATTTGTTGCATAGTTAAATGTTTGATTTACTTTGTCTGTGTCATTTGGTTACACCTTCATAAATTAATTTTGATAAGTGCACTGATTATTTGCATGCACATGAGGACTATCTTTATTAGTTTTTCATCGCTGAAGCTATAATATATTTTCCTCTTATACATGAATGTCAGAAACGCTTTCATCTAGGTGTGAAAATTCAAAATCACATTCTTTCTTCTAAAACATCGGAATCTGCAGCTCTTATTTCTTCTTCTGATTGTAACCTTATGCTGGACGAAGCCATTTTTTAACCAGCATAAACAACCACTGGCCAGAGAAGTTTAATTTGGAGCTTATACATACTTTGGAGTATAAAGATAAGGCCCTGAAATGCTGCAGAGAACTTTTCTCTATGGCTATGGCATAGAAAGTTTACATGGAAAGAGTTAAAGGTATGACAATGACATCATGATTAGATTGTGACTTACAGTTCTAGCAGAACTTTCAGATCACGATTAGACCGTGATTAGCACTAAATGGATTAAATTTAGATATGTAATGCCTATGACTATTGTAAGTTAAATTAAGAAGAAGTGTTCTATAAGGTTCATATAACTTATTTGTTTGGAATGCAGTGGCTAAATCCCAAGTTTATTGGGAGTCAGTGTGTGCAGTCCAAGACATAAATTGATGTAGTAGTGCCCTTGAGTAGGTTAACAATATGGACACATAACCAGCAAACCAGCTGGACGCTTCCCCTCTCTTATGATAGAATGTTTTGTGGAAATTTCCAATGTAGGTTTAAATGAGCATCCTTGCAAATTAAGGGATGACTGCATTGGCTGGAGCAGATAAAAGTAACTTAAAGATTACACTATGTTGAATATGAATATGACAACGAGAATGCTAAATTGGTTTGAGAATAATATTAAGGAAAATTATAGTAGTAATTTTTCTATGAAAATCTGTCTTGAGGTCTTATAAAACAGATTCATTATCGCCTACCTTTACTAAATATGCTTCCCTTTTGTAGTCAAGTTGAGATTCATTGATAGTGTTCAACACCTACTTTTACTACTAAGGCACCACAGTCAAAGACATCGATACATGGAATGAAGATGCAGCATTAGTGAAATGTGGGGGCAGGGGAAACCTGAGAACCCGGAGTAAACCCACCTCTGTCTACCACAAACCCCACATATGGTCTTTTGAGATCCAACCAAGGCTGCCTAGGTGAGAGGTGAGTGATTTAACCACTCGGCTACAGGGCAGCCAGTCAAAATGGGATATTTAACAAAAGAAGCAATGTCTATATAATTCAAAATCTTCTCGGGCTTCTAGCCAGGTAAAAACTTGGCTTGACACCAACGTTTCGAAACGTTGGTGTCAAGCCAAGTTTTTACCTGGCTAGAAGCCCGAGAAGATTTTGAATTAACACGTCGCCAGGAAAGCTTTAGTTCTTATTTTAATGTCTATATAATTCATATTCAATTAAGTGTATATGGATAAAAAGAGTTTTATACCATAAATGTGACTTTTAACTTTGACTGCAGCTACCACTATGTCCTCCAAGTCCTTCTTAATGTTGAATTGTTTGAAAAATTTGACCAATAGGTGGGGTATGGTAACTACCTCAGACTATGAGTCCAAAAACTTGAATGGAGTTCAAATAGTACTTTTTCTGGTAGTATGGAAGTAGGTTCGTACATCCTACATTTTTCCTCATGCACGTCTGCAGGTTGCTTTCATGGGGCTCTGTTGTAACTGTTGATCTGTTGCCATATAAAATACATTGTACTGCTTTACAAATAGGGGTCTAGTATCAAAATCTACCACATGCAATTTTTTGAAATGTTGAGCTATGCCATACCTGTACGAGTTGCATTTCACCCCTTATCACATCCACTATGTATTATTTTCAAGTTCAACCAACATCCCATTGAAAATGCTCTGAGAAAATACCAGTTTGTTCCAGAAACTGCCATATTCATCTGCAAAAGATGCTGCACATATTTCAAAACCTACCTCATCCTCTGACAAATTGTTTAAAGTACTTCAATTGGTAATTCATATATATGAGCCATGCTGTGAGTCAGTTTGATTGCAATGGTTTTAAATAAACCATAATTGGTCAATTATTTGTTCTTATACACTTGAAACAGCATGGAAAGAAGTCTCTCAGTATTGAAAATGGATATCTCCGAATCAATCATCCTAATGAAGGTTTTGTGTGAAACTGTGTTGCCAATTTGAATATTCAGAATGCAGCTTTGAGTAATTCAGTTAAAAAAAATTAACAAGATTTAATATGATTATTAATAGAACTTATCAAAACCTTCTATATCTAGCAAAGAGAGCCATAGATATATTTTTCTCATTTTTCTCTAAAAATGGATGTGGATATTGTAGACCTTGATACTAGATCTCTCAAATATAGGTCTGGGTTTGTAATTCTGTAACAATCAACAATCTCCCATTGTATGCAACATTTGGTGTCCACGGCTTGCACACCCTGTTTTGGTACATGAATCTTTTGACAAGCTCAGTTCACAATGTTCCATTACTCTATATAACTAACTTTATTTTAGATTCCTTCTCACACATGTAATTTGCATATATCTGGAAAGAAGTGCAGACATGTAATATTTATAATTCCTCCAGTCTGACGTCACAATTGCCTTTCAACCAAGGAAAATAATATTACTCTTTGAGATGTATCAATAGCCATCATGATTACAAAAGATGTATAACATGAACAGGGTTTGAGAAACCTGATAAAAGTTTATTAGAGAGCAGTAGTGAAAGTGGTGATGTTTCTCAATATAAAATCAAGTCTGAAGAAAATTTTAGTCACTAATAATTTATGTTGTACAGAAAGCAGTGAGGAAAATAATAATGAAACCAATGATGATGCAGCAGCAGCTCCTTTTCATATTAGAATGCAATTTTACTAAAACGAACAATAACCCTATTTTGTATTCAGTGAGTTGGGAACTGCTAACTCTACATCAGTGAAAAAATTCTAACTTGGACACGTTTTGTAATGGGGTATTGAGTGATATGAATAAAAGTGAGATGCATCTTATGAGACACAGCTAGCAGAAAATGTGAGATGCAGCTAGTCTTCAGATGTGTGTTGTTAATTTAGTATGAATAAAAATTTTCCCTCCGAAGTAAGATGTTGTAGCAATCTGTAGGCAAACAGGTTCACAATGTATAGTTGTATCGATGGAAAAGCTTATGACATGCTCACTTGTACCTCATCTCCCTCCAGGAATCAACTAACTCTCTTCCAAGCCCAACCAACATTTATGATTAAATTTATGCAATTTACATATATTGTGACAATTAGAAGGAAACACTACACATTAATTGTGTTTCATAGATGTTTTGAAAAACTATTTAATGAAATGGTAGTTATCAGAAAATTAGAAATATGCAATGACAGGAATTAAACAAGATTTAGGAAAAGTTCTTGATAGGGATTATAATGAAATTTAATTGACTAAAACAAAACATCTGATTTCTTCCATTCACATCATTTTCTCTACATCTCTGTAAAAAATATTGTTAATAAGCAGAAACGGTATTATTACTTAGTTCGTTATAAATATAAGGGAAATAAAGGAATACATCAGGCTAGATCAACATCAAAATGTTTTAAAATATGGTTGCTATGGGATTGCAATCGGTTTTTTTGCATGGCCAGGAGTTAACAAGTTCAGTTACAATAAAAGTTTTGAGTATTTTAAAACTGAAACCAAGGAATATCTCAAAACAGCCAAGCCCATGAAAAAAGTATATGGCGTAAGTTGTGTGTTTTAATAAGATTTACATTTTTTTGAGTAAGTTTCTCTCTATCTCTTAGGTTTCCCAGTTATGCAAAATTCAGAAAAAAATCATCCAGAATAGAGAGATCTTTAGAGGCTACTCCCCCAAAATTTAAGATATACATTTTATTTGTCATAAAAGTATCTTAAATATAAGATTTTAATCTAAATTGTTGGAGCCATTTGACAAAACCAAAACTTTCAAAATTTCTTCCATGTAAAGGGTAGCTGGGTGTGGGGGGGATTTTTTAAAAATCTTTGTGTCACATCCTTGGAGGATACTGAACTTAAATATCGAGTTAGATACTTTTTGTT
Source organism: Hymenopus coronatus (assembly GCA_030762935.1). Taxonomy (NCBI): domain Eukaryota; kingdom Metazoa; phylum Arthropoda; class Insecta; order Mantodea; family Hymenopodidae; genus Hymenopus; species Hymenopus coronatus. The sequence goes on along the minus strand of CM060899.1, from coordinate 14,416,060 downwards.
TTTGAAGTATGCTGTTCACAGGTGCGCGCGCACTCACACATATGCATGCATGCACACACACACACACACCACACACACAGACATGTGTCTGAAAATCTTTTTTTTTAATTTAGGGGGTTCCAAAACATGTATTTCTGGTGAAAACTTGATATCAAATTTTTGGGTGCACTACAATATCTTCTCTCTACAATATGTACATGGTACATGTAGAGAAAGTACAATCTGGTGTGTTCCATTCACATAGCTTTTACACATACAAACTATTCTTACAAAACATTATTCTTTAATCTAGATCTAATCAGAATAAACATTAGCACAATTGGTTTTACATGCTTCTCTGTGAGTAGAAGGGAAAAAGGGAATATCTACTATGCTAAGGCAATAGTCAAATGTTATAAAAGCTAGTTGCTGTGAAACAATTGAATTTGGTTCACTTTGCATGGTCAGCAGTAAAACAGAGAAACAAAACGAAAGGAGTCTTCCTATCGGATATGAGTTAGTTTAGGTTAAAATGAAACCATTGACAAGAAATGTCTCAAAAATGGCCACTCTACAAGAAAAACATATATCAAATAAATTATATGTATTAACAACATCTACATTTTTTGTGTAGTTTGTTTTGTCTATCTCTTACAGTGTATCAGCTATGCAAAATTCATCTGAATAAAGAGTTCTTCAGAGGCTATTCTCAGAAAATATAAGATATACATTTTATTTGTGACGTAAATATCTTTAATATACATTATTTGAGAAAAACATTTTCAAACAGTTTTCCATGTACTGGGTAGTTTACGTTGAGGGGGGGGGATTTTCTTGAAAATCTTTATGACGCATCCTTGGGAGATGTTAAACAAAAATATGTATTTATTATTTAATAATCTTTGAGTTATACTGTCCCCCGTTTTTCTAAAAATGCCTTCTTTGGACTCAAGGGACCTCAGAACATATATTTCTGGTGAAATCTCCACCTCAAACTTTTGGGTGGAATACAATACTTTTTCTAATAACTATGTACATTCTCTGTATATAATACATGCTAGAGAAAGATGAACAATGCCTTACCTGGTAATGATTCTGTCTAAATGAAACTTTGACTTCTTGATTATGATACCAGCATATCCGAAGCACCAATTCCATCAAGGAATGTACCTCACTGTTCCCATATCATTTTATTTATTTGAAATGGTAGAGCATTTGCCAGAAAATTGGTCCAATCAAATGATTGTACCTTTGTGCAATTAAAGTCAATCAACTTTCCAAAAAAGTTTTGGATACTGAAACAATGCGCTGTTCCCAAAATGTGTCTAAGTAAGTGTATTTTCAGTGATGTAGTGTTACTAATTCCCAACACACTTAATATATGATTATGCATCAGTTACTAGCTTCTATTTCCTCATATTTGTGAGTACTCTGTTCTGTATCTTTTTACTTACAATAGAGGTGTGTGTAAAGATTTGCTGAACAAGCATTCCTCAAATTTTTTTTAATTACATGGACACTTTGATTGAAAAATGAATGGCAAAACTAATGCTTACACAACAAGAGGGTTGAATAATCCAGACAGTAATGTATTGCAATGTGATGAATAGTGGTTTTACTGCAGCAAATGAAATTAGTGCATTATTTTCTAAAATCGAAAATTACATCCCTAAGTGTGCTGTAACAAACCTGATGCTTTTACATGCAAGTTTTTGCCAAACATAGAGTAGGGAGATCTTCATACTTTTTAGGCTGTATCTCACACAACGGCAGTACTAGGACATCAGCAGTGGTGAGTGTAAGCTGTTAATACTGTGTATGCAGAGTATCATCAGAGAAATAATTATTTGTTGAACTTGAATAAATTTGTACGCATTTAACTGTTACTATGGCCACACCATGGCTGATTGGTTACACCATTAACCCCTCACCTAGATAATGCAGGTTCAATCCCAAAAGATTGCATGTGGGATTTGTATCATCTAAGTACCAGTGTCATCACCTGTGCCATTTGTAGTAAAATTAGGCATTAGGCACTAGAAAAATAAATAAAGAAAAATGCTATTACCCTTTCCTTTGCTGAAGAATTTAAAAGTAATTTTTTAGATTAGTTGTTTAGCATTTAAATATGATACAACTGGGTTAGTTGTATTTTTTTTATAAAGTTTTTAGTATCCAGCCAGGCCGTCCTTTTATTTCTTGTATACGTAAAACATTATTAAATTTAACTTCTTATTCCCTTCCTGTATAATTTCTAATCTAGGTTGTCTTCTGACTTTGTTATGTAAACTCTTTACCTCTCTTTCAAAATCATATGTGAGCAATTTAATCAGCTTAAAATATCATCAATTTTGTAATCCATTGTTTCTTCCACATTCCTTCTTTCCTTTATTGTTTGGTCATAGCTTACAACTTGCCAAAGTGCTCCAGTGCTGGCCCTGGCTTTCTGTCTGTTCTACCAATCATCAACAGCATTAATGTTACCAAAATGAACCAGTACCTTGCCCCTTTACATCTTTATAGTCATCCATGTCAATTGATCTTTTTGCATTAACTCTTTTAGTTCAAATAACAAAATGCTGTCTGAAAAATGCCAAGCAATTTTCAAGGAGAATACAAGTTTTAAATTGTTAGTAATAAAATGAGTACTAAATCACATAGGGAGCTGAATCTCTTTTTCATTTTTATGAAATATTTTTGTCTACTGTATGATATGCATTATGTGAATAAGAAGTCTCTTCCATATTTTTAAAAAATTAAAAACAAAAGAAAAATTTGACAATAAAGTTAAAAATCCCAAAATAATCAATATTTAGGCATACAAAACCTTACTAAACAGAAAGTTTAGGCTAATTAAATGAAAATATTTCTTTACTAAAACAGCATCCTCTTATAGTCTGGTGTTTTGTTTTTTAAAATAAAAAAAAAAAAATTCACAAAACCTGAAAAAAAAAATCACCAAAAACTTGCATACAAGCAAGATATCACTAATAATGAAAACAGCATAAAGTAATAGCATACAAATGCAACATCAATTACTGTACAATTTAGCCCTTATATTATTGCAATACTCCTCTGTAAATCCATTTTAATAAATAGACTTGATTATTTCCATGGGTACGAGGTGGTTTTATGGCCGAAGCTATAATATATATCTTATTCTCTAATGTTGATGTCAGAAACTCTTTCATCAGGGTGTGAAAAGTTCAAAATATCTTGCTTTCTTCTAATCTATTGCAAACTACACCTCATATTTCCTCTTTGGTCTGTAACCTTCGACTAGACAACACCATGTTTCAACCCACATAAACAAACACTGTCTAGATAAATGAAATTTGGAGCTAATTTAGCACTTTTGAGTAAAAATAAGGTCCTGAAATGCTTCAGAAAACCTTTCTCTATAGCTATAACATAGAAAGTATATAGACTTTCTCTCTGGAAAGAACTAAAAACATCACAATTAGATCCTGATTGGCAATTTTCTCGAAAATGGCTGTAATGATTTTGATAAAAATCTCTTAAATTTAAGATATTTACATGAAAACTAAATGTATATGTTGAATTTTCAGGGAATTACCTCTGATGACCTCTTTATTCTGGATGATTTTTGTTGAATTTTGCATAACTAGAAAACTAAGAGATAGACAAAAACTTGCAACACAAAAAATGTAGAGCTTCTAGAAACACACAATTATGTCATATACACTTTTTTCCTTGGTTTGATCGTTTTCAAGATATTCGTTGTTATTGGTTTCAGTTTTAAAATACCTAAAATTTTTGCATACAAGACCTTGTGAACTCCTGGCCATGCAAAGAAACAGATTTCTATTCCATAGCAACCACATTTTAAAACATTTGACTGTTGGTTAAACCAAGTGTATTCCCTTAGTTCCCTTCTACTTATAAGGAACTAAATAATAAGACAGTTTCTGCTAATGTTTATCTCAATTAACATGAAGTAGATAGAAGAATTTGCTTGTTAACAACAATTTATTACAGAAGTGCAGAGAAAGTTATGTGAATGGAGCATGTCAGATTTTATCCAATGTTATTACTATTTTAGAAGTGTCATGGATGTAGTTTTTTGTGTTTTCAGTTTTTTGTCCTAAATCCAACAGGTGATAGATGACCGATAGATTCAAAACAAGTTAATGGTTAAAATTATGGATATTTTTATGTACATATTTTTTCTCCACAGATTTGTTAATGGGTACCAAAATAGAAATCAAAGAAGAGGGTGCTCTCCCTTATGAAATAGGCTTACAAAATGAGAGAGAGTTCTTCACCAAGGTTGTTACAATGAAGACAGACAGTAAAGCTTTACTTATGGATGGTGATTGTGATCTGGCTATCAAAGCAGAAATTAAATCAGAGACTCCTTTTCCACACTTTGGTCCAGAGATTCAGAGTATATGTGCTACCAAACATTCCACAAAACACATCAAATCTGAAACTATTACTTCCAGTAACATCTTTGAGATAAATATTAAATCAGAAACTGAGGAACAGACTCTGACTTTAGACCATGGTTCACTGAATGACAGAAAATCTCTTCCAGATAATCCTGTAATTAAGGATAAGAAATACAATATTGATGATGGCATGGATAGCAAGATAGAAATAGATGAAGAATCATGGTGGCTGGAAAAGGAAGCTTCATCTGCTTTTGATGATGTTAAGGTAAGTTATGTTGAGATCTACTAAAGCTAGAAGTACACCTGATATGGTTTTCCAATTTTTAATATAAATTTATAGGAATAAAGAACTGTGCTATTGTGCTGTTGTTCTTGCAGTGCCCAAAAATATATATTCACATGCATAATTATTTATTTTGACTAAATATAATTTCATCTGGATGTCACAATTAGCTTATAACATAAACATAGCTTGTGGTAATATGTAAGATTTGTATTAACAAAATCTGAAAGTAAGGTTTGTATTAACAAACTCTGAGGTTGGTACCCTGGACTATCCTTCCTGAGAGGTTCCAAAATTTGCTCAGTCCTATATTTGATAGATGGCAGGCATGAATTCAGCTGTGCAATTCTCTGAGTACTTTAAATTCTTTTCGAGTTCTTCAAGTTCCCTTCTCTTTAACCCTTGTGTCCATTTTGGGTTACCCGGGTAACTTATAATTATAACTGTCAATGTATATTTATTTTTTATCATTTGTATCTTTATAAATATCATAGTAAAAGCAGAATGTAGAATTATTCAAATAAAAATGTTTAAAATATTTAGAAATATAATCCACTCTGTAATCTATATTCGTGTAACCCAGGTAACCCTATATTTCAATTTGAACAGGTTAAAGTTTACATATGAATTTTTGTTTCTTTCTTTCTTTTATTTATACACCTAATACATTAGTAGTAATTTTATTATTTATTAGGCAGTTGAACAATAATACAATAGACGTAGCCATAAATATATGCAAAATATTAGTTGATTACAATTGTGACAGAATGAGTTACAATTATTATATAGCTAGTAAACTTTGCTGCTTGTTACATTGCAAAATATATATTTGGAACTATTATTAATTATTCACAAAGTCCACACATTGATGTTGTAATGCAATGTTCGTCACATGCATGTTTTTGGTTATTACTTTACATTTCTGTCTTCGTCTTGTTTGGTTGAGATTTGCATACAAAACAGTCATCAACAATGTTCAGCCATCCAGAAGCATCTTGTTTTGGCTAAGCCTCCACTCATTCAGGAACCAGAATTAGGTTCCTATCATGCGTTCAATACCTGATTTCACAGAAAACTTTCTCAAACAGTTCAAATTTGATTATCCAGAGATAATGGAAGGTATAGCTGTTTTCCTAAGCCCAGTAGAAACAGACTGCATCTATGAGCCACATTTTTTGTTTGAGGATTGTTTTCTGTGTAATTAATGTATGCAGCTAAGCAAGGAATGTCCAGAATGTTGTAAAAGATTCCAGTGGCTATCTCTAAGTTCTTCTCTTTACACTATAATGAGAACACAACATATTATCAACAACCCCTTTGTGCTGTTATAATACAGTATAACATCTGGCTTTGAAGAAGGTCCAGAAGTGAATGCATCATAATGCATTGTGGATAGCATTAGAACTGCTTTTTTCTTCTTTGGGATACATAAACACAGGGAAACATTATCTGCAGTGAAGCCAAATAGATATGACAGTTCTTGGCATGAAGGAGGTTGCATTTCTGGAGGTATGTAAGGCTTGTTTCTCTTCACAGTACAAACCGTTGACAAATTCCAAGTCATCAGCAGCCTTGCTAATTGCAAAGTCATGAAAAAATTGTCAGTGACTATATTTCTGCCATTACCTTTGAAATGGTAACACAAATCTTTCACTGATCTCTCTCCTTGATTTGTTTCTCTTCCAAAAGCAGATTTTCCTGTATAAACTTAGCCAGTTATGGGGTAAGAATTTCGTAAATCACAAATCCACCATATCTTCAAGCCATATTTGGCTGGCTTTGATGGCATGTATTGAGTAAATTTTGTCTTTCCTTTGTAAGGAAGTAGCTACTCATCAACAGTAAGAAAATCAGAAGGCACATAGTTTTTTCGAAGATTTGAATTTAGCATTTCAAATATGTACGATATTGCAGCAGCTTTGTTGATTTTCAAACTCTTAGCCCTCGTGTTCACATTGTCAAAACCTATAAACCTGCTTAACTGCCAATCTGTTGAGGGATAAGCTTGCATGATACAATGGGAATGCATTTGTTTTCTGCATTTCTTTTGTGTGTTCAGTGTTAGAGAGTGTTACTCCTGCTGTAATCAATATACCAAAATATGCATACAATTTTTCAGTTGTAAGTGGTTTCCACATTTTCGTTGTTCCTTCTGAATTTGTTATAATTCATGTATACCTGCTTTTTCTTGCTGTTGGTTTCACGTACTATTATATCACATATTTCATCTGTAAATTACTCTGAAAGGTGTCTTTTATAGAAAGTATTTGTGTAGCAGGTATTGGACTAGACCTTTCCCTCAGTAACTTCCTTGTCCCAAAAGGTTCTTTATGCCATTCAGTTCCATCTTTACCACATAGAATGTCTGCAGAAGACACAAACATATCACTGTTTTCGTCAGCTATATCACTTTCATCACTACTATTATCACTCTTCTCACCTTCTATTTCAAATCATTACAGGCTTCAATAGCATCTTTGATATCTGAAGCAGCTACATCTTTCTTACTTGGAATCAGTTTGTCTGTAAAATTTTCTGCACTGACATCTGATTCTACATCCTCTTCTGAATCAACACCAGACCATAACTTTCAAATATAAACCTCTTTCTCTTCATAGCTTAGTCTGCTGAATTCAGATTTAGAGAGTTCTGGAGTATTATCCATGATAACACACAATTGAGGTGCACTTCAGCAAAGCTTACACGACAATGAACAGTACAGATGGTGTGCAATTATAGCCAGCAAAAATTAGAATGCATTGTTGTAACGTTTTTTGTACATACCCAAAACTAAGTGTTGCCAACCATGGGTAGCACCACAATTAATTTATAGAACAAAGTAGAATCTCTTTTATGTGGACACAAGGGTTAATAGAATGCAAATACAGAATAAATATATATATATATATATATATATATATATATATATATATATATATTTAAATAAATATATATAAATCACTTTATTTTTGTAGTTTTTTCTCTTTTATTGTTATAACTTTTATTGCTGCACATCTTTTATAATCTGCTACAATTTGTTCTCAGCTTAATTTTATATAACTATTATAATGTATGATAAAATATATTTTTTTGTAATACTCACTTATAATACTTTTTGTTAAAAACCTCTAAATGTATATTGTTCTGTGTCACTTGGCAAACTCATTTATGAGTCAGACTAATAAATTAAAAAAAAAAAATTATATATATAGAAAAACTAATTATTTTTGGTAATTTTCTTTTTATTATTATTATTTTTTAAGATAATCTCCTTTTCTCTCGATACACTTTCCCCAGCATTTCTCTTATTGTTTTAAGTCTTTCAAAAAGGATTTTTGAAGGTTCTGAAAACAGGCATCTGTTTGGGAGATTACCTCTTCGTTAAACTTGAATCATTTTCTGCCGCTATTTCTTTCAAGTTTGGAACTCAAAGAAATGTCACTAGAAGCGAAATTTGGTGAGTATGGTGGATGTTTAGTAACTCAAGCCTTAACTGTAATATTTTCATCATTGAAACTGCGCTAGTGTGCACCTTTGCATTGTTTTGATAGAAAATAAGCTTTTACTTTTTTTTTTTTTTTTTTTTTTTTTTTGTTTTGTTTTTCATTTTTGCCAGATGAGTGTATTTTCTATGTTCAATCATTGCAATAATAATGCACAATACTCTCCATTTATTGTTCTGCCTTTTTGCATGTAATCAATGTAGATGATTCCAAGTGTATTCCAAAAAAAACGAGGCCATCACCTTCTCTGCAGTTTTCACCACCTTCGCCTTCTTCTAAGCCTGTTTGCATTTAAAAACCCACTGTTGCAACTGTATTTTGGTCTCTGAAGTGTACTAGTGTATCCATGTTTCATCCACAGTTAATATTAATGTATATTAATGCAGAAACTCATATGGATTGCAACAGAAATATGCCAAACCAGCTTCTGAATCAATCATTCGAATTGCACTTATTCTCCATTGATCTCAGCAAACCAGATCTCTTGCAGAGACCTTTGTGAGACTTAATTTTTGGTGCAAAATTGAGAACACTATACCTTCATCGATCACTCAAAACCATATCCTGGATTTTGTCAATCCTACTGTAATTGGTTCATCATTTGTGGATGTACGGCCACATTTAAATTCATTTATCCAATGGTCAATTGTTGCAAATGTAGGGGCAGATATGTCATGAAGTTCCTCTAACTCAGCTTTTATCTCTTTCAGTATTAAACCTTTTAAATAGAAGTATTTAAACATTGAATGATACTCATTTTTTTCTCTTTCTAAATAATCACAAGATTGTTGATTCAATCTCCTATGGCAACAAAACTCTTGATGGATATAACTGAAATTTTTAAATATTCTGTAATAAGATACAATGGTTACTAAATACAATATTTTTTTGATGGTATGAGTATAATTTCTTGGATTTTCTAAGGATTTATTGAACAGCCCTAGTATTGCTATAAAACTATAGTTGTTTTTTATACTCCCATTAGATGATTAAATGTCAAAAGTTTGATTCCATATATCTCCACCTAATCCATTACTCCAACTTTTAAACCACTCCAGCCTTCTATTTAAACAGATAACCTTGTTATGCAACTAACAATGTAACTGTGTGAATTATTCTGTTTCAGGTTGAAGACTTCCCTCTAGTAAAATCTTCAAGGTAAGGCTTGATTTCTGGTTAATGCTTCAATTAAAAACCATCTGTTTCTTGTATTAAATTTCCATTACTGTTGCAGCATCTGTCTCATTGTATTCTTCAACAGACACAAATGAGAGTATAATGCTTAAATCCATCAAATTCCATATTGAAGTTTGTTCTATGCCTCATTCTTGCTCTTTGATTTTAGTCCATAGTTATTGTGAAAAGTTTTATACCTTTATACTAAAGTTATTGAAATACAAACCTGATTTTTACATTTTCCTCTACATACCTAGGGAATTATAGAAAATGATATATTTCACTCAAAAATTCAGTATCAATATTTTAATGCAAAAATACATTTCAAAATATAAGTGATAGAGGTGGCTTAATTCAGGAAAGTTGTTATGATTACCACTGTCAATATCAAATATTTGTGTTATTCAAATAGTAACATTTGGATTTTCAGTAAATTGTTACACCTGAAATTGCAATTTACACTAAAGATTTTTCATTATATTTTATTTTCTCAAAATTGTTCCTGACTAATTTTATTAAATTTCCATCAGCTTAATATATTGCACTCCTTTACATTCTAAATGAATATTATATCATTTTTTTTATTTGTAAACTAAGAGATATACATACAAAAGTTCAGATCTCATTAAAAACACAATTTATATCAATGGTTTTACGGCATTAACCATTTCAGATTTATTATGTTTCAGTTTTTTTTATTTTTTGTAATATGTGGAGAGCATTCAATTTAATTTGAGCATATAGTGATCAACTTTTAAAGATTTAACCCTATACTGCATTGTGTTGCTTTGGCATCAAAAGTTTTAGTATTTTCTAATTTTGTATTATGATAACCTTCAACAATGAAATGGACTATAGATAGCTGTTTTATATTGCAAAAAATAATATTATTTTGCAATAAAACTGTAGAGTGTTTTTTGTTTGTTTTTTTCTAATAATAAAGTGCAAAACCCAAATGCACTCAAATGTAACTCTGTCAGCATCCAAGTGTGCCATCACACCAGCTATTTTATTAGGACCTTTCCCATCTTTTATAACAGGCACATTTGTCTGCAGTCGCTGGGAGCTGTACTCAACACATTTGGCTTTGAATGGATGGCTAGTCCACTTCATATCACACAGTAACAATCACAGCTATTCAAGTCGCTTCAGTTGTGGTGCTGGTGAAAGGTATATAAATCTGGTTTGCAAATTAGAGGCAGAGTGTCATATGTACCAAAATAATTCATGCAATGTAGGGTTAACTCATTTCAGTAGCTTGCAGCTTTCTTATACTTTCAAAATATGTTGTGTTTTGAACTGACATTTTAGGTGTCAGTTGGTCAAAGGGAAATGAGTATGACTGAAACCTGAGATGGTAAAATATTTGGAGGTAAATCTCAAATAAGCTATTTTGGGTGTAACCTATCATCAAGTACTCCTAACCCTTTTACTGAAATTCACGATTTAATTGTGATCCGAAAATTTTGCAAGAATTGCCAATCATGATCTAATCATCATGCCATTTTCATACATTTGAACTTTTTTCAGTGTGAAATTCTGTGTACTGTCTATGTCACAACCATAGAGAAAGCTTTTCTGGAGCATTTCAGGACTTTTATCTTTACACGTTAAAGCATTAAATTAGCCCCAAATTTAATTTCTCTTGCTAGTGTTTGCTTATATTGGTTGACTCATTGCATTGTAGCCAAAAGTTATGAATTGAAGAGAAATTAAGAGCTGCAGTTCACAATATATTAGAAGAAAGCTAGTGATTTTGAATTTTCAAACCTTCATAAAACATTACTGAGTTTGACACCCAAGACAAATATATATATTCTAGGTTCGGGGATGAAAATGAATCCAATAACAATGGTATTTGTATGCATGCAAAATATCGGGTACTATCAAAATGTATTTACATAGGTGTAACCAGACAACGCATACAATGTGAATCAACCATTTAGCTACGCAGCAACATAAATGTAAAATTTTGGAGTATTCTACTTTACATCTGTACCCTACTGTTTTATGCCATTTTCATTAACTGTGATATCATCCTTATACTCTTATGTGTGTTTTTAAGGATTTTTATCAATTCTAAGCTTTCAGGTTTTGTGAATTCAGTTTTTGTATTTTAAAAAATAAAACACAAGACCAAAACAGAAAGCTGTTTCAGTAAACAAATGTCTGTACTTTCATTTAATTAACCTGAACTTTCTGTGTAGTAAGGTTTTGTATGCCTAACTATTGATTATTATGTGATTTTAAGTTTTATTTTTAAAAAATCTTTTTTTTTTCTTTTTTAATTTTTAAAAGTACTGAAGAGACTTCTCATCCATATAATGCATATTATAGACAAAAGAGTTTACTAAGAATGAATAAATATTCAGCTCTCTATGTCATTTGATACTCATTTTTATTACTTCAATTTATTTAAAACCATGATTCTCCTCTAAAATTGCTTGGCACTTTTCAGACAGCCTTTGCTATTCGGGCTGGCCATAAAAGGGTTAATCTGCTCTGTTGGGATAGACGTCATTCTGTCTGCTGTCTGCTCCTTCCTCGATGTTATGCTTTCCTATCTATGTTCAGGTACTGCCTGATCATCATCTTGGTGTGAACAGTTCTGTACTAGGTGTCCTGGCTCACCACACCCCCTCTACAAACAACAGAAAGATCTTCAATGACTTTCCTGGATTGAGTTAAGGCCCCATTATAGTACAGAATACTCTGGATCATCCTGGTACGGATTTGCTCTAGCGTTGGCCAGCTCCATGCTCAGCATTGCTGCTAGCATCTGGTCGATCATCTTATGGTTATCATCATGTTTCTAAAAAGGTTAACTTCACCAGCATGAAAGGTTGCAATAAAATTGCCAGTATTCAGTGATACAGAAGTCAACGTTGTTACATTTTTCCCCAAATAAACTTGTATTACATGCATGTATATTTATTTCTTAGAATACCAAGTGAATACTAACATTAGCAAGGTTCTTATTAAGTACAATGAGAATACTTCTCAGTGCTAATAATATCTAACCGTATTTTCCACTTACATTATGCTGTGTCTTCCCCTTCCTTGAAGTCACTGTCATTTTCTCTCACATGTATCACAAACAAAGCAATGTCATGTAAAACATCCCACAGTGAAATTTTCCCTCTTGTTGCATGTTGTGCTGAACAAATGTTTTCGAAACACTCAAATCTATATTTGTTAGTCATTTGCTTAACACTTTGCACACACTGTCACTTATAGAAGGAATCACACTCCACTTTCTTACTAATCTTTAAGGCGTGCCCATATCAGCTCTATTGGATTGAAACAAGTTTCATGGTGGTAACCTGAGGAGTTTATGGCCATGATGTTTTGCCATTTTATCTATTACATACCTTTTCTGTATATTGGCTTCCCGAATTTTCTCCAAAAGCAACACTTTTATAGGAGCTGGACTAGGTAAAACCAAATCATGCTCGTCCATGAATCTGATCATTTCAAATTTTCTGCAGGACATGGTGGGAATTTTCGTCTTTAGCTGGGAGTGATAACTATCATTATCTAACACAGTAACTCTCTTAGGTGGAATGTGTTTCAAAAGTGTGTGCTTGATCCAAGTTTCAAATATTTCAGCTTTCATCTTATGTTGTGAATCATCAAGGATTTCTGAATATTTGTAGAAGAAAAATATAAGCAGGCCTCAATCCAACCCTGACTACCACCTGCATGCAAGATCATGATTCATTTTCCATGTGACATAGGAGCTGGAAGACAACAAGAGCAATTGCCATCATCCCAACCTTTCCTTACAATATAATGATTATTTTACCAAGATTCATCTAAATAAACAGTATGAAAACGTTCCTGCCTGAAATAGTTTGGTCTATTCCAGTACCGATATTTGCATGCCATAATCCTTGCTGATTCCTTAATCATGTGCCTCTTATTTCACTAACAACTGTGTAAGCTAATCTCTTTTGTTTGGAAAACTATTGGAATTATTTATTATTACTATTATTTGCTGCAAAAAAGCTAGATACATCCCAAGGTTTCCATATATTTAGGAATATATATAAACACCACTTGCACCTATGAAGCTCACAGATGAATGAGAGAAAACAGTAAGGATGTTGCAACACTGTGTTTCGCTCCACGTTTTATGTTTTTCATTTTTTATTTATATGAATTCATTGGCTGAAGTCACCCGCTGACTGGGGCTCTGCAAAATGTAGGCATCTTCCCAGAATAAGGAGTGCATTATCTCAGAGGTTTCCATTAACGAAGATAAAAGGTATGTTAAGCATTTCAGTAGCATGGTAATACCAGCCATTAGGAGCTGTCATTTCTTGGCATCACACACACACACCCTTGATGAATGAGCAGGCGGCTTCCTGGGACATGTTACTCAGATGGTTCAACAAGATTTTGTTAGGCCCGCTCTGTGGCTGAGTGGTTAGACCACTCGCCTCTCACCTAGGCGGCCAGGGTTCGATCTCAAGCGACCACATGTGAGATTTGTGGTGGATAAAGCGACGCTGGGGTGGGTTTTCTCCGGGTATCCTCCGCCATCGTATTTCCACCAGGGCTCCATAATCATCAGTGTCACCGCCTGCAGTGCCATAAGTAGTTAAAGTGGGCATTGAACACTAAAAAAAAAAGTTTTGTTCATAAGCTGCTCTAGCCATGATGAGCTCCTGTATTCTGACTATTGCAGCCTCGTCTTAATCTGTGACAGTCAAGTGACAGTTCCAAAGCAGTTCTTGAGGATCTCCCGAATCTTCCTGGACTGTACCAACAATGTTATCACATTCAGTACTTCTGCTGCCAATTCCCAGAGTTTTGCTGACCATTGTTTGTGGGTGGATATGGCAGAAAACTCTTTGCAGAGGGCTTCAAAGTTTGACATCACTCATAATTTGGTGGGTGCACACATGTAGATGTTATGTCTTGCCCTGTCATCCTTCAAGTCTTTCATCTTTCATCAAGCATTTTTCCCACATAGGCATTCAGCTTCTTGGCACCACTATCAAATCTTCCCTAAGGGCATTAATGCATTCTGTGATGTCTTTCAGAAGATCACTGCAATGGTCAAGACATTTCATCACTATACCAAGCCCTTCCACCTTTCCTCTCAGCTCTTCCGCATCCTGCTTCATGCCAGTCAGTTGTTTGTCAATTTTGCTGGAGAGATTTGTTTTAACTTTCTCCATTGCTGACTCTATTTTATCTTCCATCTTCTCCATACCAAATTGTATTTTTATTTTTTTTACCCCCCCCCCCCCATTTTCTCTTCCATTCTGCCTATTCCGGATTCCACCTTCTGCTGTATCTTTCATCTAGCAACATCTTTGAGCCACTCTACAGCTGCCAGCCATGCTAAAATCAATCCTTATAAATGATATTGGAGCAGTAGACTGAATTTTTAAATTTTTAAATCCTGTACTTTTTACACTGTCTGTCTAGCTTTAGTTGGATTTTATTTTTCTCTCTTCTGGTAAATGGTTGGTAGCCCAGTTCTGTACATTTTTAAATTTTTACCATGTTGACTTTTAGCATAGAGGAAGTAGTTTTAGCTATACTTTTAGTTCCATTTTTAACTGTTTTTAGCTTTCTCTTTTGTTTCTGCCATGGGCAGTTTCATTTCCATCAATTTTTTATTTCTGACTCTGACTCTTATTTATTTCTCATTTATTTTGGTATAGGGCTTTATCTGCATTTAGAGCTACACATTATTTTATGTAGATGCTAATAACCTCCTTGTTGTGTGCCCGTAAACTCCACTCCTCATCATCATCAATCTTTTCTGCTGCAGTTTCCATTCCAGTTTTTCTTCCTTCTTTCTTCAAGCTGGATTCAATTCCAGACTTCATTTTCCCATATATCCTCTCCAGGCTGGTTTTAATATTCTTGTTCATTTTCTCCACTGCAGTCTCTAATTTTGTGTCCATCTTAATTTCTGCCAAAATATTTTCCATCATCTTCTGTATCTTTTCATAAAAATCCCACTCCTGACATCAGTGACTTTATTGACTTACTATTTGGTTGAAATTAAAGTTTTTAATTCACTAAAGCAAACATGCTCACATGACACCGCATGCTAATACTCCAATCAAAGCCGGACTGATTATTCTGATTTACCACAGATTGCAACTCTGCCTTAGTTTTATAACTATAAATGACATCAGAGAAATTTCTGGAAGTTAGCTGAAGCTGCTAGACAATTCTTGCCTGCACCAGCTGGTGTCTCATGCTTCAAGGCTTACAACTACCGATGAATCACCCTGTATGCTTAACTCTTTTATGTCAGCCAAATAGCAAAATGTAATTTTAGAGTAGAATGCGGGGTTTTAAATTATTAGTAATAAAATGAGTACAAAATGGCATAGAGAGCTGAATCTCTTTTCATTTTAAGAAAACCCTTTTGTCTGGTGTATAATGTGCATTATTATGGATGAGAAGTCCTTTCAACATTTTTAAGATATTAAAAGTACAAGAAAAAATTCAAAATAAAATTAAAAATCCCAAAATAATCAATAATTAGGCCTGCAAAACCTTACTACACAGAAAGTTCTGGCTAATTAAATGAAAGTAGAGATATTTCTTTATGTAAACAGCATCCTGTTTTGTTCATGTTTTATTTTTTAAAATAGAAAAAAATTAATTCAAGTTAGCTGATACCTGAAAACTTCAAAAAAAAAGGTCCCAAAAACATACACACACAAAAACACGTGTGTGTCCTGAAACGTTCCAGAAAACTATTCTGTATGGTCTGTGATATATGAAGTACACAGACCTTCCTGCTGCCAGAGTTAAAATATATGAAAATAACAATATCATTAGATCATGGTTAGCAATTCTTGCAAAATGTTCAGACCATGATTAGATCATGATTGGCACCAAGGTGAGTCTGAGTGCAGCTACACTCTGAACTGTCACAGTATGTTGTGGGCATTAAGTGATATAGTATGATGTTTACTTACTTTTTCTTCACTGATAACAAGAGCAGGACAAGGGCTTTATGTATGCAGTTCACCATCTTGTTATTATTTATGGGAATTAGCTGACTGGTCACCAACAATTTTGTGTAAACAAAGAAAGCATAAATATAAAATCTTCTCGGGCTTCTAGCCAGGTAAAGACTTGGCTTGACACCAACGTTTCAAAGAAGTGCATCATCCTCGTCTTCAGGGTGAACTGATGATTTGACCTTGCGGAGACTGGTATTTATAAGAGCTGGGATGAAGCTAACATCTGATTGGTTCGCGTGATATTATGGCCTGGTATTTAAGATGACTGAGACATGGGCACGGACTTCGTAGAAAACTATTTATAGCAGTTATTCGGCTAATGTTTTGTGTTTGAGCACGCACCTGCTAGAAATTAAGTCTTGGAAGACTGCAGGTAGAGGATTAGGTATTAAGGCTCTTTAACATTGGTGAACTTAATTGTAGGCCAGAATCGTGATTTAGATTATTTGTTTCAGATGAGATGGCTAAAGCTTCTTTTACTCTCCTTTCCAAGTAGTTCGAACACTTTGCCACTATCTTAGTGTTGGTAAAGTTAGCTCTGTGGCTCTGTTCTATACAGTGTTCAGCCAGTCCAGATTTTTCGGGTTGCATAAGCCTTATTGATCTTTGGTGTTCAGAAACACGGGTGGCAATAGTGCGTCCTGTTTGTCCAATGTACGCTGTGCTGCATTCGCAAGGAATGTGGTAGACACCAGGTACTCTGAGAGCTAAATTATCTTTAACTGGCCTGACCAAATTTTTTATTTTAGGTGGTGGCTTATGGATGGTTTTGACATTATATTTGTAGAGTAGTCTACTAATCTTTCCCGAAAAATTGCCGGTAAACGGTATATAGGCTATGGCGGCTGGCTTGTCTTTTTATTGAGTGTTCTTGCTGGGGTTTCTTTTTCGTCCGGCTCTTTTCAGTGCTGATGTGATGTCCTTGGCTGAATATCCATTTTGTTGGAGTGTGAATTTTAGGTGTTGAAATTCCATTTGCAGATTATCTGGGTCTGAAACTGCTCTATGTGCCAATGTGTTGAGAATGCCCTTTCATTGTGACTTATGGTGGAAGCTGTTTGCGTTGAGATAAAGATCCGTGTGTGTAGGTTTTCGGTAGACGGCATGACCAAGAGTTCCGTCCGCTTTTCTGGTAACCAGAATGTCCAGAAAGGGGAGGGAAGCATTTCTCTCAACTTCCATTGTCAATTGTATTTGTGATCTGAGCCTGTTTAGGTGTGCAAGAAAATCTGGAAGAGTGTGCAGTCCATGCGGCCAAATTACAAATGTATCATCTACATATCTGTAAAAATGTGTAGGTTTTAATGGGGCTGTGTTAAGTATTTCATGCTCCAGCAACTCCATATAGAAGTTGGCAATAGCTGGTGACAGAGGAGAGCCCATGGCAACACCGTCTGTCTGCTCGTAGTAGTTGTTGCCATACAGAAAATAAGTGGAAGTAAGTGTGTGACTAAACAGTACCGTAATACCAGGTGGAAAGTGTTCTGACAATAGTTCTATGGTTTCCGCAAGGGGAACTCTGGTGAAGAGAGAATCCACATCGAAACTAACCAACAGGTCCGATGGCTTCACTTTGATGCTGTTAAGAACTTCAGCGAATTGTATAGAGTTCTTCACTTGGTGTACACACTTACCTAAAATTGGTTGCAGCAGATGTGCCAGATGACGAGCTAGGCGATAGGTAGGGCTGCCAATAGCGTCCACTATGGGCCTTAGAGGTATCCCAGGCTTATGGATCTTCGGGAGACCATATAATCTGGGAGGTATGGAGGCAGATGGCGAGACCGTCTTCTGAACATCAGGAGGAAGGCTGGATTTCTTAGTTAGCTGGATGGTGCGTCTTTCTACAGAGTTGGTAGGATCCTTTTTAATGGTTTTGTATGCAGGATCGTCCAGCAGTTGTTGAACCTTTTCTTGGTATTGCACGGAAGAGAGGAGTACCGATGCATTCCCTTTGTCAGCTGGTAAAACAACCAAGTTGTCGTTTTTTCGAAGGGAATGTAAGGCCTTACTTTCTTCTCGGCTGATGTTTGAAGTAGATAGGGTTGCCTTTTTGTAAGCTCTTGCTACCTCACGGCGTATTTCTTCTGCACTTGCTGATGGAAGTTGACAAATGGCGGCTTCAATAGAACTGATGGTGTCTGCCACTGATATTTTCTTAGGCGTGGGAGCGAAGTTGAGCCCTTTAGCTAGAACGGAGGTGCTAGGTTCGTCTAGCTGGAGATTGGTAAGGTTGTAGATGATACGATCGGTGTCCAATGGTGGTACAGGTTCATTTTGCTTAGATAGACTTGCAAATTTCTTAGATTGCCGTTTAGTGCAACGCAGTAGAGTAGCATTGCCTTGTGCAAAAGAGGAGTGGTCAACTCTGTCCCAATCTAGAGGTGAAAGCTTGCTAGAAAGAAGTCAAAATGATTCCAGTAACTTCTGATCAACGATAGACAGTTCATGACGGGTATGCTTGATTCGTTCTCTTACCAGGGCTAAGCTGGCGCGTCTTAAGTATTTTAGATGTTGATGCTTTTTTCACTGGGTAACGAAGTCTCAGAAACTTCGGCGTAATTTCTTTGTCTCGGCACCTGGATAAGAACGCCAAGGAGCTGAGTAATTTACCTTTCTTTTCGCGTAGGTCTTGATGTTTCCTAATTGCCTGGTAAATTTCTTTCCCGTAAAGGAATTTAAAATAAGAACTGAAGCTTTCCTGGCGACGTATTAATTCAAAATCTTCTCGGGCGAAAAGAAACGTAAATTACTCAGCTCCTTGGCGTTCTTATCCAGGTGCCAAGACAAAGAAATTACGCCCAAGTTTGTGAGACTTCGTTACCCAGTGAAAAATGGCTCAACATCTAAAATACTTAGACGCGCTAGCTTAGCCCTGGTAAGAGAACGAATCAAGCATACCCGTCATGAACTGTCTATCGTTGATCAGAAGTTACTGGAATCATTTTGGCTTCTTTCTAGCAAGCTTTCACCTCTAGATTGGGACAGAGTTGACCACTCCTCTTTTGCACAAGACAATGCTATTCTACTGCGTTGCACTAAGCGGCAATCTAAGAAATTTGCAAGTCTATCTAAGCAAAATGAACCTGTACCACCATTGGACACTGATCGTATCATCTGCAACCTTACCGATCTCCAGCTAGACGAACCTAGCACCTCCGTTCTAGCTAAAGGGCTCAACTTCGCTCCCACGCCTAAGCAAATATCAGTGGCAGACACCATCAGTTCTATTGAAGCGCCATTTGTCAACTTCCATCAGCAAGTGCAGAAGAAATACGCCGTGAGATAGCAAGAGCTTACAAAAAAGCAACCCTACCTACTTCAAACATCAGCCGAGAAGAAAGTAAGGCCTTACATTCCCTTCGAAAAAACGACAACTTGGTTGTTTTACCAGCTGATAAAGGGAATGCATCGATACTCCTCTCTTCCGTGCAATACCAAGAAAAGGTTCAACAACTACTGGACGATCCTGCATACAAAACCATTAAAAAGGATCCTACCAACTCTGTAGAAAGACGCACCATCCAGCTAACTAAGAAATCCAGCCTTCCTCCTGATGTTCAGAAGACGGTCTCGCCATCTGCCTCCATACCTCCCAGATTATATGGTCTCCCGAAGATCCATAAGCCTGGGATACCTCTAAGGCCCTTAGTGGACGTTATTGGCAGCCCTACCTATCGCCTAGCTCGTCATCTGGCACATCTGCTGCAACCAATAGTAGGTAAGTGTGTACACCATGTGAAGAACTCTATACAATTCGCTGAAGTTCTTGGCAGCATCAAAGTGAAGCCATCGGACCTGTTGGTTAGTTTCGATGTGGTATCTCTCTTCACCAGAGTTCCCCTTGCGGAAACAATACAACTATTGTCAGAACACTTTCCACCTGGTATTACTGCACTGTTTAGTCACACACTTACTTCCACTTATTTTCTGTATGGCATCAACTACTACGAGCAGACAGACGGTGTTGACATGGGCTCTCCTCTGTCACCAGCTATTGCCAACTTCTATATGGAGTTTCTGGAGCATGAAACACTTAACACAGCCCTATTAAAACCTACACATTTTTACAGATATGTAGATGATACATTTGTAATTTGGCCGCATGGACTGCACTCTTCCAGATTTTCTTGCAGACCTAAATATCCTCAGATCACAAATACAATTCGCAATGGAAGTTGAGAAAAATACTTCCCTCCCCTTTCTGGACATTCTGGTTACCAGAAAAGCGGACGGAACTCTTGGTCATGCCGTCTACCGAAAACCTACACACACGGATCTTTATCTCAACGCAAACAGCTTCCACCATAAGTCACAACGAATGGGCATTCTCAACACATTGGCACATAGAGCAGTTTCAGACACAGATAATCTGCAAACGGAATTTCAAAACCTAAAATTCACACTCCAACAAAATGGATATTCAGCCAAGGACATCACATCAGCACTGAAAAGAGCCAGACGAAAAAGAAATCCCAGCAAGAACACTCAACAAAAAGACAAGCCAGCCGCCATAGCCTATATACCGTTTACCAGCAACTTTTCGGGAAAGATTAGTAGACTACTCTACAAATATGTCACCACTTAAAATCAAAAATTTGGTCAGGCCAGTTAAAGATAATTTAGCTCTCAGAGTACTTGGTGTCTACCACATTCCTTGTGAATGCAACGCAGCGTACATTGGCCAACCAGGACGCACTATTGCCACACGCGTTTCTGAACACCAAAGATCAATAAGCCTTATGCAACCCGAAAAATCTGGACTGGCTGAACACTATATAGAACAAAGCCACAGAGCTAACTTTACCAACACCAAAATAGTGGCAAAGTGTTCGAACTACTGGGAAAGGAGAGTAAAAGAAGCTTTAGCCATCTCATCTGAAACAAATAATCTAAATCGCGATTCTGGCCTACAATTAAGTTCAGGACATTGCTCGCACGCATAGCAAGATACGGAAAACCTGCACCCCTGAAATAAAATGGATCATCCGACACCTACCCAATCGTAAAGCACCAGGACTTGATGACATACCTAACATCATACTAAAAAAACTTCCTGATACAGCACTGGAAAGAATCACCCAAATCTTCAATTTCTCTCTTGAGAACTGGTTCTTCCCAGAAGCCTGGAAAACAGCCAAAATTCTTCACTTCCCTAAAAAGAATAAAAACTTAACTAACCCTAAAAACTATCGACCCATCAGCTTACTAAAGACACTGAGCAAGCTCTTTGAGAAAATTGTCCTAAAACGACTAAACGCATTCCTGAAAAGACACAATATTGTCATTAATGAGTAGTTCGGCTTCCGTGCCAAACATTCTAGCACGCTTCAACTACTACGTAATACTGAACATATAACACACGGATTCAACATAAACAAATCCACAGGAGCAGTATTGCTCGACATAGAGAACGCGTTTGATCGAATGTGGCATAGTGGACTCCTGCGGAAATTAATTAACGTCCGCCTACCAGACACTATGATCAAACTGATTGCAAACTATCTCCGAGATAGGCAATTCGTTTCAACCGTGGACGACACCATGTCCAACCCACATATAATGCGAGCGGGAGTCCCCCAGGGCAGCCTACTTGGACCCGTATTGTTCAACATCTATATAAACGACATCCCTAAAACTCTCAACACCCAACTATCCCTATATGCTGACGATACCTGCATCACAGCCCAATCTGGCAAACCCAAGTTAATTCGTAGCAGACTCCAAATTACACTGACCACACTACAGCCTTGGCTTGAAAAATGGCGTATAAAGGTAAACAACCGAAAGTCCCAAGGCATCATCTTCACAAAAAGAAACAAACACAGATATCCTACACACGCACTCCGACCGTTACACCTATTTGGCGAAGACATCTCCTGGTTGCCTCAGGTAAAATACTTGGGCCTCACAATGGACCAAAGTCTAACCTGGAAAGCCCACGTAGCCGACATTCGACACAAAGCTCAGGCTCAACTACGCAAACTAATCCTCTCATTAACCTCCACAGTGCCCTCAGTCCTAAACTTGGTCTCACACTGTATAAAACTCTAATCCGACCCATACTAACCTATGCCTGCCCTGTATGGGGATACGCTGCTCCAACACTTATCACATCACTAAATAAATTCCAAAATAAAATCCTACGACTGACCACCTAACTACCAAATTTCGCACCGGCAAGAAAGCTACATGAGGAACTCAAGATGCACACACTCGAAGAGTTCATTAAAAAATTGGCCTCCGACCTCTACGACCGCATCAAACTGCATCACAACCCACTTATACAACAAATAGGCAACTACACAACTGATGACAATAAACATCACAGACCACTCCACCTGTTTGATAGATCCCTATCAAGTAACACCTCAGCCATAGATATAGCTGTACACCTATACAGACTCATGAACCCGACTAATTAAACAAATTCTGCTTCTCTTTCTACCTGCATAGCAACCAACACAACGCATCCCGATGAACGGTCAGGAGACCAACACCAGAATAGCCATCGCTGTCACAAGCAACAAACTCAAAGTTAACAGTGCCCAGATGACGGCAAGCAAGAACTGTATTAATGTCAAGTCCGTCCGTCTCACGTAGCCAAGAGCATGTATATATTTCAAGTATTATTGTGTGACGTCAAGTCAGTCCGTCTGTAATTCACCAACTAACCTAATACCATAACCACCTCAAACACACTAACAGCCCAGTACTCCTGGGTGCTGCTCAGACCTAGGTATGAGTAGCACCCAGAAATTTCCCGTACTTGTTTGTGCGCGTGTGCGCCAAGCCAGGAAGTCTGTCCGTCACTAACCGGGGTGCTCAGCGGAACCCGAATACTAACAGCATTACACTAACAAGCACCCCTTGCTCTTGAATGTTTCGCATGTTCTAGCCTAACAGCATGTGCATGGGAAGACGATGTAGCCTCCGAGGATGATCGTCACCGGGGGCGGCGGGTGTGGGGCTGCCCCTTAAAAAAAAAAAAAAAAAAAAGCCATAATACCATAGCATTGGGGTTCCGTGATCGGCCGCCAGATCATCAACCACCGGATCCTTTGCCAGCACTTGCCGGCAACTCAGCGGCAGCCCGAAGGCTCATACGTCTGCTCTAGCGGCCAGCGCCAGACTACTAGCACCAACGGTCTAGACTGGTAGAGTGGCACGACCATAGCCAACAGTTTCTAACTGGCCCCAAGGCGCCCCTTTCTGGGGTTCGGTCCTCTGCCACTCGCGCCTTTGTGCGCCTACTAGCCGCTCTTTTTCTCTTTCTTCAGTCTCTTCTCTTTCCTCTCCTCTATTAATATTTAAGCTTCTACCCCCTCTTGTTCACAGCCAAACCAGCAATAAAGCTCTCAATTAGCACCTTACTCTCCTTTTTAGCCTTCCCCCACTCATCCGAACATATGACGAAGTTCGGTCGAGTGGTAACCCTCTCACCGACCAGCCTGATGACCGCAGGTGGCATTGTTGACCGGGACCTCATGGCCGAGGCCGCGGCCAACAGACCGGCATCTCCCGATGACCCAATCGACCTCTCCCTTCTTCCCTCTAACTCTTTCACGCCCCCTGCCACCCTCTCTTCTTCCGAATCCTTTTGCTCACCTCGCCAACCCTCCCTCCCTCCTCCTCCATAAACCCCCCTCCACCTGATCCCCTCTCTTCTGACCCCTCTCCCCCTATGCACCCATCCACCTCTCTCCCACCTCCGTCACCTCCCCGGACCACTACGCCTGTTCTCTCCACTCCTCTCTCCAACTCTCCTTCCTCTCCCCCCACATCCCCTCGAGGATACTCAGACCCTTATGCCCCTCTAAATCAGCCACCACTTCTTCCACCCCTTCCAGGACATCTAGACCAACCACCAACTCCAGATCCCTACAATCCACTCCCTCAAGACCCTCGAGACCAACTGATCCCCGCCTCCGCGGCAAACCTTCAACCACCTTTGCTTCCTTTTCCCACCCACCCTCACCTCCCTCCTGCTTCACACCCACCCGGCCTTTTCGCACCCTCTTTCCACCCACCTCCAGCAGCCGCTCACCCATCCCACTTGCACCTGTCCCTGCTTCTCCCACCCCTACATCCTGCAGTAACCCAGCACCTGCTCTCCCCCCTTCTCTTTCCTCTTCCACCCACAACCTCAAATCCACTCCCAACTTACCCCCACCTCGCTCTCTAGCACCCCTGCTCCCTCTTTCCGCCTCCCAAACCCCTGCTCCCCACCCAACCGCACTACCCCATCATCCAACTCTTCAACCACTTCCTTGATCTCTCACACAAACTCCTCCTCTCCCACAATCACCCCAACCCCTCTCCCTCCCTCACTCCTTCCAAGGACGACGACACAGACCACCACTTCCAATCCACCTCCGAACCACCAGCCAAACTCCGTCTCCCCTTCCACAGCCCAGACTACACCTCTTCCGCCCACCACCGACGGACACAGACAAGCACCACCTCGTCGGACATTTGCAGAGGCGGCGATGACTACCTTACCCCCACCCATATACGTCAGACACAGGTACTCTGCAACCCTCAGTGCAGTACTGAGGCGGTTCGACCAGCAGCTCCGCCCAGAGGACTACACGGTGCGACAAGCGGCGCATACTTACGACTTTGCCGTGCGAATGCGTAACGCGGCAGACTACAGAAACCTGGTGCTGTTCCTCCAGGTACAGAGAATCGAGTTTCACGTCACAACTCCCGCAGAGGAAAGGACCTACAGGGTAGCGATCAAACTCCTCCCTTTAGACGGCGCAGACAAAGAAGTCAAGGAGGAGCTATTATCCTCGGACTTCTCTGTCGGCCGTGTGACACAACTAAGCCGATTCGACAGAAACCGCACTCCCCTCCCTATATACCTTGCAGAGCTCCTCACCGAGGACGACTACCAACGGTGCCTTACTCACCTGAAAACTGTTCTGCATTTCAGGGTACAGGTGGAAGACTACTACCGGCCACCTATCCCACTGCAATGCAGGAAGTGCCAGCTGCTAGGGCATCACGCCAGCCACTGTAGGGCGCCAACGCTAACCTGCTCCAAGTGCGCCGCTCACCACGAGTCGACCACTTGCCGGACACCTCCGGACATGAGGCACTGTGCCTTATGTAACGGTAGGGGACACGGGGCGCGCTACAGGGGCGGTCCGGCCTATCTGGCCTTCGCCGATAGGCTGCGGGCCACATCCCAGGGCCATCAGCACCGCCATCATAACCAACAGGCGGATCCCAGGAGCTGGCCTCCTCCCCCTCACCAAGAACCTCATACCCAGCCTCAATCTACCCAGCAGCCGACAACGAGAATTCCAGCACCCAGACCATCAACTCCCCAGACACCAGTTCCGAGGGAGCGGACGCCTTCACCATGGCAGCCTCCAACAGAGATGCCCCGTCCTCGACCACCACCACGCTCCGATGCTCCTGCTGTCGAGCAGCCGCTCAACACCAGGTTCCGCCCCGGAACGGAGCATACCAGGATGTCCTGGAACACCGCGAGGGATCAGGCACTCAACCTCCTCACCCTCCTCCTCATTAATCCCAATGACACCCAGGAGGTCCTTCAGCAGTATTATGACTTCCTCACCCTGTTCCTAAATCCTACCATCCATTTCTATGGCGTCTGAACCCACCAGAGTCATGACATGGAATGCCCCTTGGGCTGAGACGCCGCAAACATGAACTCGCCGACTTTCTCCTCACTCACCAAATAAAAGTAGCTCTCATTACCGAAACACATCTCTCCTCCCGGGATCACTTCACTGTCCCGGGCTATCAAGCCTATCGCGCAGACCGAGATCGACGGGGCGGGGGTACCGCGGTATTTATAGAACATAGCATTCTCCACAATCAAGCACATATACCAGCGCTAGCCCGATTGGAAGCATCCGGGGTTTACGCACAGATGGGCAACCGGAGAATTCTGCTTGTAGCAGCTTATAATCCACCCCCAGATATCGAAACAACCGACTTGGACACCATACTAAATATCCACCCTTCAGTTCTAATTGCCGGCGACCTGAATGCCAAGCACACCAACTGGAACTGCAGAAATTCTAGCCAAGCGGGAACCCAACTCTATAGACACGAACAAAGCTCAGATTACATTATAATAGCTCCCACTGAACCGACACACATCCCCTTCAACGCTCAACACCTACCCAGCGTTTTGGACATCGCCCTAGTCCGCAACATTACCCACTTCCAAATTTCAGCCACTGTACACAACGAATTATCCTCTGACCACCTCCCAGTTGTGTTCAATCTGAAAGGCTCACTCGCCCCAGCTCCTCCCATTCGAAGGCACAACTTTAACAAAACCAATTGGGACTTGTTCCGGCAAACAATAGACGAACACCTACCCGACATCAACGTCACCACACATGATGATATTGACACGGCTGCAGCAACCCTACAAAACACTATTGGCTTTGCCATCACGGTATCCACGCCGACACAAACACATAATGCAGCTCACTGTCCTCTCCCACCGGACATCAAATCCGTTGCGACTGAGCGCAACAGAGCTCGCAAGCGTTGGCAGCATACCCGGCACCCCGCAGAGTTCGCCCACCTACAGCTCCTAAATTCTGAGCTGTGCCGACGCATTGCCGACATAAAAACGGAGCAATGGAACAATGTTCTGAAAGACCTAAACCCAGAGCACGACTCTCTCTGGCGAATTGCTAAGAAATTAACCAAACCCAGAACTCAAATCCCACCTCTACGTTACAATGGCTACATATCCACAACAGATGCGGAAAAGGCTGAGGCTCTTGCCGATCAGTTGCAAGAGGCACTCACCCCAAACACCATTCCAAGTTCCCCCCGTTTCATACTAGAAACGGAAGCCCTTACTCGTATCAGGTTACAACGGCCCACCAATATGAAAATGCGCCACGCTTTCAATTCCGAAATTAAATGGCTCATTAAACACCTGCCAAACAGAAAAGCCGCTGGCCCCGATCTCATTCCAAATCGCGCCCTCAAGCAGGTGCCCCATAAGGCCCTTACCACACTGACCTCACTCTTCAACACCATCCTGGATCAGGGCTACTACCCTACATGCTGGAAAAATGTCCTGGTCCTTCACTTCCCTAAGAAAAATAAAGACCAGTCAAACCCTAACAACTACCGCCCCATTAGCCTATTAAACACTCTCAGTAAACTTCTGGAAAAAATTGTCCTCAAACACTTAAATTCCTTCATTCACAAACACAACATCCTAATTCCGGAGCAGTTCGGTTTCAGAGCACAACACTCCACCACACTACAACTGGTCCGAGCCACTGAGCACATTACTCATGGCTTCAACAACAATAAGTCGACAGCAGCAGTCCTCCTGGACATAGAGCGCGCCTTTGATCGCGTATGGCACCCGGGGCCCCTGAGGAAACTCCACGACTACAACATCCCAGACTCCATTATCAAACTTATAGCAAACTACCTAGCCGACCGGACATTCCAGTTCCAAAGTTAATGAAACCCTGTCCGCCCAAAAAATAATCCGAGCGGGCGTCCCGCAAGGCAGCATACTAGGTCCTCAACTTTTTAACTTGTACATCAACGACATACCAAAAACCCCCTCTATAGACTACTTCATCTACGCCGACAACACGACTATCATGATGCAGTCTGGATCCCCACGACTCCTGACTAACTGACTTCAAGTAGCATTAACGTCCCTAGAGGACTGGCTCACCAAGTGGCGCATTAAAGTGAACACAGCTAAATGTGAAGCTATATTTTTCTCAAAACGGGTCAACCACAGGAGATACGCACGCACACTACAACCTCTCCAACTATTTGGTAATCTCATCACTTGGAAACCAACAGTAACCTACCTAGGCGTAGTACTAGACCAAAGTCTCACCTGGAATAAACACATCCAGTGCGCCCGGCAGAAAGCGAATGCCCAACTAGCAAACATTTACCCTCTAATCCATCTCAACAACACGCTTAAACTTCGTTCAGGCTTAACCCTTTACAAAACACTCCTTCGACCTATTCTCACTTACGCTTCACCAGCCTGGGGCTACGCAGCCCCCAGCCACATCAAAAAACTACAGCAGTTCCAAAACAAAGTCCTGCGCCTTATCGCAAAAGTACCAGCCATCACACCGGCGAGTACACTTCACGCGGAACTCAAAGTGCACACCATAGAACAATTCATCAAGATGCTTACCCACGATATGTACGCCCGTGCTACAAAAAGCCACAACCCCCGTATTGCCGATCTTGGCAGATAAGACACCACCACAAACAAGCACAAACGCCCACTCTCCCTATTCGATAGGAACCTTTCTGAAACAATCACACCCGAAGACATCCAAGACTACCTGCACTTCTTGGTCCCAGACTGACACAGCAACCACCGTCTCAGCCCTCTCCTACACTGACCTCTCCTCCGCTGTTCCTTTTCCACAACTCCTTTAAACACTCCAATAATCACCACTATCTCTATCTTTTCACAGCCAGCCCTCCAAAGTCCCTGCTCTCACAGGGCGGCCCGGGGTGTTGAGGGCCCCCCCCCCCCAAACTGTGACCATACACTGACCTGCGCCATTGTACCCGGTACACGAATTTGGACACTCAGGCTGGATTCCTTACGATAACCCTGCTCGACCCCGGATAAGAACCATGGATACCCTCTCAGCGGACCCGGGGGAAGGAGGGCCCCCAACTACCTTCGACACGGCTTGCACCCAGACATGATTGGAACCCACCACTGAATATACAACTTAATGCACTCATTCAAGGTTTTCTCTAGCATTGTAGATATAGATTCAGTAACTTAGATTAAACGTAGACTTTCTAATAACCACCAGACCCTGGCCACATCAGGCTTACTCTACCTCATCCAAACCCTTACTATCCTTCCTCCAGAACCACAGGCAACCACGTAATATATTCCCACACACTAAGACCCCCAGAGGCCCCTCCTATTTCCCAGGGCAACACTCAGGGCTTCTGTCATGTTTGTTGCCCTGTCCTGTTTTACCCTTCACCTGCTCGTATGCTCGCATACCATCACTGCATGATACCATTTACTTACCAGGGTGCATTAGCGGAACCTGACTTACATGTACATTTGTAGCGCCATAGACTAACAGCACCCTTCCCAGCCCTTGCATGCCTTCGAGGATGATTGTCACCGGGGGCGGCGGGTGTGGGGCCGCCCCTAAAAAAAAAAAGCCATAATATCACGCGAACCAATCAGATGTTAGCTTCATCCCAGCTCTTATAAATACCAGTCTCCGCAAGCTCAAATCATCAGTTCAGCCTGAAGACGAGGAAGATGCACTTCTTCGAAACGTTGGTGTCAAGCCAAGTTTTTACCTGACTAGAAGCCCTAGAAGATTTTGAATTAATACGTGGTCAGGAAAGCTTCAGTTCTTATTTTAAAGAAAGCATAATTCTTTATTCCTGATGTTCAGAGCTTACACAAGGTGCATTCAAGATATAACAGCCATTTTTTCTCAGAACTGGAACTGGGCACTCTATGTTAATGTGACAGACATGGCAGCACTGTATGGCACACAGAATGTCTCATGGCAATGACAAGAATGAGGATTGTTTTGTACACTTAAAATGGCAACGTTTTCAGAGTGTAACCATTCGTGAGACATGTGGTGATGATGTCATGGATGTGTCTAATTATGTTTTTTGGTGTGACAGTTCAAAGAAGATAAAGCGTTGTGTGACAACAAACCAAGAGAATCTCGGTCATGGACAATTTGGTCCGGAAAACTTGTTTTAGAGGATCGTCAAATGATTGTGAAACAGATTGCCTTCACAGTTGGTATTTTCATGGGATCTGTGCACTCAATCCTGCATGAGGATCTGAAGATGTGTTAAGTGTCCTCCAGGTGGATGCCATGAATGATGTTGGATGACACAGTAGTTTCTTTGTGCAAATCATTTTGAAGTCACTCCTCAAGCACCGTACTCACTGGACCTGGCTCCTAGGGGCTTTTGGCTGTTAACAATGTTGAAAGACATTCCCTGTGGCCACATATTGACCAGCTATGTCGCTATCAATTTTCCAGTTTCAAAACAGACTCCTAAAGAAGAGTTTGCAGCAGCCATGCAATCATACCATTCATGTTGCAAAAATGTTGTATGGCTGCAGGAAAATTAAGTCAAGAAGTGCCACAAGTTTCTTAATTTTGCATAATTAATTAGTGAGAAAAAAAATTGGAGGTGATGTAACTTGAATGCACCTCTTAACTAACAGTTCATGTTGCTTCAAGTAAAATAGGCTATTGTGGTAGCAACAGCCCGAGTTACTAGGTAACATTGGCATATTCTGCACCTTTCTATCATGTCTCAAGCTGCATATAAACAGTGTACTTTAGAAACATCAATTAGTAACGAAGCCATGGAGTAGCCAAGTAGTTAGACCACTTGAGCCTCGTCTTGGTGACACAGGTTCGATCTCAAGTAACCGAATGTTGGATTTTAGGATATGTGTTGAACAAAGCGTAACAGGGGCGCCTTTACTCTGGGCTCCTTCACCATTGCATTCCATCGGTGCTGATGTCTTATGTTTCAAGGCTTGCATGTTTATTATCAGTGTAATCAATTGCCTGTGGTATAATAGTAGTATAAGCAGACATTAAACACTGTAAAAAATGAGTAATATCGTTTATTGCTTTATATAAAATACTTGCCACAATACAAAAACTCATTAATCTGAACTCCCCATTTATAAGGGACAAATGAAACAGATATAAACGTGATATACCAAGTAGTTTTCACTTAATATAAAATTGTAATGGGACTATTTCATATAAATCTCTACTGTTGATATCATTGCCATCATCACCATTAACAAGACATATCATTAATCATTCAATGAACATTTCTTCTGTTCCTTGTTCTTTAGCTATTAGTTTTATTATCATCCTTTACTTTTTTCTTTCATAAAATTGTGACACAAAACATTTTCATTTTGTGAATCATCACTCATTGTTTGAATTATTTTTAAGATGTTGCAATCCAATTCTTGTATCCTAATAATATGAATGTAAAAATTATCTACAGTAACCACAAAAATCGATATCAAATTATATGAATCTTGCAAACAATAAACTCAGCACTTCTGACAGATCAAACTGAAGCACATGGCTGGAAATAGCATCTAGTAACAGAGCCCCTTCCATTTCCCATTTCATCTATATGAACAACTACCTGGAGTGCTCCTTTATTATTGCTTAAGGAAGACTAAGGGCCAGTTTTTATCTGTGTGTTTACATATTTGTCAATTGCAATGTTGCACTGATGGAGGTGTAGGTTGACTTATCCTTTTATCTCTTTTATGTTGTATCTGGTTTACACTTTTTCATGTATTAATAATTCTATATGTTCTGGCCCTTTTGAAACATTATATGTTATTATATATATAAAAGGGTGTATCAAAAGGTAAGGGCAATTGCTCTTTGCTCTTTAAACATGCGCCTGTCAGAATTCATCAATCAGGGTAACAGAGTGGTCTGACCTTCTCTGGTGCTGGGATATGCACGACACTGTCCGTGTGCTATTCAGTTTGCCTGAAGCAGCCATTGTGTAAGCATGTGTTTCAGTGACACAACATGGATTTCAAGTTAGAATGAGCAATGATTTGGTTTTGCGTTCTGAAAAAATCTAGAACTGAAATACTGCAAATTATACTGGAAGCATATGGGGAGCAAGCTTTATCAAAAACATGTGTTTTTGAATGGTATAAAAAAATTCAAGGTTGTAAAAAAACAAAGGTGAAACCCAGAGCAGCAAAAATCATGCATCTTGCGTTTTTTGGAAAAAGTTGGAGTTGTTATGACCATGTGGTTCCTAAACACACCACAATAACTACTCAATACTACAGCAATGTCCTTAGAGGACCACTCAATAGGAAAATGGCTGCCAAGAGACCAGAAATTGCTCGCAATGGATAGATCCTCTCTCAGGTCCATGCCGCTGCTCATCAAGCAATAGCAACACAAGAGGCAATCACTTAACCAGATTATAATTTTGAATACTGGAAGTGGTACACTGTGAAGCTAGCAATTAGTTTTTAATTGGTAGTTGAATATACAAACATGTGCTTCACAAAAACTTACTTTTACGTAGCACTAGTTTCGCATGCGTGTTACATGCATTGTCTACTGCTTTCGACTATCAGATAACCAGATATTGAAATCATGCCCCACCCATATTCACCAAATTTAGCATCCTGCAATTTCTTGTTTCCACAAGTGAAAAAACATCTTCGTGGACACCATTTTCAAACCAATATAGAACTAAACAGGTTATTTCAGTTATACTGAACAGGAGGTCAAACAAGGACTTCTATGAATGTTTGAGAAGTGGGTAGAATGTTGCAACTGGTGTGTAGTCTCAGAAAGAGATTATGATGAAAGTGTGTAATTAAATTTGAATAAAACAAAAAGATGGTGCCCAAAAAAATGGTTTTCCATTACTTTTTGATACACCCTCATAGATAGAATTGTTACTTTATGAGCAAATTATATGCTCATGTAATTTATCAATTCTTTTCCTGAGTGAGGCATATTACTATATTCTACACAATGGTTCAGTATTAAGAATTCACCAGAAATACACTAAATGAGTAAATTGCTATTGGAGCTTCTTGACTCTTTGTGACTTTATATGCCACTGATGAGCATTATTCATTACATTGACTCTGTTACTGCATAATAAGCACTCTCTTTGCATTTAATTTCTTATAAATTATTTGTTTTTTCTTCATCCACTTCTGTAATATGTGATTCTGTAATTTTACTATAGGTAATATATATACTTCAGTATAACATAAAATGTGTATGCATAATTACTTCTCTATACATACCTATGGCTAGTTGAAGTATTTTAGTATTCAAAATAGCTCAGTATGTCACTAAGAATCATGTTTCAAGGTTCATAAAAACACAAAAATAAAATTGGAAAAACTTCTGTGGACAAAACCACTCAGTAGTGAAATTCCAATAAATTACAAGTTTAGTATTAAGGAAAGACCTTTGTAAGTTTGACTAAAGTATTTTGAAACAAATTACTCAATGAAAATGTGCATAGAAAATCTGTACTCATTCTTTTATTTTTTAAAAAATGTCTATCAACTTTTGTGTAAATATGTTTATTATATTATCATGCCAATAATATGTGTATTTGTATTTTGTTTGATTCTTCATTTTCAATACATTTAATTTTGTTTTGGTGCTAAACTATAAGATAAAGCGGACAACAAATGAATAAGTTTATAATGTAAGTCTTGATAAAATTTAGTTAGAAATACTTTTTGGTAACTTCTTCTGAGATTCTTTGCATTGATTTGGAATGTAATATGTGCTTCTTAGCTTGTCATTTGTTGAGTCAGAGAAACAGTACAAAATTACATTACCTGATTCCATTCAATATCTATATGTTAGTTTGCTGATGAGCAATTTGTTATATATTTTCTTGCCAATATAATTATACAGGAATTGCTTGAAACAGGAACTTGATATAATGCTTAGTGCATGTAACAAATGTTTGTATTGCTACAGTCACCTGACTCTTATTATTATTTTGTTGCATGTTTGAAGGATATTATTATTTATCCAATGATACTATAGATTAATAAATTTGAGCAAAAAACTTTCGCAGCAAATAGCTAGTGTTAGTAAATAGGGACTTGGTTTCACATTTAAATATATTTAA